>HG995377.1:10240000-10865000 GCA_905333075.3 Atethmia centrago | reverse complement strand
AAATATCTTCGATACCGATGCGTATTTATCCTAAATGCGACTTTTGTTTTTCTTGTCTGTCACAAAGTTCCCGTATCAATATCTTGTGTTTGCATAACTACTTTGCTGTGCTACTGTGGGGTAAACACGTTCATATCCATACCTGAACGACGAACCTGCTTTGTTTCCCTCTTTGCGATAAACAAAAACATTTGATATTGAATTTAACATGCCGAGACAAAAATACTATAAAAAAATATTACAAAAAACAAATCCTCTATCTGTCCCAAATCGATATTATTAGATGTCCGAAGAAGGACGATAATATCCGCGAAGAAAGGACGGTCCACGATATAAAACGCACTTGCGCGCATAATATACGTTTTATTAATAAAAAAAGCTTTTGTGAATCGCCCATAAATAGCCTTAATGGCCACTAGTGAGCCGGCGATTTTTTCCGATACACAGCGACGCATTTGTTTGACAAATCCCCGGTGAATAAGCGACACTATCCCCTATATTATCTAAGCTTGAGGGATGCAGGGTCATTCTCGAGGTGATGAAGGCGGTATCGCGAGCTGTCTAAAGGCCCCACTAAATCATGACCTGCCAGGTATTTTCTATTTGACTAGGGTGCTCGTTTTTAAACAGATGGTATGGATTCTAGTTATTTATGTGGAGGATTCGAAACATGTTTTAAGTTGAATGAAAAAGAAATCACTTTTAAAATATGATATTGAATATAAATATCAGAATTATCCAAATTCAAAGACGTAAATGAGCACAAAGAAAAAGGAAGTTTCAGAAGTTATCTCACAATACAATTGAGTGATCAGTATGCAGAGCCAGCGTTGTGTATTAAGCCGATTTAGAGAAGGAAGCGTTAAAAGAAAATTTATAGCATTGAAAAGTCGTACGTAATTAATAAGACATTTGAAGTTGCGTGAAAATGTAATTTAGATTGTTTTTCATCGAGGGGTCGTTCAGTTTCCTGTCTGTTCAGAATCCTCACAAAGGCGGCTTATTTATATATGGCCGTCTTTATATTAGCGTCTTTAAGGGAATCCAGGGGAGCATAATAAAAAAAAGAATCAGCATCAATGTCTTAAACCGTCTTCCGGCGCGCGATAGCGGAGAACGCCCCGCCGCAAAATGGCGGTCCACACTCGAATAAATTATACCACCCCCCGAACTGAATCGAACGATTGTTCGATTCTTTTGATACGATTCTCGTTTTAAAGTTGGAGCGCCTTTATTAGTGTAAGTCAGAGACGATTATCTTAAGCCGCTATTACATATTCAAATTGGAGTCATTTCGCTTTGTAGAAATTGACGCGAAATAAAACGGAGCCTTTGATAGCGTCCTCGGTATTACTGTGGTGGTGATGGTATTTTTCAAAGACACTTTACATTATTCTAAATACCCAGATTTAATAAAATATTCACCGTAAGTTCCTAACATGCACAAAGTTTATTGGAGTGTGATAAAATACGGACTGTTCCTAAAACTCGTGTTTTCATAGAAGTCAATTTAATGAAGCTTGCGTGGGTTGTCCGTTTCCAGCCCAGTAACTTTCGACCCAGTCCGAAAAACATAATTTTTGCGCGACTGACCAAAGATTAACATTTAGATACCACAGATGACTCTTTGTCCGAAACGGAAACCGTTTCTTCTGCACCCTTTTAAAATGTTGAATTAATTTTAAAACATTCTTATCTTTCTTTTGTAGGATAGATGTTCACATGTTATAGAGAAAATAGAAAAAAATTCTATCGCTGAAATTGTGAGCAGATAATTAATAATTCTAAGTCGATGCATAATAAAATTAAGCGAGCTTCTACTGAAAGAAAGCAAGTCGAGCAAATTGATATTTTGAATAATAAAAGGCGGGTGGTGCTCGTCGAATTATTATGAGTAACACAAACATAAGTCAATAGCCTGGCGGGGTGGTCAATATTGGATTAACTGCCAAAAGGAGCCAAAAAGCAACGTATACAAAAACCTTTTACAGCGGTTAGACCTCCGGAAAAATATTTATAAAACGCTCGTTAGGTGAGGAGAGTGCTTGTTTTTGCTCAAGCCTCAAGCTTTGTTGATGTTGGACTTACTAATGTTTTGTAGATGCTCTGTTTTGGTTGTTTGCCTTTCGATTACTTCATTGTAGCAATTTTATGATAAATAGGTAGATGCACTGGACTATTTAAAATGGAAAAAGTATTTTGGTTTTGAAGATCTACTTTTTAGTGACTATTATATATACTATCTTGTTAATAAGTTAGAATGTTTGGATAACAGAAAAAAATGCAACAATATAAAGAAAGTGATCTTTAAAAAAAATGGTATAATTAATTACCATCATGAAGGCAAAAGTAAAATCCAACTCTATACAACAAAGCTTGACGCGGTTCAGAATGGCAATAGTGCGGAAGGGTTGGGGAACGCTACCAGCCATTGTTTACACAAAGTATAGAATAATATAATCAGAAGTGAAGAAATAGGAATCCGACGAAAAACCAACAGAGTCGGGTGAAAATTTGCTTAGGCCAGCGGAATAAGTGGTGAGGTAGATACACCAGACTGGACCCGAGTAGCCGAGTAGCCCTCCCATTGTCTATACCCGTATGACGAGATTAAAGCAGCTTTATCTGTATGTGAGAGAGAATAATAATGGAAACCTATGTAAACTTGCGATCGTAAAGTGGGAATGGAATAAAGAGTACGGGCTCTGTTGTTATAATTTTGGGGAGTATTTACTTGAAGAAATCCTAAAAATTTGTTACTTGTAGATAATTGTAATAATTAATACTATTTAGCTACCTAGGTATCTACGGACGTTTTAATATGTGTTAGGTACTTGAGGTTGTGTTATTAGGATCTGAATTTTGGCATTTTAATATTTGTTTTACCGTTTATAAAAACAAGAATATTGATTTATCCAATAGCAAGCTTACTTTTCTAATGTATCACAAAAGCAAAATGATTTTCCCCAAGCCCACTGCCAGCATTCATAAAGTCAGCAATCAAATTTTCTCATTTCGTCTCTTTGCACCTGTCGCCGGACTTATTAAGACGCACCTGTCAATCTTCTACTCCCGGTCCTACTTTTTATTTCAATTCCTCCTCTTGGAGATCTCAAGTGTTTGGTATTGAGCCGCCATTCGAAAAACTCTTATTTTAGCATATTTATTTAGGACTGAAAAAACAAGAGGCAAGTTGAATTTTTATCAATGCAGGGAGCTTGATTGATTTTATGATGCTTTGTGATTTGGAGCTTTGTTCATTAGGATTGGCGTCAATGTTTTTATTACTGCTGTTGGTTTATTGCATCACGCTGTAGAATAACATTTTTTGAAGATATGACCAATATTTTAGACACATTTGTTGACTTTCTACTAGCTAACCATCATTCTTCATCTATATTTGCATCGGGATGTATTGACTTTAGGGCTGTTTTAGAGTGAACTAGTTCCGTGGCATTCATGAATGTCATTATTCAAATCAAGCAACATTACCATCTAAACACAACATTATCTTTGAGTCTGCATAATCAGCTATCCATTAATACATTTCTCTTTACGGTCACATTGGTCTCCGACAACAGTCGGGATAATAGCCAAGCAATCCTAAATAAACAGTGTTGAATTGGCAACGCCGTCGGCACCCACACTTCGGTCTTCGATTTCTCCTACTACATTAATTCGGGTGTTCATTAAAAATGCCATCAAGTCGGCCGTTAACGAAGTGGTGCGCAATTAAGTCGCCGCTGACGTCATACTCTCGGCCCTTCTAGAGCGATCCTTGAGAAACTCTTTGAACTAAGAGGACACCTTGAGACGGAATTGAAAAATTGATTCGTTATCGATTTAAAATTGTACCCGAATTTCAGATGTGTAATAAAAAAAAATCTGGACCATTTGAATTAAGAATTTCAAAAAGTTTCAGTTTCAAACTTATTTTTCAAAAAATATAATTTTGGTTATAGAACGAACAGACTTTTTCTATTCGCACTACACAGCGTCAGTTGTTTGCGAGGATCCAAATAATCTTCCATCATTAACGTGTCAAAATCTTATTATTGTCGCCCGCATAAGAGCATTAAGGGGCTCGAGATAAAACAGACTCCCATTAGCAAAGTCCTCGAAAAACTCGTCGATTCTATCGCGCGCGTTGAGGTGGCAATTGCAATCAAATTTTTTCTTAAGTCGCAGTCAATCACCAGATAAATGAGCCTAGAAGCGATCATCAAAGGGACTAATGTTGATTGGCTTACCACACCCTGTATCTGCAAAAGCTGTGGGATTTTAAACTTTAAAATTATTGTTCTTAAGTTCAGTTTTCAGTTTAAATGTTTATAGCGTTGTACGCTCTGATTGAGGCTTGTCACCCGTCGGTTATCTGACGAAGATTTATGTCTTTGCTAGTCATGAAACTATTTTGGAAGGGGCCTAGTGTTTCTGGGATGGCAAAATGTTAATATTCGTACGTTACCATGTTTATAAATATTAGAGGTTATAATGTTCGTTAGAAAAAATTCAAACCTATTTAATAAGTTACATATCAAAAAATACAAATTCAATATATGTTTACCTTTTAATAAAACAGCGTTGATAAATAAAAGTATATTACGTATGGGCTCCACGCATATATAACCATTTACCAAACTCAAAACACTGTTACTAAAAAAAGCGTATTACTCTGTCACTGAATATTTACAGGATAAACATATTATATAATCTGTGTAAATTTGCATGCCTTACGGTTGGATATGGCTAATGGACACTATTGTTTGTTTGTTTAAGACCTTTTCTTTTGAACCCATATTCGCAAATTAATAAATGATTATGATTTTAAATTTTACATTTTATATGATTTGGAGTCGAGATAGGCTTTTGGTAACTATATCAGATAATATTTATTGTTAATATGTTTATTTGTTCTATCATTAGGTACTAACGTCACTCACTGTATCACTTAAGGATTGCTGACTCATATCAGTCAACGCTCTTAAGCCACATCATTTTGAATTGACCAATAACCCAAAAATATATTAAACGTTTCACCACGATTATCAGTACCGTTCACATTGCATTTTTTTCCTTTCGTTTTAGAATAAAGTGTTTTGTCAGGCGTGCAGTGAGGGTGGCGGATCGCGGATAGCGAAGGTGTCTCAATCAGCATAAAACAAAAGAAATCAATAGCATCCCCTCGCGGCACGCGACTCACAAAGAGCAAAGATTTCTTTTCACAATTAACTACCCCCTGGGTGTCGCGGAGCTGATAAACCGAACGGATTTACTTACGAATGTCATATATAAAATTATAGTTATGCGTATAAGTATTTGCTTCAAAGCAGATTTATTTTTAAACCGTGTGTTGCCTCACGAGGTCACATTGCTGGAGCGTGATAAAATTGCTCAAGAGTTAGAAGTCATCGAAATCGTGAAGTATTTTACTACGGTTAATTGTTGTAAATTCCGTGATCAAGATCACAAGTTGACACACTATAAATGTATTTGAAAGCAGGCATGTTTCAACTGAAAACAAAAATGAAATAGGATATTTTACACAATATTGCATTGCTCTTCTATTTGGAACCAACAATGCTCTAAAACACCCGTTTATACCTGTGTTTTAAACGTTGTTTCCAAACTGATGTTTACTCATTCAAATTGAGAATGTTTTGTATCTCTTTTTAGTCCATTCCGTTCCTAATCCGACAATCACGAGAGTTTACTTCCGGATCAGTTTCTAATGTATCCGAACGGACAGTTCGTGTCGGCGAATATTGAGCAAGTTGTTAGAAATTAAAGCGTATCCACACTGAATAAACGGCATTGTTTACACGGGTAAAACCGTAGATTGAAATAAATTTTGTTGAGTTAAGTAGACTTTGTTCTCATTCCGTTGTAGGATTTGCACTGGTCGTCTAGGAGGCAGCTTTCGTCTCGCAAACACTGTTTCAATATTTAATAATCCGCTGGTAACGAGCCCCAACCGGTCGCTCGCGGAGAAAAGTTTAAATGGGCAGACAACACACGTAGCCGTATTAAGTGAATCATGCTTCAGCGTTTTAATACTTTTTTTTAGGACATAAGATAAAATGTTCAGTTTGCAAATATTTTACTAGTTAAACGTACCGTGTTTTACTTTTCTCTTTTTAAATCAGCCCAAGCTCAAATACAATAAAACCAGAAATTCTTAAACCTACGTCAATCATGAAGACCCTCTCCCCTCGTATGACCAAGGGTCACGCAAATTTGACGAGAGATTATTGTAACTGCCCGCCACAAAACTGTTGTTTGTCTTTAGACTAATGTAATGGAGTGATCCTGCATGTACACCCGTCATTAGCAAGGGATAAGCAGGCCACTTTATTTTTCGAGTGTGGGAAAAGCATAGCGTGTAAAGCTAAAGGGAAATACAGAGATAAAAAATCGTGAATGACCAACCGTTTATAATTTATACGGCGTAGTTTAGACGTAAAATCCGTGATGTCAATAACTGGCTTTTGTTACCAAAAACGTTAAATAAAATCAATGTAAAGTATCGATACGGTGATTAGGAGCGGAGAGGTAGACAGAGGTCAGCAATAAAGTGACCGTCGTCAGGCGCTGCGTCACGTCCGACCGCTGACGACAGCGACGCGTCGGCCCGCCCTCGTTCGGAGCCGCGATTTTATTGACTCTTGCGGTTGATGCGCTCCTGGTAACAATTCGTGTGATCGAAAGTGAAAACGGTACAATTCACCGAATTCGGTAATGATGGTGACCACTGTCCGGTTTTCTGGTATGTTGACGTCAGTTGGCGTTGACATTGAAAAGGAAAAGTAATGTTTTGGATTTTATTTGCTGTTTCATAATAATACGTAGTCCGCTAATATAGGTAGACTTGTTGGCTCAGGGTAATCATCACTGTGTTAGTGTAGGTCAGTCAGCGATAAATAATATCATGACAATCTAAAAAATATATAGGGTGATTTGACGTATTCTTTCCAAGACGTGAAAGTGTGACCTATTTAAAACAATTAAGCATCTCATAAGGGGATTTGTGAAAACCCAAAATTATGTATTTTTTTGAATTTCACAGAATTATTCACTTAATTTAAATTTTCTCTAGACACTCGAATTGAATAGCCTTCACTGCTATTCATTATATATACATTGGGTACCTGATACTTTAAAAAACCTATCATTTGAATCAATTTTCCTAAAACATCAAACAATTAAAGGTTAAACGCACAAGTTTATTAACCATTTTCAAAAATCATCTACGTAGTACATGAATTTAGAGACCAGATAACTCTAATTTAATAATCTAATTTTACTGGCGTTACGTTTTTAACTACATGGCATTAAAGGAAAAAAAATTACGGAAGATATCTTCATTTATTCAGATATCTAACCAGTTTATAAATATATAATATAATAAAATAATACAATAACATTATATAATAAAATATTATATAAATTTATAATATAATAAAACGAAGTTATAAAATATGTAGAGTAACATGCCAATGAAACAGTCGATAATGTTGGCAAAGATCAAATTAGCAAATTTTTGAAATATAACAAAAAAAAGTGTGATATTCGAATTATTTAACTGGTTTATGCCATCCTACTATTTTTTAACCTCCCAGCAGTCCATTACGCGTCAGATCGTCTCGTCATGGTCAGGTCTCGCTAGTCACGGTTCACTTGTCGCTTAGTTTGCGTGTATTTAAACTTACAGCTTCATAAAGTTTATGTATTTAGAAGTTTTTTGGAAAATGGTTAATAATCTTGTTCCTTTAACTGTTTGATGTTTTAGGAAATTTGGTTTAAATGAAAGGTTTGTTAAAGTATAAGGTACTCAATGGAATAACAATGAAGCCCATTAATTCGAGATTTTAGAGAAAATTGATATTTAGTGAAGAGATCTGGGAAATTTTCAAAAATACAAAAATAAAAATGGATTGTCTCGAATCCCATGATTTTTCGACTTGCCTTTATTAGATGTTTAATTATTGTAAATGGGTCACACTTTGACGTCCTGGAAGGAATACATCAAATTACAAGTCACTCTGTATAATGGCTATATTCAATACAATACAAAAAAAAAAAACAAACGAAAAATTAAACAAGTTCCATAAAAGACAAAATTCATAAATGTTAATCGCCCATGTCTAATACGTAGGAGGTTATAAATATCATTCATATTTCAAAGTCGTTTGCATCTGGACACCGGCTATTGAGACAAGAGGGAGCTCGCTCCAGAAATAATTGTCAAAGGGCCGAATGTAGCATAGAAAGAAAACAAATGTTTGTTAATGTAACAGATTCTCCCGATTATGAGAAGTTTTAAACGAATGATGAAGTACCAGATTAGCACAACATTTTCAAAATCAAAGAAGGAAAATAAACCTAATAACATTATTAGTTTCAATATCACAATCAATATGTAGATACAAAATGACTTTATTGAGTTAGCCAAATAAAATTTAAAAAACAAATACAACAATGGTGTAGAATTGTCACATTCCCTCAACACTCCCTTTGTGACAGGCCATAAAACGCAAATTCGGCAATAAAAAGAATACCCCGACAAAACATCCTTCCTGGACACTGGCTCAATACAATGGCCGCTATTCACAACGAATTATTGTATTTTTCCAGCACTCGAAATATTTAAGAAAGGAATTAATGAATCTTGGATTAAGCCCAAAGGATACTCAACCCTGTGCTCCAATATTTTGAGGCTTATTTGGTATCCAAATTGAGGTTCCCGCAAGATTCGTTTAACAATGAGGTCCTAATTAGCTGTCAAGGCTCCAGACTTGAGCTCGACGTGCGTCCGTGTCTGTCCCAGAAATGCAAATAATTCAAGGGATGTCTCCAGTGATTTCTTTCGTTTTGTTGCAATATTGTGTAAGGAAAAAGCGTAAAAATTTGGACAGACGCAGCCCCAGACTTGCAGAATAGATGTTATTTAAAAAAAAATTGAGGCTGTTAACGGAAAAAACTGCATTAAGGGGACTACAGGACCTAAACGTAAAATTTGTAAGTTTTATAATGCCTAAAAGTATATGATCCACTGCAGTAAACAAAATCAGAAAAATATATAATATTCTTCAGGATATATGCTAGGTAGATAGTGTGTTGAAAACATAATACAACTTATTCGATACTATAGAAAAAAATCACGAAGATACCTCTAAAAATTTCTTTTAACGATTGAAAACCATACTAATATACATGAAATCATTCTGATTTTTAACATACATTGTAACATATTAGCATAATAGTGTTTTATTTTTTTTATATAATCTATAGCTTTTTTGTAAATCGATACTTGCTTCATATTTTGCAATAAATTACCAGCGTTGTATCATCGCGCTTCTCTTTCTTTTCTATGCAGTCCGACAGTGACCGCGCTTTAGGTGTTGTCGGCCTCTTAACGAAATTATTCTAGTAACTTTTTAAGGACATAATAAAAATGAACAAGAACAAAGTACAAAGATGAAGATCTTCCACGGGGCACAAACCGTCCAAAGCAGAAACTTCCATACTGCCATTATGTATGCGATGATAATCCACGTGCGCATAATACATCGTAAATGAAACGAATTAGTACTGAAATCAGAATAAATCACCCGAAACACAAACTACAGTTACACATTCAAAAACAATTACGAGGGCGCGAATTTGGGCCGCTGCCTAATTGGTATGAGATTTGCAAGTGTTTCTAATTGCGTAGAAATTTACGCATCCAAGGCGATCAGTCACACCACCATCAGGTTAATTAAACCATTTGTCTGCTAAGTTCCGATGCTCATGTACAAAATTGTTCGGCTATTTGCGATTTGTGAAAAATTAGACGCGAATTGGAAGGGTGCGGTGTAACTCGGGATGAGGTCTTGATCGTTGGTGTATGATTTAAGTTATCAAAGGAATTACCTACCTTCGTTTAATATAGCTATATTCAAAGAAATATCTACTAATCGCCTTGAATTGGATAAACTGAATGTATTCAATTCATAGATGATTATATCAATAACCTTTATCATCCAGTTTATTGATGGTATTTGTAGTAAAAAAAATATATTGGTATGCTATATGTACAATCTAAGCTAATTTTGGAACCGTGTGATGATTAACTTGCCCCTGCCGCGTTTGGAGTACCAAACAGTTGAATACAATTTTCAAGGATCAAAACTTCTCCATCCTCCACACAAACATTAGGACGTGCTCCTCGAATTCATGGCATTTCATTTTTTTTAAAGGTTCATTTTCATTAACGCCATCGGCTCACATATTTGTCATAACCTGTCCGTGTCGCCGGGTTCCGGCCTCTTGCAGCGACTGCTCCTTTTTCCACCGTTTTTAATTTACGCTATTTGGGTTTTGTTCCTTCGTGTTGGAGATGGAACATAATTGGCCCACGTTTCATTGGTGGAATTCAACATAACGGAGTTTTCCTAAAAAGGCAGAGATGATTCGTGCAATGGAAGCGCTGTTATTTTCTCATTTGCTCTTCAAGTGTTTTAGTGCTTTCATTGCATTATGTGGCGCTATCGCAATTTAACCATTAAGTATTCACGTAATATGGTAGATTTTATTTCTACCTAATATTACCATTATAGAGATATCTAAATCATCTCCACGTTGATCCATTTGTAAAAAAAGAAATAGTAAACGTTCCACTATTGGAGTTCTTTCCATAATCAAATATTCGTTCGGTCGGAGCTCAATGGAGATTTATGCCTAACCATCGCGTCTAGACGCACACAGACCTACAGCTTCCGCCAGACTGTCTAATGTACCACCTTTACATATTGAAACGTATGCCCTCGTAATAATCGCGTTTGACTTTTTTAATTTTGACGGGCTTTGATCGAACTTTTCTCTTGTTCGTTCGATTCCTCATGACGCAATTAACTCTGTTCGAGACTCCTCTATCAATAATTTATCAAGTCTGTGGCTGAGATTGGTTATTATACTTAGATTTAATATATTATCGGTCTCGATATAATAAGTGAAGCGGATAATTGTGTTGTTAGTAAACAGCATCTCATTAACTTAACGATGCACTTATGAAATAAAATATGTGCTACATGGTTTCCCGCAGACAGCCTTCATGGAAATTATATCCGACCATGCATAAATATCTATTAGGCGGCATCGCGGGATTAATATTTTTATATAAAGGTTGAGGGACTGTCTCAGAACAAATGGGTGCAGACTCTACAAACAAGGGTTGTACGAAACAGCTAGTTAGCGGTAAAATGGATATTTTGCTTCTGTTTATTTTATTTCTAGAAAATAGCTTCGGGTTATTTTGGAGCTCGTATTGTTATTTCATCCTTTTTGTAAGTAACCGTTCTTCATAACAGCCGAAACAATTATGTGTTGTCGTACCCTTTTTTAAATTTCATAACGCGTTTTTCCAGTTTCCCTTTTCCGTCCCTACCCTTGGAAGGCGGGTGGAGGCGATAGGTGCAAAATGATATAGCTCCAAAGGTCCAATGTCAGACAATAGGTAAAATTCATACGGGCCGCGCTCGCTGAATGCAAACAACCTAATTATATTCACGATCACCAAGAGGGCGATGGTGGAAGAGAGAACGAAATGTGCCTTGCAGACATACTTGTAAGTTTAAGTTGCACTTCAGGTGTTACGGTTGATTGATTATTGATTGAACTTGCTGGCCATCTAATGAGATGTTCAGCATTTTCTCGATAAAATTTAAAGGCTCGTTTAGAAGAATATAATTCAAGTTTTTCACTGTCTTCAATAGAAATTCCGATACGCTTCGCACGTAGGCGACAATTAAACTTCCCGTTTATCGCCAAACCTCGGATCAATAAATCGAAAAGTAACATCTTTATCTGCAAGGTAAGAAAGTAAATACGAGTTTAAACTTAAGCTTTACTTCTCCAAACTTAATGGTGTTTCATTACATCGTTAGCTAGGCTTAGGTCGCTTCCTCCATCGTCGGTGAATTATGGTTATTTGAATTGTGCGAAACAAAATAAATTTAGTGAACGTGCTCTATAGCGTTCTGCTCTTTGCATTTTTGAGTGCTTATTTCGAGCAGGATAAAAGTTTGTGTTATTTATGGCTCGTTCTAAGATTTAATGTGAAGTCAAACAGCGATAATGTGAATCGCGTTTGAATATTTTTGTCGACTGTGACGTATCTACCTTTTGTTTGTGAACTTTTGAATGTTTTGGTGGGAGATATTTTCGAGGATGCCACAGTTATTTCGAAAATATTACAAAAATCAATCATAGTCATGACAGTCTTAAGATAATTAAAAATAATAATAATAATATGGACAAAAATAGTAAAAAAAATAAAAAAAATATTGTAATATTTATATAATATATACAAGACAAGGAGCAGTGGTGGCCCAGTGATAAAAGCCGCGATTTACTAGCTGTAAGTCGTGTCGTGGGTTCGATCCCGAGCCGGCACTTTACTTTGTGTAAATTATTTTATCACCACTGCTCTCAAAACGGTGAAGGAAATGATCGTGAGGAAACCGGCATGTCATAGAAGCAAAATTCGAAGACACGTGTGTGTGTGCAAACCCGCACTGGGCCCGCGTGGTAGATTATCGCCCAATCCCACTCACAGAGAGGAAGCCTGTGTTCCAGCAGTGGGAACAATAAAGGCTGATTTTGGTGAGGTAGGTATAGATCCTAATCATTCTTACTTATATATACGAGTATATCCAAACTAATATTATGAATGCAAAAGTGAGTATGTTTGTTGCACTTTCACGCTAAAACGGCTGAACAGATTTGGATGAAATTTGGCACATGGGTAGAACATGATCTGGGTTAGGACATAGAATACTTTTATCCCGATATTCCCACGGGACCGAGACTTATGCGGGTGAAACCGCGAGGCAAAGCTAGTCTTTCTTTTTCATTCTATAAGTTAGTGGCTTCGGCTCCATGTCATAACAGCAAACTACAATCTCATTACTTAACCAAGCCTATAAACCATATGTAAACTACCAAAATCCGAATCCTCATCAAATAACAAGGCTCATTTCCTGGGTCCGGTAGTTGTAACATTGCTTTATTGTGCATGAGCTGGGATCGCGTGTTTCTGTAACTGTTCGTTACTATTTCCTCCCGTTTCTCCCTAACTGGGATGGATCCTGTCCCGTTTCTCGAGCCATTTGGCGTAATGCGCGGTTTGGTCAGATTGACAGCTTTGAGGTAGCGGTTTGGGTGCATGAGCGGATACAAAATATGATATATACTGAAATGTATTGGCAATTCTACACACGCTGATTAAAAAAAGCAGGCCAAAAGAACCGGAGCGTCTTATATTGCCTGATTTCTTATTAAAGATCTGGATGTAATTCTGTTTCTTTAACTGTTTGTCACTATTTCCTAGGAATGTCCTATCCCTTTATGGATAAGGCACTTTGGCACTTAAATTAATTACTAATTTTTTGGAGCCTAGTCTTGGGCACAATAAGTAAGTCTTTGTTTCTAGTATTTATGCTATGAATGACGCTGTGTTTAGAATATAGATTAATATTCTTTTTACATAAATCAAGTTCTCATATACATATTGAGATGCGACTGTCATTATGTTATATCCTTAAATGTATCCCTCAGTGAATGCCTACAACATAGGTTATAAATTGCTCGAATGGCTCGTTTCTGCAGCACAAATATAGCCTAAATGTCGGCTGCATTTCCCCACAGCAAAAAGCCCTTCGACATAACTAAAATGTACTAATCGAGCTGTTTCTACATCAGTCAAATGACGGATTTTATTCACCGCGTAGGCTGCAGAGCTTAGCCGCTTCGACAATTTGGTTATATGTAGCCACTGTAGCTTTGAGTCCAAAGTAATACCTAAGAAAACAGTAATGGCGAGACATAGCAGACTTACCTATAACTAACACAATATTTTACATAATGCACAATAAATTATTTCAATTTGAATTCGAAAGTGTTACCTACACTCGTAAATTCAAATTTAAATATTTTTAATAATATATTTTTTTCGTAAATACAGTAATTGAAGTTGAGTTAAAATATTGATAGGAAAACTTCAAGGTTTGGTGTGATTATAAGAAACTGGCTATTTTCAGTGAACACCTACTTAGTTTTAAAATAAGCGTAACCCCGTGAATAATATTTCATCCAAATCTTCATTTCTTTAGAATTTTCGCAGTGAGGCGCTTTCCGCTCTTTGATGGAACATGGGCTTCACTTTCCTAGCGAACGTTAATGAGACTTTGAGTTGTACTGCTTTCCAATATGTGATTTAATTAATGGTACCAATTAATACTTCGGAACAGAGTTGTTTGCAAATTGTTAATCGACGTTCCTAAGCACTGAATATATTTGACAGATGTGATTAGATTGGCAATCTCCTTATAGTTTTAGTAGGTAGGTAGGTACCTATTTAAAATACATCTATTATTATTGTTATTTTAGTAAATAGTCTTTAAAACAGAATACTGTTCTAAATGGACAGAGACACATTAATAAGGCGTACCTAGCTCAAAATTAATTGTATTCCCAAACCAACTTAAGCTACCCCGCATAACCTAGATTTATATGCGGATAATAACCTCATAACTGGTAACTGTGAGGTACAAGACATGTTATAGGGTTGCCTCGGCCACATGTAGCCAAAAGGGCGGATTAGCACGCAGTAAAATTTGTTAAAGAGGACTTTCAGTATACGGGTGCCTCGCGGCTGTGGAAACCGACCATTTTTGGATGACCTGCGAAGACCCTACCTAACGCTCTTCAAACGATTAGTCTAACAGGTTAAAGGAGGGGCAAGGAAGGTCATGTTACTCCGGTGGTTTCTAACATGTATTAATACGGCGCTGCGGACGGGCCAGCTTCGGGTCTCAACTATCTCCCACTTGCAGACACGAACACTATAATCCCCGATAAAGCCCGCACATTTACATTCAATTCTAATTCCGGAACACCCACTTCCACTCGGCTCTGATTGCCTGGTACTTGTCTACGTTGATTAAATTACCCCTTTAGTTAGATAATCTTTGATAATAAATTAACGTGTTTCCAAATAAGGCTAGAAAACACAAACCAAACTTACAATTAGGTTAAACTAAAAAGTGCTGTTAAAATAGCCCGAAAGAACGTGCACACATAAAATTAAATATTTCAAAGGCAAAGGGCACTTAATTGAGTTTGTTCAGGACAAAACAAAGAGCGAGAAAACTTTTTAAATTGAGTGTCCGTGAAGTGTTGCCAACATGTTGATCTTTTCCAACTGTGCTACTTAGGGGGGACAGCAGGTACCAGCCCGACGTCCCAAGATAATATTTTCTTTGTAGAGAAAGTCTGCTTTATGTAAAACTTAGATACGGTCAGCTTGTTTTCTTATGAAAATATTTTTGAAGGAACTAGTTTTGTAGAAGAGTCAGTTCTTTCAAAATACTCAGTGTTTTATTATTCCTTTACAAAAACTATCTCGTCCTGTTTGCCTAAGTCTTCAATTTCATCAAGAGTTATCCGTTCATCGTTAGCTTCCATCACATATACTGTTTCCAAATGTCCACAGATATCTAGAAACAAAATTACTTTGTTTATCAAAAAAACACTCTAATACACCCATGTATCACTCCCAAATTATAATTGAATCCTTTTATGAGCGACATGCATCAAAACAAACAATAAACGTAAAGAAAAACTTCGCAAATAACAGTTCAGAGTGAAACCGAACTTTTTTACTATCGTTTGATATTTCTATTACACCTATGATAAAATGTTACGATTGCGTATCGAATGGGGCACACGGGGAAAGATATTTTGTATTTGTATCTATTTTATTTACAAACTTCGGAACTACATTATAATCAGAAACGCAATCTCGTTCCCCACCTACACTTTATGGTTCGATGTATCAACCTGAAATATTCCTATATAGAACAAAAAAACCTAGAGAAAAACTTTCGTGAAGTTTTATAAAAGCCAATATTTTTCTCCGTAAAATACCAACAGTTTAATTAATTGATTAGCTCAAGGCTTGGGCACAAAACAAGCCTCAAGAAAAGCAAAGATTTATTTTACTTTCGGTAGCAATTAACGTTGAAAGTGAAAAATCTTTCAAAACTCCAGCGCCGCCTGGTATCCGGCGCTTATTCCCTTTCTTTAAATTGAGCAAATTTTTCTTGCGAAAACTTTTTGATTCGACCCTTTTCTACGGCAATCAGGCAAATCTCTTGGCGGCCACATGATACGCCACAGAGTAGCACAAAACAGCTGAACAACTTTATTTTCATCGCTTCTTCGTTTTTTAAATCTTCTTACTCGCATTAGCTTTAAGCTGACAACAGTATACGAAATGCTAAGTATAAATAAAATATTATATTTTTTATAAATAGTGTTCTTCAGAACAGGGCTAGCCAAAGAAGCAGAGTTAAAGAAGAAAAGGTTGAACACTTTGGTTATACTGTTTGTCGTTGCACTGTACAAATTCGCACAAACAATAATAATGGGCGCAACGGCAAATACAATTAGGTTAATTAATGAATTAAGACCCGTCGAGTTTCTTTATCTTGTTATTAATTTGTCTAAGGCGAGCTACCCAGACGTCTTACAAATGAGAACCGAGCAAATATTTGTTTAAAGCGGAGCGATTCACTTAATTCAATCAAACTTGTTATATTATTCATATCTATTTTACTGAAGATATTTCATGTTATAGAATTTACTTCTGTTTTACGATTATATTCGGTTGTTACTTTTCAGTTTTTTCAGATTCCAATATTTTATTTAAGTTTGGTATTTATTTTAGTTTGTTTATCTTTGATAAAATACCGATGGAAAAGGAAAAGTTTTTAAAACAAAAATTCAAAGAACGTAGAGGCAACAAGGAAAAGATTTCAAAAAATGCCTATAAATATTCCATCGTTCTAATATTCGAAGCATCAAAAACACAAAACACGTGACAACACATGACGCCCGTCTCAATTTAAAGACGTTAACAAATGTTTGCAAAGAAAACAGCATTAATCAGGGTCAGGAAGCGTCATTTGAATATAAAGCGGAGTATGAGGTGCGGCATGTGAGCCTATCATTAGTCATAAACGCGAGAGGCGGCGTTCCCGAAGACGTGACCTGAAGTGTAATCGAGCTACTTCTTATCGGAACATTCGGTACACTGGCGGACATGTGCACTTAGGCGTAAACGACTCACACGTGGTTAGCACGCTTAGTTATTTACACGGTATGCTGTTGCCTCATGGTTGAAATTATGCGAATGTGTGTCTAATTTCTAATTGATGAAGCAAATAACAGCATCTGCACGCATCACATACTAGTTTGATTTTCGCCATTGTGCTGTTGTTTTAGTTTTGTGTGAAGGTAGACCGTGGTTTGTTCAGAGGTTCTTCTTGCCGTAGGACCGAAGAGAGGCTATATTTTCCTACCTCTATAGAAACCCCATGTTTGTTAACTAAATAAATATTGGAATTTGAATATTTCTATAGCTCGATACACGACCAAAATATAATGTAAAATCAAAAATAGAAAAGAAACGTCGCACCCTTATCCAATAACTGGATTAGGAAGGTATAGACGGTGACAATTGAAACATCACATCGCACTGGACCGCACTGAATTTAAATATACGATGTTTCCAGAAGCGTGGTCAACGAACACTGTTATTTAGATGAGCGTCAAATTTGTCGGATTTTTGCGGATATATTCTTCGAAACACTCCCTAGGGATTGCGGTTTGTATTCGGATATTTTTATTTCCATTGACCGTTGGTCATAAAGTGGGAATGGCGCTTAGACTTTTTATGGTGTTTTTTTAATGGTGTAGAATTTACTAGAGCTGATATTATAAATAGATATTGTAATTGGTTATCCTCATTATCATCCTAAGCAAATAGTGAAAGACTGGAAAATAGCACTCTATTACTGATGGGCAATAAAATATTTTGAAAAAATGAGGTTCCAAATCGTCTATCTCCAGAAAATTATTATTAATGCCATCCCATTTGGTGGAAAGCAGCTAATATTTTCAAAATCGATCCACAGTAAATCAGATATCGCCACCTCATTGGCATTCCTTACGTACGTTTTAGCATTCCTCACTGGTGGAGGAATCAGTGCGGTGGTAAAAATCAAATTGAGTGCCCGATAAACACTCTCCGACGGAACATGGGGTTCTCGCAAAATTTTGATTACACCGAAAAGTGTTACTTATTCTCAAATAAAAAATACCGGAGGAAAAATTTCGCTGATGTCGATATTGTTATGGCGGGTTTATGTCGAAAATTGGGGGTACGGTTATTGCATGTCATTAGGAATTATGGGCTTCCGAGGTAGGCCGGAGAAAAATTTCCCGGAGGTGAGGTGGCGCTTATACTTTTTTTGCTCGATAATGTAATTATTGGAAATTTATTCCGCATCTCTTAAGTGGTAGGCGGTTTGTGTGAACTGTGTTTAGTATCTATTTAAAAGAGATTGTTGATGATATTGGAGTAGAGGTTTTTAGCTCACAAAATAAAAATATCAATTGGTAGGTTTACGAACCTCTCATCTCTGATTTAATTTTGACAAAACATACATTTTCTTATTTATG
This sequence comes from Atethmia centrago, assembly GCA_905333075.3. Taxonomy (NCBI): domain Eukaryota; kingdom Metazoa; phylum Arthropoda; class Insecta; order Lepidoptera; family Noctuidae; genus Atethmia; species Atethmia centrago. The sequence goes on along the minus strand of HG995377.1, from coordinate 10,846,433 downwards.
TATTTATTTATTTATATATACTTTATTGTACACCAGATTATACATTACAAAAAGAAAAATAATATACACTACAAAATATACAATGGGCGGCCTTATCGCTTACTGCGATCTCTTCCAGGCAACCTTGGAATGGACAGTGATTTTCTGGACATAAAATGGGATTGTCTTTGGTGCAAATAAAAAATATATACACATAAAAATAACATCACGCTTGTATTCCCCGAAGGGTTAGGCAGAGGTGTAGTACACCCACATTTCGCCGGTTATGTTTAAGTCCCATGTAATAGGGGGCGAGCCTATTGCCATCAACCGGGCACAAATCCAGACTCCAGACTGTTACTGAGAAAAATCCGATAAGACTTTTGCCCGACCCGGGAATTGAACCCAGGACCTCATCATGCTCAGTAGCAGCGCTCGCGACCACTAGACAATACAATATAATATAACAGATACACAGATATGTGCTATACAATAGATACATACATACTAACTATATGGGCAACGACAATACATAAATAAATCGTAATTGCCACAAGTGAAACCACCGTTGTTCGGTAGGGTAGTAAGGAAAGTTAACAAGATATTTTAAAAAATTACAAAAACTAATCACCCTTCGCCTAGCCTTTTTCCAACAAAGTTGGGGTCGGCTGCCAGTCTAACACGATGCTGCTGAATACCACTATTTTACATGGAGCGACTGCCTATCTGACCTCCACAACCCGTCCCACCCAAGGGGTACCCAAGGGGTATCGTGTTACTGGGTAACACGATACCCCTTGGTAACACTGGTTAACAGACTTTCTGGGTTCTGACAAGCAAGCTACCCGTAACGACTGTCAAAGATCTACAAATAACAACCGGGACGTGTTTTACGAGGCACGGAGGAGTCTTGGTATGTAAAGATAGTCAGCCATCCACGGAGCAACCGCGGCAAGCTTAGGCTTAACTAACTCCATAAATATGACAGACAATTTATTAATTACACACCCAACACAATACAAAGCATAACACTCACGAGTAATAATAACAAACTTAACAAAGAAATAAACCATCGGCGCGGGCCCTTACACCCACCGTGATGCATGGGGCTGTTGAAATAATATTATCGTTACCCAGTACTCACACTCCAAGGAAAATCAACATAAAGTGAATAAAAGAAAATTATGAATCGCACCAAAATAAATTACCCCGTGTTGGCGGCAAAATAACATCACATTTGAATGCCTTTTATGCTTTATGGGCCCGTAACTATATGAAATAAGTCCCGGTGCTCTTTTATGGGACATGGGAGCACGTACGTGGCATAATTTTTCAAATGTTTGTTGCGAATACGTAACTCTTATTTGAGAGTGCAAAACTTTCTTCTCTGAGACCATTTGTTGCAAAATTGTGGATTTATTGCTATTGATACAAATGTGGAAACAAATGAATGTCTAGATCAGTCGGGTTGGACATTGGACTCAATTTGGAGTATTAGGAAACGTGAATTTTGTTTCATTATTTGGTAATAATTGTGACATATCGAGTTTTAGAAAGACACAAATATGAGTGTCATAGTAGCCATACACGTTTCGATATACTTGCGCAAGTTTAGAGTTGCACCACTATGAAATAAATGTATTTGCATATGTAGGTACGAAATTTGCGCAAAAATCTTCCAACACACGTTACTGTATACTTACGTAAGTCTAAACTTGCGCAAGTATATCTTTACATTATGGCTTATACCATTAGAGAAGATTCTATAAAAAGCCGCACTCTTTTAAAAACTCGATGTCCTATATTTACCAGGGCCAGGTAATGTAGGTACGTTTACCTTATTGATACTTAAACACAGATATAGAAAGTCCAGCTGAATCTGGATGTAAAAATAAAATTCCACCTCTAAACCACACAATCAAACATCAGAAATTCACGCAAAAACACCCAGAAGGTTAAACTGTTTGTTTATTTTCCAGACATTTGGAGCGTAAGCCCGTCAGGTGAGAAGTGTAATGGCGTGCGATTTTCCCCGTTTGCGCTTTCCACGCCGCCTGTGTCCACCGGCGAATATTTCATGCGCCAATAAACGCATTCTGGTCCCCGAATTATGACGGTCAACTGGCTACCGGTCTGAGGAGTCCGTTCGTAATCAGATCAACAAACACAGTCTCTGATAAAAGGTAAAACGTCATTGTTTAGTTTATCTATGTGAATGAATGGTGCAGGGATTCGATAATTTGGTTATTTGATTAAAATACGGTGATGGAACAGTTAGAGAGGATGACAAAACGTGGCAGGGAGAAATTGTATATGGTCATCATCATCCATCAGTTTCGCCATGTCTGTCTGTGTGTATCCAGCCTTAGCTCAGAGACTCTTAGTACTAGAAAGCTGTAATTTGGCATATATACATAATAATATTTGATTTTGATTGACCGTGCCGTAGACCGATATATGGGAGAACATGTTTTTCAACTACAATGTTGTTTGTTTTTGGGATAAATTCATCCCAACTACGAAACCCTTCATTATGCTTGGTCCGACATGCTCTTGGCCGATTTTTTAGGTAATACATTTCGACATAACAGCTGTTATTTGAATGTCTTTTAATTCAGAAAGAGATCAACGTCTGCTTGTATAATCGTAACCAATATATCCGTAATCTATCTCTGTAACCAAAGACATTTTAACTACTATCTTAAATATCTTTGGCCGTAACACGTTCTAAGACACAATCACAGGATCTAACTAAATACTCTTGCTACACAATCAAACTCGACACTTTTATTGCTCTTGCCAAATACATATTCAGTAAAGCCAGGCATAGTTTGGCAAGTTTCCGTCGTTCAAGACGTGACTGACATGGCTGGTTGTAACAACGTCGGATTTGCAACTTGAATGTTTAGCGGCACCTGCTGGGGCCATCGACTCATAATATTCGGCTTAGCGCGCCTCCCCCGCGTTTTATATTGAACGGCTTGAACTTAGGGGATGAATACATGTGTAAACAAATCGACAATGCGTTCTATTGATTTTTTTGAGATGACCTTTTGTTTGTGCATTTTTGTGCTATAAAATTAGGAGGAACTGTTAGTTTATTGAAAATAGACCTTAGAGAATTTGCAGACCTACAAAACTGTCAGCAAAATAACAGACAACTGACTAAGTAAATGTTATGTTATGTTATATCTCTTTATCGAAGTAGTCAGCAGTAAATGAAACTCATTCCAATAAATAAACTGTCAGACGCCCATCATTTTCTCACATCGGGACAGAAACAACGAAATGCGTTGTCATCAATTCCGTTTCTGTTCCGTTGATAGTTTTCCTATAAATGACCACCTCGGGGTGGCAATAAAATCACCCACTATCTACCCAGTTTTCCGATACACTGCCTACTGGGTACTGCGGACGCAGCTAACAATTATCTAAATAGCCATCTACATTCTTACCCCTTACATTTTATTATTACCGGTCAATTTATCCGATAGTCTCGCGTGGTGTTCGCAAATCTTTGCTATACTCCTGTTTGCCTGGTAGATTTACCGATATCGTTGGAAACTGCCCAAGAAATAAAACAGGGGATTTTCATGGTGTTACGAACAAGTTTTCTTCGATGTTGATATTATCATACGTAATTGCGTTTGTGTTTGCGGTAAGGATTTTATTGAGTAAACTTTGCTGCATTTTGTTGTATGAGTATTTTTGAAGATTTTTTTGTCAAATCTAAGTTACTTCGTTCAGTTCAATCTGAAGGTCAAGAAGTAGTATGTCCAAGTTTAGACAAAAAATCCAAACAGTAAGAAGTATTTTTATAAATATTTAAAAACTTAGTACAAAACATCTGTTGTTTAATTTTCCACGAAAAATAAATTGGTGTCATGGCAATAAGGGGATAGTTTCTTAGACACAATAGGTGGTGATTTAAAATAAAGCCACCCACGGTTGTCAAACGGACCCCGCGCCTTGCGGTCTGAAGTTAATGTGCTGGACATTCAGAATTCAGACGTTCGGGTATACCATAGAGTGTTGAATGAAAAGAGGTGGGTTTTTGCGAATTTTACTTTGTATGCTGTGCAAAAAAGTAACCTTGAGCTTTGATAAAACTAATTCAATAAAATATGTTTAAAAAATACCTACAGTACCTACTAGGAAAATCAACATAAGTAATTAAATTTTTGTAAGTAATTAAACCGTTTGATACATATCTGAGTCTAAAATTACTTGAAAGATAATTCATGAAGTAAATTACAGGAAATGCCTATAGTCTCAATTAATTTCAGAAAACTACCATTTTCCTGTTCCCAGAATTTTCCACCATAGGTAAATACAGTCACAGCAAGAATATGTTCGTCATCTTAAGACGCTGACAACACCTAAACCGCAGTCACTGTCAGATTGCGTAGAAAAGAAAGAGAAGCGATGACAAAACGCTTGTAATGTATTGCAAAATATGAAGCAATTATCTATTTACTCAAAATTGAGTTGAGTAATCGAAAATAAAAACAACCAAGTTCTGCATTCTAATAAGACGTTCTTGTTATTAATTAAATACGTAACGTATGTTGATATTTTATACAGATATTTTGGATTAGAACTCAAGGTAAGAGGTTAGTTTAACTTTAGTTTGTATCGAGATTTTTTTCAAAACGTGTTTTGGTTACAACCAAGTTCTGGGAAATATGTACAAAATTAATATATATTTTTTCCGCTACCACAAACTATACAGATTTGGCAATTTTTTTTCTTAAGAGAAGCCTATTTTGGTCAATTGGGTCTTGTCAATGCCTTAAGGGCTGTTTGTGTCTGCTCTTGGCACGATAGAATCTACTTTACCGACTCAACATTATATTAAGTTATATTGCGTCGTAATGTAAATAACGCAGAATGACCATTCATCGATAATATATACATGTCAGACCAAATTAAAAATGAGCCAGTGACAGACTTTGACAAATAAAAAAGATTTAAGTAGGTAATAACGGGCGCATGGGTCGATCGATCAGGTTAAGCTACGCTTGCCACGGTTGGTCTGTGGATGGGTGACTACCTTGACATACCAAGACTTTCCGTGTCTCGGAAAGCACTTTAAGCTTGGTCCCGGCTGTCAATTGTAGATATTTGACAGTTGTTACGGGTTAATAGAACAATATATAATGGAATAGGCAGTCGCTCCATGTAAAATACTGGTATGCAGTTACATCCGGTTAGACTTGAAGATGTCCCCAACATAGATGAACCACGTAGTATTTAGAATTTAATGTGACGGATGAACCCCGTTAAGAACAAATCTCTTATAGAAAAGTTCGTACGGAACAAATCTAATTTAGAGAGATGTATTAATGATTTTAATGATTATAATTCTGTAAATACATATTTGTTATGGTCGCGAATCACATTTGATCAAGATACAACCTGAGACTGACCTGCAAATTGCAAAAAAACGTAAAAAAAAATAATTGCACGGGCTACCACTGCGGATCCACCTTAATGCCACTTCTGCCATTCCTAACTCTACGCACCAAATATTCGTCCGCTGTCGATTGCTGACTGGTCCTTCCTTACATTGTCTCGGCGAGGGCGGCGGAGCGGGAGGAGACAAAAGAAACGCATCGCTCACCGCCGCGCTGGACACAATGACCGGGGCCTATTTATCTTTAGGATTAACTTGCTTATCGCTGACCGGCTGCCCTTGAGTTATTAGGTTTTTGAGGATTTCAACGTACTTTACTACTTAGATTGGTTGGCTGGTTGGTTGGTTGCGAAGGGTGGTGTTTGGTGAAGAAAAACCAGGTCCTTTTTGTAACGATTATTGTAGATGAAATGATTGAAATCGACAATGTAAAAGCTTTTGATTTTTCTAAATTTCTTAGAAGATTGTGTTAAGTCCACTAACGTAATTAGGTTTCAAACAAAATTAATTATCAATCAAATTTGTTAGATAATGACCTTATGAACGAAGAACTTAGAATTTTGAATATCTGTCCACATTGCAATCACATTTACCATTTATCGTCCCTACAACATACACACACACACAGACATCAGCATTATTCCCACAAAAACTAAACACAATTAAGACGTTAAATTATTCAGATGACAGGCCCCGGGGGATACTAATGTCCCTCTTAGCACTTTAATAGTGCGAGGAGTCCCCAAACGGCGGTCAAGTACCGTGGACAGCCCAAAGGCGTTCCGGGACCATTAACGACCGTCCGGCACCTCCCCTAGTTTGTTCCCGCAAATTAGTTCACCCAAGAAAACGTAATCCCGATGTCACCTTCATTCCAATTACGAAATGAATCTTTTCGAGACATTCAGAGTCAGACAGCTTTTACCAAAATATTAATATTGGGCACGTAACGCAAGGGTGAATACTAAATTAACATCCGCTACCTTCGGCAAACATTGCCAAGACACCGGTTCGTAATACAATGTTTGCTTCCATGTAAGGGCCTTTCGATGAATCTTAATCTTCCTGAGTCAGGTTACCCTCTAACCCGCATGTGTATAACTTAATCGGCGCCCCCCTACCTCCCTAACTTGCTCTAATTGTTTGCTCTCGATATTGTCGACGTCCGTGTATTCGCAATGTTCAATGGGTAGTCCCTGTTTGCGCAAACAACATTAGTCAGGAGTTATATAAGTCAAGTAATAGAACTTGATATATATCGTTAGTACCGATTTTGCCTTTTTCTTGTCTTATAAGAATGTCAAAATTAAACGTTACTCTGAAGAATGTCACCTTTTTATTGCATGTCTCGCGTTGATTATTGCAAGGTGTTCTCATTACGAAGGAGTCAAGCGGGAGGGCTCACGTTCTCAATTGCCGTGACGAATCGCACTCATAAACTCACATGCTCTTCTTCCTTATACACTCCGAGTACTTCCTACTGCAACTTATGAACTTTTCCTTTAATTAAATGGGTCTTTATTATTGTTATTTAAATTCTAATTACATACGTGGAGTTAGGAGTCAGAATAGAAATACTATTTATCTATTTATTTATTATGTATACCATACAAATTACAACGTTGTCTTGGGACAACTGCAGGACAATTCAAGGGCATATATTAATTTTTTCTTCACGAGTTGAATAAAGTCCACCCACAGTACCTATCACAATTTAAAACACAAAGATTAGGAAACTCCGCGTTTTATTTTAGATCCTGTACAGCAATTAAAAAAGCCACCGTTTCCTCCATCTCGTCGCCGACCGAAAATAAACACAGAATACGTTTCGTGTGTTTTCCTTTAATTAGCATATCACTGTTGTCTTGCGCTCCGCTCGTTACATCATTTCCATATGTAAAAATGATACGAATCCCGAGCGTTTAGATACCCCTGTGACGCAATATGTCGGTTTGTGCCCGGGACGTCGCAAGAAACACCCTCCCATACGCGAAAATTATACGGTAGCAAAACGCATTAATTTGCCATATTAATTTGGCCGTAAAACTCTGCTCGCGACAAGCCGACGGGGAATTTCTGAAGTTTGGCCTCCCAAGCGGCCGCTTGTTCACACAATCGTTGTTCAACACGGTGGCTTTATGGGCCTAAAGCTATTGAAGAAAATACCGAAGCGATGCGCTGTGTTATGTTATTGCTAATAACGGTGCTGTAAAACCCTTTCGTAACAAGGTATATTGTTACATTGTGAGTATTTAATTTAAGTTGTATGTTGCAGGTGAACACGGAACGTGCTGACACTTTCCAATAATATTGCCCCGTGCTCTATTGTGCTGACATGTAGGTAATGTATTGGAGAAGACATGATTCTATGAATTGATTAGCGTTCTTTTTGGGGTCTTATCGAACCCCAAAAAGAAGACTGATTAAGAGTTCACAAGTAATATTTTCACCTCATCATTGAATTGTCTATGTTTTTTACCAAACGCACACACGCATCGCTGATTGATTGTAAGCTAAAGCGTGCCAATAATCACTTACCGATTCGTTTCCTTTTCAAAGGTGCTCTGGAGCGATTCATCAGGGCTGACAGTTATCGGCATAGTTCATTTTTAACGCCATTGTTGGCGTGTCCATCTGCAACGGCACAACACGTCGAGTGCCGACCCTAGGGGATGAGTGGTCAATCGACACATAATTTATGGTGGTAGTGTGTGGATATAGATGCAGCACTTGAGGTGTGAAAGCTTTTCTAGAGTTACGGAAATGAAGACGGGGAAGATAGGCTTCGGATGAAACGTTTGATTTCCTGAAAATGTTTCTTTTGTCTACAATACATTACAACGTTTTATATACAAGGTGTCGTTTTGCATCCTCGTCAAATTGAAGGAGGTAACTATGCTAATGATTCTCGACACGGATCAATAATAAAATAAGGTCTTCTTTTTATTTTTTTTTCTTATTTTCGGAAATCGGCATATGAGGGACACGCATGTTAAAACGCGGTCCGTGTGATACCACACTATAACTGCCCTTTTACACACACACTACCGCATACGCAACGGGGTGATTCTGTTCTGTGAAAGTGGTGTATTCTAAAATTCTGTCAATTTTTAATTTTTAATTCAAAATTTCGAGTGTTGCTTCCCCAGCCTTTTTGTCGTCCACCCATAGCACGTCACGTCTCATAGGTAATGTCCTAAGGGCTTTGCCCACAAACTATGAGACTGCGGGCTTGGAGGATGCCAAGAATGCTTTTCAAATTGCTTGCCCGGGTAAAGAATTTCCAGACAACCTAAAATCTCAGAGGAGCTGGGACGATATTTATTGCGATTTAACATACAAATCGATTCTGAGCCGCAGTTCAGGTCCGGATCGCGCAAGACTTTTGGCGGTCGGAACCAGAGAGGCCGGTCATTGGCTACATGCCCATCCTTCTCCATATACCGGTACCTTCCTGGATCCGACCTCGCTTCGTCTGGCGACTGGTCTGCGGCTTGGGGTCACGGTATGCACTCCACACACATGCCCTTGTGGCACGGACGTGGACCGACTGGGTCACCACGGACTTTGTTGTCAAAAAAGTGCAGGCCGCTTTTCAAGACATGCAACACTTAATGACATAATCCGCCGGTCTCTTGCCAGCATCAATGTGCCTGCTCTTCTTGAGCCGACTGGCATTGTCAGAGATGATGGCAAAAGACCTGATGGTGTGTCTTTGGTCCCGTGGAGTTTGGGACGGATGCTTGTGTGGGACGCTACCTGTGTAGACACACTGGCACCGTCCCACCTCCAACGGACTACTTCTAAAGCGGGTGCAGCGGCAGAAAATGCCGAAAATCTGAAAGTTATTAAATATGGAGGCCTTGGCAGAGAGTACAACTTTGTGCCCTTTGGCGTCGAGACCCTCGGTCCGTGGGGTCCCAGTGCGCATAAGTTATTTGCGGAAATCGCGAAACGTCTAGTTGATGTAACTGGTGACCGAAAAGCTGGCGGCTTTCTCGCGCAACGCATCAGCATTGCAATTCAGCGAGGAAATGCCGCCAGCATCCTCGGTACAATGCCCCGAGGGCCTTTTTTAAGCCTAACTTAGTTTTAATTTAATTTAGTTAATGTTAATAATCATCTTGTAATTTGGTTATGTAAATAAATGATATTAAAAAAACAAGTATGTATTAATTATTGAGCAGGTATCGTAATTTTATTTGATTGTATAAGTCTTTCATAGCAGGCTCCTGAAATTTGACGAGGATGCAAAACGACACCTTGTATACTTACCAGAACATTCATCATCATTACGTGTGTTATTAACATAATGTTGAATGTTATTAATATATGAATAACCAACAGCGTGCTGACGATTATAGCGGACAGGCTCGACTGTCCATACATTAGACGCTGCAGTGACTTGCACGTCACCTACAGTCGTCGTTCACTAATGTAAGTGTTGGTAGTGCGATGATTTTTGTTTTTGTATTGTATTTTAATATTAATGTATTGTCTGTTATGTGTATAATGTATTACATATTGTGTATGAGTCCAAGTTACTTGAGTGAATACAAATAAATGAATAATAATAAGTCTGTAACGTCTCTGAAATTATGAAGAGTCTTAGAAATATCATAGATTCATACTTATCGTTTTAATGTTGCTTAATCATGTTGTTCTACGGTAGGACATGTATATTTCAAAGTATCTGTCGGTAACCAGACTCCGATAGTTAAATTTTTAGCCAACCTTGCTGACTTTACATTTTCTTACCTAATTTCCCAAACATCCCACAGACCCTAAAACTAATAGTCACAGATCACACGGCAATATGTTACACCATAACTCATCCCCGTCTATCGGAGCCGCTATCAAATCCCATGATAAGCGATTTCTCATGACTTGCATATTCTGCTGATGCTACGGTAAAAATTCGGATACTGGTGATTCTGGTAATGGAAAAAAAACGTCCTTTCTAGAAATATTAAGTTTTATTTGTGTATTGATATATTTTGTTTTTGTAAAAGTTAGAGGGGCTTGTGGCTAAGTAATAACAGCCGCACGGGTCGATCGATCAGGTTAAGCTACGCTTGCCGCGATTGGTCCGTGGATGGATGACCATCTTTACATACCAAGACTCCTCCGTGCCTCGGAAAGCACGTTAATCCGTTGGTGCCGGCTGTCATTTGTAGATCTTTGACAGTCGTTACGGGTCGTCAGTAGCTCGAAAGTCTGACAACCAAGGGGATCGTGTTACCTAGTAACTGGGTTGTGGAGGTCAGATGCCTCAGTCGCTCCATGTAAAATATTCAGCTGTATCCGGTAAGACTGGAAGCCAACGCCAACATAGTTGGGAAAAGGCTAGGCAGATGATGAATAGTTAGAAAGTCCGTGGTAAATAGAGGAAGTTTAAGGATTGTTAAAATGAAAGATGATAATGATGAACAAAATAATAGGGAGAAGAATCTTAGAATTGGTGAAAGTAATTATAGTGGAAAGAAGACAAACAAAAAAATGTTTTTTTTAAGTAGCATCACATTGCTAAAAGTCTATTCTATTCTATTCTAAAAGTCACATGAAAGAATGAAATCAAAATTAATCATTTATCATTTATAATGATAAATGATTATTTTTCTGTAAGTAGGTTTGTACAAACATTTTTACACGTCAATCATATTTTTAAAATAAAGCTAGATGAGGTCGGCGTTTCCTATCTGACTACTCTGAGAAGAAAGGCCGAAACAAACTCAGAGGTCACAGTATCCTTTAACGTCCAGACATAATCTTGGTCAGATCATGTGAAGGCCATGTAGATTGGTGTCTGAAATTGTCCTTTTGAGGAAAGAACCACACAGATTGAGTGGATCTGTCCAGTCAGTGCACGCATTTGTCAGTAATCGTACAGCTCAACTCAGAACTTAAGGAGCTCAACGATGCGACGAACAATACCAAAGAAAGAACATTTGGGTAGGCCGCTTAAATTACTCAAACTGCCAGACTATGATTAATACTAAAAGAGAAAAAAGAAACAACAATGACCCACATAGTCTTCACATTCACAATAATTGAAAACAATATAATACTATACAAGTAAATATTAAATTCTACACAATATATTAAACTCCACAAAGTAAATATGTCATTGTGTTTTGAATAAACATTAAATGTCAAAAGTGTATATAAATAAAATAAAAGTTCCAGCATGCAATAATTGGAGCAGCTCAATCCCAAGTCTTTTTGTCCTAAAATATATACTGCATTTAGATAAATCTGAAGTTTTACCACTGCTCTTGCTTTTACAGTAACATGTACGTAGATTCGAAGATAGGAAGGGAGAGCGGCCACGCGTGTCTCAACCAATCGACATGTTTATCGCTTTAATATAAAATAAAGGGAACGGGGTTACCGATATGCCAATAGATGAAAAACTTCTACACGAGATTCTACGGAGACGGAAATTGTATTTTTTTCTTTTGTAAGCTGTCAAGAGATTATTTTAGAATGATGGATGTTCTGTAGTTTTTTGGTTTTTTAACTCGAGATAAATCATATTGAAATCTTTTCAACTGCAATTTCTTCATCGTGTTTATCTGGTGATGGTTAAGTTCATGATGAGCTTGCACAAGAAAATGTACTGTTTAGGTTTTCGTTTTAATTTGACGTGAAACTGCTGCTGTCGTTTGGAGAAAATTTTTAATTTTGTTTTTATATTATTTATTTATTCATAATCTGTATTAACAATAGCATACATAACGTTTGCCAAACTGCATAGCAGTTTTCATTCGGTAAAGGCCAAAAACTATCGTTAGCAATAAAATTGTTGTCTTCCGGAGGCACAGTAGCCATGAACTCAAACCATTCACTTTGAAATTTCAACATTTTTATGTATACCTAAATCAAATAAACCATAGATCTTCCATGTGCAATAAACACCACACATGAAGAATTCAGGCCACGAATAACTTCGTACGGGGTGCACACTGAATAATTTTATTTGTTTATAATTTTAATAACTCCCCACGCGCCTCGTATATTACGGTCTCTGCTCCGCTCCGCGAATCGCGGGGTGTGCATACATTTTTCACATCGTGGGTACAATACGGAATATTGTCACTTTAGAATTTGCTACGGGGCGAAGTGTCGAGGGCGATATTTATAGATTATCCCGGATTTTCCTCTCGAAATATTCTATGTAAGGCCATAAACATATTTCTGCATCAACGTATTACACGAGATCATAGAAAAGTCGCTCTTTTCTTGCAAGAATAACGAGTTTTGCTAGATGATTTTCTGACTTCCCTTATAGTTAAAGACGTCAATGTAAGCCGGAAACTACTGCCAAACGTTTTCTTAACGTGTTTAGAAAAGCAAACAACTGACGCCTAGCTGTAGCACGTCTTTTACATCAGTCAGTACTGATATAAAACTTAGTGGTGAAAAAACAAAGAAAAGATTTTGTCACATTGGTTACTCAGTTCTAAATATTTTGTTTTTTGTCCATGTTCAGCTTACAACCACATTCCAGCGTGACGCCAAAGTCAGCGTGCGAGATTTGAATTCCAAATTCAAATTCACGGTTTTTCGATATTCACCTTTCTGTTTTTCTTCTCATTGTTTATCTACCGTCTTTTATTTTTTTACTGGCACATGGTTTCTTCTTAGAAAATAAACGTTGTGCTGAACGTGTTTAACAGAACAAAGTAGAAAAATAAAGTTATGACCTTTTTTGGTAAAGCATTATACAGGGTGATTGGAAGATGGGTGCAAAGCTTTAAGGTGAAGATAGTATAGACAATTTAGAACCATTTAAGCCATGGTTGTCTTAGACGAAGTCTTACCAAATTTTTTTAACCAAATTTTTAAGTTTTTTTTCGGAAATTCTCAAAATTTAATGTAAACTGCATAATTATGGCCAAATTGAATGATAAATGAATTAATTTTTTATTTATTTAATTAAAGTAATGTGTAAGCAACCAAGCAAAACATGTTTTAGGCTTCTGTGTCATTAGACATTTTTTTTACAGATATTTAAAGCTCAGAAAAAATAAAAAATTTGTACAATACGTCTTTTGAACCTTATTTAAAAAAAAAACGGAGGGTGCTTTTTTTGTTCAAACCTTTTTGAAGACATGCTTGATAATCGCTCTTTCTTTTGAGGTATCATTTATGCGGATATCTTACAAATTATTGAAATTAGGACCTACAAACCAATTCGACGGAGAAATTTTAAATTTTAGGCAGTCTAACAAAACACAAAATTGCTTAAAAGAATACTTTATGTGCTCGAAATGATAACATTGTTCAATTCTAAGAATTTTTGGCACATGCAGGAACCAATTGAGGGGAACCCATTGAGGGGATTCTCTAAACAATGTCCACCGAGCGCGGTGCGACGGCATTTCCAGATAGAACGCCCAATGAATAGCAAAAAGCGATAAGAGTTGGTTTTTACAGCAAAATGGTCTTAGTTACTGAGGCAACAAAGTCGTTTTTCTTTAGTCAGGGTCAGTCGGTCTGTGATGAAGCCGTTACATCTTTTACTTATTAGTCAAACTACTGCCCTTGTGAGTGGACGTTGTCGTGTTGATTCACAATTTACCGTGTTCAGTTGTAGCCCTTTGCGTTCCTGCACGTGTTGTTTGCGTTAGTTTTGAACTTTTTTGTTTCACCGTGTCCAGTCGTAGCCTCGCGCTCCTGCACGTGTTGATTTTTGGCTTAATTGTGTTGAGTTGACATTTAGTGCGCTCCTACGCCATTTTTCTTAATTGTTAAGTGACTATGGCTACTTTTTCCAATCAAGAATATGCGGATATCGTATTTATGTACGGTAGAGCAGACGGCAATGGATCTTTGGCGCGACGGATGTATCAAGAGCGCTATCCGAATCGCAGGATACCGAATGTCCGAGTGTTTTACAACACGTTTCGTCGTCTTGCCCAAGATGGGTTTCACCGCGTGGAACCTGGAGTCAACCCGGGCAGACACGAAACTGCCGTCGACGAAGACATTTTAGCAGCATTTCAAGCGGATCCTACTACCAGTACTAGATCAGTAGCTCGAAATTTAAACATTTCTCAATGGAAGGTGTGGCATACAATGCACCAAAATGATAAGTATCCGTTCCATGGCAGGAGTGTGCAAGGTCTAGTAGAGCAAGATCCTCAAAGAAGAATTCAGTTCTGCCGTTTCCTCCTCAACAGAGACATCGAAGATGCGTGGTTTCTGAAATCAATCTTGTGGACGGATGAAAGTAAATTTTCAAGGGAAGGTATTACAAACTTTCACAACATCCATGAATGGGCCGACGCAGACAACAATCCACATTTTAAGAAGCAGGTGTCATTTCAGATGAAATTCTCTGTGAATGTATGGGCTGGAATAATTGGCAGAACATTGATTGGGCCCCACTTTTTGCCTGATCCATTGAATGGCGAAAATTATTTGCAATTTCTGCAAATTGATTTACCACTGCTGGTAGAGGAATCAGGTGTCCCGATCTTCGAAAGAGACCGAACAGTCAACTTTCAGCAAGACGGCTGTCCAGCGCATTGGATTTTAAATGTAAGGGAACACCTCAACAATTGCTTTCCTGATAGCTGGATCGGCAGGGATGGACCCATCCGTTGGCCCGCTCGCTTCCCAGATCTGACCCCGTTGGACTTTTTCGTGTGGGGCCGGGCCAAGGAACTGGTGTATAACAACATAGAAATAAACACTATAGAAGAATTGATACAAAGAATAAATTCAGCGTTTGAGACAATGAAGCAGGAGATGATGTTGAAAATAACGACTACAGAAGTTAGAAGACGGGGCCGTGCTTGTATTAGGAATCACGGCCGTCATTTTGAACATGAAAAATAAATAATTTTAATTCAAATGTTGTTTTAATTAGTCTGCCTAAAATAAAAAAAATCTCCCTCAAATTGGTTTGTAGGCCCTAATTTCAATAATTTGTAAGATATCCGCATAAATGATACCTCAAAAGAAAGAGCGATTATCAAGCATGTCTTCAAAAAGGTTTGAACAAAAAAAGCACCCTCCGTTTTATTTTTTAATAAGGTTTAAAAGACGTATTGTACATTTTTTTTATTTTTTCTGAGCTTTAAATGTCTGTAAAAAAAAAATGTCTAATGACACAGAAGCCTAAAACATGTTTTGCTTGATTGCTTATACTTTAATTAAATAAATAAAAAATGAAATCATTTATCATTCAATTTGGCCATAATTATGCAGTTTACATTAAATTTTGAGAATTTCCGAAAAAAAACTTAAAAATTTGGTTAAAAATATTTGGTAAGACTTCGTCTAAGACAACCATGGCTTAAATGGTTCTAAATTGTCTGTACTATCTTCGCCTTAAAGCTTTGCACCCATCTTCCAATCACCCTGTATAGCTAGTAAAGCATTTTCCACAATAAAAAATTGGTACGGATTCCTAATTCCAACCATTTTTCTTGAATATAATTAATATTCCTCTATGTTAGTACTGAATTTTGGAATATCTTAGCTACGCCATTTTCGCTTGTGCTTAAAACAATTAGAATTACCCTGTTTTCTTCTATATCCCAAAGAAGCATTTCAAGAGCCTCCATATTGAATCGTCCTACTCTACCAGGATCACATAAGTACGCGGCGGTCACCCCTGTTGTCTTAGTAAGCACTAAGCGCAGGTCAAGTAAACATCCATAATGGATTCTACCCGAGTCGGTAAATTATCATCTTCCCGGATATTGAATATATTAAGGCAATATTGCTCCAACTGAACATGCAAAGCAGGAATTATGTGTTTGTGTAATTGGCGTTTGCGAATCTCTTGATGTTTTGGTTAGCTGTGGTTGGCTACATTGACAATTATTGGGACAGTGTTGGACTAGTATATATAATTGATTAATCATTGATGTTTATGTAGCAAGTTGATGAACCAAGATGGTGTTTTTAGAATAAAAACTCGATGCCACATCTGCATAATCAGCAAAGGCGATAAACAAAAACCTTCCCAGGAATGCAATCACTCACAAAAGGAAAGTAATTAGCTTGTACGAAATCAAAGAGAAAGTATACCGAAGACTCGAAGGAGATGGCGTCCAAGCAATAATGGCGAAGGAGATGAACCAGACCGGCCGGGCCTTGAATATTAATCGACTAAGGGAAATGGATTAAAAATTCGTGTCCGTGTCCCAACAACCGCAGCAGCCTCGGCCACGATCTCTCGTGTTTTCCAACAAGTTTTTTTAAACATTCCGATCTCATTTACATTATTTTTTCCTTTTCCCTCGTGAATAATTTAATGAATCTTAAGAAAGATCGCCTTCTGCGGTTTGGAGGGACGTCTTTTTGTTTATATTGTTCTTTAATTTCGAAACAATGTAGGTATGCATGAATGCAAACACCACAATGAAACAAAAATAAAAATAACTGCACAAGAATTACTAACACGACTTTTAAATTAGACTTTTTTTCCTTAAACCTCCTTAAAAGGATTTGCGCTGAGTGTAACAAAATTTAACGGATATTAAAAAGTTTAACTCGTCGTACCGGAGTTAATATTGACGGGCGTGGCAGATGGGAAGAAAGGGTTTCTTAAAAAGAATTCAAACGGTGACAAAAAGGCGTAAAGAATCACGGGCGGGAAGGGGTGAAGTAACTTATGCGGCGAAGAAAGACCCCCAAGAATTAACAAAAATAAAAGGTGACGGCCACGACGCTGTTTACGGGGTGGCGAGGGGCGACCCTTAATTAAAGGCTTTTGGACTTTTCGCGATGCAATTTGCCTAAAAGACAAGAATTATTTTTATTGAAGTCATCACTAATTTCGGAAGAAAAGAGGGGGTGAAAGGACCGCTCTTTTGTTGTGGACAAATGGCATTTAATTGCGCGGTTTTTGGGACCAATTCGGAAAATAATCGCTCGCCGCCTGATTGTTAAATGCGCATAATGTCTGAAATGTTTAGAAAATGAGCCTTGTGAAAATGTTGTTGTTACCTTTCAAAGTTTTGCTATCAAGTAACATTTATTTGCATGTGTTTACCATAACTCTTCTTTGTGTGAGTCCCCATTGCAGTCCAAAGCCACCAGCACTTAACAGTTTAAATAAAAAAAAATTGCGCGTGTAGCACCACACGTGATGGAAGTGAAACTTAAAAAAAAAAATAAAGAATAAGAGACATTTAGTCTGAGAGACAGAGAGTAATATCTTTCTTCTCACTCATGAAACGAAATGTGCCTAAACGTGACGCGTCCTTCAAATTTCTCTCTCAATAGTCTCGTCGTCGTCGTCGTTTATAAGAATTAGTTTTTATGTGCACGTGTTTCTGTGACAAATAAATCTTCTTTCCTTTCTTTCTTTTCGTCCAATTATCGAATCGCCACCGAGGTTTCATTTCAAAAAACCTGCCATGGTTGTTGTTATTCTTGTCGTTATGAAACATACAAGTCATATCATCTCAACAAGCAACAAATTGACGAAGACAGTTTCTGTAACGCCATCAGTCTTCATACGGCTGATCAACTTAGCCACCACTACTACGACCCATTTCTATGGTTTTTAACCAATAGGTTACGTAACGGTTACGTTACGGTTACGGGCACGTTCTTGCTTTTTTGACGTTGCGGTCTATTGACCGCCGTCGGCATCAAGCTACGTTCATCATGCCTCGGCATCAAGCTACGAATTATTCCTTAAAACTTGTCATAGGTTTTAGTCGTGATCGTGGCGTGCTGCGCACAATTTGGTCTGTCATCTATACATGACTGTGGCGGTCAAAAGGTACTTGTACCTCCAGACGGCAACAAATCTGTTACCAATAAGGTAACCTGGTCCTTCCTACCTACTTATTTATCCGTAACAAGGAAAATATTTCTAATTAAGTTTGGAAATGCTTAAACAAATTTTAAGTAGTATTAATTGTCTTCCTCCTTTATTAATAAAAGTCCAACAAATGGAGTCGAAAAAATTTGAGTGGAGACAGTTGTTCACAAATCCTTGATTCGGCCGAGGGTTCGTACGGAGAGCAAAAATTAAAATCATAAGAAAATAATTAAAGTCCGTAAGGGGATTTATTGGACAGAGGCGACGTGATTAATTGGTTTTCTTGGATAAATTTGGGGAAAAGCAATAAGTGTCAATGTTGTGCGTTCGCAATTCATTGGAAAAATTAATAAAGAAAATTTTAATTAATGCTCTGGTATGTTTTTACTTAAGGAGTGTTTTGGTCCTTTTATCATTAATTGATAACTACATACTATGCTATGACCGGAGTTGAAGGATAAGATCAGAAATGAAGATATCCGGAAGCGAACCAGAGTTACCGACATAGCCTGCAATGTGAGCAAGCATAAGTGGCAGTGGGCCGGTCATGTTTGTCGAAGGACCGATGGCCGGTGGAGCAGATGAGTCCTGGAGTGGAGACCGCGTATCGGCAAGCTTAGTGTGGGACGACCCCCAGCTAGATGGACCAACGACCTTAAAAAGGTGGATAAGGCAGACTGGGTGCGGAAGGCGGAGGACAGGGTGTTATGGCGCAGCCTGGGAGAGGCCTATGTCTAGCAGTGGACTGTTATAGGCTGAGTTGATTGATTGATTGATACTTACAATGTTTAATTTGAATTAGAACTTTAGTACTATTGGACAATCTTACATCAATTAGGGAAATCAGAAAACTATAAGTAAACAATTCATCTTCGACGTTTGGACTCGTCTCCTGTCAAATCGTAAATCAATGTTTCAATCATTGACCTATGTTTAAGTAATTGACCATAAATATCTGAACTGAGGCCCTTTTGGTATAATTATTTAATATTTAGTCATAGTTTTACAGTATTTTTGTTGTAGGTAGCTACTTATACCTACCAATAAACGAATAGCGATTATTATTTTGTTTCAATCTTAAACAACGACTAAAAACCCCAAACAAATAATTAATACTGTCTGAAACCCAAAACAATTCTCCGTTATTAAAATATCTGAGAACAAATGGCATCAATTTAATAATTCAGTTACAGCAATCAGTTCTAATTTGGGGCGAAGCGGCGGCGGCGGGTTGAACTTGACCATTAATAAATGGCAATGATACTTCAAAGTTAACCCTCTCGCCGCTGCTGAGGATAATGAGAGATATCAGCTTCCACTTGTGTTTCAAATGTCTAATCTGACGGATTAAGCAGATTTACGGGGATGAAAAACAATACGACTTAACAGTTTAGGTATACGAATCAGTCACGTTTTGGTCCTTTGTGGTATACAGATGTGAAGTTTATTTAAGTAAAACTTTTTAATGATGTTACCATTGATTATCTGAAATAACAAGATAAACAGGTTAGGATACAGATGCTTTTCACGTGGATATCAATAAATTATGCCAAGTGCGAAATTAAGTAACGTCATAACTCTTAAGGTCATATTTATTGTAACGGTGATCGTTTAGTTTAATCAATTTATATAAGTGTTTAGATAAATGCAAAAATAATAAGTGTAAAGCCTAGAATACAATAAATACTATATAATATATGTCTATGAAAAAACAGTAGATTGTACAACTAGTGCATAAAAGAAGCCATTTGCGGCTCGGGTGGATAGTTTTTTTTTTTTTTTGAAACGTTGCCCCACTCTAGGAATTTCTTCCTGTATGTGGGTGCGTTCACAAACATAGAACTCACAAACACCCACAGTTAAGTCGAGGGGTAAAGTTACTCATTTATGCCCGAGATATACACTCTACTTTTCACTTCGATTGCGAGAAAATGAAACAGGCATAAACTATATAACAGTATTTCACTGTTCAAAAATGTTGCAAAAATGAAGAACAGACTAACTAATTCCCGCCACGAAACATTTTAAAAGTTTATTTATAATTTTCACCATGTGTCATTCGATTTGGGTTCTTCATACTGCCAAGTCTTAAAAATGCTTCTTTGCGTTTTTATATAATACATTACAACTATTTTATCTGGTTTTATTAAATTAACGATACAAAACACGTAAGTGATATAAATTAAAGCAAAAAACAACGACTTTAATCTGCGACGTTTTATTGTACGTGTTGTTGTTGGGCCTGATTATGTCTTAGAAAAAAAAACTTTATGCACTAGAGCAGGGATTCCCAAAGTGGTCGATATCGGTTTCCTAGGGGTCGACATAAACGAAAACTGATTTTGGGGGTCGACGAGGTCTAAAAATCGACCCCTATTAAATTAACACAAGTTCTTATTTAAAACTTTCAAGATAGGTAGGTAGGTACTGTATTGTTTATGTTGTGTTACGTGTACTAAGAATAATTAATATTTTTGTAGGAAATAGCATTGTTGTAGTAATGTAAAGTCTCAAGTTCGTACAAGATGAAAAACTCGGCAAGTCAGTGTGGACAAGTTTGTGCAAGATAATGAGTCCGAGCGTACGTCTTTCAGGCGCGTTTTGACTTGCTCTCTATTTGACGCTTACGCGATTTAACCCGAATGAATTCATGATCAGCTTGTCGATTCTGTAAAAATCTCACCGTGAAAACTCGCGTGGAGTGAGCTGTCAGTGTCATCCCACTGATGCTAGGGAGTGACCAAGCATTACATTTATAATCATAATCGAGATTTTAATAATATTTTTATGCTAATTGTATTGATCATTTTATATTATTTCAAAACTAGTATTTAAGTGTTGAAACGTTACTATTTAGGGGTTAGTTTTAAATAAAATAGCAAAACAGAAATTCAGTCAGAAACTCAATTTTGTTTTTTTTATTCCAAAAGATTTGGTTATTTTCGCAGCCGCCATCTTGTTTTTTAGATTTTACCTCACTGTCGGCTTTAATACCCCCGAAAACTATGAAAACGACACCCGTGATGAATAATCTGAACATTTTCGCAGGCGCCATCTTGCTTTTTAATTTTGACCACACTATCGGCTTTAACATCCACGAAAACCATGAAAACGACACCCATGATGAAAAATCTGAACATTTTCGTAGCCGCCATCTTGCTTTTTAAATTCGACCTCAGTATTGGCTGTAATACCCCCGAAAACAAAACGACACCCATGATGAAAAATATTTGTAGCCGCCATTTTGGATTTTGATATAAAGGTGGTAAAACCAAATTTTTGTTTGTCACACATTTAAAAATAAAAACAGCAAATTAAAAAAAAATCAACTTGATATTAATAACAGCGCCTCACGTGCAAGCGCGTCGTGATCTTATCACTTCACCCGATTCTCGAAACCATAGTAACCACCTGCGCCAAAGTGAACCGGCTACGTAAAGTGAGACGCGCGAGTGACGTGATCTTATCACTTCACTCGATTCTCGTTGCCGGCCGGTGCGCGCGCTGCGTGAGTGTCAGTTGAACTGTTGAATTTTGTTATAGTATTGATGACGGTGATTTTATGAATATTATTTTATTATTAGCAACGCGTAGGTCCGTATAAATTTACCTACCTAAAATAAAATATTAGAAAGGTACTTATTAAATAATCCGCACGTTTTTTATTAAAATGACTTATGTACACAGACACACACATCGTTTAGTTAGGTTTCTACAGTTTGTGAGGGGATAAATTCTATGGTCCGTCAGCCAGGCACACTTTTAGCACTCGATCACTCGACACACTCGGTTATCTCTTCTTATTGAATTTGGGAACAACAACGCTGAATAACGTCGCACAGTCTTTACTCGACTCAATCCACTATCACTTCTTCAAAACACATCGTGGTTGGGTCATGGGATTGCGTTTATTTAATCAGTTAACTGATTATGATCAATAGAATTAGCATAAAAATATTATTAAAATCTCGATTATGATTGTAATCTTTGGTCTATCCCTAGTATCAGGTGGAATGACACTGACAGTTCACTCCACGCTCACTTCACTTAAGTTTTCACGGTGAGAAGGTTACAGAATAGTACTGCATGTTGCAAGTCCAAACATGTTCCTGATATTTTACTATTTAACGAGCTTGCACTTATGTTGAAAGTTCATTTGCGTTTTGAAATTCGTTGGAGCTTGAACGATAATAACTCATATAAGTACTCATTTATTTCCAGAGATTACAAAGTAATTATATAGCTAATAAGTGAAGTGACTGACAAATAATTTACAGAATGCTGAGTTTCCTACGCGAGTTAATAGCGTAACCTTACAATATCTGCAGTTTATGAAAAATTAACAGGGTAAGTACCAAACAGTTTTTATTCGGCACAGCGCATCAGCATTGCCATACAGTGGGACATACATTGTGGTTTTTTATTTAGGTAGTTTCTTATTTTTTTATTTGCAGGATTACTGAGAGTTTTATGATAGCGGACACGAAAAAAAAATGCAGACAATACAGTTTGGACTACTTGAAGTTCGGATTTATTGCATCTCCATTAAATCAACACTTGCCGATGTGTCTCATATGTGAAAAGTATTCAGGAACGATGCCATGAAGCCTTCAAAAATGGATGACCACTTATCAAGAGTACATGCTGACAAAAAAAGTAAGCCCTTGTCATTTTTTCAACCACTTAAAGAAAAACTAGACAAAAAGCCATCCATAAGATCGATGTTTGCGTCATCATCTATTAAAGACTATGATGGTTTTTTTTTTTTGAGGGTGGGAAATCATCAAATAACTTTTCCCGCTCTGGGCGGAGCGGGAGGGTGTGTCAGACTCTTACTGACTAAAACCCACCCGTATTCCTTCCTGTTGCCTGTGGTGCGGGGGCCTCGGTGACCCATAAGTACCTTCCCGCGACCCCGGCAGGCATCGGCCCTAGTGGACCCCTACTTTGTGCTGACGACATCTCTTTGAGGCGCGCGTGGAATACGACGCGCCGTCGACCCGGGCCTGGTCCTTACCGGACGGTGAGCTACCCATTGCTCACCGTCCGCAAGCCCGCGCCTACGGTGGCTGGAAATCCGCCCGAGATTCCCGACGCCCAGGGCGTCTCCTGCGGAGGCTAGGGGCGAGAGGGAGCGAAACGTGCCTTTCCCTCAACCGTCCCGCCTCCTCCTTCGCGAGCATTACTGCTTCGCAGAAGGAGGTGACGGCTGCCCATGCCCTCGCGCTCCGTACCATGGCCTGAACCAGGGCCGGACGCGAGAGGTCTCTGCCGCCGATCGCCTCCACGAGGACACGGCGGTGCTCTGCCCAAGCTGGGCAGACCTCCACCGTATGCTCCACCGTGTCCTCCGGGCGATCCACACAGTGGTGACACCCGGACGTTTCCTCCCGCCTTATCCGACACAGGAACCTCCCGAAGCTGCCGTGTCCGGTGAGGATCTGCGTCAGGCGGAAGGTGAGGACGCCGTGGCGCCTCTCCAGCCACTCCTCAAAGAGGGGGCTTATCGCCGCAATCGTGGCGTGCCCAGCACTGGGTTGCGACAACCGTACTTTCCATGACGCCATGAGATCCCGCCGGAGCTCCGTCCGCTGTGCCACGATTTCTCGCGGTAACGGACTTACGCCCCGGCGTTTCGCCTCCTCGCGCCACTCCCATACGTGCGCGAGGACTTTTGCCTCCAGATCCCATGGCGGCAATCCGGCAAGGAGGCTCGCTGCCTCACAGGAGACCGTGCGGTAACCCCGGACCATCCGGATGGCCATGACCCTTTGGGCCGCGCTCAACCGGCGGGCTGGCCGCAGCTGACCGCACGACCCCCGCGTAGAGCCTCCGGCAGGAGGCGTTTGGAGCCCCTAGATTGGGCAGGAGACGCTTCAATGCAGCGCCCGCCCGCTCCAGTTTGGGAGCCAAACGTCGGAAATGTTCCACAAAGTTCCACCGGCTGTCGAGGACGAGTCCCAGGTACTTCATCGTCGACTCGACGCCGATAGAAACCCCTCCTACCGTTATTTGGGACCCCAACGATGGCGCGTTCCGAGGACCATGAAAACACATGGCCTCGGACTTGTGCAGGGCCACCTCGAGTCCCAATTGCCGGATCCTTTCGACGATTGTCGCAACCCCGCGTGCCGCTAATTCGGCCGCCGCCTGGTGCGACCTCCCCTGCGCCAGGACCAACGATGATGGTTTACGAGCGTCCTATAATATATCTTTACTAATAGCGAAGTCGGGGAAACCCCACACAATTGGAGAGCAGCTTATCTTACCAGCCATTGCGGAGGTCCTTAACAATGTATTGCGCAACCGTTTAGAGACGCATAGACGAGATGGGACGCGATGTGGAAAACATTTTATGCAAGTTCTTACAGACCAACAGATTCTCTCTCCAGTTGGACGAGTCTACATTACCCAGCAATGAAGCTCTGTTGTTAGGATATGTTCGATATATCAAAGATGAAAATATGTGCCAAGAACTGCTATTTGCTACATATTTAGAGACTGATACCAGAGGAGAATCGATTTTTCAGGCCGTGGAACATTTTTTTACTGACAAAGCTATTCCATGGAAGAACATTGTTTCTGTTGCGACTGATGGTGCACCGTCTATGGTTGGTCGTCATCGTGGTTTTATAGCACTTCACTTCACTTCACTTAAAGCGACAACTGCCTGATGTACTGGTCATTCACTGCGTGATTCACAGGCAACATTTAGTAGCAAAAAAGCTGAGTCCTAGATTGCATAAGTCTTTACAATATGTAATAAATGCTATCAACAAGATTCGAAGCAATTCTTTGAACTCTCGGTTATTTGCTCAGCTATGTGAGGAAAACGACGAAGTCTTTACTCGATTACTTCTGCACACTGAAGTTCGCTGGCTATCAAGAGGCTCTTTCTTAGAAATATTTTCAGCCATTTTTGAATCTGTGTTGGAGTTTTTACAAGAAAAAGAACCGAATTTGAATGAAAATCTGAACAATTGTAAAACAGATATTTATTACTTGACTGATATCTTTGGAATGTTCAACAAAGTTAATTTGCAGCTGCAGGGTGACGATCTTAACTTGATTAAAACAAAATCAATAATATCGGCCTTCGTGGATAAACTAATCCTTTACAAACAAAATTTAGGCAGAAAAGAATATTCGCAGTTTCTGAATTTGTCAAAATTACCAGAAATGCTTCAAGATGATGACATTATATTATATGTCACTCACTTGGACGCATTACACAAGGATTTTACGGAGAGGTTTGAGGATTTTTTAAATTTACAAATTCCTCAATGGATAATAAATCCGTACAATACCACAGCCATAGAAGAAGCCAATGTGATAATGCAAGAAGAGTTGATTACCATCAGCACAGACGTAGAGCTTAAGCAGAAGTTCAAGCAAGGCTATCAGAAGTTCTGGTTGCAACGCAACATTGAAACACAGTATCCTACATTGTGGAACATTGCTGAAAAATACCGTATCGCTTTTCCATCATCATACCTAATTGAAAAAAGCTTCAGTGTGGTAACAAACATTTTGACGAAACAAAGAGACCACTTGAAAATCAACGAACGTGGAGATTTAAGGCTGCTATTCACCAATATTGAACCGGATGTAGCTAGATTGGTAGATAGTCACCAGGTTCATCCATCACACTGAACGTTTTATTTTCTCTTTGCGAATTAATACTTTTTTAAATATAATTTCCTACCTACTTAAGATTCTTTAAGTACGTAATTTGTAATAATCATTATAAATTAAACTTGATATTTATTGAATTGTATGTCTTTTTATTTTGTTTAATTTTGATGAGAAAATGAAGTCAACTTTACTCACTTAACCAAGTGCAAAGTTTTCCAATTGGTACCTGAGTACTGTGGTATTTTGCTACTCAAAGCCACGTCTTTAGGTATGTTATAATAATTATTAATTTACCTTTGTTTTGATTCCTATACTGTTTTACTTTCTTCAAACATGAAATCATATTATTTCTCTAACTTTCTTACATATGTTTGAACACCACAGCTGAAAAGCAACATCACAATGAACTGTTTTTAACACCGAATACTGTATTTTATATTATTAATTTTCTCTTGTTGTAAAATAACATATTTTTATCCATTGACATCTTCAATCATAAATTGTCAACTGTCTAATATTTTCTTTCTCTATGGATCGTACCGGCCTTGATAAAGCTAGTTTCAGACTTACTTCGCTATGTAAACCGTTTTTATTGATCCTGGCAGGCATTCAAATTAATCATTTGAATTATGCTTCACAGAAACTTCTAGAACCTTTGCCAGGATCTATAAAAGCGGTGATCGGACCTGACAAGGGTTCACTCGGTTGACTCACTCAGTGAGGCAGTTCAGTTCAGTTCTATAGCTTACTTTATTTCTTCTATTAATAATTGTAACGTGTAAAAAATATAATATCTTAAGAATCTCATAGTGTGTGTGATTTGTGATTCACCTTACATAGCCGCCGGCCCTCTCACTTCCGCCTTTGGGAGATTTCTAAGGCCGAAGGCGTTATAGTCGCGTGGCTTAGGACACCATAACAGACCACTCCCGTGTGTCTTAGGAGGTCTAGACACTCGTCTCGTGGAGCGTGAGGTGCTGTAGAGTGCCTCCGCAGTCAGCCGTATCGGCGAGATTCGGACTACGCCACCGTCTTACTAGCCCGCTCCGGGACTGAGAGCTCTATAATTATTGGGGCATTCTATCAACGTGGCGTTGGACACTAACTCCGACTACGCCACCGTCTTACTAGCCCGCTCCGGGACTGAGAGCTCTATCATTATTGGGGCATTCTATCAACGTGGCGTTGGACACTAACTCCGACTACACATCATACCACCAACCTCACCAACAATACCACTAATTTAAGTACTATAGAACAGAACCTCTTGTCTTACAAAAGACATTTTACTCCTTGGGACAGAGTTGCCGACTGACTGTGAAGGCGAGATCCTCGTCTTCGTGCTCCGCCTCGTCTGTCAGCCCTGTCCCACTGCTGCCTGCCGATCCAGACCAACTACCTGCCGACCCTGTCCAGCTGCTGCTAGCCGATGCTACATCTTGCCGTCCAAGCGTCCCGTGCACTCGGACCGGAACCATAGAATAATTTTAATATTTAGTCTTATCTTTTAAATATTTATTAGTAAGTACTCTTACTTTAATTTTCTTTTTTTAACGTGACTTACGACTGGCCCTCCGGCCAATCGTAACGTTACAGTACCTAGGTATTTTTTATCAATAGGAAAAAACTAAATATAGGCCCCCTTATTCATAATAGTCTGCTAACTTAAAGCATTGCTAATTCTCACTCTGTCTTCTTCTATTGACCTAAGTCAGAATGAAAAATAACACTCTGTAGCAGCTGTTTTAAGTTAGCGGACCATTATGAATAAGGAGGTTGATCTTAAAAGTAGGTAATTTGGCCATGGGGGTCTGAGGTAACAGTTCATTTTGGAAAAGGGGTCACTTGTCCAAAATAGTTTGGGGATCCCTGCACTAGAGCATAAAAAGCGATTTTATGTCGCCTATGCACAACATAAAGATGGACTTTTAGAGCATGAGAGGTGAAAAAAGATTTATTATTTATTTGCCCGAACACAATAAAAGAAATCACAGATTATAAATGTACAATGCAATGCATTCGTCTTGTAATAGTGTGTATTTGATAGCCTCAATAATTATAAAATATTCCATTTCTCCCAGGTCCGGTCTTTCTGTGAGTGCTGCTTTATTGATTTCGATGTTGTGGCATACCTACTTTTAACAAAGTAGTGGATTCTGAATTAATGAAGAAGAATCAATATCATGGAAAAAGCACAGCCATCAAAGACAGGTTTAAAGATCGTTACCTAGTTTCTTCAGAGATAAACAGCATTAGTTACCATGCCTTCATAATTCACATCGCAATAAAACGGACATTAGAACCGTTACACACTTAAAATCGCATAAAATATCGCTCGCCCTAACCTTTTTAATGGTCTTGGCTCTCCCTAAGGGAAAACAAAAGCGGAAAAAAAACTTTGCAAAAAGTAGTGTATTCTGGTGATATTTATTATTATATTAAAAGCGGGGGGGATGCTGAGCCAGTTTGAAAAAACGTTGCTGTAAGTTTAATTCAAAATACATTGAGTTTTTTCTTCGACATTATTTAAGAATGTTTGGAAGATAGACAGCATTGGATGATGAAATGAGGCTTGAATTTTGTGTGTGCCGTTTCTGAGGTTGCTCGGTAAGAATTTCGCCGTCGGCGAGCGTCGGGCGATTACTGCACCGACCAACGAATTTATGGTCAAACTTCTGTGTGAAGGCGACGGCGCGAGTTTTTATTATGATCAGCTCAGTGGACCGTGAAAGCAAGTTGCCGCGGGGAGACGTAATTTCCATACCTCATGTCTGTTTCTGTCGCCCTGGTACTTTCTTAATAAAAGTTGCGGTTCTGTTTTTATTATTACTAAATTAAATAAGTTGATGTGGTTTGTTATGTTTAAATATTTATGTTTTGTAGAGAAACATACAGGCAGATTATTATTTAAGTGAATTATTATAATTATTAACTACTTCACGAAAAGGCCGTGAAGTAGTTAATAATTGAATTTACTTACTTTAAAGAAAAAGTTCATTATAAGTCGAGATTGACAAGAGAATCATCAATCATACAAAAATGATTTGACATGATGCTTTGATTTTGGTCTTTGATTTTTGTATTGATATTATTACAAAGAATACTTATTCCCTTTGACACAGGTGTGATATCTATCTAACTCTTCTGACAGTTTTGTGTTTTAATAAGCTGAAAAAAGCAATGTTTTTTTTTTCTCCAATTGATTAATAAGTATCTACCTACCCATCACACAGCTTCTTATACCCTGAGCAAAGTAAACAAAACTCAGAATAAGAATTAGTCAATCGCCAGAAAACGGAAAGAAAAATAAACAAACGAATCGCAAACTCCCCCGCCCCCCAAAACCTATGAAAACTTTAACTAAGACGTGAAAAATGGGAATATGAAAAGAAATAATTTTCCGCGCGACTCGTCTGTGCAAATGAGCTGAATGAAGGAATTGCTCACGCGAATGATTGAACGGTGTTCTCTGATGAAACAATATTTAAGTTCAAATCATTCGTTAACAACGAAATAAGAAGACGACAGACCTTGTACGGAGCGATAGTAGTCTGTTGTATATAAAATAACTTCCATATAGTGATACTGAAAGTCTTCTTGTACAATAAATCTCGTTAGTTCTTCAGTATGCAATCACACACACTCACTACACCAACTTACTCACACCTTACAACATACCTACACAACACACCTACAGAGCCCACTTACACCTACAGTTACTTTTTTTTGTAAAAAGGTTTATTGCAGAAACTTGTACAACTTTTACAATAAATCTTACATAGGAACCTTCTTTTAATTACCAACTTGTTCCAACTTTTTCATGTATCCTTTTATTACCTATTAGCTTTTTCCAACAAATATCGGCTCACATAGTTTATTAATACGCTGACTCATTTTAAACGGGAGGCCCTGTATCCTGTTATACTACCTCAAAAGAAAAAACGGAACCCTTATAGGATCACTCGTATGTCTGTCTGTCCGTCTGTCACAATTTCCTCCGAATCTACTGGAACGATTAAGTTGAAATTTGGTATACATATGAATTCTGTGACCCAAACACGGACGTGTATAAATAGATTTTGAGGGTCACTTTTGGGGGGCAAATTAGAAAATCTTAAAAAATAGTTTTGGACACTGTACCGTGTGACAAGAGAGGGCTTGTTGTGAGTGTCTCAAATATATATATTTTTAATTTTGAAATAAATATATTTAAAGTTAGTTAAGAAAATAGACGAAAATTAACCATTCCCCCCCACTCTTATATCAGAAACAAATGAACCTAAACTTTTGAAAAAAAATCACAGAAATAGTTCTTCACTTCAAGATTACATGAAAACCTGTATGAAGTCTATGGTGTTAAAATAACATGGTAAATCTTTCAATATTGTGTGTACAAAGTTACATTTGCAGTTGGAATGTATGGGAGAACATGTCTTTCAACTACAATGTTAAGTTTGTTCTTTTTTTTGTGATGATAACAATAATACATGATTTATTTTGAAAATATCTACATCATTTAGTTTGTTCTTGGGATAAATTATCTTGGTATAAAGAAATGGTAGATAACATATTCATTGTACGGAACCTTTATCACGCGAGTTCAACTCGCATTTGTCCGGTTTTTTTAATTAGTACAAGATACAGGTGATCTTTTCCACTAAAGTTAAGTCCTGAATTGTATTGCATAGTTTTTGCTTATCAATAACTGGTAGAAAAATAATCTGTAACACTGTTTTGGAACAAATAAATTATTGTTAATTATTATTAAAGAATATAATAATTATTTGTTTTGATCACGTATAGAGATGACACGTTATTGTTTTGTTTTTATTGTTTATCAGTATCATCACACACATGCTATTTTGATTGATTGGCAAATTCCAATTATTGTCGCTTAGGGTAAAGGTTCGTGCAAACTGGCGCGACGCGACACCGGTAGAATAATTACATGGAAGTGTTGTTCTACCGGTGTCGCGTCGCAGAGTCGCGTCGCGCCAGTCTGCACGAGTCTTAATCCAGTTGTGTAATTTCTTTTGTGTAGTTTATTTAGAAATTACAGTTTGAGAACACACTGGATTATACATTTTGAAACACTTTAGCTATGCATGGTAAATGAAAATGTCTCGAACTGGACATCAAATGGACGTAGTTATGCAACGTTCCAACCACAAGTCTGTCAATATTTTGTTAATGGCTACTTTTTAAAACACCCTTCATCGTATAGTAAAAACATTTCAGTCTTTAAATTATTATTGTTTGATTTCCTATGTTCCAAACCACAACGCATAACACATTTGTAGCTAAAAACCATTAAAAACGCACGAATCTCTCTGAAACATTTTTATTTTAATCTTTAATAAATATGAATATTTTCGCTATAAGGATTCACATCATTTTGAAACGTTTTTGTCAAAATGTTTTCATAGAATGTAAATATTGCAAAAGTGTCTCATAGATTTTGGAAAGTTTTAACGAAACAAAATACGTCAAACAAAGCCGATCAAAATGTGTGAAACGTTTTAGTATTATGAAAATAGTTTTTTATTTTGTTAATAAAGCGATTCAAAGGTTTTGCAACATTTTTGAAGTACCTATAAAATTATTCTAGAGTCATCGATTTGATATTCCTGACTCTAACATATTATTTAGACATTTTTTTTTTAATTTTACTAAATCTGACAATTAATAAAGTATATTATATGTAAAAACTGGCTTAAACACTCGACTCTTTTCAATTAAAAACGATGTTATTAATGATATTAATTACATCGTTTTTAATCCCAATTTAAAAACCTTTTCAAGTGTAAAGGATGTAAAAGACAGACTCTTACGGGACAGATAATTTGGAAACAAATGTGATGAACAGGAATATTTACCACGTCACTGGCAGCGTTGCAGAGCGACATGCAGAGGACAAGCTCGAATCACCACACGCAAGATCGCGACAAGATCGTTACATACAAATTACTGCTTTACAAAATCGTACAATGACCGCGATGATACTGGTTACGAGGCTTCATAGCTCTTCAGGGATGTTAATACTCTACCAAACCATAAGAAATCGCTTGCATGAAGTTAATTTCCGCTCCCGAAGGCCGCTACGTATACCACCTATTTCCGTTTCCATTGAGTTCGTGAACACAGAAATTTGGCAGAAGAGGCAATCCTCTTCTGCCAGCGAGCGAAATTCGTCAGAAAAACAAACGCCAC
Source organism: Atethmia centrago (assembly GCA_905333075.3). NCBI lineage: Eukaryota > Metazoa > Arthropoda > Insecta > Lepidoptera > Noctuidae > Atethmia > Atethmia centrago. The sequence goes on along the minus strand of HG995377.1, from coordinate 10,814,400 downwards.
TGCATTTTGTGTGTTTTTGTGACGAATCTCGCTTTGGTATGAGGCCAGATACTAGACGTACGCGGTATTGGAGGACCCGTGGACGCCCATAACGTTTAAAATCATGCCAGGAAGTCCATGCATACAGTGGTGGAAAAATCATGGTATGGGCGGTTATTTGGATCAGCGGAAGAACAGAACTTATTAAATCAGAAGTAATGTCAATGTACAGATTTACGCTGAGACGATTGTGTCAGATGTTATCATTCCTTTGTGTACCCAATTTGGTGTTTGATTTGTGCTTATGCAGGATAATGCACATCCACACACTGCCAGATTCGTTGCAAACACACTTGCCGTAGCTAATATGAACGTCCTGCCATGTCCTGCTTAATCACCAGACTTGAATCCCATTGAGTACGCATGGGATATGATTCAAAGAAGAGCTCTGCCAAATATGGATGTCGTACACACACCAGAAAATCTTTTTCGCCTGTTGCACCGGAAGTGGGCGGTCAATCGGCAACGTGATTTGGATGAACTCAGATTGAGTACGGCAATCACTGCGATTGTGTTATACGTGTTAACGACGAAAATACGCTGCTTATTATTTTTACGCAATAAAAAACTTTAAAAAGTTTTAATTTTATCTTTTTATCACATTTACTGGATTAACTTAGGTGAAAAATCCAGCATAAGCAAAAGTCTTCATTAGTGCAAAAGCAGAGAGTACTTCGTGGATCTACACATACGAAAACATTTTATTAAATCAATCTAAATAGACATTTTTATTTAATTTCTAATGAAATTAAATAAAAAATAATTAAAAATTACCTTGATCCTTGGACACTTTTGGTGTGTGAACATATTCCTAATGGAATATAATTAAAAAATAAAAATTAAGTGCTTCAGACGAAAATTCTGACGGTTTGGAGGAGATCCAGATTTTGATTTGGAGTTTGAAGATTAAACGATAAAGATTTATCAATAAAACTTTTTCTTATTATTATTGGCTCGTTTAATTTTATTACCTATTCATATACATGTGTCATGTGTCATAACGTAAATTTTAGCAAAACCGTACATGGAACGTTTTAGCAAAATAAAGGTCAGGTTACGTTCATATAAATATGATTTTTGTCAAAGCGTTCCAAGCTGGTTATTACGAAATATCTAGCGTATAAATACAAAAATATGAAAACCAAGCAAATGATAAAATCTTTTTATAAAACCTCTTTAAAATGACACACATCACATAACCATATCTGTTAACATAAAAAACAATGATTTAAAAAACAAAAAACCCGACTGCTAAAACACATAACTGAAAAGATAAAAACAAGCATTAGAATCTATAGAATTTTGTTATCACAGGCGGGGGACAATTAAAAGTTACACCATATTTCAGGTTATTGGTTCATCGTGTTTTTTAAATAATTTGTTTTATTTCAAGCTTTTTAGATTTATTAATATATATGGTATATAGTATATATATGGAATTGACTCATTACTAGCTTTTATTTGATATCGATATTGTTGTAATTTATTTTAAAAAAACGTCCCCCTCCCTTTTTTGTATTTGCAGATGCAATATATAAATATTACATAACTTATGTCACTCCCACAATGAAGACAAATCTAACAACACCTCTTATATAAAAATCCATCAAGCCGTTTAGGCTACAGAGCGTGCCAAAGAAATAGACATACATGCATACAAATAGATACATATATAATTATGTTCTCTCGAAAAACATTAGCCTCCTTTTGGGGCAGTCGGGTAAAAAGAAAACAACCCGAATACTAAATTGTCATTATCTCAATTTGAACTTGCTGTGGGTTGGAACGTTTTTGCATAACTACGTCCAAATATTAATAACACCCTTGACTAATGGAGATCACAGCTATTGACAATAATACTTTGCTTTGACTTATACCTAGGTATATACGAGTACATAGGTACCTCTTCAGCTATAGATTTTAATTTTCGCCCTCAGCCGGTCAAAATTCCCATCTTCCATATTTCTTGCCTATAGCTGTACATTGTAAGGAGTCCGGCAACACATCAGCGATCAGCTTACAGCTGGACCTCTCCCATCCAGTCTGTCCCAGCCGCATATTAATCAACAATAATGTATAGATTAATCAAACAAGTGTGAAGTGAATTTTAAAAGGCTCAGGCTTCTTATTATTGTCCATCGACAACAAGTAGAAACAGCAATGTAAATTTAAAATTGGACGTCACTCATCAGAGGTAGCCTGTGAAACTTTTTCATACCATAGGAAACCGTTGTACAGGTCCTGCCATCTGTCGGTCAATTACCGCTGTCATAATACAATTATATTTATATTTTTAAATATACATGTATATACTATAAATACAATTATGTATTCATTGGAAATTGTTAGGCGCCTACTATCTTTACGTAATGGTAAAATATTTATCGATGAAGAAGTATCAAGCAAGAATAGAGCCTCCGATCCGAAAGTGGTATCAAGGACTTATATGTAGGTATTACCATTTTAAAAGACAGCATATTTAGCATCATTTCAGTATATTAGGATTTTGTAGTAGGTATCATTGATATCATAATGTCTTCGTTCAGATATTCTGTTGTTAATTTTGATGTAAATAAAGGACATTATTATAAATTGATGGCCAAAAAAATTTGTCAACGGTCTCGAAGATAATTCGCAATCAGAAGTCAATTTGTCACTCATGGTACTACTACACCATGAGGAGGAGCTCGTGGCTAAGTAATAACTGCCGCACGGATTTATCGATCAGGTTAAGCTACGCTTGCCACGGTTGGTCCGTGGATGGATGACCATCTTTATATACCGAGACCCCTCCGTGCCTCGGAAAGCACGTTAAGACGTTAGTCCCGGCTGTCATTTGTGGATCTTTGACAGTCGTTACGGTCGTCAGAAACCCGAAAGTCTGACAACCAGTCTTACCAAGGGGTATCGTATTACCCAATAACTGGGTTGTGGAGGCCAGATAGGCAGTCACTCCATGTAAAATACAGGTATTCGGCTGCATCTGTTTATACTGGAAGCCGACCCCAACATACTTGGGAAAAGGCTAGGCAGATTGCAGGTTGGTACTACTACGCCATCTATTGATAAATAGGGATATTATTCTAACTTCGTACCTACGAACGTTTAATTTTCATAGACTCCTAGTATCTGTTGTTCGGGAACAGCGACATCTGGTTTCATTCGTGAAGATTATTGTACAATGATGCGATAACAGCGTCATCTACCTTTTGTATCTAGCGCAACTTCCAACATTGCGTCCTTAGAGCTATGTTATCCTGGTATCTCTTCACTGCCAAGAGCCATATTACCGTGTCGAGTGGACAACGGGTGCCCACTAAAAATGTTCGCACGGAATGGCGCGTGAAAATAAAAGCTGTGGAATGTTCTGTTGAGCGCTCTTGTAAACTATGTTACCCTGGTATGCCATAACTGAAGAGCCGCATTACGTGTCGAGGAACGGCGGCGCTACGGCGGCGGTCGCGGTGCTACGGCGCGCGGCGCGGCGGCTTCGTCGGCGCGGCGCAGGGATCACCCTACGGTACGAAAATATTATTCGCGCGGAAATGAAAAAAGTTCTGTGGATTGCTTCTTGTAAACATGCTGCACTGGTACCACAGTAACTGAAAACAGTCTCATTTCGTACACACGGGTTGTACACGCTTATGACGGTGACTCCTTGTGTACTGTGTTAGCCTGGTAACACCTCACCGTCAAGAGTCACGTTGTGTCCGTTATCTTTGTATCCCCCAATTTTTTTTGATGATAATTTATTATCTGATTTTTTCTCGTAGCCTGTTATCCTGGTACATCTTCAGTGTGGAGAGACACATAATGTTGAGTCAAGTCCTTTGGAAACTGTGGGGGCTACCCAAGTAAAGCAAGCGTTCCATTTTATGTTTGTTAAGCTAAACCGTAAAATATCGCAAATATATCTTAAATTATTACAAAGACTATTTATGCAGAAAATAATTATATTATGTAGATTTTATTTCTGTTACAAAATCATTGTATTAGTTAATCTATAGGTTACTTACTTACTACCCAAAATGTTGATAGTTTATTTGATCTTTTATCTATGGACAACGGATTGGAGAATATTTGCTTGTAGGGTAGATTTGTCAAATATTATATAGTGTTGTAACTGCATTAGATACTTATAACCGCAATTCTCAGTTGCGAAGCGTCATCCATTTGAGCATAAAAAGCTTGTTAGTGGCTGCATTTATATTAAAATAACATGGATTTCGTACCGTTCCCATCCTTTTCAAGCGAAAATCTGTCAATTTGGTTCACTCAAATGGAATCAGCATTTGCTCTGAACGGAATATTCGAAGAATCAGATAAGTATGATTACGTTTTGATTTATATTCCATCCGAATTCCTGAAAACAGTTGAAGACATTATTCTGAACCCACCGGCAAACGACAAATACGATTATATTAAGCACGAGCTCATCATGCGTACGGTAATAAAAAAAATGATGGAAGTGGAGTTTGGCAATGAGACCCCTTCGGCATATCTACGCAAGCTCAAAGACATAGCAGGTCAGCGTGTTTCCAACGAAGAAATATTGAATTTATGGCTGAATAACTTGCCGGAGAAAGTGCGCCACTTAGTAAGTTTAGGAAATTGTGGCAACATGGATAGACTATGTGAAATAGCAGATAAGGCGATAGTACTTGTGACTCCAACCCCGCAAAGTACTACCTCATCTCATCTTGAACCCAAAGAAGAATTATCACACAAAGGGTGGTGTGAAATGATGAAACGTCGTATGATAAACTTGTCAAAGGAGCTTGAGAAACATATGGGCAAACATGAGTATGACGAGGATGATGAGCAGCCGTCGTCGAGCCAGGAAAATACACTGAAAGTCCAAAAAGGAACATTAAATTCCTCCAACGGGAACTCGGTCAGGCGCAGTTCTTCAAAGAAAATTTGTTGGTATCACATTAACTTCGGCGATAAGGCCATCGCTTGTGTTTCTCCGTGTCAATATAAATTTAATCCAACCTTATAATCATCTTCGTAAAAAGCTACTTTTCATGTCAATGGATATTTTTTTTTTATGTTATAAATAATACCGTGTTATCATTGCTCGTGCTGGTTATGTTACTTCGTTATTACAATTTTATTCGGTCCATTGAAGTTTGATTAAAGTATTTTTATTTCGAACTGGTGTTTTTTTGTGTTTCCATACAAGAAATGGCGTTTAACTAGGTAAGTACTAGTGTGTAGTTATGTATTACACTTGGTCATCCCCACCGTGATGTAGTTTTTCTCACTCCCAGGAATGTTGTATATTAAATAAAGACAAATATTTAAATAATACTCATGGTTTAATATGTAATATATAACTTTATATTTTATAACAAATATAGAACTGCACACTGTTTCAGAATGCCTTGTAAGGTATTACAGAAATAATATTTACAAAGAGACATTATTAAAGCTACAATTAATTTAAATATTATTTAATTATACTTTCAACATTGTGGCCTATGTACATTATTGTAGGAAAATATTCTAAAATTATATCATAAACCAGTCAATAAACAAAGGCAGTAGTTGTATCAAGTTTTACTTACTATACAAATCCTGCTGACTTTGAATACATTTTAGCTAAAATCCTATACGTGTAACGAAACTAGCTTAATCTAATTATTCTAAGTACCTGGATAGTAGCTAAAAAGTTATCCAAAACTTCAGCATAAAAATACTGCAATAATTTAATACTTTTAACATTGGACGGATTACAGGGTAAGAATCTTTAATTTTGGGACTATCTTATTTTCAAAATGTTTGTAAGGCACTCAATCGACGGATACAGACATAGAAAGTTATTTAATAAGAGGTGGAGCTACTATCTGGTCGCAATTGTTTGGTCTGAACATCGTCGTACGCAATCGTGAACACACTTTTCTTCTCTGTGATTGGCAACCTCTTCATGTTGTTCTGTTGAACCAACGTATTCATAGCTATGCCCGAATCATTATCATCTATCTTCGTTGTGGTGTTTCTATGGGTTACATCGGGTACATTATCACCTCCTATATTTATTTTAGACACGTGAACTTCAGTATTTTTTCGATCTTCTTCGTAGCTTGTAGATATAGATATACTGTGAGTCAAAGCACTTTCTGATATATCCCGCGTAGTTTCTTTGACATCGTCTTGATTTACATAGATGGGTTGTTGTTCAGGTGCTTGCTTTCGTGGCATTGGTTGTTGGCCTAAGTATTTAGGAATATGCGTAGGTTGAATGTAACAAAGTGGATTTTGATTTTCATATTGATGCTCATATCTGTGTGCAGAATGTTGAAGCAAAGGATGCACATCTGGTAATGGACCTTCTGGTACGGGAGTAACCTTTTCTTCTTTCAGTATCCGTGGATGAATGAATTCACTTTCTTTTGATTTGAAGTTTTTTTTTGCCTCTGAAGCACCTTGTATGTCTTTGCTTATAATTTTTCCATATCTACCAATCTTATCTTTATCGTCCTCGTTTTTTGTTTTGGATGACCTTTTTGGTTTACTCGGTACCACTTTTTCAGCAGGTTTAGCAACCGCTGATTTCTTTCCATACCATTGCATATAGCGTGGTAGGCTTTTTTGTGAAGGTTTAGCACTTTCAGACGACTTTGTTGATTCACTAGCCTCGTTACCTCTTTTGCTACTAGGTTCTATGTTACTTGAACTATCTAATTTTGTTGATTGTACATCCACATCTGATGATTTTGACTTTGCTGAAGAATGTTCAGCTGCTATTTCTCGAGCTTCTGTAGAAGAACCCTGTCTTGAAAATACCAAGTTTCTGTTATCTTTGGAAGCTGAACTACTTCTACTTTTACTGTCAATACTTTCATGTTCAATAGCAAGAGGGCTTTTTAGCGGAGTGTCATCTATTGTTACAGAAAACTGCTTTTCTAGTCTCGGTCTCCTTTCGCTCAAGTCGGATTCAACTATTTCATCTAATGAATCAGAAATTTCCATTAAAACTTCTCTTCTTAGTCTTGACTTTCTGTCACTGTCTGAAATTTTTATCTGCGTGGAGGATACAGTTTCGTTCTTAGATGTAGTTACTGTGCTTTTTGTCATGTCACCGTAATTTTTTATGTGTTCTTCTCTTTCATTAGTTTTACTTATTTTTACATGTTTTTCGCTTTCTAACGAAGGAGACACTTCGCTTTCTTCGAGGATTGGTGTTTTTATTTTTCTACTTAAGTCGTATACTCTCATACTTCGTCTCGGATCTTTGTGTTTTAATTTCTTTTTCGGTTTTTTCTTTTTTACCCATGCTACTTTTTTTGTGTCATCTTCTACAACCATTTGAGTTTCATCTTCACTGTAGGAATCGTTATCACTTCTTGCTTTTCTACGTGTTGGCTTCATCAGCTGCGGCTCGGTTTGTGTACCAATGTGACACTCTGTTTGAGTGGCCATTACAGAATGGCCGGGTAGACTCTGAGTTTCAAGTTTGCTTTCAACTTGAGAAGCAGTTTCTTGATTTTGTAACATTCTTTCACGTTCTATAAGTATCTGGTGTAATAGTTCATTTTGTTTTCTGAGTGATGATTCTAGTAGCTCCTGGTGAATCGTCGATTTGTTTTGCATTTCTAATAATGCCGACTGTAAATAGTCTGTTTTAAGCGGTACCGAGCCAGGTATATCGGGTTGAAGGTTAGTGTAATCATTAAATTGGTTATGAACATCGCTTCCCACTTGTGATCTTTGTCCATAGCTTTTAGCATCTTTGCCATTTGATATGTTATCTAAATCAGTTACCTTACTCATTCTTTCTCTAATATTTTTTGCTTCTTCTCCCTGTTCTCTTATAAACCTTTCCATTAATAGGTTTTTCCCACTATCAACTACAACGTATTGTGTATGTGGTATAAGCGTTACTGGTCGTTGTTGTTGAACGGGTAGATTAACATAACGATCTTCTTCATTCTTACCTCTAGTTACTAATCTTAAAATTTCTGTATTTCCCTCTTTAATAAAATATTGATCCCTACCTTGAGAAGACGGGGCGCGTACTTTGTCTTGATATTCACGTTTAGTTTTGCTATCAGTCTTGTCGGGTATATTTTTGTCAGCATCAGACTTGAGGAAGACTCCAACTTCGGAGCCACGATCTATTTCGTGTCTACGTATGGAATCGTTGTCTTGTTCCCTGCGTTGATAATGTAGTGTTGCGATTCTATCGTATCCGTTTTCTAAGTCTTCGATGTATTCCTTATGTTTATTGGCAAACGCTTCTTGTAGTTGCATCTCTTTTGTGTAAATTACGTTGGGTCCATCTCTGAAAAATTAGAGAATTAAATTAAGTCAAATTTTCAATGCAAAAGTAATTAATAGTAGATATCTTACTAACAACATTATGTTTTTACCTGCGGAATGACTGCCGATTGTCGTTATATCTGTAATCATTGTCAGCTGCTGTGTGAACGAACTCCTGATGAATGTCGCCTGGCGTTGAAGCTGGTTTGGGTGGCTCTTTATTGGATCTGTGGTTTCTCTTATTGAACTTCCACTGCGTCGGTTTCGTCCTCAAGTCTGCCTGTTCGGCACTCCATGCCTCGCGCCTCCTCCACTCATTAGCTTGTATGGACTTATTTTCTATATTTTGCGTCGACTTGTTTTCCCTCCCAAGTCCCTTGTCCCTCACCACTAAATGCACGTCGTCCTCTGTGGAGTTGACACGTATCACTCTTTTCCTAGAATTTATTAATGGATATCTATGTACCTAGCTGTTCTGTTATCAACACTTAACTAGTATAAGAATGTGGTGGTGAGTGTTAAAGATGTGGAAGATATTTAAACATTTTCGCAGTTCAGGTGACATGCAATTATGAGTAGTAAAGCTTTTTGAAAATCGAATAAGTGTTATCCCAAAAAGTGATTTATATTTCAAATCTTCAACGTTCTTGGTTCATTAATATTGATATTTACATTAATCACTTTTATGTATTGTATCACTTTTTGGTAGACGCTAAGAAAAATCATGAAAATTGTGCATTTTAAAACAAAAGAAATATTTACCTAAAAAGGTGTTAAGCTGGTGTGGGAACTTGCATTAGTTGGTGCATTTCAGTCTGTTAATAAGAAAAAAGGAAATATTAGTAGAAAAAAATAAAAATATTTAGTACGTGTACCTATTGAAGAATTTTGATCCCACAGTGTTAGGAGTTAGCAATTTAGTGAATAATAAAGCTTATAAGAAAATATTACGATGTGAGACATGACATTTACCTTGGAGGCATATAAAGTGGACATCCTTCGCATATGCAGCAGCATATAAGAAGTAACAGTACTAGTGCTACTAATATCGCCAGCAGTATTAGTAGCCAGAATAAAAGACGGCTTTCTGCTCTGTACAAACCCTGAAAAACAAAAAAATACGATATATCAACATAATTCAGTCCTTATTATATTTAAAGATTACAAAAATATCAACTAGTGTAATAAATGGAAAGGTTGTATTTTTACTTACAGAATCGCCACCATCAGCTGTTTGATCACCCTTTCCTAACCCTGAGCCTGAACCCGGCCCAGTATTGATAACACCACCTGAGTTAGTGCCAGTCGTGTAGATCGTCACGTTCTTTGCCAGTTGTTCCTGGAGCTTGGCTACGTTAATGGCTGTGTTCCCGCTCATACGGACTATGGCGATCACTTCACTTCTGGAAATATTAAAGAACTTGATTAATAAAAATATTCTTGAAGGTGCTTTGTGTAAGAAAACCTATCTGCTCTTCAATAAATCAAGGACGTGTTATTTATCATCTGTTTCTTATAAATATCGTTTTTGGATGTAACCGTCAACAAAATTTTGCTAAATAGTTATTTACTCTAAAATTATGCCTTCTCTTCATGCAGCTGCATAAGATAAATTCTACTCACTTTTCTTGACTAGATTCCTGACCATTCAAATCTGTTGCACCATTATCACTGCCTCTGTAGGGCTTTATGTCAATTATAGTTACTTTCCCTCCAGAAAGTGTACTTAGTACTTCTTCCAGTTTCTTCTTATCAGGATTAGCACCAGGAACTATGAAGGACATCGTCCTAGTCTTACTTTCTGGAGGGTAAACTTTCACTATCGTTGTAGAGGATAGTCTAGGGACACCTAGATCGTAAGCTCTGATTGTGAGAACAAACACTTGGCTTTCCTCTTCATCATCAGACTGACGTCGTCGTCTGTGAAAGTTGTGTTTTTTTGTTCTTTTTAACGCTTCTATTAGATACAGTTCACCTAGAAAGTTAAAACTTACATTGTAAAATGGAAATGCAATCGTTACTTAATATTTTAATATAAACAACATACGTATTAAATTGTACATAATATTCCTCAAAGGGCTAGCCAGAGGTGTACCTATAGTACACCCACATTTCGCCAGTTATGTTTATTTCCCATGTAGTAGGGGGCGAGAGGGTATAACACTTTGCCCAACCCGGGAATCGAACACGGGGTGTTATGCTCAGCAGTAGTGCTTGCGACCAGTAGACCTACGAGGCAATTGTAAATAATTTATAATTATGAAAATATTAAATTATGTTTTAATTACCTGTCTCTTCACTTATAGCGAACTTTCCATCTCCATTTCCCTGTATTATTTCATATCTGACTATATTATTTGGTGGTTCGGAATCTCTGTCAACTGCCTTCACGAATGCTGCCGATGTGAAATTATTCAGACTCGGCGACAGCACGAACTCGTAAAGCGATCTCTCAAACTCTGGTGGGTTATCATTTACATCTAGTAACTTAATAATTAATGGCACTGTTACTCTTAAACCTACTCCATCATTATCTCTAGCCTCTACTAAGAAATGCAGGTCTGGCATCGCTTCCCGGTCGAAGCCATGGTTATTCGTGGCGACAGTTATGACTCCCGATATAGGATCCAAGTTGAGGGAAGTGTTGAGGTATCCTAGTATGGCAGTGAACTGTACTTTGCCGAACGCGCCGGTGTCGACATCGTCTGCTGCGACTTGTACGACCTTGGTGCTGGCTGTCACGTTCTCTGGCAGTTCCACATCATAAGATTGCGCCAGGAAGAGAGGCGGGTTATCGTTGACGTCGTTCAGATATACTGTCACGTTCGCTGTCACTGACAGATTCGTTGCAGGACCAAGCTCTTGAGCTAAAATCTGAAATGAAGATAATGGTTGTGTTATATTTTTATTTTGTTTTTATAAAAGTTTTTTGAATAACGTAACTGCAGGCTATTGCCGCCGCAGGAGATGCCCTGGGCGTCGGGAATCCCGGTCGGATTTCCAGCCACCGTAGGCGCGGGCTTGCGGACGGTGAGCAATGGGTAGCTCACCGTCCGGTAAGGACCAGGCCCGGGTCGACGGCGCGTTGTATTCCACGCGCGCCTCAAAGAGATGTCGTCAGCACAAAGTTAGGGGTCCACTAGGGCCGATGCCTGCTGGGGTCGCGGGAAGGTACTTATGGGTCACCGAGGCCCCCGCAACACAGGCAACAGGAAGGAATACGGGTGGGTTTTAGTCAGTAAGAGTCTGACACACCCTCTCGCTCCGCCCAGAGCGGGAGAAGTTATTTGATGATATCACACCCTCAAAAAAAAAAAAGGCTATTTCTAATAACAGAACTACCAAAAACATTTTTGTTAAAATTTTATTTTTATTTTGCCTGTCTTGTATGTATATAGATTTTCAATCCTATAACTCAATACAAAAAACAAACAATGCGTACCTGAAACACAACAGATTTCCTCGCCTCAAAATCGAGCATGGTATTGTCTCGCACTTTGATGATGAACTGGGCGTGTCTCTCGGCGACGGTAGGCGAGATTTCGAAGGTTCCATTGTTGCCGACCAGAGACAGAGAGAACACGCCATTCTTGCCAGCGTCGTTGTCATTCACTTGCGGTATGTACGGATCGCTAAACGTCAGCGCTGTACCTTGAGGAGCGTTCTCGTCCAAATAGCTGATGTAGCTGGAAAATTCAGAGTTCGATCTTTTAATTACGAGTGAATTTCACACTAAACCTACAGCTTTTGTAATGATGAGCCATATGATATTGGGCTTTGGATAATTGACAGTTTACGTTTCTTGTAAATATTGACATGGATCTTTATAAAACAGTCCACTGCTGAGAAAGACCTAGCTTTTAATGCATTAGTCAGATTTGTCTAGTAATTTAATTTATCACTTTTATCCACGAATATGTAACAAGACCCATACCGCATATGTGGTCGATGAGGTCTACCTCCAGCAGTTGAAGTCTTTCAGCTGAATGATGACGAAAGTTACAAACTACTTACAACTGATTCTCAAAGTACGGCGGTGAGTTCTCTCGTTCGGGCAATATGAACGCGAGCTGGACAGTTGAAGACATGGCTTCGGGCTCCTCTCGAGACAGCCGCACCTCCTCAGCTACCACAGTGAGGAGGATCGGGGCTCCAGCGTGGGATATCGCTGCTATTTCCTCGATAGGACGCTCTAGGGTCACCTCACCTGGGGAAGAAATAATTTAAAGAATAATAAAGTTTATACGAACAAATTAACTAACGAAAGAAAAAAATAATGAAAGTCGAATAAACTATTCGTAATATTCATGGGATGCAGTTTTTTGGAATGCAGGTAGATGTAGAGTATTTTTCTTATTGATACAGTTATTTTCTATTTGCTAGTATCGTTGTACCTACAATAAAGAAAGTATGACTGGCTGCGTATTCTTGAAACTCAGCTATTACCTACTTGTTATAAAGTGTACCTTTTAGTGAAACGATAATTCCAGACTTTTATTAGGTGATGTTTAACGTTTTTAGTGCCAAGCACCCGGCTGCCGGGTGGAATGATAATTTGTTTGTGTACCCACAACTTGCCCTTACCCTAGTACCACGTTTTGATTTGCACCCACTAGATGGGTGCTGGGCATGGTCATATGCCTCGCGGGAAGGTACCAAAGGGTTACTGAGGCCCCTGGCAACACAGGCAACTGAAGGAATACGGGTGGGTTTTAGTCAGTAAGAGTCTGACACACCCGGGATTCCGCCCAGAGCGGGAGAAGTTATTTGATGATATCCCACCAAAAAAAAAAAATGGTCATATGCCACCTAGAGCTATTTATATATGTACGACGCGGGAGTCGAGTTGTGGGCACACAAACGAATTATGGTGGCACTGGCATCCGGTTAGACAGGAAGCTGACCCAACATACTTGGAAACAGGCTAGGTAGATGATGACGATGTCATCATCTACCTAGCCTTTCCCCATGATGTTTAAATGACTGGGCCCGATCTCAATTCTGGCTCGCAACGCCATCTGTGCTATAAACCCGTAACCCTCGAACGTGGAAGGAACGTGAAAATGAAGATCGTATATCGTACTACTTCGTGAAAATAAGTTCAGTTTTTGTTCATAGATGGCGTTTATTGTTAAAAGAAATCGAAGTAACAAAAGTTGTTGATATTCCCATCATATACGTATAAATACCTCGTAAAACTGAAAAGAAGAACCCAGAGTACTCTAAATTCCTGCCGGGGTCGCGGGAAGGTACTTATGGGTCACCGAGGCCCCCGCAACACAGGCAACAGGAAGGAATACGGGTGGGTTTTAGTCAGTAAGAGTCTGACACACCCTCCCGCTCCGCCCAGAGCGGGAGAAGTTATTTGATGATTTGCCATCCTCAAAAAAAAAAAAAAAGAGTACTCTAAATATTAAATCAATTAATTTACAAACAATGTAAGTTTGAAATTTCAACACCGACAATTCTAAACAAATGACGATCTACCTACAACTTTAGGTATTATGTTTTATTTGATTAAAATTGTTTCATATAACTGTTTTAACAACAACACACCATATAAAAATCTTACCAGCCGCCAAGTTTTACACATCACATTAAAAATAAACAAAAACGATGTGTGCTAAGATAAAAAGTCTCCCGGAATGTGAAAAGAAAAACAATAAACGACCAAGTAAACATTCTACACGTCAGAAACCCAAAAGTAACATGTGTGTGTGTCCTCTTATAAATGTCTCATAATGAAATTTCTTTACCGAGTTCCTTTGTTATTGAACGAGATTCAAACAAACATTCTTTAATTCTACAAACATATTGCCTTCCCCGATACCTCTTCGAAAAATAATAAATAAAATTACAGATGACGCTACTTAATATGGACATTAATAATTACACATTCAGATGTGCAAGAACGTGCTTCCATTCATAACAGCCTGGTACCTCGTCTCTCATTAGCTATGCCAAGTAGGTGTTTGAGAAAAAAAGTCGTGAAGAGTAATTAGCATACAAAAGTGGTGCATCTACTCGTAATATGAACCTCCCGAGATTCTCATCTGTCGGCGATGACAAGGCAAATGAGGGGCTCATTAATTATTTACTAGTAAGACTTGAATGGGCCGAATAAATTATTGCTAAGGTATAAATTAATACTATGTTTTGATATTTCCTTCGTCTTCAAAAGGAAAAAAACCGGCCAAGTGCGTGTCGGACCACGCACAATGAAGGATTCCGTAATTGGGAAGTTGGGATGAATTTATCCCAAAAACAAACTTAACATTGTAGTTGAAATTCTCAAAGCCTACTTAGGCTTTCCCTGCAAGTTAACGAGTAATAGTCGACCAACTTAAATTTGCAGTTGGAGAATTGACTGTGGCATATCGTTGTATGGGAGTACATGTTTTTCAACTACAATGTTAAGACGCTGACAACACATAAACCGCGGTCACTGTCAGATTGCATAGAAAAGAAAGAGAAGCGCGATGACACAACGCTTGTAATTTATTGCAAAATATGAAGCAATTATCTATTTACTCAAAATTGAGTTGAGTAATCGAAAATAAAAAACAACTAAGTTCTGTATTCCAATAAGACGTTCTTGTTATTAATTAAATACGTAACGTATGTTGATATTTAATACAGATATTTTGGATTAGAACTCAAAGTGGTTAGTTTAACGTTAGTTTGTACCGAGATTTTTTTTTAAAACGTGTTTCGGTGACAACCATGTTCTGGGAACAATGTTCAAAATTAACATATATTTTTTCCGCTACCACAAACTATACAGATTTGGCAATTTTTTTTCTTAAGAGAAGCCTATTTTGGTTAATTGGGTCTTGTTAGCGCCTTAAGTTTATTTTTGGGATAAATTCATCCCAACTTCCCAACTACGGAATCCTTCATTGTGTTTCATTGTTGGAAATTAAAAGGAACACTACCACAGCCAAGTAGCTGTGATAGTTTTCCTTTTAATTGCATTATATGTGCTACTGCCATATTTTTTTCAAATCTCCCTAAACAACCATTTAGCTGGTCCCCTACCAGAAGGGGACACTTGGCTCTAACAAAAATTTTCACTTTAATGCTTAATATTATGCAAGCGGATCCTTGAATCGAAAAGTGGTGTTCACAAACCCGCAGTATTTTTGAACGGCCTAGCCAGCGATACTCCACACTATGGGGTAGAAGAGAAAAAAAAAATATCATCGCAAGATTACGAGCATGAGAGGCCCCTAAAAAAAAACAAGATTTTATTTCAGCACTTTGTCGGCGTGATTAATATGTATACCTGTGCCAAATTACAGCTTGCTAGTACAAAGAGCCTCCGAGCTACAGCGAGGACAGACAGACATACAGACAGACGGACATGGCGAAACTATAAGGGTTCCTTGTTTACTGCGGAACCCTAAAAAGACGTGCTGTACTATAAACCTCTATCTGAAGATCAAAAATCTCAAGAATTCAACTATTAGAAAGTTTAAACAATGCAATCAATAACAATTCAAAGGTGCAGAGAGGAACAAAAAGAACAATATACTGTTAATATCGCATTTAAGATTAAACATGTATTAACTCCAGTCACATTTACTTTGTCACATTTAAATGGAAAAGCTCGCATTTTACGCCAACGCGGTTTAACCAGCGGTTCAGCGAACCGAATTGATTGCCTCTTTTATTCATTTCTATCTCTTATTTCATGGCAAAGATTAACCTTTATGCTTGGACATTATTCATTCATTGTATCTGTAATAATTAAATTACTGGCAAACTTCTGCAGTTAATTTATTTACCAGAGAGAAACAGACGATTGGAGCAAAAGAAAATTATTGAGAATTTATCGGTTTCACGGAATTTTGTGTAGGCTATTTATAATATGGAGTAATCAAATATATACATTTTATTTATTTAACAGTTTGTGTACACACATATAAACAGACAAGAAGAAAGGAACAGAAAAATACGTACAAAGGATCTTTGTACGTATTTTTCTGCAAGGTCAGCTCATTTTGTAAAGAAATCTTATCCAACATACTTGCGATAGGAAAGTAGACAAAGAGAGGTAGACACCGTGTGTAAGAGTAGAAGAGAAAACAAAACAGATAAAACCAAAAAAAAAAACTATTCACCGATTTAAATATAAACATACAATAAGAGTTTTCGTAATTACACAACCCGAAAAATGTATCCATATGCTACAAAGTTCTTAACACCAATTAACAACAGACACACAGAACAGAGAATAGTGGATATACAGAGTGCTTTTAACGTTGCATGCACGAATATTGAAATGAAGCCAAAAATATTATACCACCTACTTTATACACCGGAATCACAATAAACTTTATAGGCGGGTGTAGACAATACGACCATTTGTATGTAGGTACCAAGCTACCAACGGGTAGCACCCAACCCGAAATACATTCTTACGAACTTCGAAATTGGTAGTACCAAATTGAATCTTGATACCCATTCACATGTTCATAAAGTGTGCTCTGATTAATGGGACAAATTCTCAAGTGCGACCGCTCTTCCAATATCCCGATAAGTTATAACGGTCTTAAGGGGCAAGTTTGCAGAGGCGAGCATAGTTATCGAGCTGATAATGTCAGAGCAACTCAGGATTGTATTGTCAGCTACTCGTAGGTACCGGGAGTCCGGGACGCTATTCAAAGGAAGTGCCTTTATTATGAAGTAAGGTAGGGCAGCTTTACAAACAATGGATGGCGAGGCGAGAGCGCGACCGGTAAGGTCTAATGAACCATTATGTGCTTGTTCAGCAGAATGCAAGGTTGCATTATAAGCCCTGTTAGCATTTTCAAAGTCCGTTGTGTTTGCAGTTTTGTTAACAAACAAATACGCATTGTTAAACTGTTGTCAGTGCTACTACTGCCACGCACTCAACATCAACTTATATCGCATTGTTAAGGGAATTTACATGTAATGTTGAACTTTACATTTCTACTTGGAAAGTTGGTGCAAAGTTTGCTCCCGAATAGTGACTGCTTGCAACAATACGGCGGGCTTTATGCTAAGTAGATTTCAGACGTCGTAGATGTTACGTTTGTATGAAATGAAGGTTCAATCTTGCTAACTGTTGGTTTGCTTTGAATTAAGCGCTAGTCTCTAACAAAGGACTTGGTAAAGCTAATACAAATAGTGAACATTTACTATAAAGCATAGCTTATTTCTACACGTTAATTGTTTCACTTAACTAACAAAGTTTTGCTATTAAATTTAATGGCATAAAATGAAAGTTTGGTGGGAATGACTGCAAACGAAATCTGATAGTGTTATAGAAGAAAAGTGGGTCACGCAAGTTTGCGGGCAGTGGTAGCAACTGGGCTATAATGGCCATGTCGACCAGCGATAAGGAAGTAGGATATCCTACGGAAGCCGGACGCTCGACGGATGTACCGATGTTATCATGAAAAAGAAACGTATGAAAAACTTCCCTGACCTACTACAAACACGGTAAAAACTAAGTTCTAGATTTCTTGGAAACTAAGTTAGCAACACTATCAAGGCCATGTGAAGTTAAAGTGAACAGAACGCAGTCTAGGACTTCTTTCACGACCTCCTTATCAGACAGTGAAGTTAGTGCTCATAAATTCTCAGTTTTGCGGCTGTTTCAGAACGTCGGTTAACCTATAATTATGTGTATTTGGACTATTAAACATTTTTTCATTTGTTAAGTAGAATTTAACCTCCTATACAATGCAACTAGAGCAGTGGTGCCCCAGTGGTATCGGCCCTGACTTACCGAGTTCGTGGGTTCAAATCCAGTCAGGCGCTTTACTTTGTGTGAATTATTTCGTCACCACTGCTCTCAAAACGGTGGAGGAAAACATGGTGAGGAAACCAGCATGTCTTAGGACCAAAAAAATTGGAGACATGTGACATCTACCAACCCGCACTGGGCCCGCGTGGTAGATTACGGCCCACTCCCTCTCACAGAGAGGAGGCCTGTTTCCCAGCAGTGGGAACATTATAGGCTGATTATGTATGTGTGTGAGTACACTGCAAAGTCCATCAAATACCGTAAATGAAATGTTGGCGGGTACCGAATATAAAGTATGTAAGTATTTGATCTTTGAATGCGTTGTTTTTAAGGTGCCGCCATAATGTAAAGACTTTCGCCAAAATATATTCATTCACGTCTACACAATAGTAACTTATGCAAGGTTATCCAAGGTCCATTCAAACAGGTTTGAAAAATTCTAACAAAAAACACAATAGGATTAACATCACAACAACAGACATCAATCGGGCCAAAGAAATAGTAGCACGAAAACTTCGATTATGGTGGCACTGTAGTACATACTACACCGGTTGTTAAGTCATAAATTGTGAAGAAAAATACGACTTACCCAGTTTTTAATAAACAGGCTGAAAACTACTGGCCATTAAAATGTCGCTGACCCTTAACACGTACCTAACTGAATAATCTTCGTGTAAAATTAGCACGAAGGGAAATGCAGCATTTTAAGGCGCACATATATGATTTTTGATTTTTTGATCTGTTATTAACGTCTTCAAATAATGCAAGTAAGTTATGAAAAAAAAAAGTTAAACTAGAACGCTTACTCATCAATTCTATATGTGAACATTTAAGTATTGTAGTGAAAAACTTTTTTAAATAAATCCAGGAAGTAATGTCTACCCAAAGCATAAAAAACGACATTACTGGTTGCCCATACGCCAGCGCAGAGAGCAAAGGGCGCTGACCACCTTGTTTTCATTTCTTGACTCTCCCTCTTCCCCTAGTTATCTCGCCCCCCACTTTCAGTACATTTGCGAAAACCATAATAAAAATCTACGTTCATCACACAATCGTCTTCTTCAATGTCCCACTCACCGTACTGACTTTATTCACTCTTCTTTCTTCGTTCAGTCTATCTCTCTGTGGAATGCGCTCCCCCAGGAAATCAGGATGGCAACCAACCGATTATCCTTTAAAGTTAAAGTTCGCGAGCACATTCGTAAGAAGCTGGCAGTATCATCACAACGGTAATGTTTTCCCATTGTTTGTCTTATCTGTTTAGTATATTCGTGTATTTATTTGGTCTTATAAATATAAGTGAAAATATGTATAATTAGGTATATGTATTATATTTCATGTTTTTTAATAGGTATATGTATGTATATACTTATATTTTAATAAATATTTATTCCACAGTTTTCGTTATTGCACCTACCACTGTCTGTCTCTGCATCACCCAAAGGTTGACTGGTAGAAAATGCCTATGGCATTAAGTCCGCCTCTGTACATTTGTGTGCGTAAAGTATTAAATAAATAAATAACATTCAAACTACTTAAGATAATTTCATGTTTTTTTTTGTTTTTGTATGGAAGACTCTTTTATTATCTATAATTCTATCTGTGATTTTTTTTTTAATATTCATATTTTCGTTATTAAAAATAAATATTCCCTATGAAACCGAACAGCGGCGTGAACGCGGCGCGCATTTGTATGGCAAAGGTCAACGGCGTTTACCCAACCCTTAATATTCGGCAAAGAGAATTTTCCCCTCACTTTGGTTTAAAACGGAGTAATTTACACAAATACAATATTTACTTGCAAATTTTAATGGTTGAACTGGAAATCTTTGAGGTCCAATCTTGAAAAGATTTTCGGATAAAACGCTGGAAACGTTCAAGATTTTATTAATTAATTAAACAGCTTTTACGTTAATAAGGATCGGATACAAAGTCAGTTTATGTAAATTAGATTTGTTGTTTTTATTATAACTAGTTGTATTAAACATATGATAATTTAAACTTTATAGGCCTATAAGTTACAATATCCATTGTTTTTTACTCTCGACTTGTATAAAATCTTAGAGATATTTCGTTTATTACATACATATTTACATGATTATGAATTTAGCATAATCAGCCTATAATGTTCCCACTGCTGGGACACAGGCCTCCTCTCTGTGAGAAGGAGTGGGCCGTAATCCACCACGCGGGTCCAGTAAGGGTTGGTAGATTTCACATGTCTTCGAATTTTCTGGTTCTAGGACATGCCAGTTTCCTCACGATATTTTGTGGTTACGCATTTATTATATTAATGATATTAACGTTGATGTAAAGTAACTACTAAAACGTTTTCTTTATCGTCGCGTTTGGTATATAAATTATATATTTTGATTGTGGAAGTTCAGCTTGACTGCTAGAGGCAATTCTTTTACAATTTACTGTGGCGTAGCGACCAAACAGAAAAATGCCATGAAAATAAAACTCAGCGTGCTCTAGAGATTCTATTCCACTTAGGCAGTGGATTAGAATATCTAGAACTTGCCAAGTTTTATTTTCATGGCGTTTTTGGGCGGGAACACACTGTGTGACTTTTGTTGCCAACAGTACACCAGCTAAAATATTAATTGATCAACTCACCCGAAGTCTCATTGATGTTAAAGAACGGCGTGAACGGATTCCCTTCAGACACCAGACCATATCTGATCTGCCTTGGAGCTCCCTTATCCCCATCTTCAGCTCGTACCCTGACGACCATGTCTCCTGGAGCCACTTGGCGAGGCAGATGCGTGATAGGAGGAGCCGCGGTGAAGACAGGCGGCATGTCCTGCACATCTTGGACTACTACGACCACTTCTAATCCTGCGATGTTGCGGGTATCCTTGCCGATTTCTATGTAGGGATCCTGGAAGTAGAAATGTTGGGGTTAATTTTGTTTTCCGGAATTAGATCTCTGTGACCTAAATAGGTGCATTGTGTGTAAGTTGACTAAATTGCACGACGACTTACAACAAGTGCAATTTAAGTTAAGACTTGATTCTGTCGGCTCCTAAAAAAACATCGTCAGATAAAAATATGATTGAACACGCACAACACATGTTTTACGAATACTTAGAAAATTAATTGCTAGAACGATCTGCTTTTATAAATCTAGCTGTTGCCCGCGATTTCGTCTGTGATCTAGATTGAAAAAGTATATTTTGTCCTAAAGCAGGTCATGTGCCAAATTTCATCCAAATCCGTTCAGCCGTTTTAGAGTGCAAGCGTAACAAACAAACATACAAATTCTCTTTTAGTATTACTAGCTGTGCCCCGCTGTTTCACCCGCATAAGTTTCGATCTCGTGGAAATATCGGGATAAAAAGTATTCTGTGTCCTTCTCCAGCTCATGGTCTACCCATGTGCCAATTTCCATCTAAATCCGTTGAGCCGTTTTAGCGTGAAAGCTTAACAAACACACAATCTCACTGTAGGATACTCTAATACCACCTCTTCTACCTATATTTAGAGAATTTGTATGACCTTTGACATTAAGCAATTTTATCATGTATCACTTTAAGTCACTGCATCTGCTTTCATATGTTCTTCATCATCATCATCATCATCTTCATCATCAACATCATCATCTTCATCATCATCATCATCTGCCTAACCTTTTCCCAACTATGTTCGGGTCAGCTTCCAGTCTGACCGGATGCAGCTGAATACTAGTATTTCACATGGAGCGACTGCCTATCTCACCTCCACAACTCGTTGTTAAGACTGGTTGTCAGACTTTCGGGCCATGTGCTTTCATATATGCCTACAGTATCATTCCAAACACTTTAGCTTTTACCTACCTGAGTGCAGTTTATCCAGTACTATCCACCACTATCCACCTGTTATAAATCCTTAAATCCCCTCGTAAGAACACCCACGGAACAACATGGGTTCTATTCTTAGACACAGACCACACTGCGGATTGGACTGAGTCTCTGTTTGTATTATTTTATAGGCCGACTTTTAATCGATAAATGTGTGCACTCCCACGTAGCATTGTAGCCATCTAGCTTAAACTATGGGTCAATAAAAATGGCAATATGTTTGAGGAACATTCTGAAGAAAAAGGCTAAGCGGTTTCTGAACACCTTGTACTAAGATTAGAATAATATTGTTTTGAATATATGGGGTAGGTACGTAGTTGCCCAAGAAATTAGCAACGATATTACCAGTTTATTACAAACTTTCACTGTTCAGACTGATTCAATTTAAAATCTTGCAGGAAAAAATACCCATGATCATGGGATGTCCCGTGGTTGAATAAGTTTGATTTTTTTTTTCTTTACTCACTTATAATTTAAACAGATAAATAATTACACATGGAACAGTCAATATTTATTTTCGAATTAAATATATTATGTACTGCTTGGTAGATCATCAAAACATTGAATATTTTCCGGGTGCACTGACCCATGTCCATACGTCCTAAGTATAAACTTTTGTGTCTATGACTGTTTAGCATTATGATTATAATTATACATTTTATATCCCTGAAGGAACAAGTCCAGCATTAAACAGTTCAATAATATCCTTTAATGCAATAGCACAGTTGTCATTAAATCGCATTATTATGCAGGAATTGGAACTAAATTAAGTAATAAAGATTGTCGCTTAAAAGCGTTAAAAGACCGATTAAATTCCTATGAATATTAAAAAGACTAATCGTGATATTGAATTAATTAAACTTTCATAGTTGTAACCTAGCCTTTAAGTCGTTTACGATTCGATTTTAGAATACATCAAAACAGCCACCGTCCTTATTAACTACGAAGAATAAAAGCTCGTGCAGACTGGGGTGATATCGCGGGCGTGACAGGCATATTGGCGTCTGTACGAGGCTTTATTAAATGTTTTACAATTTGTTTATTACAGTATACAAAGGTTTTAAATTCATCGGGAATGCGTAGATAATGTAGGAATATTATAATTACTCTGTTCATATCCTAATCCTAACTTTTTATCTAATATTATAAATGGGACATTGAGTTTGGTTATTTATTTGTTTGTTTGTTACGCTTTTACGCCAAAACATGATGAAATTAAGCACATGGGTAGACCATGTCTTGGATTAGGACATAAGATACCTTTTGTCCCGATATCCCCATGGGATCGAGACATGTGCGGGTGAAACCGCGGGGCGCAGCTAGTGCATCATAATTTCATAACCATGTTGCTGTGTAACAGCGAAACAAAACTTCATTTAGGTATCAATAAACAAAATTTCGACGGCTTCTTTTTCGTTTGCGAAAATATTTCTCCTGACCGCTCTAAGGTGTAGTAAAAAACCCTACTAAAATACTTCCAGTAATTTCCGAGATTAGGCTAAACACTATAATTAAATAAGTAGGTGCGAGGGGTTGCTCATTCTTGCGCTATATGAAGACTATACATACTTACCGTAGGAATGTTATTTAAAATCAAGATAGATTTTAGGACAGAAAATAATGACATAAAAGTTACCTCGTTGGAATAGTTCGAATTTATTGCTACACATACATCACCTGGATGCAGAGTCAGCCTTAAATTTATGTTAACATCAATAAAATAAATTACACATTGGGTAGGTATTTAAGACGTTGACAACAGCTAAGGCGCGGTAACTGTCGGACTGCATAGAAAAGAAAGAAAAGCGCGATGACGTAACGGTTGTAAATTATTGCAATTTTGCGAAGTAATTATCTATTTACTCAAAATTTAGACGAGTAAAGGCTCAGGCGTTGCAGACTGGGGCGATATCGCGGCCGCGACAGGCTTATTGCTGTCTGTCGCGCCCGCGATATCGCGCTAGTCTACATGAGCCTTAATTGAAAATCAAAAACAACCAAGTTCTGCATTCAAAAAGATGTTCTTGTTATTAATTAAATAGCAACGTACGTTGATATTTAATACATATATTTTGTATTGGAACTCAAGGTAAAAGGTTAATTTACCGTTCATTTGTATCGTGATTTTTTTTACTAAACGTGTTTTGGTAACAACCAAATTCTGAGAAATATGTTCATGATTAACATACATTTTTTCCGCTACCACAAATTATATAGATTTGGCCATATTTTTTTAAGCCAAGCTACTTTGGTCATTTGCCTACTGTCAGCGCCTTAACAGCTGTAGCTACACATTCATACAATATCGGGTATTGGTTATACGGACTACTTTTTTTACCTTTGAAGGAATATGCTTCGCCTTGTTCTTTGGCGTTCACGAATGAATGAGCTGTATTGAATATGAGGTGGGTTGGAACAAAGATTGTAAACAAAAAAAAATAATTCTCGTTGATGTTAAAATCTTTTTGAGGCTGACTGTACCACAACCCACAAAATCCATCGCACTTGTTTTGGCATTATGCCACTTATTTTCTGTCCTAAAATCTATCTTGATTTTAAATAACATTCCTACGGTAAGTATGTATAGTCTTCATAATTACAGTTTAAATACTGATCATTAGTGTACCAGATTGCGAGCTTGATGTCGTAAGGAACTTGGAATAATTAACCCTAATTAGGGAGACAGAGTTCATTTGAATAAACGCATTGCTTACCACGGCCAGTAGTGTCAAATGGTACATTGACTGGGCTTCGAAGTCTAGTGGTCCAACTAAAAATATGGTCCCTTCTGTGTTTTCGGCGGACACGCGACGTTGCCGGATTGCGAAGAGTGGTGATCCCTGTGGAATAAAGTAATTAATTAGTTAAGTCATTTTTCATGCAGGATAAAATGTAATTAATTATAAGGGGTCTACACGGAACCGCTTATAATTAATAACGGCTAGATGAACATATTTTTTCATTTCACATTTTTTTGTTTTTTATGCTAAATGGTAACACCATTTTACGGGGTCTAAGTAAATGTTGGATTTACAACATAATAATAAATGGAGCATATTTTAAGCGATCGCATACACATGCGATCTCAGATCCTTTCAAAACTACTAACAATATTATTTCCCACAGCTTACTTAGCGAAGACGATGTTCCCATTACAGAAATAGGGGTCGGTACCGATACAGTGAATTCACTTATCCTCTCAACTGGACGTTCCCCGGCCCACAACCGATGCTCTAAAATTGCACTACATGTAAGGACACGATCTCCATTATTATAGCATTTAAGCCTATAGAACGACCTCAAGTACGGGCGTTAGCCATTCTCTGGCCTGTGAGAACTTTAACGCGCCTTGCTCCTAATGTCTGGTAATTGCATCCCGTCAGATGCCCCATCGCGGAGCACAGACAACCACAATACGCTATTAAGTAGCAGCCTAATGTGCCTAATGCCTCATTCGCGAAATAACGTGCTCATAGCAACTAGTTGCAGCTTAGCGAACTCTCTAACAATCGGTTCTGCTTCGAAGATGAATAGATATGTAACTGTATCAAAACTGAGGCATAAATCGCTGTAAGAGCATTATGTTGTTACTGTAAATTGAGCAAATTAAGGCTTTCGCCCTATTATATTTTTGAGCTTTCAACGCGTTTTTAGGGTTCTGTAGTAAAAAACACTGATGGAAATAGCGAAAATATAAGGGTTCCTCCTTATAGATTCAACATTTCCGTCTGTCTGTCTGTCTGTCCCCGGCTTAGCTCAGAGACTCTTAGTACTAGAAAGCTGTAATTTGGTATGGATATATATATATATATATTAATGATGCTGACAAAGTAGTAAAAAAAGACTTAAAAAAAGGGTAGGTTACCTAAAATTTTTTTTTAAGCCTTTATTTTCAAAAGGAGGTCCCTTGCATATACGTGCAAGGGACCTCCTTTTGAAAAAAAAATGAAATGGCGATTAAATTTAAAAAAAAAATTAATGGCGATGATAAAAAAAATCCCCACTATACAGTGGGGATTTTTTTTTATCATCGCCATTTAATTTTTTTTTAGTAGTATATATAGCAAAATTAAAAATGAAAAACTATCATAGCTATGTAGGATTTACAAGTTAACGAGTAAAAGTCGACCAACTTACATTTGCAGTTGGAGAATTGACAGTGACGCATAATGATGTGTGGGAGAACATGTTTTTCAACTACATACAATGTTAAGTTTGTTTTTGGGACAAGTTCATCCCAACTTCGGAACCCTTCATTGAGCTTGGTCCGATACGCACTTGGCGGGTTTTTTGTTGTTACAATTATCATTTTGAAATGGTACTCTATTGGACTCGCAATTATAATTGTGACGTGAATTAGATTATTTCGCACGATCATCAAGTTGTCAAGACCTGATATTGTTGTCAGAACGGGAACGAGTATACCGATTATATGTTACGTATTATTACATGATTTTGAGAACTTTCCTGTTGTAATTTTGAGATTGATTGCCTATTCAAATTTGTGGGAGCCGGTTCGTCAGCTTGCACTATACGTAACGTCAGGGTCCAACCACATAAAGTGTAAATGAGTTTCGCAAGGGCGTATCCTGGGTCAGCCATAACGCTGTGAAAATTATCCCTATTTACGTGCGAGCGAAACTTCATTATGTGGTTACAGCGATATGCGTGTCAAACACGACGCAGCGGAAAATATCATTAGCTAGCCCCTAATCATCGCGTCGTATCGTGTCTCCTTTAAAATGTAAATTACTTAGTTTACTTACCCAAAGTTCGAGTTCCAAAGGCTTCGGCATGACGGGGTTTTTTCTCGCGATTACTATCTCGAGATCTGTACCGCGTTTGGCGTCCTGTAAAAATAAGAAATTGTAAAAAATAATAATTTTGTGATTCGCGATGTAAAGGGCTACTGTGTAAAAGTTGTAAAAATAAAAGTGGTGGACACCCATGAAACACCCATTGAATGTGTTAAAACTATGGGAAAAAATCTTCAAGCAAGAGATTCCGAGATAACCAATTAAGGCTCTTGCAGGCTGGGGCGCGCCCGCGATATCGCGCTGGTCTGCACGAGCCTTTAACCAAAACTATTCAACACTAACTGTTGATACTGGTAGGATCCTAACGCTTCCATTCTATTTCATTCTCACAACTTCTCGCTAACAACTTTAGTACAACATATCTCTAGAGTAATGTTAATTCCGATATCTGGCAGGCGTCCTTTGTGTCAGAATGCAGTACGTCATCATCATCATCAATCACTGACGTCACGCGCCCGCGGCACGCTCTCCTCGCCTCATTTGTTGCCACGAACCCCGACAGGTGCTTTTTCCACGTAATTCCGCCATTATAACTGGACTATGCAAATGAACATCTTTACACCCGACAGTTTTAATATAACGACTTTTATTGCCAGCCTTATGCAAGTCTAATGCACCATCATGTGTCATTTGAAGTGATAAACTCCGAATACTTAATGTTTGCAACCTCTCATTAACGGAATTGCTTGCGAAAAGTAATTTTCTATTATGCTTTACACTTACTTTTACGAAGGCAGAAGTTGTTGAAAGTGCATCATTAAAAGAATTTGTGCATAATGAAGCGGGCGCTTCAGTATTTCAATTTCACAACTCTTAGTTTATTTAAGTGGTATTTTAGATGGAGTACAGGTGAATGGACTCGTTAAATCTCAACATTAATTTAAATTACCAGCCAGCTTTTACCATATTTTGTCCTCGCAATATTAACCGATGACGTGAAATTCGCCTCATATGCATCAAGGTTTCCAACAAAAGACCACGCCAAAAAAGACAACCACCCGAAATGGGATCAGCCATCTCCATGCGGACGGTGAGCAATGGGTAGCTCACCGTCCGGTAAGGACCAGGCCCGGGTCGACAGCGCGTTGTATTCTACGCGCGCCTCAAAGAAATGTCGTAGCACAAGTGTAGGGGTCCACTAGGGCCGATGCCTGCCGTGGTCGCGGGAAAGTACTAAAGGGTTACCGAGGCCCCTGGCAACACAGACAACGGAAGGAATACGGGGTGGGTTTTAGTCAGTAAGAGTCTGACACACCCTCCCGCTCCATCTAGAGCGGGAGAAGTTATTTGATGATTTCCCACCCAAAAAAAAAGCCATCTCCATAAGAAAATATAATATCTCTTCAGCATTCCTAAAACCTTATAATAGCAATTCAATCTTCTACTTATACTATACTGTCATTTGTCATCATGTTAGGGTCCAGTCTAACCGGATGCAGCTGAGTAGTACCACTATTTTACATGGAGCGATTACTTATCTGACCTTCACAACCCAGTTACTGAATACAATACTATACATTATATTATATTATATGTTACTCACCTCCGGCACCAAAATGATCGCAGGCTGGTGCGGAAAAATGGTGTCCCTGGGCGTAGTGGCATTGGTTCCTGTGACCGAGCACGCAATCCGAGAACTTCGCCCCCGGGTATTGCGGACAGACAGCCTGAAGTCTACGTAACGGCCAGGCTCCAACCGCCTCAGAAGAATGACGTTGGCTTGGCACACCGAGTTGTAGCGAGTGCACGGGAGGGTTTCCACACCGATATCAAGGCGACCCATTTGACCTGGATGAAGAGAAATTGGTGTTTGAAAAAGTATATACGAGGGTGACACTGAAATTCCTTAGAAAATCAAAATTTGAACAAACTAGCAAGTTATTAGTTTTATTATATCGTTTACAAGTGGCCAGTACTAAAAACTTTCAGTGTCGCCCTCGTAACAATCTTTTATCATTAGGCATCGTAGGCCTAAAACGTATACTGCAAATATTACTTAAAAACTATTTTGGTAACAAATTAGACACACAACAAAAACAAAAACAAAGCATCCACATACAGGAAGGTTTATCAAGCCCCATGTTTGATATAAAGCTTGATAAACTTATCCATTGTAGGTCCTTCTATGCTTCCAGAAAATACCTTCAGTATGCTATTGTTGCTTTCTGTCACATGTTTATAACATAACATTATAAATTAACTAACTATGTCACTATTTTTTATAACTTATGCTAAATATTGATAAAAAATCTGTTGTTCTAATAGTAATTGTAAGAACTCATGCCGCCTGTGATACAGGTTTATCCTACATGGTACAGGCATCAAAGTTTGCAATACCTACATTATTTCAAAGATACAGCCTGGTTCAAACTTTATTGTGGCGAGTAACATGAGGCGAGTAACGACTTCATGTGTCAGCAGGGGTGAGGGGGGCGGGGGATACAGCAGATAACCAAATCAAAATATAAATCAAATCAAAATCAAAATATTTTTATTTCACATAAACCTTAAACAGGCACTTATGAAACGTCAGAAGCTAGGTGCACGGTTCCAATTGGTCGTGTCCTATGGAGAAGAGCCGGCAAGAAACTCCACGGTTCCTCTTTTAAAAATAACCGTATTCCCAATGTGTAGTGCGCTACTTACTCGCTGCGCTGTACCCCACGGTACAGCGCAGCGAGTAGCGTACTTCAGAGCTGCCATAAAGTTTGACGCGTACTTGACTGAAGAGACTGTATTTTATCATAATTTTTCTTTTTTTTAATAATTTAGCCGTCATAACTGACCGATACACATTGGGAATACGGTTATCTGCTGCAACTGCAGCAGATAACCAAATCAAAATCAAAATATTTTTATTTCACATAAACCTTAAACAGGCACTTATGAAACGTCAGAAGCTAGGTGCACGGTTCCAATTGGTCGTTTCCTATGGAGAAGAGCCGGCAAGAAACTCCACGGTTCCTCTTTTAAAAATAACCGTATTCCCAATGTGTTGATGATTGCAGACGTTGCAATGTTATTACATTGCAACGTCTGCAATCATCAACACATTGGGAAGTTAATATAAAGGTATATTTACCTTTATATTAACTTTATGATTTTCTTGTTACTACTAAGGTTCGCGTTCTGCCAATCTTAGTGATAATAATTATATTTCAAGTACATAGTTCTCTTAAGACCACCTTTGAGGGTCAATAAACATTGACTTGTTTTATACAAAAATACTTCTCCACACAAAGCTTTCTGATTCCAAATAAAGCGAAGCTCAAAAATCAAGTTTCCTTTATATTAGCAGAAATTGTTTGCAGAGGTTTCCGTAAATCAATGACAAATTAACTTCTCGGGTATCCCGACTAATGGAATGCAATAACGCTTTGTTTTCTTCCGGACTTTGTGATATTGGGTTACGAGATATCGAGTTTACTTGACTAAAGTTTTACTTTGCCTTTTCTAACTACAAACCAAGATAACAAATTGGCTATTGTCTTCAGATTACGTTCAAGATCAAATTCTTTAAATTCTTCTTACAATAGGACCAGCCCGTCTTTAAGTCTTCTTATCTTCGTCTTCTTTGCTGATAAATACTTATAGAATAACCCTATGATATTTGCATTGCTGGGACTCAGGTCTCCTCTATGACAATGAGTAGGCCGTAATCGATTATAAGCCCAGTGTTGATTGAATGTCACATATCTGCGAATTTTTGGAATCTACGGTGATATTATCCTTCACCATATCGCAGTTTTTCTGAAGGTCTGCTTATATCATACAGTTCACTGATTATTTACAGACTTTGTTATCTAGAAAACGTATTAGAAATTAATCTGTAACCCCTTACCAATAAGTTCAAAATGCAGAGGATAATCGAAGTCAGGGTCGGAGGCGCGCACGCGGTAGATGACGGAGCCGACGGGGACGTCAGCCGGGACCAGCACCAGGCGCATCAGGGTGCTGGGGTCGAATACCGGCTCGCCGGCGCGCGCGCCGACCGCCCACCACACCACCACCAGCGCCAAGGCGAAGGTCATCCTGGAAAGAGGAGGTACATGAGAAATTTTTGGTAATCAACAGGGCCTTCTTAATGGCTAAGCAGAGTTTTAAGTTCTAAAAGTATCTGATGAAGTGTAAACAAACCCTGTAGGTTATATTCTTACACAATCACTCACTACAGGGAATTAGTACCGCATTCATCTGTATTTAGAAGGTTTCAACTTCATATCTCACCACTATTTCCAGCAAGTATTAATCATGATCGTTTACTTGAAACAATTGCAACACATAATTATTGTTTAACATGATTAGTAGTGATTGAAAAATCATTGGCGAAAATTGAGATTAAGCTCAACTGTCAAATGGAAATCTCTAAGTAGAATTAGAATTTTGGGTTAAAATATTCAAATAACCAAATCAAAGCACTCATTTTGTAAATGACATTACAA
This sequence comes from Atethmia centrago, assembly GCA_905333075.3. Classification (NCBI taxonomy): domain Eukaryota; kingdom Metazoa; phylum Arthropoda; class Insecta; order Lepidoptera; family Noctuidae; genus Atethmia; species Atethmia centrago. Next base: position 10,783,220 of record HG995377.1, on the reverse strand, counting down.
ATTGGCATTCACAGGTACGTTTTCTGATCCATTTGTTTACATTTTGATCAGGTAGATCAGACAATATATAGATATTGTCTGGTGCCTAATGATCTGATCGATTTTTGACAATCGTTACTGCCGCTCGATATGCTGTGTTTTGACGATCAAAAAGCTCTGTCAGATTTGCAGATATGAAAACAAAAATACGATGGCGATCGTCTGTTGAATACTTGATTTTGTTTGATCACGCATGTCGATCGTCTAAAAACGGAGAAATTCAGAGACTGAAACGAGTTGAATGAAATGAAAATGAGAGTGATATGAAAGTAGAAAAATGTTTGCAGCACATCCGGAATCCGTTATAAAAACAGTTCTAAGAAATAATATGGCACGGCTCTGGCTGGCACTGTTTTAATAAACCCTCAGCTGAATTTTAGTTTTAAGTGATGTAAATGCGATTAGTTTTGGTACGGCCTTGAGTTCTTTGATTGGTAGGAATGCTGTATATAAACATACATTTAAAGATTTTCCCATGGGACTTTTTGCAACTGCTATTCGATACCAAAAACTTCGTTCGAAGAGAATCAATAAGGAGGCGCGTCCTATGGATTATAAATAGAGTATACCGCAGAATTGTAATTGTAAAAGTACAACTATATAATTAATTGGATAGAATATGCAAAAGTTTTAGAAAACAGATAGATAAATGGAAGGACTTTTTTACTTCCTGGTTCAAAACTATCACAAAATTCCAACTTAACAGACTTTCACAAAATATTCACTTGGATTAATTTGTCTGTCCCCAAAAAGAAATCCTAACTAATATTAAAAATGAGAAAGTGAGTTTGTTTGTTAAGGCTACCGCAGACAGGCGTGGCGCGACGGTGCGTCGCGATTCTACTAGAACAATTTCCATGAAGTTTCATAGAAATTGTTCTATGAAACTTCTTGTTCAGGGTGGGCCAATAATTTTTGCAAATAGCAACACTAAATTTCTCGAATACCGTTGGAAGGAGGGGTGCGCGGGTGGCGGGAAACTATGCGTCGCTACATGCAATTTTAGTCACGATGGAGCGCTTCACGGGACAACAGCGTGCTTTTTGTGTTAAACAATTTTACAAAAACAACGATTCCTACGTACGAGGCCCACTTTCACATCAACGGGCACGTGAATAAGCACAATTGTCGATATTGGAGCAGGGAAAACCCTCGCCTTAAACACCAAAAGCCACTTCATTCACCTAAAACGACAGTATGGGCTGCCATATCAGCAAAGGGCATAATTGGTCCGTATTTCTTTGAAAATAATCAAGGAGATAATGTAACTGTGAATTCAGCGGAATATGTCAAGATGTTGCGAGAGTTTTTGACGCCGCAGTTGCATGAATTTCAAGGATACAACAGCAGGACCTGGATGCAACAAGATGGAGCAACATGCCACACGTCAAATGTGACTTTACCGGTAGTCAAAGAAATGTTTCCGAATAAATTGATTTCTCGCAGAGGTGATATTCCATGGCCTCCGAGAAGCCCGGATCTTACACCATGCGATTTTTTCTTATGGGGATACCTGAAAAGTCGAGTCTACCTTAATAAACCGACGAATATATCCCAATTAAAACAAAACATCCACGACGAGATAGCCGCGATCCCCCGCAGCATGTGTCAGCGAGTTTTCCAAAGTTTGCGTAGTCGATTGCTAGAGTGCCAACGACGAGACGGTGCACATCTCGACGATGTCATTTTTAAAAAATAAATTTCATTAAATTTTCAAAACGTTAAATATATAATCAACAAAATAACAGTTGTAGTTTTATTTCTATTCATGTTTTAAAAGTGCAAAAATTATTGGCCCACCCTGTACTAGAGTCGCGTCGCGCCTGTCTGCGGGGGCCTTTTCGCTTTCACGTTAATACGGCTGAACGGATTTGGATGAAATTTGGCATATGGGTAGACCATGACCTGGGTAAGACATATGCTACTTTTTATCCTGGATCTCAGACAAAGTCGCTGGCAACAGCTAGTACAGTAATAAAGTTTCCGTCCTATGTCAGTTGCTTCAAGTTGAATCAGGGACTAAACCAACTCAATGAACAACAGTAACAACTTCGGAAACAAGATCTAACAGCGACCCTCTTCATTAACTAGATATAACTCACTAAATCATATTTCGAATAGCTGAAATCAAAAGTTAGGTCTTCGTTCGTGTATTCACTCGTACGATTATGTCGAGAGCGAGCGAAGCGAGCATTAAATTATAAATTGGCCGTATCTCCGTGATATTCTTGGGATCAGCTTCGACCGCAGACCTAGCAAGCCTTGCGAAAGGGAAATTCAAGTTATGAAATCATACCACCGCTTCTGTGTGCCGACCAGGAAGTAGCCGCTCTTTATGGCTCGCCCGTAATAACCCGTTTAGGGATGCTATCAACTCAATTTTATTTTAATTTCATACGCAACCTGCGTTTCTAATCTCGGATCGCATTGTGCGATAACATAACTGCAATTAAGTTTCGGCCGTAACTCATACTCTATTACAAAACTATATATTTGCTCGTGTTATTTATTATTAACGCCAACTCAAATTTATTGCATTTCATTACAGAAAGTTATCCCTCCCAATAGGTTAATAGATACCAGTTATTTCTTTAAGTGGTTCAAAACATTTACGGAACCGGTGTTAGTTTTCTCGTATTCCTTGAACTGTGGCATAACTATTTTAAAACTAAATCCGGCCAGCAAACTAAAGTAAACCCATTCTCGTGTTGTCTGTTTGTGTGTTATCTAGTGCGCTGCAGTTGTGTAAGTAACACCAACAAACAACAAGCTCACTGGCAAGTTAACATGGAACATGTCTATAACTTCGGAACTTTCGGATAAATATTTCGCGGAGAAAATATTGCGGAAGGAAATTGACACGGTGAAACTGATATGTATCGGATTTATGTTTAGACGAACGTTTTCAAGATTTTTACGGTATTGGAAAATATTTTGTTTTGTATCTGAAGTTGGACTGGAAGATGTAAAGGCTCGGTATGCGAGGGCGATTAATATTGTCCAAACGTCTGAGAGGCAATTATTCAGCGGTAAAACTTATTGCTTGTCGGTAGGGAGGCTAGTGTTTTAGAGGTGGATCTGAAAGACGAATGTGGACGTAAAGGCAGGCTCTCGGAGTTTGATTTAGAGCGAGCAAGTTTCAGTGCGAGCTGCGTCACATCGGTGTTTCCTAGTGGCGCCCGCCGCGACCAAGGTGAAATATTTGTCTGACGCGAACGCCCGCCGCCTGCGACATTAAATCTTGTCGCGTGCTCAACCCGGACTGTGAACTACTCTACATCTAACCCTAGATATCGACAACATTTTAGTACACACCTAAAAATGTGGTAACACACCTAAATGTGGATTTATTTACTAGTAGTATTAGGGAAGTAAAGAAAGGTTTGAATAATTGTATTTCCTATGTATAATATTTTTTTCTCTCTTTGAGCGTGCGTTAATTCATTTGCGTATTTACTACTTCGCTGCTTTCGCGTATTTGTTAATATTACTCGCATTAATCGTTAGTGGAAGCTTGTGGGTTACCGAGGCCCCTGGCAACACAGGCAACGAAAGGAATACGGGTGGGTTTTAGTAAGTAAGAGTCTGACACACCCTCCCGCTCCGACCAGAGCGAGAGAAATTATTTGATGATTACCCAACCAAAAAACAAAAAAAAAAAAAAGTGGAAGCTTGTAATTAGCCATCGTTTACACATTGTAATAGATATTGAAATGTATTAGCTGTAAGCTTTCCTAAAGTTGATAAAAATAAAATAAAATAAAACACTACTAATAAAACTACAATTTCCTCCATAACTGTAAACATGCGAGCGATATTTAGTTATTACTGTCCAAACAATAATAACCAAGTCTATTGAAATATTCCCCATCTCCCGACGCCAATTAAAGTCATTTCGGGCAGACAGAGAGCTATTACTGCCATTCGATCATTCGGGAAAGCACAGGAACGCAATTAAGGTGTCATTATCTCTGAGTCCATGCGAACCGAGAATTTAGCTTTAAATCATCTGACAGTCCGTTTATCCTTGACATTAATATGAGCTTTATGGTTTGGTAATATGTATTCTCGAAGAAAGCCGTGTTCTCCTAGGTAGACGCAAACATTTTGGTGTAAACCAAACCATGAACAGGTAACTTGGATAGTAACTACAATCTATTTATAGGCACAGCATTCCCATAAAAAGTTATAGGCGTGAACTATACCAGAAATGGTAACGAGTACCGAGATTGTAGGGAAATATCATTTGTCATTATTATTTATGAGTGTTTTCGTTTTGAAGTGGGAAGTAGCGGTCGGTCGGTCATGGGGCTTTAGTCTCTAACAGCGGGAGATACGCGGCAAAAATGGCAGGCGCACGATGTCGTCCGAGCGACCGGCCGCCGATCGACCGACCCCGGTGCAGCGCGTAATAGAGCGTTGTTCCCTTTTGGTCACGGAACCCCATTTACATAACACTGAGTGTGTGAGGAGCGGACGTGAGCCTCTCACCGACAGATAGCCTCGCGGTCTCGTGCTTATTATAAATTCTAATACACAATCTCGTAACAACGTAACATTATGCGCTGGCGATCGATTTGTTAAGATACCGGGTCAGGGTTCCCAGCCCGCAGCTATCCCACCTTTTCACTCATAAACATTTATTGCTAATTCACCTATTTATGGCCTAACGAATAAAGTCTGATTGTGTGTAACTACAAGAAAATAAAACAAGCGAATTTTTTATTGTGTAAATGATATCGAGGGATCAATTTACAAAACTGAAATTGTAGGAAGTCTGACGAGTTCTTGCGATGGGATTAACGGCCCCTAATCCTATATTGGGAGGTGTTAACTAAATCCGAGATTAACATAATGTGATCTTATGAGGTTTTTCTGCTGCGTAAGAGTTCGGTTTAAGAGGCTGACAACAGCTAAAGCGCAGTCACTGTCATGTCGGGTTGCATAGAAAAGAAGAAAGAGAAGTGCGATGACACAACGCTGGTAATTTATCGCAAAATATGAAGCAATTGTCTCTTTACAAAAAATTTTGATGGAAAAAAAAATAAACCCTATGATGCTAATATGTTGCTTAAAGAATAATCTGACAAAACATTTGAATGAATGCATGTGTTATAATGTCCTTTAACGATTAAAAACCATACTAATATAAGTATGGTTTTTAATCGTTAAAGGAAATTTTTAGAGGTATCTTCGTGATTTTTTTCTATCGTATCAAATTAGTTGTATTATGTTTTTAACACGCTATCTACCTAGCATATATCCTGAATAATATTATATATTTTTCTGATTTTGTTTACTGCACTGGGTCATATACTTTTAGGCATTATAAAACTTGCATTGAACTCCTGTAGTCCCCTTAAGTAGTTTATTTTATTTTTATTGGGGTTACGGGTTTAGTGCTGTGTAATGTAAAGAACATGGCCTCGGCCGCTCTGGCCTCGTGTGTATCAATATTATTGACCTTTTATTCACATCAATAATTTACCAAAGCAAATCACCCGTCCGTGTACCTACCTAAAGAGGTGAGTAAAATAGACATTACACTGTCTGCACAAATACAAGTAGACTATTGTAGAAGATAATAATACCATTGTTAGCAAAATGTATCGATTTCTATTCTTGATAACTTTATGAAGATATCGACCGAGATAGTCTGCTTAATATAGAGTAACAGTATCAGCGAATGGACTCGCTGTCAGAAGCTTGGGGGAGCTTATTAAACTTTATTAATGTCGTGCAGTTAATCATGACCCCCATTTAAGGGGGTATCGTGGCGCGGTAAATCTGGACAAAGACGTAATTTTATAGCGAGAATCACGCGAACTGACCCCTTTGACCCCATTAACTGTGTATAGTGGGCATAAGTTGGCCTGTGCTTACAGAAAAAAAAAACACTCTAACATTGGTAGTTTATTTAAAAAAAGTAACTTGCTGAACGTGGCGTAGGTAATTCTTTTAAGTTATTAAAATGTGTTTCCGTGAGCACCATTGGTAATTTTAAATACAATATGTAAAGTTTATTATTTTATGTTTGCATCAAAATTATGTTCTTTAAAGATTGACTAACATATTTTCATCAGCAAAACTGCCGAAGAAGCTAAATTTAACAAAACAATGGACGCATGAAGACCGCACGAATTTTAAAGCAAAACGGACCTCAATAAACCGTGATGGATACGAGGTCCAAGTAACTTTTGTGTTTCTCCTACCAGAGGCATTAATTTCTGCCAAAAGTGATTTGTACCCCATTATATTGCAAGTCAGTGAGGCAATTTATTTCAAACTATAATGAACAAGTTAAATAAATAAGGAAATTGTTGGAATAGCAATAGAAACACTTTTATCACGAGCATAAAACTGAAAATAACGTGCTTTATTTATTACATAAGTTGAATGGAATTTTGGTTGAAGGCTTGTGGGTAGGTACGGGTAATGGTACACGGCCCTATAAAATGTTATTATCAGATCAGATGCAAATAAACAAACTATTGGGAAACGCTAACGAAGCCATAATAAAATACTCCACATATAATTGATTAATGGCTCATTCAATTACATTTTTATTTGGTATCAGGTTATTTGTCGAAGATAACATAACATGGCCATAAATTCTTTGGCTAATCTCAAATGTTGAAATGTCAGCAATAAATTAAGGTGCTTTTTCTATATAAATAAACTCACGCCTAATTCCAATGGGCGTAGGCAGAAACTACAGAACGCCACCTGGTAATACGATCCTGGAAGGTACTAATGGGTCACTGAGGCCCCCGCTACACAGGCAACAGAAAGAATACGGGTGGGTTTTAGTCAGTAAGAGTCTGACACACCCTCCCGCTCCACCCAGAGCGGGAGAAGTTATTAGATGATTTCCCATCCACAAAAAAAAAAGATACTCCTTTTGCTTCGTTTACGGTCATACAGCTGGTCATGCACGCACGCCAGTTGCGAGTACTACGCACCGGACCTTTCTGAAGAACATTACTAATAAGATTGTCACTATATCTCCTCCCTAAAAAGAGATATAGAGACAATCTTATTGGTTTCGTTCCTCCCGGCACTTTGCTACGTTTCTTTTCATAACACGTGTATCAAAGTACCACGTACCGTGCCTTGGTAAGCCCGTTAACCCAAGCAAAACATTATTAGATCTTTTGGGTTTTCAAGTTATAAAGGTTTTAGCGGAGAGATAAGAGGAGCTCGTGGCTAAGTTATAACAGCCGCACGGGTCGATCCATTAGGTTAAACTGTCCATGGACCAACCCCGGCAGGTTTGGTCCATGGATAAAGACTCCTCCGTGCCGTTAAACCGTTGTTCCCGGCTGTCATTCGTGGATATTTGACAGTCGTTAGCGGTCGTTAGAAGCCCAAAAGTCTGACAACCAGTCTTACCGAGGGGTATCTTATTAGCCAGTTACTGGGTTGTGGAGGTCAGATAGGCAGTCACTCCATGTAAAATACTGTAATTCAGTTGCATCCGGTTAGACTCGAAGCCGAACCTAACATAGTTGGAAAAAGGCTAGGCAGATTAACTACAAGTATAAAAATAAATTGTGAAGAGGTCACTTATAAAACCGTTTTCCATTACAGGCAATTTCAATTTTATGGGTCAATTCAGTTTTAAAACGTTTTACCTTAATCTTTTTATGGCTTGAAGGTCGGTATTTGAATTGCCAGAACAACATTTTAAAACCATTTTAGCGCCAATTTTGTTTTCAACCAATTATTTGGATTATCTGTAAAAACTTTGTAGTTTAGATGTCCAAAGATGCTTCGTGATTCTTTTTTAGATATAATAATCTAAGTTTTAAAATAGAACAGCCTAATAATGATCCTCCCGACCGTTTTCGGTCACGGTGGCCAATTTGCCACCGAGATTAGCCAGATCTCCGTTGTAATTTCAACGGAGATCTGGCTAATCTCCGTACGCGGGAGATATTGTAGTGCACAAGTGAGTGCGCAGACACAGGTGCATTCTCTGTTCCTCTGCTCTCATAATTCGATGAGACGACAATCTGATACTAGAGAGAAATTTTATCAGGCGCAGGAGCAACAGCTTTACGTGCTTTTCGACGTATGTACCACCGACTTCCAAACTCTAGGCTGCTACTGAGAAATTCCTAATGGAAAAAACCAATAACACTTTGCCCGACCAGGGAATCGAACCCAGGACCGTGGCACGCTCAGCAGTCGCGTTTGCAACCATCGCAAGTCCAACGTGGGCAATGCAGAACTGTCTCTAGTTACATAACGGCCATAACTATGGGCCACCCCTGGTCTTGATAAATTCGCGCTGGCCCTACTTTCTCTGGTCACGTCTTCTGGCTAACATGCCGTAACAAATCACCAGCTATTATTTCTTCATTACGGCTCATTTCGCTTTTATTGAAACGCGTTTCAAATTATATGTTTTAATTAGACTGATCGAGAATGCTCGTGCAGGATTTAAGTGCTTTATTAAATGCTTTAAATGCAGGTTGTGCATTCAATTTTGATTTTAGAAAATGGTGATTTTACAAGATTATCTTTTTGCACTTTATAAAATTGACAGTTTCGTTTCTGTCTTAATAAAATTCAGCTTATACTAGTGTTTCTTTTTGTAGTTTATGAAATTATTGTATTAAAAAAAAATTAAACAACATTAGGTACCTACTAAATGATTTTCGGGATAGAGTACGCTCACCATTTTTTTGTGTTATCCTGTTCAATGAAATGGCAGCCATCTTGTTTCTTTTCCAATCAAGTAAAACGTTCCTTCTTTGAAAATTGTTGCTGTGCATTCTTTAACCCTTTCAGGACCATAAGACTGTGGGAGGTAAAGTAATCATTTTGACTAGTTAGGATGATTCATAGAGCGCCTAATAAACATATTTTTAAATCAAAATACTGAAACCCGTAATAGTTTTCCATTTTTTTTTTGGGACGCATATGTCCCTCTGGTCGTCAATGGTCATTATTAGCTAGGGATTTTACAAAAATAAAACGCAATATTATTGTACTTATATTAATAATTAATGAAGTATTTTACTCATTTTAACATAATAAAGAATTAAAACTCTAGTAGTTATGGTAGGCAGCAAAACAATTTCTTTCATTAGTGTAGCAGAGATGAACTTTGCATGAAACACAAGTATTGTTCGTACGATTGTCTTTCTTGAACTTGGCACAATTTACACATCGCTTTCTGTTATTGACCTTTTCCATGGGATGTATAGGTAATTGTCACTTTAGAGATTTACGTACTGCACTTGTTCTTGAAGTAGTAACGTCTCGTTGCCTGTTGGTAAAACCATTGATCAAACTCTGAGCTACGACTTGTCTGAACTGTAAGCTGGTCAAAAGCCTTCCTTCCATTTTATTTTCATTGTGAAGCTTCGTGTAAATAGTTGATGAGTTATTGACGGAAATATCAAACAAATCAAAGAACAGCCGAAGTTAATATTTGATTTTCGATCTACGATCTATTTCATAGCAAACCTTACGTTGATCCATAAGGTCAACTCCACCCATATTTTTTTTGTAATGTGATACAATGTTAGGACATCTCACATCAGTTTTCTCCGCGGAGCCAACTTGACGGCGTTTTACAATGTTTGTTTGTACAGGCGATAGAAAGTTTGTCAGCAAATGTACTGCTCTGTTGTCTATCCATTTGACGTAACTTATGCCTCGGAAACTAGGGGCGTAAATATCGCCGTGCTTCATTTTTTTGTCAACAGGTGCAGTTTTTGGCAGGTTCTTTCGATTCGTTCGAACGACGAACGACCACATGACTTCGTATTCTGACGAATCAATTTATATTGTAACAACGGCGAATTAAAAAAACTATCAATATAAATTTCACATCCCAAACCCTTTAGCTTTTGCGTAAGTTGAAGTACTACGGATTCACCTAGTCCATACTCAACACCGGTGCTTCGTTTGCCAGTATACAAATCAAATTCAAATAGGTAACCAGTAGTAGCATCGCATCGCATCATTTCAACTAAAATATCAAATTTTGTTGTTGAAAGAAATATTTTGAAAGGAGTCAACATATCGCCTTCAATATCTTGACAGATTTGCACCTTACATAGAATTCATAGTCCACACTAGTGAAAGCATTCGGAACGTACGTTCTCTGGCTCCACTTGAGAGCAGGTTGATCATTGCCAAGTGGTGCAGGGATAGGTTCTACTGCAGAAGTTGAAGGATCGGGTGACAATATTCTTGATTCTTGACGTTGAAGAGTCGTTTCTTCAATCTCCACATCAAGTACGCCTTGGTCAACATCTTGCGTCAAAAGCCTTTGATCTTCTTCGTCGAGCAACAAATTGTCTTCATCGTCGCTATGGTCACCCATCAAAATATGATGGATTTCGTGTTCTCGGAGTTCGAAAACTCCAAGTCCTCGGCGAAACATAATCTGCAATTAAAATAAATGAGGGTAATGGTACAAAAACATAACTGCAATATGTATATAGAAACAGACCCTCATAGGCCACAGGGACACCGGTGTCCCTTTATGTTTACAACTACTTAGCCAAGTAATCAACATGCACATTTATATTGTAATAGTAAATAATAAAAATAAACTTACCAGAGAATAAATATTTCACAATATAAAATGTTGAAAACTATTTTTGCACTTCGAAACACTTTTGCAAAGTTTTAGGTTTTAGCGCCAAACTAACCGTCAATTTCAAATGACCACAGAAAAAGATTGACGGGTCGGATGTTGTGTTGCCAGCAATAAAAAATGAAATAATACTTACAATAACTAACTAAAGTAAAATAACATCCATACGTATCTTAGTTATTTAGTTATCATATATTTTTGGCTTGGGACAAATGTGTCCCCGTGGTCGTCAAAGGGTTAAACTTCAACTGTTTTCTCATTTAGCGTCCACTATTAAGTAGTTTCCATCGACAGCTGGGAATTTGCTGCCAGTTTCACAAGACCTATTGCTTTAAAGCACTGTAAAAGCTAACAGATCAGTTCACAGGTCTTGGAGTGCTGGTTTAACTTATTTATGTCATATTGCTCAATCGCTAGACCATCTTGCTTCACAATGTGAGCATTTTTGCCCAACACTGCCCACTCGACCATTGTATCATTGTACAAAGTATTAAGTGAAACAATGAGAAGTATTATGTACCTACGTATGTATGTATTCGTATTTGTACTTTAAGTTATCGTTTGTATATCAATTTCTTTTGTTTGTTTAAGCAATTTTAATCTATGTTGATGAATTCTGTTCTGTGTTTGGGTATGTACATTACGGTTTTAATTTGATTAAAGGATTACGGTGGGTATTTCATTGAATGAATACGGATGGTGATGTAACAAATGAAAATTATATCTATTTGACAAATGAATCGAACCTTATTCAGACGCGAGGCAGGTCATCAATATTATAACCATAATAAAACTGTAAAAGATAAGGGTTACCATAAAAAATAAGTGCATATGCTGTAATTCATTATAACTTTATGTTTTAATTGAGTTTCATGCAGCAAACTTATCAAATACGTAAAAATAAACTTAATTAAACCAAAGTAGGCTATAGAGATATATCAACTCTAATCAACTTACTCCAAATGTCAAATTAAAACAACAGTTACTTTATAAGAACTAAAACTAATTTCACTTAGCTACTTTAATCAATCAAATAATCTCTTCTACAAGTCCAATTCTGGTACGTGTCGCAGATAAATGAGACTTTCGTTTCGTCCGAGAAACGAGTGATTTACGTGCCTATTATGTTCTTACGGTATACCTCTGATTGTTGTTTACCTGACAAGCCGAGGTAACAACTACCTGGGAACAATTTGTTACACACCGTTACACTTAACACCTAAAAAAAATTAAATTGTGTCAGTGTCATTGGTATTAGTTGCTACAGAAGCGCTGAGCCGATAATGACGTGTATTCGAATTTTAATTAAATCAATTAATGATGTATTATGTGAAAAGTGTGTGTGTGTGTAAAGAAATAGCGTTGAGATAGGAGCGATGAAATTTTTTATCTGCCTCATAAGTCAAACAAGCAATTAAACGAGGCAGAACCCAGTAAAATAAACCATTACGAAAGCCATTTGAAATTTTGTAATAGTAACATTGGTTAAGTGGATGTCCTAATTGCACCAAAAAGGTTTATAGTCGTTATGAAATGTCAATACAGGTACTCGTAGACACAGGCTGAAAAAATCATTCTTAATTTAAATTTTGACGTTCGTACTAACGAAGGGCACACAATAAATCAAAAGATACTAATTAAGAATTATCTTGGTGGCAACAGCGATTATTGTAATAGAGGCTTTTAACACCCTGAGCGTGGGAACGAAAAACGATGAACGAACGAACGAACGTTTTTCATCCACACGACATTTATGGCTTCAGTTGATTACTTATGGCCTTGAAAGTTTCTACAAAACGAATTCGAATGACATAAAGCTGTTAAAATTTAAATTATGACTGCGCAGCAGTTTCGTATGGGCTTAAACCTTTAAACTGAATTTAATGAGTTATTGTCACAGTCAGGTCTGGTCAAAATGTTGTTCGTAGCAATAAAATTGACCATATTAAGGTGTTTTGGATTGAATGAAGCGATCGTCAGCGACTTCGTGAACATTACGTTAACTTTTTTAGGATTGTCGTAAAAATAAAATACACAGTAAAGCTCTCTGAGTTCGTCATTTCTTTTACATCATAAGTTTTCTATTGAGGAAATTGTCAACAACTTGCTTAACCAGCGTGGTAAGTGATGACCATGGGAAATGTTTTTTGAGAAGCTTATGGATTGGGAGAGGAAAAAGGTAAACAGACAACATGTTTACTGAAACTTTACCGACCAAATAAAGTTACTAAGTACATAACCTCGTAAAATTACAAGATACTTTGTATCCTTTAACCCAAATAAAAGCCTGCATCATTCGTTGCGGTTAGGAATGTAATCGTATCGAAGTACTGGCATATTTATGGCTAACCCGCAAATACCGTAGTAAACAATTTAAATACGCTACGATTTACCGTATCACCGATTCTAGCAACTTTTCCTCCTACCCACATTCTTGGTAAAAAAAGAAACAAAAATAAAACTACAGGAATATCGTTTCTTAAGAAAGGCGAACCAGACATGGCAAGGAGGAACAATTTCTATCAAACCTTCATGGAAATTGTTCTACCAGAATGCCTGTCTGCGGGGGCCTTAACTAGGTCCGATTAATTCAATTTTACGCCCAATTCAATTATAATGTGGAACAATTTTTTACCAAATATCGTTTGAAAGTGGAACGAACGACGCGTTAGAAAACTTTTTATTGCCAGAATTGGAGCCATCTTAGTATCGTGATGCGAGAAATTCTTATATTATTACGATCGTTAAATGTTCCACATCTGGACCATCGTTAAATGCCTTTATTGGCCGCTGGACCATATTGGTCTGTGTTTAAAAAGTAACAGTGTAAATATACAGCTAAACATCAAGTAAATGAACCAATAAAAGAAACAACAGAAAGGAACGATGTTTTCAATGTAAACGGCTCATTTAAATATTTTATAGCTTGAATAATTTAGTTCAATACAGAGACAGCAGTCATCTTGTTATAGTTTTTTTAAGCATCGTTTGTCAGAAAAAAGAAAACAAAATAGTACTTAATAATTAAAACAAAATCGACATCAGATCTTTTAGGACCTCTTTGACACAACAAAGGAGCATTTACATTTTGAGTGGACAACATGTGACCTTATCTGTCAACGGGGATGAGAATATTTTATTATAGTATTCATCAAAAATTACGAGAGAGACGAATTCCAGACGTGGCCTAATGATATGGTCTATCTCACATCACAAAGGCACATTGTAAAGGTTTCCGGCGGGTACAACTAGCTGTCAAATATAACTTGACACTTGATGGGGGCGCCACAAACAACGGTAAACGTCAACGAAACGTCAAATGCAGTACATTTTGATTTTAGTTCTCTATTTTGCCACCGGTAATCTTATACTGGGTTCTCAGTAGAATTATAAACGTTTTTAATAACCGACAGCAGGCAATGTCGCCTAACAATAAGGTGGTGCCGGATGTTCAATCATTCTTATTACCATAATATAATTCTATCACTGCTGCACTGTCGGGAATTTCACGATTCAATTTCTAGTTTTCCTTTTATTGGTGTTTGACGAATTGTTATAGGATTTCGAAAGTTTTACGAGCTTTGATTTGATGTCGAGGGTAATAAAGACTTCAAGATTTCTGTGGAACTTTTACGAAAAAAAATATCTAAAGCTCGTAACCTTCTCACATAATATACCCATGTGAGAATGGTTTTTGAGAATTATGACAGCATTTGTCCTAGATGTTGAATTAATATCTCTTGAATGTGAATGTGTGATTTAAAAACAACAAACAATTTTCTGTATCGGAAATTAAACTGCATGATAATGTCCATGTCACATAGTCACACCTCTTTATGGTATTCAGAACTGGGGGGTAACCATCACCTCTTATAGCAGTATTATTATAATATTACTTCACAGTGGGAAAGTGATGGAGCTATACAGGACTTATAGCTCCATCTCTTTCTCACGCTAAAGTAATATTGAAATAATACTGCTATAAGAGGTGATGGTTACCCCCCTGAGGCGCCCTGTTTGAGATAGTTTTATTAAACCAGTCCCCTATGAGCCTACTTAATCTTAAAGATAGTTACCATACCAGCTACTGTTCATTCATCTTAAATAATCCTTTAATTGTTGGTAAAAGGGTCTCGTAGATCCTTAGCACAAAAAATAAAGCTGTCACTTTTAATCCGGGGTCTCACGATACTCGAAAGTAGGTAGATGACCCTCTAAAATATATCTCAATACTAGTTGTATGTTATTATATCTCGAGGACATTGGCTCCTAAAACACAGGCTTTAGGCCTAGTTTAGCAGGCATCAGTTCGCCATTTAATGTGACTGTATTGTACAATATTCGTTTAATCCTTGTGTGGTTTTCAAGTGTACAAATAAACATTTTCTTTTTTATATAAAAGGGACTTATTGATTAAGAGGCCGACAACACCTAAAGCGCGGTCACTGTCGGACTGCATATAAAAGAAAGAGAAGCACGATGACACAACGCTGGTAATTTAGTGCAAAATATGAAGCAATTATCGATTTACAAAAAAACTATAGATTGTATAAAAAAATAAAACACTATTATGCTAATATGGTACTTGTAGAATAATCTGCCAAAAAATCAGAATGATTGCATTTTTATTAGTATGGTTTTTAATCGTTAAAATAATTTTTTAGAGGTATCTTCGTGATTTTTTTCTATCGTATCAAATTAGTTATATTATGTTTTCAACACACTATCTACCTAGCATATATCCTTAAGAATATTATATATTTTTCTGATTTTGTTTACTGCAGTGGATCATATACTTTAAGGCATTATAAAACTTATAATATTTGCGTTTAGGTCCTGTGGTCCCTTAAAGCTCTTGCTTTGTCCAGTAGCTCAAAGCGTTTGAAAAAAATTTACTTGACTTAAACTTCTGAAGGCTGCTACGTCATCCTGCGATACTTTAGGTTCCCATTTTGTTTTTACTATACAGGGTAAAAATAAATTAGCTAGCGAAACTCTGCAGACGTGACGAGTATCGATAACTAACAACAAAAAAGATTTGATGTTTTTTTTTTGGGGTCCACACGATGGCTTGTAGTGTTGTTGTTACTTGAAGTATGATTTGAGAAAATGTTTTATTTTGTTTAATCGTGTTTAGATATCGATACCATCCCATCACGTCTGTGACGTTTACACATCAAAAATTGATTTTCTTAAACTGACATTTCAAGTGTCGTCTACAGTAACTTTTTTTTTTTTGGTGGTGGGAAATCGTCAAATAACTTTTCCCGCTCTGTGCGGAGCGGGAGGGTGTGTCAGACTCTTACTGACTAAAACCCACCCGTATTCCTTCCGTTGCCTGTGTTGCCAGGGGCCTCGGTAACCCTTTAGTACCTAGAAGTTATTTGATGATTTCCCAACAAAAAAAAAATACAACAGACATGAATTTTTGCCGTTTTTACCCTTCGTGCGCGATTCCCAGTTGCACTTGGCCTGTTTTTATTTTATCGTGTTGTTTTTTTATTTTTTATTATATCTGCAGACGTGATGGGAATCGTTATCTAAAATAACGATCCCCATCACCTCAGCTAATTTAATTTGACCCTGTATACATACTCCATACTTACGTAATATATAATTGCTCACACGTCTATATATTTCCTTAACCAAATAATATAATATGTTACGAAATACCAGAGCACTGCAGGTAAGTTGAACACGAATCTACGAGAATAGTTAACGAGCGTTCGAGTTGGATCGTTACGTCCAAGTCATGTGTATTATTAAGCCTAAGAAGGAATGCGCGGGCGAACCCGGGTCGCCAGCTAGTATGCAGTAGCCGACGTGAGCTATCTCCGTACATACGTTGACCTTAGGGCAACAATTACATCGTTCCATTTTACTTGATTTCTGTAGCTGTATATGTGTATGTTCGTGTAAGGAAATGTCCAAGCTTATAGAATTTCGAAATTGTGCAGGACCTGCGATCTTAAGCGTAATAATTGCACTTCAAAGTAATCTGTTATGAGCACTTGGCAAGCTAGGCTTTGATTTCATTTTAATTTCTGGTTCTTCAGTATGATGAAGTAGCTAATAAATAGAGGATAATATTACAAGATGCAAGTACACACTTGAATTGAAGGAAGGTTATAGAAACATTTAACAACACTCCAGCGAATTAATCTCTGGAAGTACTTAACCTCATAGTTATAGTCAGACAAGTGGTTAAAAAACATAACTATTACAAAACTACAGTCAACGACATAACCAACAGAATGTGCCGACTAATTATGAGTCCGTAAAATAACATTGTAAAAGAAGATTCTTCAAATTTTTTCTCCAAATCAGTGTTCCTTTGTCGAACCGAATGCTATTAACAGCACCGAGATTGTAAGATTAGCCCTGGTTATAGATACGAATCTTTTGACCTCTGATCCGCTAATAATCGTGTAGCCGTCGTATTTGGTGGGCATTATTGTACCTTTTTAGTATCGACACCGTCACACGACAAGCGGCACTTGTTCACGATGACTTTGCAACTGCTTTGTATGGGTAAGTGTAAACGAGATGTCTTTATTCGATACGAGATGGCTTTGGGACTGTTATTCTTTGAAAATGAAGATATGTTCTTTTTGGTAAAGGCTTCAATTTTCATGAGGGTCACAAAGCTAGCTGCAAATCTTTGCGTACTCTACAGTAGTGGAGCGAATGTAGTCATTTAGATAAGCATAAGCTTCATGAATGAAGGAACATAAAATACCTTCGTTCTCGAGGAAGCGGGATGGTATGCAGGGGTCGTAAATATAATAATAATTTATTGGTTCTAAAAAAGCGTGGTATGTACATACAGTCTCTTACAACAAATAAGATTTAACATTTTAGGGAAAAATCGTAAATACAGTAACAACATAATTGAATCTGGCGTCCTAGCTATAGGTTACATGGTAACTTGTATTAAGGTTCGCCAGCCCAGGTTCCCAAAGGAGTACAGACATTTTAATAGAGACTGCTTAGGACTATAAGGTGCAAACGTATTTTAACTTATACTAAGTGTGTGAAGTGTTAGTATGTGTGTGTTTTTTGATGAGATGTGGTGTGGTGTGTATGAGTGTTATGATGTAGGTATGGTGTGTGTGTGAGGTTGAGTTTGGATACAGAGTTTTAGAGAACTCACTACGATTGTGAAGTAAGCAGAAATTCAGTGTCGTCGTTGTTTAAACTGGATAGAAAGCATGTCATCTGTTTTTTACATATTTCGTAAGAGGATTGATGTACAGAAATGTATAGGTACAATCTTTTCGAATGTACAATGAAACGGGTGCAGTCTACTAGTATGAATAGGAGTTTTATGGAGTTACAAGAGAGAATTTATAAATAAACAATACATTGCTGTTGGAGGAATCTGGGATGTTAGAAGTGAGCATTATACAGGGGCCATAGCCCTTGGCAAAGGAGTGCACTAGGTCTGCATTAGCAACTATGAAAGTTCTACGAGTATAGTGTCACATAAAAACGAGGAATCGCCAAACAAACAATTTCAATCTATTCGCTTCGGCGACAGTCGCTATGCATTTCAAAGACCTGGATATGAATTTAAGTCCGCAGTTACAATAGAAACAACATGGTTTGCTCGATCCTGGCCCTCGTTACAAGCACTTCCACAAACAAAGCTTCACATCATGGAGCACTTGTGTGGCTGCAATAAATACTTATTTGCGATACCGTGAGCTTGTCATCGTAAGCTACAATCAATGGACAAGAGGCGAGCCGGTCGGTCACTCCGCCTGGGGCATTGTTCCCATACAACTTATATTTGTTTTAGTACTAAACCCATCGCTACGTTAAATGCCACCCATACGATTGTAAATTGCTGTTATTGAATATGACTAGCATACTTTGTCTGCAATGAACTCAATAAAACTTTATAGTGTGTATGGGAAAGTCGTAACTTTTCTACTATTGATATTGCAAATTAACCCCCTTGTAGTTCATTGTTGCAATGCGTGATCGTTTTTTGTTTACTTTACTCCGCGAGATTATCGGTGCCATCAAAGACGACAGTGATGCATGCAAACAACTAATCATTTTAACGGCTTTAGGGGTTTGTTTGACCCCAACATTAACTACAGCCGTAGCTTATCTCCTCGGAAGTTGTCAAGAACCAAAAGTATCCAGCAGAGCCTCATTCATCGATCAATTGCATCGCATTAGAGTCAACGAGCCAGTGAAATGTTTATGAAGTTGCAATGGGCTCATTTATAATAGGACGCACGCATGCTCCGGCGCAAGACGTGTTTTAAAATTATAATTTATGGCTTATTTGAGTGTCGAAAGAGCAGATTGTGTGGGCGGCACCGGTTATATACGGTATACGTACATCTTGTGCGTATTGGTGTAAATGTCGTCGCCTGTATTGTTCGTAACGGTGTAATGCACGCTACGCTGCAATCAACTCGGATTTATAGCTCCGGCGGTATGTGTGAATTATCATTATGTTTCACATTAATAATACATTACGGACGTGTAACAATAGTTTCGGCACTAATGGCAACTACTTATTTATATGTTCTAGTTTGCAATCGTAGGCATCTAATCGCAATTTGCGCGATTGTTGGAATGAATCATTTTTTCAAGGCAGTTAGAGGTCAACGGCCTTCTTGATGGAGATTTTAAGTGATTTCCATTGCAAACACCCGCAATACTTGCAGGTTCTTGAAGATAACTTGCTTGCTGCACTAGTGTACTTAATTACAAAAATATCCGTTAGATATACTGCAAAAACAGTCAAGCTATAGGTACCTATATTAGGACGAACTCATTGATCCCTCGTGCAAAATAACAAAATCCTAGACAAAAGTCTTAAAGCATTTTTCGTACCACACTTTATAAAAGATAAAGTTATTTTCCCTTCGCTAAAAGTATGCAAAATAAACTGCGTAGATTAGTATCGAAAGCGTATCTTAATGACGTGTGCAAGTTGAAGCGAATAACTTGCGCGTGCGCATCTAGGGGCGGTGCTTAGTTTGGGCAGGATACCATCGGCTGATCAAGTGATACCTGTTTAGTCTAACCTCTCCGTTTTATCCTTAAGGAGGCTTTATAAGCCTTTAAGGAACTTGGCTTTTGACTGCATTAATATGACTAGGATTTTACTTAGGATAACAATGTTGTAGGAATTGTTGAAGAGGTTTTCAGAAAGAGGTTCATTTAGGTTATTGGATAAAAGACCTATAGGAACACAGGCATGTAAATGTCATAATATTCTTACATTATTTTACGAGGTACCTAAGCCCTCATCTCATCACAGGTAAGCCGCAGCTTGTGTTCGTGCTTCGTTAAACAATAAACTGGACTGACGTCAAAGACAAGCCTATCTTGAGGAGTTTATACAAAAATATGAATGTCTTATCAGATATAAAGACAATTTAAATTGGAACTGGCATTGAAACAGGGAAGTAAATAGCAATAAATCATGATTACAAACTATAATTACTATAATAAGGCCTTCGAAATTGGTCGCGCCACTCTTTCAACTTGTTATGTATCTGCGACCTCTGACACCGAAGTAACGTTTTTTTATTCATATCAACGTTATTATTACAATCTATTGTTGTCAGAAATGATGAATTGGATCTTTGAAAAAGACGCATCTATTTTAGATAATCAGGCAGTCACGAGGTTGCATAAAGTTGTCTGGTTACAGTGCTTTTGTCGATGACAAAAAGAAGCAGCAACTGTTTTATTACTTCACTGACTTTAGTCCTGGTTCAAAGGCTGCTTTATGTATCGCTCATGCAGGTTCGTAAGTAAGCCTTGAGGTCATCCAAAGGTGTATTAC
This sequence comes from Atethmia centrago, assembly GCA_905333075.3. Taxonomy (NCBI): domain Eukaryota; kingdom Metazoa; phylum Arthropoda; class Insecta; order Lepidoptera; family Noctuidae; genus Atethmia; species Atethmia centrago. Next base: position 10,762,746 of record HG995377.1, on the reverse strand, counting down.
CAAACATAGTGACGTTTACGATACGTCGATAGTATAGCGAGACGACATGCCTACGGTACTAACAATAGAAAAAGCTAACAGTTAGTTATTGTGATTGGTTTCGGCAGGCAGTGCGCGGGAAAACTCTAAGTCACGCTTACTCGTGGCCCGGGACCCAACTCGATCGAAACTCGATCAGATAAGAGATGCGCACAAAAATACCGAGCCGATGGTCCGATGGAGCGATCCGCAGTCGTGATCGATAGGGAATCGAAGTGTCACGCGCAGGGTTAACGCCCGGCGGTCAGGGTCGGGGTTCCTCGTCTTGCATTTATGCAACGCAAATATCGTTTCCCTCGACGGATACGTCGTTACGTGGAATATTACATATAAACACTTCATTGTTATTCCGTCCCTATCGAGTGTTTTTATTCGTGACTTGCCGACAGAGCTCGGATCGCGCTTTTATTCGCCGAGCTCGGGTCTGGGTGTTTAACCTCTGTTCTGACATGTCAATGTTTGTGTAGACGCTCATTTGATTAAAATTTTTGATATCTTTACAAAGAATAAAAGGTTCGTGAGTGAATTTAGGCTTCGGTTAATTTCGCCATCGTCTTACTATATTCCATATAACCGCACGTAAAGCTCTAATGAACTTAGCAATACAATTTATTACAATGCGGATGTTAATAAGTCCTTACATGCAAATGTATTAAGAAAATTTATATTTCCATTGTAGCCCGTAATCATTCCACGGAATGCTCTGCAACTCTGCAAGTCCGTATTGCAATTGGCACTGACAACAAACGTATTAAGGAACTGGTAGACGATTCGTTCCATTCCGTTCCGGAACTTAATACTTACACTTGTGAACGCTAAACGCCAATTTCAAAGCGAATGGTATCAAATCACCATAAAGCTATCTCGGTTATGGCTCAATATGGAGCGCACGGAATAACGGACAACTGTTCACTTCTAAGAATGATGTGGGTACAATGTGCACTCTGACCTACGCTACGGTTTAGGCGTTAGATAGAAGCAAAGAATATGCAGTGACCTACAGGATTATGATAAACTTTACAATGCTTTTCAACAAAATATGCTCAGACTTAGAAATTCGTGTCGACGTAAGCTTATTCTGTTAAAAGAAACAACATGAGCGTAAGATATGAAACTACATAAATTGAAAGCAGAACGGGGAATGGAATAGCGTGTGCTAAAGTTAGATTATTGTATTCTATTTTTGTGCTTAGGATTCTATAATTAAGTTTGTTTTGTCGTACTTTAATGACTTTTTTCGACGTTTCGTTTAAGTACCTTTGGTTATAACAATAATACTAATTCAGTACATAAACTAACGCCTTCTTCCCATGGGAGTAGGCAGAAACTATAGAACGCCACCTGCTACGCTCCTTACATACTCCTTTACGTTCATACATCTGGTCATACACGCACGCCGGTTGCGAGTACTACGCACCTGACCTTTTTGAAGAACATCATTAATGAGGTCACTATATGTCTTTCTGGGGCGTCCCCTCCCGGCATTTATACTCACATCTGCCTTGTAATTTTAGTACTGAATACTAATTCAGTACTAAAATTATCAATTACGAATATAATTCAGCATGCATATTAAAAATCTTCACCAAAACTAACAATTTTCACGCTTTACGCATTCATTTTAACAAGTAAAGGTCATGGTTTAACAAATTCCATTACAGTTTACGCGAAGTAGATCAATTACTAGTACCTACCTGTTTGGGGCGAAAACGTAATTGAGTGGGGTCAGGCGGTTCCCCATCGGCGCGGGAGCATAGGTTAATCGAGTGTGCGCCCGAGCAGCCCGCTGTCACAGCGCACAGGCGTTAGCGATTAACGACAACTTATTATCCTTATAGAAGAATAAATTGGGTACAGATAGGATCGGGAGATTAGGAGGTGTTAAATTGGGTATTGTGAGATCAGTATCTTAGTTATGTCATTGTGCGTGTGTAAGTGTACTCTGTTGAAGGTTTTTGTGGAGACTTGTTTACATTTAACATGTCAAGGTTTGTTATAGTCACATGTTCCATTTGTACTTTTAAAATCCTTAGTAAACCTTTGGCGATCTTAAACTTCAACCACGCCAGTTAAACTCTCCAATCTATAAAAGGTTTAATGACTACAAATGTCGCATTTAAAATTCTCTGTAACAAGGAAATCAAGGCGACAATTTAAGTAACCACGTTGAGCCATAGTTGTAACATGGTGACATGAGGTTATCGCGCAGTCTTAGCAGTGTGAGCACGACCCGAGGACGCGGAAGCGGCGCAAGAGTCGCTGATAACACCACATAATAAAACAATGCACGCCAACATGCCCGCCACTTTGCCTACGTCCCGTCTTTTTCAATGAAAACGTAAGGGCAAAGTGATTTACTTCGATAATACGATGATATGCTATTGCTTCGGAAATGGCTTCAGCAAGCGGTAAGGGGTCCTGCCGGGGTCGCGGGAAGGTACTTATGGGTCACCGAGGCCCCCGCAACACAGGCAACAGGAAGGAATACGGGTGGGTTTTAGTCAGTAAGAGTCTGACACACCCTCCCGCTCCGCCCAGAGCGGGAGAAGTTATTTGATGATTTCCCACCCTCAAAAAAAAAAAAAAGCGGTAAGGGGTCGCGACGTTTACGATATGATTAACTTTATCATCTCGGGTCAACATCCACACCGCTTTCTTATAAATATTTAAACCCAAACACCCATATTTGGAGATAAATCCGATCCGTCGTAAATTGCATCGGTTCCCACTTTGTAATTACACACACGAATAAAATGTACATAAAATGTTACATAATTTTATGTACATTTTAATCGTGTGTGATTCTAATAGCTATTAGATTTGTAACAATTTAAGTTGTAGATACAGTTAAAAGTTAATGTCATTACTTACTGAATAAAAATGATATCCAATTAAAAACGTCCTACGCATCACAATAAACGGATGATACTGCATTCCGACACTCGGCCCAGCTCTCGTGTTATTCTTTGAACGAAAAAACTGTATTTCTAACGCATAAAAACTCATGTGATTATCGAAATTTTAATGAGCCCATAAATAACATTGGCCCTTTGATTATTATTCGAATATAGGACAAATTGGAGATGCACCCTCGGGTCTTGACAGTTAACAATACTCGAAGGAACGTAGGGTCAAACGTTTTTTCTTCTCGCCCAAATAAACCGCTTTGAATGGAGGCTTGATTTTATGATTTATAGGGCCTTTTATCCGGCCTCTGCTTCTCCGTATTCTGTTTTGATTGAGGTTCCTTTCAGTGCTCCGAAGATTGATTGTTTCTGATGGTGTGGGAGTTTTTGTTGACTACGTCTGAGTGTAAATATTTTAGTTTTATTTTTGTTTCTCTATGAAAAACTGGTCTGAGCCTGAGCGGTGGCAGGAACGAAAACATATCATTTGTATTGGGTTTGAAACCTTAAGGTATCCTTCGGTGGATGGTGTTTATGTCCATTTATAAATTGGTAATAATTCCCCAGGAATTTGTGTCAAGAATTAATTTATCGATAGTTAACTGCCAAATCACGTCAGTTACAGAACTTATATAATTATAATTGATAGTTTATTGGTAAAGTAATGCCAGCAAAATTGCATTTCAGTGCCGGCATTGAGATATTGCCGTTTCCAGCTGTATCGATTGCGAGGCATTCCCGAGCCTGCGAGAGACAATTGAGCAATAGCATCCACCGCGGGGTCTACCTTCCTAGATTGTTCCTTCGAGCCTTAACTGAATAGGTTCATCCTGTCGCGATAGACCTATGAACTTTACAGACTTGTTCTACTTTTAAATATTTCCTTAGTATGACATTTTGAAATAGAGAAACAAATGACGTCAGATGTCGTTATTATTTCCACGGCTTTTTGTTTAGCAATCTGTCGGAACAACTAAAGCTGACAAGCTGAGCGGTGCTTTGTAAGTCTCTCTCTTTACACCCAATGACATTTCTCATTAGGCACCTCGTAAACAAGGAAACGTTGACGTTTACTAATATGCTCACGTCAAATCTTTACGACTATCGAACAATTTAAAGATGTTGAAGGGTCTTTAAATGGATATAGGATTGTTATAAATTACTCTAGGGACCGAGCAAGCGTGATTTCGATAGTCATTAAGGGTATCTCACAAAGTGATTGACTTTAACGAAGCTAAAGCCGGTAGAGGTTACGTATTATAAAGTTTTTTTTTGTGGAGGACAGACAGGATTTGAAATTCAACGGTAGATTTCACATAAAATTTCTCAAAAACATAAAACCCTAAACGAAGAACTTTTATAGGCCAATAACGGTACTGGATGAGACATTCAAAGGCATGTCAAAGCATAAAACCGAACCGCCAAAGGGCTTTATAAATTGGCCTCGCCGAATCTATCCCATGTGTTACACTGCCCGAAGGCAGGGGACTGCAATTGAAATGTCCCGCTAGCATGTAGTGGGTGCTAGCCGTGTCCATTTCCGCAATTTCAAGACGTACAAGAGCCGATCGTGTACCGACAATGAGCGCTATCGTGGGGCGTCTAATCACGAGGGCCGTTGTACTGTTAGGTCGCTGTATCGCCCGCGGCCGAGCCAGCTCGTAATATGCGTGCGAACGCGATCCGATCGTCGTCGCCTGCGCAACATCTAGCCTGATCTCGGTAACGTTCGCTGGGAGCACTATCTGACAATGCACTAATCACTGTGACCGAACTAGCTTGATTATGGATGGACAAAGGTCTCGCGATCCGTAATGGCTTGTCCGTTACACGTTAGTATAATGGATGGTTAATTGCCGGTTAACATGAAAAATTTCCAAAACGGTATTGACCGAATGCTTGTACTTGTAATGTCGAATTACTTGACAGTTAATTAGGGCCTGCCATTCAGCCGAAGCCTTGTTCAGAGCTTTGTGGCAAACTGGTAGTTTCGTAATATCTGTCGTATATCCGCCCGCCAACAATACTGCGCCTATGATTTATGGTCGCAGACCCTTGCCGTAGATTGAACTCTTTGTAATCATTGACAAATTATGCGGCAACCATTTACTTTTATCCGGTCCTAGCTTTGTTTCTTGTTAAGAATATAACAGCTTCGATAGCAGTGAGCGTTGAGTGCGCAACGAATTAAAATAAGCACCTACCTGCACTCTTAGCAACTGACATTTGAGATTTACTTTCCTAGACATTGTTTTAGTTAATAATAAATATCGGCGGCATAATTAGTGCTGCTTAACCATTATTTAAGCAACGCACGGTGCTCCCGGGTAAACCAGGGCTCTCTTGTTGCCTCTATGAGAGGTGAAGTTGTTATTTTTTATTCCCCAAGTTGGAATTATATGTGTCTGTAGATGTATCACAGCGGGCCCTATCAGAATACCAGCGCTGAGGTATTTATTTTTTAAATATCGCAGCATTATGCTGAGATAGGAGCCTTTTTGGCGTCGCACAAGTCGTTTTTATTTATTTTCTTTGTTGTTTTTTGTTTATTCGAACAAATATTATGTAAATTTTGTTACTTTTAAATGCTCCTTTTTGACCTTTTGTATTTCTTATGCCACCCAAATAAAATATATTTCTTTATTTCTTCAAAGTTAAAGAGGTAAAGCTACGGGATTTTATTTAACATCATAATGATCACATTATCTTTACAAAATCTATCGTCAAACCGTACACTTCTGTCACTAAAGATGGTCGTTCACCATCTTTATTGGCAGAAGTGTACGGTTTGACGTATAAACAAACAGAACTACCTATTATGTAATCTAAACACAGCCTTCTTCCGTCAATCATGAATATTGGAACACACTTCCAAGGAACCATTAGCGCGGACACGCACGTTATGATTTGCACCATTTCAACCTTCTAGCAAAGTAATTCTATCCTCTGCTAGATACCCATAAATTTTTCATACAGTTCCCTTCTCGTGTAATAAAATAATACATTTGCTTACAAACCACATTTATTAAGGTCGGATACAAAGGCGAGATTCCTATGGCTAGCTCTAAGCCTGAAATAAACACTTATAAATCTCAAAAGGGTTATATTTAATCACTGGTGCCCTCACAGAAAGCACGTTTGCAGTTGAAGTCTGAATTATTTTAAAGCTGAGACTGGGTCTTTTATTGTGGCCAGGCATTGTAAGACCCCGGTAAATCAGCTTAGTAGACGGATGGTGTGAGTCTTATCTTCTCTACTTTGAATTGTATGAATCTTGCTTTTGATTTGTTCTTAGTGGACTTTTGGTGAAAGCTTCTTGTCTCTTCAGTGTCATTTGTGCTGCTTTCTGAGTGATTTATCCTGGAAGCTGTTTAAAAGCTTTCGTTTGAGAAAATTGCTGTCTCATTACTGTCATTTTTTAACCAGTTCGCGACACCGATTCGGAGACAAACAATAGAAAATCAATTGTGTCTCATTAGCTGTCCTTGACCAATTAAATAGTTATTTATGATATTACTAGATGCGCCCCGCGGCTTCACCCGCATAAGTATTGACCCCGTGGGTATATCGGGATGAAAAGTATTCTATGTGTTATTCCTGGTTATAAACTATCGGTGTGCCAAATTTTATCCAATTCCGTTCCGTACTTTTTGCGTGAAAGAGTAACAAACATCCATCCATCCATCCATCCTTACAAACTTTCGCATTTATAATATTAAGTAGGATGGTGGAATAATGGTAATAGGCATACCTATATACTTTCCACAGCTGGGGTGGCTGTAACATTTTTATCAAGTATTATTAGTTTATTTAGTAGTATTTTTTGGTATTCCTATTAACACTAAAGAGAGAAAGATTTGGAGTTCTTCTTTATCCAACAGTCCCATATTTATGGTGACACCTCAATGCCCTTGTTTACAGAACTACTTTATTTACGGCACAAATGATAACCCAATAAGTACAATAGGAATACTGCAACTTGTTGAAGTTATCTGCTATATCCGCACAACACTACTGAGTGAACGAGTGAACGTAAAGATTGAAGTGATAACACGACCACATTGAAGCTTGGAAATTGAAATATAGATAGGTTTGCCCACAATTCATAAGCAAGAAACGTAAAATTTTTCTTTCAATGAGTATCTTTAAAAGATACATGAAATTGGAACAACATCTTAAGATCGAAGACTTTTAAAAACCATGGTTAGTTACAAAAACTTCATCCTATTCTTTCAAATAATGTAAGTGTTTTATAAACATTAAAGAGCTAAATAAAGTATGATTTTTTTGCAGAAAAATAATGTTAAATTTCGTAAGCTTTTCAATTAAGAACAGCAAATTCTATAAGGTCTGAGCACTGGCAAGGCAGCAGTGAAACTAAATTAACAGTTAGGAGTTTAGAACCAGCTGCTAACATTAGCACTTTCAATCAAAAAGGGTCAAGCCTATTTAACTTTATTAACACCGAACTTCAGAACAATTGAATAGAAATCTATTTCGTAATTGTTGGGCAAAAATTAGTTATAATCTTGTGTACAATTTAGAAGCTTGTTTATTTCTCACTATGTTGACATTTAAAGTTATTTAAAAGCTAATAATCCTATAGTCAGCTTATTCAAATTTGAACGATTTGGTGTAACAGATTGGTCAAGAAACCTTTGTGGTGGAATCCATTTTAATGCTATTAGTAAATGGATTGGGTTCAGTAAGGAGACACTTATGGACGGTGTGACCACAAACTGACGACGATCATAAATATGGGATTTTATTACATGTTTGTTTTGAGTTTGAAAGAAAAAAGGAGTCGTTTCTTAAAGTTTTATAGGGTTAATTGATTTTTTGTAAGTCTCCGAAAATGGGTTTATTTTTATTTATTTAATACTTTAAAGCACACAAATGTACAGAGGCGGACTTAATGCCATAGGCATTTTCTACCAGTCAACCTTTGGGGACAAACAGTGATAGGTGCAATAACGAAAATTGTGGAATACATATTTATTTAAATATAAGGATATACATACATATATCTTTTAAAAAGGTAATTAAAATGTATTATTTAGTATAATACTGTGACTTATTGGGTCATGGTGTGTGTCCTTTTTTTTATTTTTGTTTAAGGTTGCTGTTGGTGCTCTGCATAACCCGACTCGTCTTCCTCTCTTCTTCCTTGTAAGAACAGCCAGATAATGCAGACCAGTGACTGAATTGTTACTAGAAATGCCCAAAAGTAAAAGTAAACCATTAGAGTCTTAAAAAAAACTCAATTTAGCTGTTACAAATTTTCCTTCTAAAAATAAAAAGCAATTTCCTTCCTCCTCCAGTGAAAAATTAAACCACGAGGCTAAAAACCACGTATTTTATGGAACACTTCTAAGTCCACCGTAAATCCGTACAACAGCATATTGCGGTCAAGTGGGAGCGAGTAAGGCGCTTAGTCCGACCCAACCACCTCAGACTTAAACGACCTGAATCAGATTATAATTATTTTTTCTTTCACTTTCCATATCACTGAGTAAGCCACTTCACAAGTACTCAGTAGTCAGGAAAATTGATTGTTCAGCAAATAGAACATCAACTTAAATTGCCCGTATACAGGATAAGTTTAAAATGAAAGCGGATATTTTAGGAGGTAAAAATTTAACCACTTTCCCCAAGGAATATACTGGAACATAGGTCAAAATCTAAAAAATATAATTCAACTTCTCATACAAACATAAGTCCCAGTCACTTTGTATGAAAAGTCGATTATCAATTTTAAGATTTCGACCTGTGTTCCTTGGGGAAAGTTGTACAGTTTTATGCACCTACCTCCTAAAATATCTGCCCTCCTTTTGAACTTATCATATTCAAATCACAATTGTCATTTTTTATCAGTCGTTATGAAATTTGTTTAATACGGCAGATTGAAGTAGTATCAATATGCCACGTAATACACAGATGACCCCAATAGTGGATGAAATAAGAAAATGGATTGCTCCAATTTCATCGTTCTAATTTCATCCACTATTAAAAGTGAAACTAAACGTTTTTTGCTGCCAAAAAAACAAATGTTTCATACAAACCGCTTCGTTATTGTAGGTTAGGTTAGTGTCTGCGGTAGCGTCGGGGGTTGGGTTGCCTCCTTCCCTCCAATATGGTGAGGGGGGTGATGGCTGATCTTTGCGTTTTAACCCGATACCTATTTAAGATATACAATTATACAAGCAAGATGAATAGACACTGATCCATCTCGACAAACCCGACTCACGCTTGCAAATCGCACAAAGGCCGTTTAACTAAAGTCCACCACATAACAAGGAGATAACTGTTGCAACCATTTCACCCGTTACGAGATTATTAATGATCCCAGATCAGATCACTTACTAAATTGAAACCAGAACCGAGAAACAGGTTTTTACGTCCGCAACAAGGCATCACTGTTTCATAAAACTAATTGAAAGTAAGTATCCGTTGTTTTAGAATGTCGGTCGGTTCGATAAAGCATTAATTTTTAATTCGGAACAGTCGTGACGTGACTACTATTACTTCAAGGTGCTTAAAGTCTTGCCTAATCTGAAAGAGCGATCGTCTGCCAAATGTACCTGTGTCGCTATTGTTCATTTGCACAAGGCATCCAAGTCACAGAATAAATAAAAACCAGAAGGTTACATGCTACGAGCGTAAGCGCACGCATGCATATTCACGCTTCACGTTCAGTCACGAGCATAAATACGTTACAGTAACGCAAAATTCAAAAACGTTTTTCTCGTGAAATAACGATTGCAACAAACAATTTTATATTATACTCCATTGGTTTAGGTAATTAAATAAAGGTATAAAAAAATGTAAAAAGGGTTTTTATAGATGACACTTTCTTGTTTAAAAATACGTTGTAACTTATAACCAAATTAAATTTATTTTTGATTTTTACGATAGTTACCTCTTTTATTAATGTATGTTATACGAGTACTTTATAATTTCTTCTTAAACTACTCTTCGTAGATGTAACTGCTTGAGCACAATTTTTAGTTAGATTTATAATAATACTATAATATATATTGTATCTGTCTATTGTAACGAGACCAAAAAGACAGGTTCTCTAAACGTCAACGAATTATAACGTTGCTAAATTGAAGAGAACAAGTGTGACGTAGCATGACAACTGAAGTGACAGGTGTTACTCTTAGTCGGTTACTTGACAGCTCTCTCGTCACGTGTTTTTTTTTGTTTACATTTATTTAACTACCTAAACCAACGGAGTATAGTATGGTTTCGAAAAATACTTTGTTGGTAACAACTATCTATTAATACTTTAGAAGAAAATCGCTTTTGAATCTTGCATTACTGTAAATTTTTTTGCTCGTAAACTATACAGCGAGTGCAAGCGCACTCGCGACTGGCACTCGTTTGAGGTGGGCTCTGTGCCCTGATTTCGCTCATTGTATGGAGCAGACCTTCTGTACCTAGCTATTCTGTGTCAAAGTCTCGTTGTGACCGCCTTATGTCAGGAGCTAATCATTTAAGTCCGTTGGTAATGGTGGGCAGTATTGTTCTCTAGTGAACTGTGGTTAGGTAATGCTATCGCAATGAGCTTCAAACTTTCCAGTTATTAATTATGCTTTATTGGCTTCGGCTGAGGACCGCCCGTCATGTTTACATACGCCTTGGGTAATGTTGCTCAGGTCATAGGATAATGAAGCCACTAAATATCCGTCCATAAATATTGTGATCGTTATTTGTTGTTATATTTAGTAGTGAAGTTCATTGTGCATTGTTACGGCTTTATAACGATTCTGAAGAGATTTAGTGCTTTTCACTTCAGGTATTTTCATACATTTGATAGTCTCTTGTTTGACCACTATGAGCCAATAACTCACCTGATGTGGTTAACGAATGATGGTGCATACTTGCCTCGAAGTATCCTATCCAGGATAAGAATAGATTAGAATAGAATAGAATACTCTTTATTATGTACACCATAAAATATACAGACATAAATGTAGAAATTTTACATAGGGTGACACAATGGGCGGTCTTATCGCTAAAAGCGATCTTTTAAAGACAACCTTTGGATGGATTAGGGGGGAAAGGAGAGACAATACTGTAGGTAGTCTGTGGTGTACTATTCACATATATACAATAAATACATACATACATAAGACATCTAAAAATTATCTATATAATATATTATTCAATAATATTCATAAAACTAGCGCTAAGAACCAAAACAGATGCAAAGAACAAAGAAAATAAAAAATATGTTTAAGAAGAGAGATAGTGTTTTTTTTTACCAAGTGTTGTCTCGCCTTAAATAAACTTTGACATGAAAGAAAAAACACCGTAAAAAAAAAATCTTTTTCTTTTACACATTAACACGACAACATCATTGTTTATATTTGTAGAACAATGACCGTGTGTACAAAGTGAAACACGAACAGTAAACACACAAAAGGGCCGTAACGCAAACCACAAAGTTTACGTAATACCGTGGGATTCGAACGGTCAATATGACGTCTCACAGAAAATTGACCGTATGTGTACCAGGTTGACGTAACTCTCAGTTAATTATCGAATACCTTTTTATTTTATATGGTTAAATAACGATGTTGTTGTAATTCTAACTGGAGTCATGAGTCATAATATTTTATGTGCAAGTTATCTTAGTAATAATCTTTTAGGCTCTTTTATAGGCTCTTTCCGTAAGAAAGTGGGAGTTTTTGATGAAAGTTAATGCACAATGATATCCCAAATTAGTACTAAAAGTTATGAAACATTATCTGCTAGTCACAAAAATGTTTTACGTGGGAGCGTATCCGGTATGTTAATAGAGGACAAGTAGCAATTCTAGATGAAGTATAGTTCTAAAAAAATAGGCTGATATATGGCCTTCCCGTGGGTGAAAGAACGCGTAAGGTAATTTATCATTCGTCTGGTTTGTGGTCCTCATTTTACCTGACACTAAGAAAATTAGTAAGGAAACTGGAACTATCGAATTCTTTGTCCTGTAGTGGGAAAATTGTATTACAAGTCAGTATACATAGATTGCAGCAGTTCCCGATTAGTTCCCAGCAGTGGGAACATTATAGGCTATGATGATTATGATGATACATAGATGGCTGGCTTGCTGGTTTAGCTTTGGACATGAATCGACACTTTCTTAGTATGTAAAGCTTTCCAATAACCTTCAACTAGTTTTCAAACGCCACAGCAATGTCTCGACAGCGAGCCTCTAAGTAAACATCTAAGTAAGCTATCACGATGACTCACGGCCATACCCGACATTCAGGTGATCCAAATTTCTAAGTAATAGTTTCATTACGAATTCATGCTACGGTGTAATGTGGGTTGAACAAATAAACTGCTGTTTATGCCGCCAATCCCTCCTCATGACATTTACCAAACGTATGAGCCGTAGATTCCACCGATAAGTCACATAATGAAAAAATAAAGCTCTATTTGTATTCAAGTTTGGGTTTTATCCGTCGTACGCTTATGAAATTGGGGCGTACGTCATTCTCTTGTAGGAATGAATGGACTAACTTGTTTGATCATACTTTCTAGGCATTTAGGTACTGTTACATGTGTCCTCTTAAAAGGCATGCAGTACTTCCAATTTTCTCGACCAGCCAACGCTATAATGTTCCCAGTACAGTAAGCATCCTATTCAGTAAACATAGTTCAGATAAAAACGTTAACCGCCGTTACATCTCAGTACATAAATACAAAAATAAGACATGATAATGCATAATACCATTTTACAGGCGTCTCATTTAAATGCGAATAAATTAACATAAACGACGCGACGATGTCTCGCAGGGAGCGTTTGCGGAACAAGCTAACGCAATAAATATCTGAGTAATGACGGCGCACTGAGTTTCGCCGGGAGATGGCGCGACTGAATAAGGGACATAAATAAAGATTTACTCTTCAAACAGCAATACTATTGCTCGTTCCCTCAGACGCCCTTCGCACATTTTCGCTGACGAAGCACTAACGCAATCCGCAATTATCATCCCTTATTGGCCCCACGGAGGCACGGAGTATCAAATACATGCTGTCTTTCGTTTGGCACGACGCGCGACGGTTAATTTTTTGCCAAAGCCCTGATCCCGATCTGCCAGCATGTGGATTCGTGACTGTCGTTTTGTGGGAAATTGATAAGTGAACTCAAACAATGTTGGCGGAAACGGATATTGGTACCGATTCCCTTGTTCGCAAACTAAACTAAATTTAAGTTCAGTGCATCTTTTTCTTTGTATTTCATTAAGAAGAGGACAGAAGATACATTTTAGTTTAGTCCTGTCAAATATAATCAGCGCCTGTCACTACTACATATAAGTTTAGACGTGATTAAACATTTGCCTACTAAAATTACGTCAATTTACGTCAAGCGCTGATTAATTTGACAGGACTAAACTAAAATTTATCTATTTATATATTTTATCTTCTGTCCTTTTCTTAATGAAATAGAAAGAAAAAGATGCACTGAACTTAAATTTAGTTTAGTTTGCGAACAAGGGAATCGGCGCCATTACCATTCTAAAATTTACACAACATAGTATATAATACATCAGTTTAATGAAAAATCATGTAGCATGGGAAAAGTTTATGGTATCTAGTCTTACAGTTATCATTGAGCATGCGTAACTGGTGCGCAGAGGACTATCGGCCGGTTATCTCTGCGCCCGCGCTTTGTTAGCTGCGTGCCTAGAATAACAAGTCTATCGGAACTATTAGCAAATATGAAAACTTCAATTATACGTTGTTTATTGGAAGACTACAGATAAACTCAGTTGCGTGTCGACTGGAGCTGTGCAAGACGTAATTTATGTACAGTTATGAATTTAGCCAGAGCTTTAAATCTAAAAAGGCCCATATTAGGAAACTGAATCTAAATTATCGGCAACGAGGCATTCAGTTAGATGTTTCAACGGATTTTATTTATGTTGTTATCTGTCTAAGCTCTCATTGGGCACATGGTTTCAGTTCGCGTGTGAAACCCGGCCGTCAGGCCCATCAGGCGACTCGTTATTGCATTGCGTGCTTTAATGTGCAAACGTGAATTTTAAACTACACCATGAATTATTACCTACAGTTGATTTGAGCGAATTATCTGTGTGTTTGTGTTGCTGCCCGGGGCGAGCGTGATGGCGTGAAGTTTCCGCGAGAGATCTGCAATTTATGCGTTGAAGTATGACCACTATCTGCACGGCTACACATCGTAGCCCGAGCACTCGGATAAGTAAAGAAAGCATTAGGAAAGTTCGTGCAATAGTTGCCGCATAAGTCAACCGTATACACCCGAAGGGCATAAACATCGGGTTTGCGGACGGTGAGCAATGGGTAGCTCACCTTCCGGTAAGGACCAGGCCCGGGTCGACGGCGCGTTGTGATCCACGCGCGCCTCATAGAGATGTCGTCAGCAAAAGTGTAGGGGTCCACAAAGGCCGATGCCTGCCAGGGTCGCGGCAAAGTTCGAAAGGGTTACCGAGGACCCTGGCAACACAGACAACGGAAGGAACACGGGTGGGTTTTAGTCAGTAAGAGTCTGATACATAGAGCGGGAGAAGTTATTTGATAACTTCCCACCAAAAAAAGAAAAGGGCATAAACATGGTTATTTCTAAATACCAACCATTCGTAGACATTATTTGAAATTCAAAACATTCGCAATTTCGCCGAGTTTTGTCCTGGCAGCGGCAACGTCAGCGACATTCTTTTGCACACCTTTATCTTTGCCACTGAATTCTTGGTAGACGTGCAATTTGAAATATTTTTTCCTTCAGCAAGGGCGTGTGATAAATAACGTTCGCGTGAGTTATGTAAAGCTCATTTATAGTATATATAGTACAGATAGAGAAGTGATTTATCAGGAGATATATCGGATTTAAAAAAAAGTTATAGTGCAGAGCGGGCTTGAGCGCAGTAATGGCTTGAGTGCGATTTGTGACCATCTACGTGTGTCGTAGTTGCGATTGCAATTCACCGACTAAATTCTTAATTAATAGCTTTATTGTGCATTCTATGAACAGTTTCTTTATTGCGTTCTTAAGAACTTTGATTAACTCATCACTGTGCTCTTGACGGGCGGATATTACCTTCACATTGTTCCAAGTATTGAACGGATTTAATAATAATTTGTGCTATAAATTCATCAGATACGACTAGTGCAAATCAAGCAATGGACAAGATTGTTAAACTTTTAATGGTTTAAATACAATCTTTTGGTTACTTTTTATGTGATTATTTTAAGTAATCTTTTTTGCAATGTGCGTTTTGTTTGTATACAATTTACACACAGAATAAACAATTTTTCTTTATTCTTTCTTTTCTTTAGTGTTGCCAGGCGTCCGGATAAAGCCGGACACAGTCAGGCCTTTTGGTTGGGTGTGTGGCCAAATTAGACGATGTCCGGCCTGTCCGGATTTTTAAGTTTGACCATTTTTTTTTACATTTGTGATACAGTTTTGGTTTCCGAGCCACACATTGAATGATTAATAATAAAAAGACTGATTCATTCAATTGTATTGTATTGTATTGTTGTTTCATTAGAATTTAAGAAGATTTTATGGTAAATGCTAAAAAGCCAATTTTACTTTAAAACAATTTGTCGCGTCGTGTTATAGGGTGTCCAGCCTTTTTACCCCAATGTCTGGCTTTTCGGTTTTAAGACATGGCAACCCTAGATACGACTATTTAGGTGTCACAGCCCGGTGCCAATAATGTTAGAATAGTCAGTTAGTTTCGTTCACAGCTATTTCGTTTATTATTCCATAATAACTCTATTACAGATTGCGATATAAATTATCTTGATGTATTGCTTCAACAATTTTTCAATGACATAGCTCTAATGGAGATGGATACTAATAAAATTGTCTTAATGTTTAAAATAATGATCTGCGATAATCAAATGCCACAACAGAGTACTCATACAAATAATAAGAAAATAAAAAAATGTGACCTTGGTGTGTTCACTTTAAAATGTACTTAGCATTATTGTAATCATGCTTGTTTATTTGTATCATTGTTTCATTGTTTTTTTGTAATAATTGTGGCCTGTCATTTGCTAACAAATATCGTTTTGATTAAGTCAATCACCTATTTGTTATTAAAATTCTAGATCATATGACTAGATATTATTCAAAACGTGTATTTGATATAAGTCTTTAGCAGATACCTCATGAGAGGTACTGTCTCACTATTGCTGTTTTATTTTCTCGTCATAAACTATCAAGTATGATCATTATCGAGCAATTTTATAGTCATTTTATTATTATTTCCGATTTGATAACTCATTTCGTCAGCACAGCAATCTTTGCGAGTAAACTAATAGAATCTGTCCCAGTTTCTTTGATTAATGGAAAGACGGGTCACAGCACACTTGATGATTGCATGTCTGCATGGCTGTAACAATGCGATACAAACAATCTATTTCAAAACAAATAAATTCGATTCCTTCTCCAATATTACATAATTTGGTTCTTGTTATTGGTTCGCCACGTTTCCATTGTTTACATTGTGTGTCGATCATTATTTACTCAGTCATTCCGTATCACATTATTGAATCTCGCAATGACATACATATATTATATTGAGTATCAATTGCTTATCCTCGCGTGTGAATGTTAATTCAACAGAAGGAAACCGGTTTATATGTAGTTTTAACTACGAAGCAGCCATCAGAATCAGAACTATTTATCAATAAGCACTACTTCCTATTATGAGAGTAATTAAATAAACACCGTTCTTTTTGAGTGCACGGGAAACGATGCAACGGTAATTATGCTCATTTTAATTAACTTGTTTTGTTTTATGACTGTTGGATTTAAGGCGCAGATATATGATTTTAGTGACTTTTAAATCCGTTAATACGCCTTTATATAATGCAAGTAAGTTATGTAAAAATATATGTTAAACTAGAACGCCTACACATCAATTATATATGTGAGTATTTAAGTACTGTAGTAAAATACTTTATAAAATAAATTCAGGAAGTAATGTCTACCCAAAGCATAAAAAACTATATTACTTTCAAACTGCTTAAGATATTTTCATGATTATTTTTGTATGAATATAAAATAAGATACTTTATTATTTATAATTCTATCTATTATTTTTTTTACATGTATATTTCCTAGTTAGTTCCTAAAAATAAACATTACCTAACCAAACGGCGCAGCGGCACGGCGCGGCGTGAGCGTGACGCACATTTGTATGGCCAAGGTCAACGGCGATTACCTGACCCTTAATTAAGGCTTTTCCAGCTCCCCGTGTAATCTCTTTGCTGATCTAAAAAGTAGCTTTAAGCTTGAAGATACTTAATATTTAATATACTTATTATTTGAAGTATATTACATGATTTATATTATAATTATATTACATAGATTGTTAAAGCAAAACATTTTAATAACAGTTGAACGATTTCTTAGGAATTTATAAAAAAAAACTATTTAAATTATATTGATGATAATATTAGAAAGGTATAACTTTTTTAATAGAGTAATTGTTTGATCTTGTTCCATTTTTGGCTAATTGACGTCTTGTAACGGTATCATAGATCCCAGCCGCAAATTAAAATCAATCGGCAAAAGCTCAATATAAGTGAAGATATGCGAAAAGCATCTTTTTATTGTATAGCGCGTTGAAAGGATTAAATCCTAATCCATTGAACTATTGCGTTGTACTCACTTGTCTTGTAACATTATTTTAATCTCAGCTCTGGTCTCACGTTAACTACAAGATGGAATTCCAGTAACCACAATGTTGTTTGACAATATTGGAGGTAAATAATATAAAATAACATCACGCCTTGTTTTCCCGAGGGGTTGGGTAGAGGTGTACCTGTAGTACATTTCGCCAGTTATGTTTAAGTCCCATGTAATAGGGGGCGAGTCTATTGCCATGAAGCGGGCACAAATCCAGACACCGGGCTGCTACTGAGAAATAAATATTGAAAATAACAAAAACATATTAAAAAGTGTTTACTCACAGAAATATTTTTACAAGACATATTTATTACTTCTGCCAAACCGCTAAGTAGTTTGTTGGCAGACGAATTGGTATGTAACCTTCTGAAAACGAATAACAAAGAGCTTATGTCATCAGTCATCACACCATTTCCCTAAAACTGATCCGGTTCTCACAATACAAGGTGTCGTTTTGCATCCTCGTCAAATTAAAGGAGGTAACTATGCTAATGATTTTCAATATGAATCAATAATAAAATAAGTAGATCTTTTTTTTTTCTAATTTTCGGAAATCTGTTTGTGTGGAATACGCGGTCCGTGTGATACCACACTGTAACTGCCCTTTTACACACACACTACCACATACGCAACGGGGTGATTCTGTTCTGTGAAAGGGGTGTATTCTAAAATTCTGTCAATTTTTAATAACTAAAAAAACAAGTATGTATTAATAATTGAGCAGGTATCGTAATTTTATTCGATAATATAAGTCTTTCATACAAGCCTCCTCAAATTTGACGAGGATGCAAAGCGACACCTTGTATAATTTGATGTTAACTGTGGGTACTAATGTACTTCTATTTTTAGGGAAAGGTTCTTTCATATCTATATACTAGGTACATCTAGAATATTCTTTTATAGAATATTTAAAAGTTGTAAACGGTGAAAAACCTCCTAAAATCACTTTCTTATGATATGTTTATACTTCAACTGAAAGAAACAAAATTTAAATCTAGTCTAAAACGCACACTATGTAGCCAAGCATATTATAAATTGGGGGATTACATTGATGATAAAAATGCTTGGCTCAACGCTGGTCCTGCTCCACAAGGGCGCAAAAACTAATTGATCAGGTATTGAAAATAGTATTGGAGCTGCTGAAGATTTTAAAAACTCTCTTTGCACTGTATAAATTCAATCTCTTAGTATTGTATAGCTGCTTTATTGCCTAATGTTATCTATTTACTGGATACGTCTTTCATTGACTTGAATGTGCCCTGGCGGCTGGGAGTATGTTGTGCTCACTCTAATATCTCGCTGATGGTGGCCATCCAACACACGCTGTTGGATCATTTAGCTCCCTTCAAAATGGTTGAGCTGAATGGTGCTGATCCACGCGTCATGTTCGTGAACGGGCATGGTCATCTCTTATCTGCCACGGCTTATTTTAACTTTAATTTTTTAATTGTTTTTGGTTTTGTTGTAATCTTTTTACTACGGACGCTTTTACGTTTTGCATCGTTCTCACATGTATAATTTCAAAATGAATGATGTAAACAATATTTTGTAATCATAATACGTTGATTTAAAAGAGTGTCCGTGGAGTTTCTTGCCCGTTCTTTTCCATAGGTACCTACTACGCTTTGGAATGGGCAACTAGCTTCATCTTTCTGACTGACTGACCGAACCCTTGACAATTCAAAAGTGCCTGTAATTGGTTTATTTAAAATAAATGCTTTGAGTTTGAGTTTGAGTTTATGCCACAAAAGCAATCGTCGATTCAACAAATCTTATCTATGTCTGGGTACTTAGAAAACATTGTACGTATCGGTATTTCATTATAATTGCTACTTGTACACGTTGGACCGGTCAGTAAGACAATGACGAACGTGATCGTGTAGCCGGTCTTATATAATTTGTTTCTTTGATCTTAAAACTACTGAGTGCCTGGTACCTACTGACTTACTAACAGATTTTGCAATCGACTTTTTGTTTTCATTGCACAATATGTGAATGAATGGTTGGGTTTATTAATGTGAGTCGTATGTGTTCAATTAATAAGTGATTATGTTGTGGTCGTGTGGTCTAGATTAATAATCTTATTGATCTATAGAGCGCTCGCGAATAAATCTCTCTTGCATTACGTAAGAGGTAGAATAGAATGCGATAAACCGATGATAAATCACAGGAAGAGGAATTGCGTATATTCAAGGCGTCTTGAATACATTTGCATGTCCTAGAACCAAAAATTCGAAGACATGTGACATCTACCAACCCGCATTGGGCCCGCGTTGTGGCCCACTCCCTCTCACAGAGAGGAGGCTTGTGTCCCAGCAGTGGGAACATTAGGTATAGGCAGATTATGTAAGGCGTCTTGTGAATAAGTTTAGTGAATAAGTACTGTAACATAATAAGAACAGGTAACAGGTGATTAGACAGTAGCACCAACCAAAGCACTATTAAGGGTCGATTAATCGCCGTTGACAATACAAATGCGCATCGCAATCACGCTGCACCGCGCCGCCATTCATTATCATAGGGAATATTTATTTTTAGAATATTATTAGATATTAATAGAATAAAATTATGAATATTTGAAAAAATCACAGATAAAAATATAGACAATAAAATATTCTGGTCATACAAAAAAAAAAAACATGAAAATATCTTATGTAGTTTGAACACATATAGAATTGATGACGTGTATGCATCAATCACTAAATGTGTGTATGCGTTCTAGTTTAACTGTTATTTTTTTGCATAACGTACTTGCATTATATGAAGGCATAATAACAGATTTAAAAGTCACTAAAATCATATATCTGCGCCTTAACTACGTCTACTAAAATTCGTATGCCAACCGTGGCATCCTGCCGGGGTCACAGGAAAGTCCAAAAGAGTTACCGAGGCCCCTGGCAACACAGGCAACGGAAGGAACAGGGACTCTTACTGACTAAAACCCACCCGGGTTTTAGTCAGTAAGAATCTGACATACCCTCCCGCTCCACCCAGAGCGGGAGAAGTTATTTGATAATTTACCACCTACAAAAAAAAACCGTGTCATCGTTGATATCTTACCTAAGAAAATATTTGTAATTCTCTTTGTAGGATAAAGTGTCAGCAGTAGCTGATATTTTTCTAATAATAATTGGTATCTGTGATTAAAGAAAACATTGTGTACGTATGTTTATCTTTATCTACTTCTGTGAGTGAGTGTATGTCAGGTATTTTTATTTATGATTTATCGTGAGTACAGAATGCAGGTCATGAATTCTAGTTTTTTTTAAGCTATAAATCTTGGCATTCGACAACTCTATGACTTATGTGCTTTTATTCGTGTGAAAGGTTACCTAATCTATTACATAAGGTATATAATAGTAACTTCTGAGGTCCAATAAATTTTGTTCGTGTGTCTCTCATAAATGATTACTTTTTTAACGTAACTCTGTTGAAATACTAATTTTATAAAACTAACGGAAGTCTCTTGGGTGGTCTCAAAATTTATTTGTATGTAAATGACCAAAATGGTCGAAAAGTCTTTTATCGACTAGTGTTGTTTCCTAGTTTTATTTAGAGGTAGGTATTTAAATTCTTTAAGTAAATTGCTAGTTTACTTTTTGACCATAGTGTCAGTGGTTGAAGTGTTTAATAAGTCTTCAATAGTTTACAGCCTATCAAAAAGATCGTTCTAACCTAACATTTTTTTTTGTTCCTGGGTGGAAAATCTTCATGGATGTCCTCCGCCCTAGGGCGGGCGAAGAGGTCTGTCAGAATCTTACTGACTGAAAACCACCCCGGTGTTCCCCTCCCACACTTGCACCGGGGATCATGGGATCTAGTGCGACTTCTGCTATTTCCGGCTGGTGCCGCCCGCCTTTGCGGGCCACCTCAGAACCTAACCTAACCTTCTGAAAGTCGATTATCAACAGCTTTTATATTGGAAAAGTTAGAAGTTGTGCCACAAAATCTAACCCTCTATCGAAATCTGATACCTAAAGTTGAACCAGAAGACCCAGACGTACACATTTTAGCCAAAACCCAATTCTGATTTGACCATTTGGGAAGGTAGTCGGAAAACAAACAATTATTTACCTCCTCGGGAATGAAAAATAGAATAGTACCTACCATTCATTCACAGCATCTGAGAAAAATGCCAATCACCAAGGTTAACGCCCTTACCGAATCCACGTTACACCGAACTATGGCCAATGTGATAATTGATGCTGAACACTCAGTTCTCAGAGCTTTGAACGTGCTACGTACCATTCATATTCACCGTTGCAACTGCAGGTGTCAAATATGATTGTTGCATGAATATTGCGTAGACTGGATGCTATTTCATTCATATCTGGTATGACGGTTGGATATTCACACTGCATGTTTGGTTACTCATCGTATGAATGCCAAGTGTTTGGAACAGTTATCGATGTAAGTGACGTTGGATATGTCTACAACCAGAGAATCCTCTCTATAAATACGAATATTGTTCCATTCTTGATAAGATCTCGCGTCAATATAATGCTATATTTTTTTGTGAAACTGGTTTTGCTTTAAAGATTTAATTTTTTTATGTCGTGCCTATTCCGTTAAAAAACGAAAACGAAAAGTCAATTTTGTTGCATAAGTACTATGATACTTATGCGACAAAATTGACTTTTGCAATCACCAACGAAGTGTGAATAAACATTGCCTAGGTTACATTCCAAAATTAACCTATTTAACGGTAGACTGAGTAAAGCTCTATTTACCTTTAACCTATCGCCATCATTGACTCTTTACTTTAATAAATGCCACGCATGACTGTATAATTACTAACAATCCACATTTCAATCAAACCCAGTTGTGTACGTTGTCTTAAATCAACTTCCCATAAGCCACACCGTTAAATAAACATAGGACAGGAGTGCTTCCATAACCGTACGTTCTCAGTCCTCTACAAGTCTACATCTGAAGCATTAAATCAATCCACTATTCGTATTTTCAATCTGGTATAGCGATAAAAGACGCAATACACGTAAATCATTGCTTTCTATTATTATTTATTGGTGGCAATACTACTGTTAGTGCATTATTTCATAAAATTCAATGCAGCGTGCCTGCCCACAGCGATGTCGATGTGAACTTACTGTCCGTTCACCGGATGTTTCGTAAATGCAATGCACACAAGCATTCTTATCAACCTAATCTATCGAACATCCGTAAAGTGACTCCGATAAAACAATATCGGTGTAGTATCGAAGTAATCTGCTAAATCGTGAGCACTTCGTGAAATATTTCACACTTTGTGTGGTCTCAACTCTCAACTCCCAACTTCGATAGTTCGGAAACTCATTAATAGATTAACAATTAAACCAACGCTGTAAATCTCCGCTTCGAAAACTTCACTTTACATAAATTATGTAGGTATGCACTTTAAAATAATGGACCTAAAGTCGGCATTTTCCGACTTTCAGTTACTTGGAATTAGTTAAAATTAAATGGAAGTTATTTAAAGGCCAAATAGCTGGTTTACTTAAGTTAGTGGAAGTTTTTTCATAAGGCCTGTGAAGTCGTGTTAATTTGATGATTTATGTTTGTTTGCTATTGCGTGTTAGGAAGTCCGTGTAGTGTAGCGAAACATTATAATTACATTTTTATACATTGCATTTTCTGTGTTAATCGTGAATTTGGTAAAAGACACGCCTTGCCTATGTTCTCATTACCCAAAAACACCATTAAAATGGTCACAGTTGATTTTAACAATCGCATAACTGCTATTTTGTTGCAACTGATGCTAAGTCTTACATAATTCCAATTTCCCTAACTCAAAGTTTCTCCTTGAATGGAAATTGACAAAATCTAGCGTGATCGTAAGAGACGTTGTTATGAAACAGCCTAGCAATCGGCTTTAATCCGTTGACTCAACTATCAAACCTCCGATCAACGTGCTTCGTAGAGAAGGCGCGAGTCTGCCCGAACGGCTATTATCCGCAATGACTGCACAGTAATACCGACTCAATGAGCGACTAATTAACTCGCCTGCACGTATAATTACGTCAGCAGGCCCTTGTCAAAGTCCCAGTCCATTGTCAGAATGTCTGACAATAGGAAATGGACTGACACCGCTATGAGAGGCGATAAGAATAAGTTTAAATTTAAAGTGTCCGGGGATAAGATTACTAAGAATTTGAGTACCTATGAATTAATGTTTAGTTAGTTACCATAGCGTATTGACGTTTGTTCTGATAAGGATAAGATACGTGAACTAACATTTGGATTAGTGAGTAATTTATTTGACTAGACGACAATTGAGCTTTGTCGTTGTAATGGTCTTGTTAGTGAACTAATGATCTTAGATTTTGGCAGCAAGTATATTATCTTGATAAACCTAATTGAATTTTGGACAATTTGATCTCCTAAACTGTTACGATAAGATTTCATTATCTTGAGATTTTGAATACGGAGCTATCAAGTCTTTAAAACCGTGGGCGTAAAACAGGATCCCTAGCTACTGGCTTTGATAGTAAAGTGTTTTGAGCACATACGCTATCAACAACCTATCTAAAATCCATATAATATATAGATACATGTAGATATTGGCAGAATCCAATTACTTTTATTTTCCCTCCCTATCTCAAAGATTAATTTTCTCTGCTTACAAGCCTGAGTATATTAAAGCAGCGAGCGACATTCCGAATTGCAAAGAATTTTCATATGGAATTCCTAATCGATTATTCTTGTTATCGACAGCGATTATTCAATTCAGCGATCTATTCGATTAGCGAGTCATGTTACTCGATAAGCATACATATAGGGCACAGGACGTGGTCCGTTGTCGTCGACAACGTTTGTCGTTTGTGGTTGACAACTTTGGTATGATGCAAGCCAATGCATTCGACATGCACTGTACAAATACTAAACTTGCTTGTTACTAATGAGGCTGTTTTAAGTGCCTCCACGTATGTATGTATCTCGAGCTAGATTGACACGTGTGTATGTTTATAATTATGTACCCACATGAAGGAAATGGGGCTTGTGGCTAAATATTAACAGCCGCACGGGTCAATCGATCAGGTTAAGCTACGCTTGCCGCGATTGGTCCGTAGATGGGTGACCATCTTTACATACCAAGACCCCTCCGTGCCTCGGAAAGCACGTTAAGTCGTTGGTCCCGGCTGTCATTCGTAGATCTTTGACAGTCGTTACGGGTCGTCAGAAGCCCGAAAGTCTGACCTTTTGGGATCCGCCACAGCTTGTTACTTGAAATATCAGTTTACATTCGTTTTTTTATTTATTGTACACAGAGGTGATGGGTAACACGACAAAATAAAAAAAAATATATTTTATCAACTCATACTTCAACGTACGTAACTGCACTTGCAGCGGTCGTTGACCCAAAACAAAATATCATCAAACATTTTTTATTTTAACGTACTTAGATATCAATACCTATGAAGTCTGTGGAGTTGTGCTAGCTAATTTAATGTGACCCTGTATTGGCTATAATCGCTTGACAGAATGGAAAGGTAATCGTAGTACCTACCTTGTTATTAGTAGATGGAAAAGCTACATAGAAGACGTTGTTGCCCTTGTTACATAATGTAACGACATTTCAAACCAATTCTATGCAAAACAAGCAGCTGTCAAAAGAGGTACCTATGCAATAACCATCCCATCGGCTTATATGTTTGGGACATATTTTTACGTTACTAGACATTCAGTTTTAGAGTCAGCGTTAAGCTCTTATTTGTAAGATACATTATTCGAGGCTGCAGGACATCCTTAGAACGTGCTAATACATTATACACATAATCAGCCTATAATGTTCCCACTGCTGGGACACAGGCCTGCTCTCTGTGAGAGGGAGTGGGCCGTAATCCACCACGCAGGCCCAGTGCGGGTTGGTAGATGTCACATGTCTTCGATTTTTTGGTTCTAAGGACATGCCGGTTTCTTACTTTCAGATATGACAAGTCCCCACTTGCTCAAAATCGGTAGCGCTCTAAGCCTAGGTTCGAGTCCCACTATGGGACGCCCTTAGCTGTACTACCTAATTTTTCCATTTTGTTTGCTAGGTGAGAGGCCCTTCTGGCCCCACCGAAGCCAGATGAAGCAGATAGAGTCCACAAAGATACCTGCAAATCAGCCCGTATCAAAAAAAAAAAAAAGCCGGTTTCCTCACGATGTTTTCCTTCACCGTTTTGAGGGCAGTGGTGATGAAATAATTTACACAAAGTAAAGCGCCTGTCCGGGTTCGAACCTACGACATACAACTCGTAAGTCGCGGCCGTTACCACTGGGCCACCACTGCTCTCGATACATACATTATACATATACATTCGAGACATTATACATTCGAGACCAAATATTTAACCCAAAAGAAAAGCTATTTAGTTCGATCAGCGTCATTTTTAGAGTTCCGTAGTCAACAAAGAACCCTTATAGTTTCGCCATGTCTGTCTGTTGATCTGTCTGTCTGTTCGCGGCTTAGCTCAGAGACTCTTAGTACTACAAAGTTGTAATTTGCCATGGGTATACACATATTAATTACGCCGACAGTGTTAAATTAAAAAAAAAAACATTCGGTACCGCTCCTACACGTAAAGTGGGGATTTTTTTTTCTCGTCCATCCCATATTGTGGGTTGTCATTGGAAAGATAATAATTATTTTTGTTAGAGTCAAGTGTGTGAATATGAGTAAAAAAAATCCCGGCTATAGCATACATAACGAAGGTGAAAGGAAAACTATCACAGCTAAGTAGGCTTTACAAATTATCGAGTAATGTCGACCAACTTACATTTGTAGTTAGGATGTATCGGAGAACATGTTTTTTAACTACAATGTTAAGTTTGTTCTTGGGATAAATTTATTCCAACTAAAGAACCCTTCATTGTGTGTGGTCCGACAAGCACATTGCCGGTTTTATTGTAAAAAATCAACTTTTTAGGCAGATTTCCCTTCATTTCTCTTTCTACAAACCTCGTGGTTATCAAAGAAGTTGTAATTTAAAACATCTACTTACATACATGTCTTGAATACTTGACTACATAGAGTGGTGTGAAATAAACCTTAATGTAATTAATGATGCGTACACACATTAATTAACATAGACACGACACTCCTTTGAAAGTTTCCGGGATGATTTCAATTAGTTGAAGAGCAGACATTTTGCATTTTGATGTATTAATTATGTCTAATTATATATGAAGACTAGCTTCTGCCCGCGACTTCGTACGCGTGTAATTTTGCCCCCGACCCACCGCATCGTATTGCATCGCCCGCCCGCGCTATTACTTCGTTTTCGCGTAGCGTTTTTTCTGACTTTTAGGTTTTGCTCGGCTCTTATGGGTCGTAGCGTGATGTTAAATAGACTATAAAATTTTAAAGAATTGGGCTATCAAATACAAAAAGAATTTTTCAAATCGAACTGGTAGTTCCAGAGATTAGCGCGTTCAAAAAAACAAACAAGAAAACAAACTCTTCAGCTTTATTTAACACCGCGAATCATAAAAATTACGTACGAGTATTTGCACTCCGCCATGATAAAACGTCCACACAAAGCATGTTCTAGAGCGGTATGAATGAAAGTTGTGTTTCGTGAATTATTTAGTGGCATTTTGCGTATATATCCGAAACTATTTGACCAATTGACATACTGTTTAAGGCAAATCTTATTTCTATGATGATCCTGTGATCATAAAATAATTTATTTTAATAAGAATTGTTTGTTGTTTAAATAATCACCCAAACGTAGGTAAGTATGTCGAAAAAACACTTTTTAAAACCATACAAAAATATAAAAGATAAAAGATAGAAATATGGTGTCGGGGACTATTTTGTAGAACTATTTAAAGTGGACAGTTTGCCATACAATATTTTTAATTATATACAACTGTTTAGGCAGCGCATGCAACTAATTCTGTTTTAAGAGATATTTCTTTCCGACTTGCTAGACAAAAATTGTGATAGCTCGGCTAATGTGCATGACATAAATATAAATTATATCCTAAAACACTCAGGAATAATGTGGCTAACCAAAAGTGAAAAAAAAATGTATTGGATCATTAGTTCAGGAGATTACCCCCTACATACAACCTTACAAACAAATTTTACCTCTTTATTATAATTTTGGTAAATATTGTAGTAATAATTTTAAATTCTTAAACTCACTGACAATAAACTTGACTGTACAAATACATGTTCATAACACATGTATACTAATATTCATATACTAATATTAATAAACTAATACTAATATTAAAATATACAAATAATTATATTATGACTTTGTTCAGTGAAGGTGTGGAACAAGGAGAAGCAACATTGCAAAATTTCGGGCTGCTACAGAGAATTTGTGATGTCAAAAGACCCAATAAGGGAGCAAGGAACTCTCTCCTGAAAAGCGTTGTAATTATCGAAAAACCCGTTTTGTTTTTAACGTTAATTGTTAAGAACATGTTAGAAGGCTGCGTAACTTAAGAGTTCCTTCAATGAAAGCGTAGAAATAGATGATGGAATATGGAGCAAATCTATGGGCACATTGGACTAGACTACAATTTTCGGACAACTATTGAAAATGTGTTCGTAGATGGCGACCAAATGTTGGTATCAAAAATTTGGCAAAAATTTATTTAATAAAATTTGGCAGCAAAGCCTAATTTTATCGTTAGTTTTAAAAAACTAGTTTAGCTTCTCATCCTGGTATTGTGAAACCAGTTGACGGCTTAATGACTTTTCTGGTGTTGATTTCGAATCTAGGACCACACCTCTTGCCACGTGCCCCAACATCGAACCAGTAACTTGCTGAATATGATTGAAGTTGTAAACAATATTTCTCCACTTGTAAAGCATTCATTCCATTCATATTGGACAATCGACTAATTGTTAAGACAAGTTAGATTAGTTCTAACAACAATATTGCATAGTAAAACGTTAGTTTGCTTAGAAATCATGAACCAACAATCATAATATAGGCTTGGTTAAGGGCGGTTAACTTGTAACATATTATACAAGCTGATTGGAATCAGTAAACACAAATCGTTATTGCAACAAGAAACTATACAAAGGCATAAATTGAGATTTTTCACAACGTAAAATAATAATAGATTTGTGCCCGGTTGATGGCAATAGGCTCGCCCCCTATTACATGGGACTTAGACATAACTGGCGAAATGTGGGTGTACTACAGGTACTCCTCTGCCCAAACCTTCGTGGAAACAAGGCGTGATATTATGATGATTAAAATAATGATTGGGTTTTCCGAATGGAAAATCTGTAGTAGCAATCTGGCTGGATTTGTGCCAATTCTATAAATGGTATAAATAAAGTCGCTTTTCGTGTCCGTTTGTTTGACCGTTTAGATCTTCTAAACTTCGCCATCATTTAGAGCATTTATGCCAGAAAGTTTATGTTTATAAACGTTCCTATTTAACTTAAATATAGCACGGAAATCTAGATGTTTTGACAAGTCGCCATTGCACCCGTGCGAAGCACCCTTCCTTCGCAGTCTACTCCCTAAGCTTTCCGTAGTTTCGGCCGAAGGTGCGAGCATATCCTAACGCGTGTCACTTAGTGACATATGATTAGTTCGGAGCCGAATGAAAAATGAATGACAACTGTCCCTGAGAGTCCTTGACAGTTGTCCCTGCTCTCGATATGTATTTGCAAAAAAAATATTGACACTTGAGGATTAACTACTTTTGGACGGAGCCGTATCTTCGTTGACGGACTTAGAGAATAGACCCCCAGGAGCGGGTCGCTAGTAAATGGCACATAACTGACTTATAACATTACTGGCAAAATGTAGATACGTTTCTCTCCTCTTCTTACTCCTAAAGGCTTTTTTATTTAATCTTTATCGTCCTACTACTGGGCTAAGGTCTGTTGCGCCGACCTCAAGTTAATTATTGGGATAAAAGCCTCCTGCTCTTATCCCAATGTAACCTCCGCCACGTCAAAAAAGCAAAAACCTGTCCTCGGCGCCAAGCTACGAATTATTCCTTAAAATCTGTCGTGACCGCAGCGTGCTGCGCACATTTTGGTCTGTCATCTATACATGACTGTGGCGGTCAAAAGGTTAATGATGCTACTGGGCAAAGGTTTTCCCCATAGCTTTTCGTAGTTTCTTGTGTGTTGCCTTCACTGACCCACCTCCCATAAACGCATCTATGGGGAAAACCGACATAATGTTATGTTATGTAACGATGTATGACTGCAAAAAAAATCCCATAATTTTTTTGCTGGGTGGATATTTAAGGACCATTAGTCCTGAGACGTTAGAAATAGAACCATTAGTG
This sequence comes from Atethmia centrago, assembly GCA_905333075.3. Classification (NCBI taxonomy): domain Eukaryota; kingdom Metazoa; phylum Arthropoda; class Insecta; order Lepidoptera; family Noctuidae; genus Atethmia; species Atethmia centrago. The sequence goes on along the minus strand of HG995377.1, from coordinate 10,732,860 downwards.
TCCTGCGACGTTAGAAATAGAACCATTAGTAATTGCAGTTCTTATCCAGTAAGGCAACTTTACTAATCGTTCCTTACTCATAAACACAATGCTAAACATATTATTAGGTACTATCTAGTTCACCGTGTACATTAGAAGGGTCTATGAGTAAAATACCTCCTTTTTAGGGTTCCGTAGGCAACAAGGAACCATATACATATATATAGTGTCACCATTTCCGTCTGTCTTACCTCAGATACTCTTAGTACTATGTGCGTTTTGTTTGTGCAGAATTAACAATTTTTCTTTCTTCTTTCTACTAGAAAGCTGTAATTTGGCATGACTAATATGTCATGCCAAATTTACGCAGACAAAGTGGTAAATTAAAATCTGGAAAAATATATTTTTTAAGGAGCCTCCCTTGCACGAATAGTGGGGATGATTTTCCTCGTCTATCCCATGGTGTGGGGCATCGTTGGATAGGCCGTTCAAAATATTGCAGACCTTTTCTATTCAGGGATCCGTTTGCGTGTTTAATATTAAGCGTTAAAGTAATAATTTTTGTTAGAGTCAAGTCCTCTCCCCTCTCCTGTTCCTCCTGTTGGTGGATATGTGAAAAAAAAAATCATGGCAGTAAATATACAGGTTGAAATTGAAAACTTGCGACAAACTGAAATGGGACATTGTATACATCATTATTAACAACTTTTACTAAGGGACCAAAGCTGTAATCCCAAAAAAAAAAATCTGCTTTTCCTACATTTTGATGAGGTATTGCGAACATAAATGTAGGGGACAGCAGTTTTTTTTTTTGGGATTGTAGCTTTGGTCCCTTAGTAAAAGTTGTTCATAATGATGAGTACAATCTCCCATTTCGATTTGTCGCATGTTTTCAATGTCACCCTGTATAACGAAATTAAAAGCAAAAATATGACAACTTAGTAGGCTTTATAAGTTAACGAAGAGAATTGACCGTGACGTATATTACAACTACGTTTTTCAACTGTTTGTTTTTGAGATAAATTCATTTCAACTACGGGAACCCTTCATTGTGCGTGGTCCGACACGCATTTGCCCGGTTTTTTCCTATAGCCAGCTGCGTAATGTTGTGTAACTGGTGTTAGGAGCTCTACAACTGGTGTAGGGTACAACAATAATTATCAGCGGAGTGGAATGGTGCGCCCGCTCCGTGTGCGGCAAGCCTTTCATGCAGGGCTGTCAAATCGAGTTTAATCATTAATGTTGCTTCATATCTGGGGCCCTACCATCAACATTAAAAAAACTTGCCAAGTACATGACAGGTCAACTTAGCAGGTTAACCTGACAGGTTTTCTAGTTGTACCATAAGCATTTCCGTCTGACCTGCAATGTATCAACTTCAGACCTGCTACGTTATCGCTGGCCGGTACGCCATATTATAAACAAACGTTCGGAAATACTTTTTCGCAATATTACCGGTTTTACGGTTTTAATAAAGTAGATCAAATTAATTCAATAACAGTTTATAATGATCAGAAGAATTCTAAAAAACTATGTTTCGTAGCAAAAATTCTTATTTAACACGATTAGGACGTTCGAGACCCTTTTAGATACTTAAGGAACGGTACGGTACCTACTTGAAAATCTTACCAAAGTTATTGCTATTTTCGAACGAAAACAATTTCTTGAGTGTCAAATATATTGTCAACACCACAAAACTGTACGAGGTCATTTGTGATCATACTGTATTTAATTGTTCTTATGATAATTAGTGCGATAAATAGATGTATTATTTTAGTACAAACCTTAACCTCTATCGACAAATCTATTGATTTTGTGGTGCGTGGCATGAAAGCTCGTAGCTCATTGCAATGCTCAAGTAATAGTTCTTTGGTGAGCCTATACCGTTTGACAAACATGCCATCCTGCAAGTCAAAGGGTTTTATCATGCGTCTCATAACTTGCCTTTGGATTTTAGCTATATGTTTTACACTGTTAGTATCATCAACTTCTTCAAGAAACTCAAAAATTTCATTTTGGTCACACATCTAAAATAAACGACAAAGAGATTCTTTTGTGTGTTGTCTATAATGTTAAATAACGCCGCAATAGTATTGTATTCACAATTTAACACGTCCTTCCGTTTTTTATTTTAAATTAAGGAAAACAGTTCAATAAAAGTTAGTTTTACACGGCTGCTTAATATGACTGCAGGGCAGTTCAGTTGTCAAGGCTTTACATGTCAAAAAGGACTTGATGTTACAGCATAAGGCAGGTCAGACCAATGAAATGGTGTCACGTGACTACTGACCGGCTTTGGTCACGTGATCGCTGGCTCGCCTGTTATTTGACGTGTTCATAGTACAAAATAGCCCGACAGTTCACTTTACGTCGAAAATTGACCTGCTATAAGAGTTCATGGTAGGCCCCCTGGTATCTAGGTTGGTATGGTACAGTAGGATAAGTGATTTGAGGAAGTATATTGTTTCGTGTTTTTGTACTGTTTTTGATTAGAGGTTCCTGTGTGAGTGATACTGTCAGTAAATGAAGAATTTTTGCAGTCGGTACATGGCTTATGAAATGGGTAATTTAATGTTTCAGATCCCAGGGGCACGCACCCTGAAGCGTCGGTTTTCCGACACCTGAGGGAGTTAAAGCTGGAAAATTTGTAAATATCGATTGAGATAAAGAGCAGTGGTGGCCCAGTGGTAACGGCCGCCACTTACGAGTTGTAGGGCGTAGGTTCGAACCTGGACAGGTGCTTTAATTTGTGTAAATTATTTCATCACCACCGCTCTCAAAATGGTGAAGGAAAACATCGTCAGGAAACCGGCATGTCACCAAAAATTCGAAGATATGTGACATCGACCAACCCGCAAAAGATTAGATTAACATCTTTATTTCTGTACCTACTTACATAATGTAGGAATTATTAACATAACAATAATATTGATATGAACACCAATATACACATTAATATGCAAGTTTACGTTTAAGTTCAGATGTTTATTAGATGTGTAACAAAGTTAACCAAATCGATTTATGATGAACAAAGTTAATTCCGTTAGCTTTAAAAGTGCTTAGACCGATAAACGAAATCCGTTAGTTGCTCAGTACAGTTAAGTTACTTTATTCACGTCATATTTTGATCAAATATCAATCTACTGTCAATCAAGCAGTACTTATCTTTGATGCAATTAAGGCGCTGTCAAGAGGAAAATGACCAAAATAGGCTTGTCTTAAGAAAACAAATTGCTAAATCTATATAGTTTGTGGTAGCGGAAAAAATATTATATTAATTTTGAACATTTTTCTCAGAACTCGGTTGTTATCAAAACCCGTTTAAAAAAAAAAAAAACTAACCTTTTACTTTGAGTTCCAATTTAAAATATCTGTATTAAATATCAACGTAAGTTACGAATTTAATTAATAACAAGAACGTCTTATTTAAATGCAGAGCTTGGTTGTTTTTTTATTTTCGATAACTCAACTCAATTTTGAGTAAATAGATAATTGCTTCATATTTTGCAATAAATAATAAGCGTAGTGTCATCGACCTTCTCTTTTTTTTCTATGCAGTCTGACAGTGACCGCGGTTTAGGTGTTGTCAGCGTCTTATGAACAAAGAATTTCTGACAAAGTCTAAAAATAAAACAATAAAATACTGTGTTCAGAACATACGGTAGGATGTTCCTAAGTTCACTTATCAATGTTTCCGCATAGCAACACAATACATGGCTATCCGACACCGTAATTACGGAACCATCCTTGCATTTTCTGCAGCCCTGGTCCAAAGTACAGAAAAGGCTACCTGACGGTTCGTTGGTCTTGCAACCAGTTTACACGGAAGGACGTTTTAGGCATGGCACGGAGAGCTTTATGCGGCAAATCGATGTGACAACCGCGGCTTTGCATGCGTTCCGCCTGATCTCTGGATACGTTAGTCAATTAGGCTTGTCACGATCCTGACTACACATGGAAATACCGGAGAGCTTGCGCAAAAAACTCAATGGAAGGTGAATCGCTAATAAATATTGAAAAGATTGCGATAACGCCCCGATTCTGAATTAAATAGGACGATTTTTCACTGTTTTTTTTAGTTTGTATATCGTTTGAGTAAACAATCGTTTCCGTTGATGTTGAGATTGGGCGACACAAGCTGTTAAGACGGTATCTGTTTTATATACGATACAGTTATGACTGTAGTCGGAAATGAGAGTATAATTTGTACATTTTATACAAGAAACATTTCAATAAAGAAGGCTACTTTATCGAGGAGCAGTGTTCGTTGACTCCTAACAAAACTATTTTCCAAGTCTTAATAAATCTAGAAAGTCGCGAGCTTAACGCTTTAATTATTGTGGATGAGCACTATGTGGGTCATTTTTATTTATTTCTTGTTGTTTTTTTTTTCTCTTAGTTTTAATGATAGTCTGGCATTTTTGAGTTCTTTATGCGGCCTACCCAAATGTCCTTTCCTTAGTATTGTTCGTCGAGTCGTTGAGCTCCTTAAGCTCGTTGAGTTCTGAGTGGAGTTACATGATTACTGACAAATGCTTGCACTGACTGGACAGGTCCACTCAAATTTGTGTGGTTCTTTCCTCAAAAAACCATTTCGGACATGGATCTACCTGGTCCTCACATGATCTGACCAAGATTATGTCTGGACTTTAAAAGAGACTTTGCCCCTTGAGTTTGTTTCGGCATTTCTTCTCAGGGGTAGTCAGATAGGAAATGTCGACTCCATTTAACATATTTTTTTTTTTTTTAGTATGTTGTGTAAAAGTGATTCTGATATCCTATTTACAGAATAAACAATTTCATTTCATTTAATTTCAACGGCTTTGCAAGCGCGGATTAGATGCGCCCGTTGTTAAAATTCTCAATTTTTTCCACGACAATAATATAGAAATTCCTTTAAACGAGCTCAAAGGTCCCGGGAAGGATGTCTCCGATTATCGGGCGTCATTACGGCGGTACAGCGGTGCGAGGATGCGACGGGTACTAGGAGTATTAATCAAGCTATAGAATGCCTTGCGAAATCTGTTAGCACAAAAAGGATCGGATATTTTCGAGAACACGTAAAATGAGTTGCATGATCGGTAAGTGGTCTTGTCTTGACCGAAAGAAAAGCTTGTGTTTTAGACCGCTGAGTAGGTTCTTAGGATTACCATAATTTTGATTCTACATCTACTTGTGTCGATAGTCACACAGCACAGCGGCACAATGCCTTTATTCAAAATGAAGAGGGGGCTATTTTTTTCTGGCTGCCAATAACAACCTACCAACTTGCAAAACATATTGTTTGTAGCAATCTCGTTCTGATCTTTACTACAAAGAAGACGCATAGATAATCTCTGCGTAATATAACTGCCAATGTAAGGCGCTCTATCCCTGTGTACTACCCTTCAAACTCGAAAGCCAGCCGAATGTCTCCCCACCGCGGCAAGCTCGCTTCGATTTATTGGTTAATCTCTTCGCCATTAATTGCTCCTTGCCCCGGGGACCACTTTTATTTCTATTCTTTTTAAATGCCTCACTTAATAATAGCTTCTCTCGAAAATGGCAATTTATTGCAGTGCAAGTTGATTTTATCTGGGATTTATGATTGGTTTTGTTTGGTTTGCAGGAGGTGTGTATTTACTTTGTATTTGCAAGGTTGGAAAGTGTTAATATCTCGAAGAATCGAATGCTTTCGAAATGGAGAGTCGATATTTCGAAATACTATGAAAGATAAAATGTGACAAATAGGCTTTACCTGTCTAACAAATAAGTGTGTACAATAATTTCTACTTTATAAATCTGAACAAACACAATAATAATCTCTAACTTTATGAGAATTCTACCCAATTTCATAAAACCTATCTTGTCATTCGAACATATTTCGAAATATCTTGTCAGCGATCTATTCTGAATAGGATTAACTTCAATAAACCAATAAGGATAAGTCAGATACATTCAATAAATTATTAGCTCCGATATTTATTGACATTCACCAGTTTCGTCATTGTATAGAGATTAACGTAGGAACTGACGATTTCATCTAAGTAAACGTCTTATAAGTGCCTAATACGTAATAATAGACAAAAGCTTCTAAGCATTTGTCGACTAAATCTGTTTCGATAAATAGTTTCGAAAGCGATTTCGAAATGTTAAATGCAACAATTCATTGATTCGGCTTATAGGCGTTAAGTTTTAGAGTTATTGAAAAGCTCGGAATGTAAATACAGAAGTTAGGTGCTTATATGTGTGTGTCGAGTACTTAAGTTTGATTTAGTGTGATTTGTTAGGTGGTTGAAATATGACACCGTACTTGCTCTATTTAATTATTCATGTCTTAGAAACAAAGAGAGAATTTACAGAAACCTTAAATCCATTCGTAAGCGTTTACGGCGAGAATAACCCAAAGTAGTATTTTAATGGTATTTTTAGTGCTATTATTATTTATTACTCATTTTAAAAATTTACACTCGCAATTCGAGCTAAAGTTAAATTAAGAACTCAATAAATTAATACAAATAGTAAAATCTATTTGAGTATGAAAGTTACTTAATAAAAGTAGGTGTGCGTGTAGAATTTGAACTCAGCATGTATTTGTATAATCATGTTCTGTTACTGTTGCACCCTTTTCCCCAGTTTAAATAACAGCTAAATATGGACTTTTCAAACCTTGAGTTAGGGACGTGACACGCTTACTCATAAATCATACAGTAACTGTAATCAAGCCTTAATTCGGTTACGGAAGTGCAAGTAGACCCTTTTAAGAAGACTGTTTTATTTTTGGAGAGTAAAGATAATCGTGTTGTTTGATAATTTAACCGGGGTTTACTAAAATGCCATATAGCATAAATTCCTGTATTTAAGACGATTTAATTTTTAAATACATATGTTAGAAAAATAACTATGTACTTTTTAGGGTTCCGAACCCAAAGGGTAAAACGGGATCCTATTACTAAGACTCCGCTGTCCGTCTGTCTGTCAGTCTGTCCGTCTCTCACCAGGCTGTATCTCATGAACCGTGATAGTTAGACAATTGAAATTTTCACAGATGCTGTATTTCTGTTGCCGCTATGACAACAAATACTAAAAAACAGAATAAAATAAGTATTTAAGGGGGCTCCCATACAACAGATATGATTTGACATGATTGATGATTCGTGCGCGAGTCCGACTCGCACTTGGCCGGTTTTTAATAATAATAGGAATCATTTTATTGCACAAAGATAAACACAAAGTTAGTCATACACTTAATATGACCAACACACACAACATGTCCAGGGGGTAACATGTAGTGTTTATTTTATTCTATTCGGGAAACTTACAGCTAACTTATAGGTACAGTGTTCTTAAACAATATTAAATTGAAGGCTATTTACAAATTTATATAATCCTTATAATAATCTAATATAAACTTATCGTCAAGTCCGGAAGCAAAATTCTATTCTTCCACACTTTTACGTGACACTAACAGTTCATAACTTTATAAGGTAACAATCCTACTCTGCAGTTTTGCGGCCAAATCGTCTTCAAAACGAGCTATAAGTCTGTGACATTCCCCATAGTCTGTAAAAGCTATTCGCTAACGAAATGGCTCACATTTCATTCGAATTTGCAATTCGCAAACCAGTCAGTGTCTCGTCAGCGCCATCCGGAATTACTCGTATAATTCAATCGTTAAGTTAAACAGCTGAACGACGACGCAAACAATAGGAATGATTATGATTAGGAAAGCCGTAATTGTTAATTTGGTTAGCAAACTCTTGGCGAACGTCAAATTTGATCACTGCATGAAAAGGAATTGTTGTTAGCAGTGTCTTTGAATTGTTGACAACGGACTGTGTTGTTCCTTTATTAAGACGGTATACTTATAGGAAGACAAATTAAGCAATTGCGAAGTTCAAAGTTCCTTTTCGAAGTAAATTTTCAGGTCGTTAACACTTCGATTCACGTCAGACAATCAACACAAAATCTTGCGATTCTGACGTAAACTATAAAGCCGGTGTCACACAACGCCGCTGATTAAACGCCCGAGGCTCGCCACATTCATTCACTTCCTACGGACTGTAGATTCAACAAGCTGTAAACATTTCTCAGGCATGCAAATGTCACCGTCGCACGTGTACTACGTATCGCGAGAACTGAGTAATTTGTTGGTTATTTATCGTCGCACTCCCCTAGATGTATTTCGTAAGGCGGTGCGTTTAAATCGTGAAATTATACGGCCTCACGTGGGCGGGATATGACAATGAGCAAATGCATTGTTACACGGCGTGTGTTTCGCTTCAGACTAGAAGGAAACGGCTCTCAGTTTACTCAGAAAGATTAACTATTTTATTATTCACCTCATCACCTATACCTAAACATAGGATCTCTTTCCAAGGCTTGCGAGAAAATAACACTTCGAAAGCAGAAACTACCTACCAAGAATAAATAAATTCTTGCAAACAATCTATTACAATTCCTATTTTATTTCTTTTATTGGATATCAAGTTGGAGTGATTATAGCTTAACAAGAACCCATTCGGTTCGACGATACGTGATTTACTATCCCTGCACCAATTTTCAATTTATTGAAAGTAATACCAACTATCGACTTTTATTGCAGCTAACGGTGCTTAGACAACTCTATTATTAAAATAATGGCCAATAGTGACTTACAGTAATGTCCTATTAAAATAAACAGTATAAAACGATTTGATAAAGGGCTAGTGCAGTACATAAAATGAACTGTTACAGTTTTTACGATTATACAGTTGGTATTAAGTAATCTTTAACTTTAGTAGAAATCACCACTAAAATGTAATAAATATTTAGAATTCTCAAGCCGCACGTGCTATACAGGGTGTCCCGTAAATAATAGATAACCTTGAAATAGCATATAAAAGACCTTATGGCCGTACAAAAACAAAAAAAACAAAAAATATACCAAGTTTTACCTTTTTTTTGTTGGTCTGGCAGACTCTTACTAATTAAAACCCATCCGTATTCCTTCCGTTGCCTGTGTTGCCAGGGGCCTCGGTAACCCTTTAGTACCTTCCCGCCACCCCGGCAGGCATCGGCCCTAGTGGACCCCTACACTTGTGCTGACGACATCTCTTTGAGGCGCGCGTGGAATACAACGCGCCGTCGACCTGGGCCTGGTCTTTACCGGATGGCGAGCTACCCATTGCTCACCGTCCGCAAGCCCGCGCCTACGGTGGCCGGAAATCCGCCCGGGATTCCCGACGCCCAGGGCGTCTCCTGCGGCGGCTAGGGGCGAGAGGGCGCGAAATTTGCCTTTCCCTCAACCGTCCCGCTTCCTCCTTTGCAAGCATTACTGCTTCGAAGAAGGAGGTGACGGCTGCCCATGTCCTCTCCCTCCGTAGCATGGCCTGAACCAGGGCCGGACGCGAGAGATCTCTGCAGCCGATCGCCTCCATGAGGACAGGTAGGTACTACTTGGGATATATATTTTTGTATTCTTTTTAGAACGGACTAGTGGTCTTTTATATGCAATTTCAAGGTTATCCATTATTTATTTACGGAACAACCTATGTACAAGGAAGTTTGAAGCAGAATTAGTTGGTGAAGCCTTTATTGTCTCAGACTAAATGGCCTAAGAAAGTTTTAAGAGTATAAAACAGGCTTTTCGAATCTTATTTTATCAATTCAAAGGAGCCACACCACTTCTCATCCACACGCCGATACCAAAGTTGAACATGTGCCAAGTTTAGTTCGTGTTGCTGCAATTTCTCCATAGACAATGTACGTGATTTGTGTTCTAGATTAACTCAAGTCGCATTATCTCTCTAAATTATTTCTACCATTCGGCTTAGCCGTACAATAAAGTATAAATGGAATGTGTTTTGTTAATCAGACTTACCTGTTGATTTCAGTATGTCTGGGCCAAAGCAGCGTTTCCAGCATCGTTGCTTATTCCTCATCCTTTGGGAGGCACGGCTACCGTTACAACTCCACCTAAAACAAAAGAAACCTTGACATGAGTATGTACGATTTCCAAAGTGATAATGAATCAATTAGAGTTTATTAGCGAAGTAGAAATTTCTCTGTAAGTTTGATTTTAGTTCGTCTTCAATTAGCATGGCACGAGAACTGGAACACCGTTCCTCATTAGGAGGGCAGAGTGTGGCAAGAGGTAGATGTGAGATAACGCATTACGCATGCGCGCGCCATTGTCTTCGCGCCCAGATGCCTAGATAATGCGGCGAAAGCTCACAGTATATGCAATGGTGTAAGACTTCTGATGTCACGCGACTCATAATTAATTGACTGTGAGCTGTTTGTAAACGTTTTTGATATTTCTAGGGTTCAGTACGTACGAATGAAACAGCGGAACCCTTATAAGATCAGTTGTGTCCGTCTGTTTGTCTGCCCGTCTGTCACGGCCAATTTGATCCAAATCTAATGGACCAATTAAGTTGAAATTTTGTATGAATATGGATTTCTGTGACCCAAACACCGACGAATAACGTAACAAAATGAATTTTAAATACGGGAGTCACTTTTGGAGGACAAAACAGAAAAAAAAGTGTTACACACTGTATCGTGTGACACATTACTGTTATAGTTGGTAACAATTTATTTTTTAATAATTTATAGAAAAGCGTTATTATACTTATTGATTTCAGGAAAACCCATAAGAAGTCTTAAAATAATATGGTAAATCTATCATTTTTATGCGTAGAAACTTACATTTACAGTTGGAGTGTATAAGAGAACATTTTGTTCAACTACAATGTTAAGTTTGTTTTTGGGATAAATTTATTCCAACTACGGAACCCTTCATTCTGCGTGGTCACAGTCCGCACGCCAATGGTGACACTTTGGCTTTGAGCTGGCCTAGCGGAGTACGGAGTTTCAATAGAATAAGTGGCCAGCTTATACCGGTTTTGTTATCACTGACGTGCGGCCTATCGTATTTATTAAAAATGAACCTAGAGATGATTAATGGATGGGAATGGAAATACAGTTAAGTGTTTGATAATTAATATGATGTTGTTATTATAATTTTAAAAACTATATTTGAATTTCTTTATTGACCTTCCCCTTTCTTCCATACTTCTATTTTTTTAACAATTACAAGAAACAGAACCACCTTAACCATCTGCTCCTTACCCAACTAACATTAATCAACGAAACATCTGACAATTTCCCATATACTACCCTACTGAATGCAAGTAGCTTAGCAAGCGCACGTGCCAAGCAGTCCGAACACAGCATACCTCACCGAACTCAGTCCAATAAATACGATTTTGGATATGCATAATGAGTACTGCCCAACGGATAACTATGGTCAATGAGAGCCTACAGTTAGTAAACGCGGAACTATCAGAAACTATTGAAACTAAGGAAAACACTGTTATTGTCACTTCAACCGGGTTTTAGAAAGGATAGGGTATGGAGGAAGCTTAGTGTTAGATCAGGGCCTCAAGTCTGCTATTACAATAGTGTCAGAATGGTCTGTTCCGATCCTCATTAATGACGCCATTATATTAGTAGATTACCAAACTTGTCAAAATCAACAATTATAAAATCAATTATAGACCATTCTGACACTATTGTAATAGCAGACTTGAGGCCCGATTACAATGTTAACAAGTGCGATTGTTGATTCCGAAGTTTTCGGTTATATTCAAACTAAGAGCAGAACTGGGTCTGTTTGTATCAAAATACTATGTAATTATGTTTTTTGTCGTGATTTGTGGCTAGGTAATCTAATATTCAATGACGTGTTCGGTTTTCGGACAAACAAAAAAGAGAAGTGTAAAAGGGAGAGGTGGCTTTTGCGCTCCAGAATGGCTGACAAAGAATATTGATGATAATAAAATGTCGGACTCTCTATTACAACTAATAGCGGTGCATGTTATGGTGTCAATTACCGGCCTAACAGCTGATAAATAATTTAAATTCGGCTGTACCTTAATGGGTGATCATTTTAAGGCCAATCTTAGAGCAAACTAAAGCCTATGCCTAAATAACAGTATTATTATCCTAGTGCCAATTGCAATGCTAAAATTATTGGCATTTATTACCTAACAGCTCGTAACTGTCGACTAACATAGGTCTATTTCGAGAGAGAGACGTCGAACCCTTGAATAACACCATTATCGTCACGATTTGATCGTACCTCGATGTTATCGACCAATGAATGCTGGTTGCCATCAGTGAGATAAAATCTCCACGCTAATTATTGCTCGGGATCTAGCTATGGAATATGTATATTATTTGGTATTATTCGACGTAGCTTTGGGAAGATTTCGCTGCAGTAAAAGTCGGTAGAATATTTTGCGAGCATCGAGACATTATGTCAATGAAACAAATGAACATGAGTATGGTACCTACTCAAAACTCAAAGCTAAAGGGACTACATGATCTAAACGCAACTTTTATAAGTTTTATAATAGGTACCTTAAAGTAATCCATTGCAGTAAACAAAATCAGAAAAAAATATATAATATTCTTAAGGATATATGCTAGGTAGATAGTGTGTTGAAAACATAATATAACTATTTTGCTACGATAGAAAAAAATCACGAATATACCTCCAAAATTTTCTTTTAACGATTAAAAACCATACTAATATACATGCAATCATTCTGATTTTTTGTCAGATACAAGCACCATATTAGCATAATAGTGTTTTATTTTTTTTAAACAATCTATAGCTTTTTTGTAAATCCATAATTGCTTCATATTTTGCAATAAATGACCAGCGTTGTGTCATCGCGCTTCTCTTTCTTTTCTATGCAGTCCGACAGTGACCACGCTTTAGGGGTTGTTAGCCTCTTAGAGCATTTATTTCAGTTAAACCATTTACATGTACTTTTGAATTGTCAAAGAGTCGGTCAGTTACAAATATGTAGCACACATGATATGATGATAAGAGGTACACATGGAGAAGAACGGGCAAGAAACTCCATGGACACTCTTTTAAATTCTGCTACAAAAATATTGTTGCATCTTTAATGTTGAATTTATAAGTAAATGTGAGGGCGATGTATATAAAGCATGTCCATAATACTTACGGCAAATAGAAACAAACAAAGAAAATAACAATTCAAAAATAAATTATTAAAATAAGCCGTGGCAGCTAAGAGATGACCAGTCCCAACTGACAGCTCCCGTTCACGAACATGACGCATGGGTCAGCACCGTTCAGCTCAACCATTTTGAAGGGAGCTAAATGATTCAACACACCCGCCTCCATCAGCGAGACATCTGAGTGAGCATGACATACTCTCAGCCGCCAGGGCACATTCGAGTCAATGAAAGACATATTACCCATACCCATAGAAATGGTCTTGTACATCTTACTTACACCTGTGTTATGCAATGATGTAATACAAATATGATCATCGTTTAATGATGGTGTTAATTTGATTGTCAACATTGTTGGTGGCTCTTGTCTTGGGTTAACATTACAAACGTAAAAGGTAATGAGGTCGTCTGTATCCCATGGGATTTACTATGTCTTTGGAATATTATTACAGCATTTCTGTATTATGCATCTATATTTATCAGTATTACACTATTGTTTCTTTCTGATATAATAATAATAATAATAATAATTTATTTGCAGACATTGAAGTCCATAGAATTACATCAGTAGGTAAATATTGACATCAAAACAAAATCATTAATTACAAATAATAGGCATAATAACAAAAATAACATAATGAAAATACATCACAAATTACATAATAATATCATAATAGAAATGAATCACAAATCATACAAAAAAACACAATACACACATAAAAATCACAAATAGGCATAATTCGATTATGAGTGCAACATAATTATATGTGAATAATTTGAAGAACTTTACCCGAATTCGGAACCCAGTAGTAACACAGTATCATTGAATGACCCATTCATAGACACACACGAAATCAAAACAAACAACAAAAGATCGGATTACAACTTTACTATCGTACTCATAATCCCGGTCATTGTTCCGAGTATTACGGATGCTCTATTTACCGGCGACCAACCAAATGAAGCAAACATAACGGTACCAGGAACAAGCACTTCAACAAAGCATTCTTATCTTATGTTAAAACTAAATAGTTACTTAGCAAAAACGTGCTGTAGATTGTATAAGTTGTTACTCAAGTTGTAGTACAACATAATTGCAGAAGAACTGCATGAGATCCATGTGAAAGTAATTAAGTTAAGCGCTATATTGAAGAAAGCATAAAAATACTCCAGTGGGTTCTATAAAATAGAAAGAGACTAGATTATTTTAAGTAACTCAGCCTATAACAGTCCACTGCTGGATATAGCCTCACCCAGGCTGCGCCACAACACCCTGTCCTCCGCCTTCCGCATCCAGTCTGTGCCAGACACCTTTTTAAGATCGTCGGTCCATCTAGCTGGGGGGCGTCCCACACTGCGCTTGCCGATACGCGGTCTCCACTCCAGGACACGTCTGCTCCACCTGCCATCGGGCCTTCGACAAATATGGCCAGCCCACTGCCACTTCAGCTTGCTTACTCAGCAGGCTATGTCGGTAACTCCGGTTCTCTTCCGGATAACTTCATTTCTGATCGTATCCTTCAAAGAAACGATAAGTAATGATAAGGTAAATCATAATAATCAGAATCAGCCTATAATGTTCCCACTCCTGGGACACACGGCTCCTCTCTTCGAGAGAAAGTGGGCTGTAATCCACCACACGGGCCCTGCGCGGGTTGGTAGATGTCACATGTCTTCGATTTTTTGTTTCTAGGACATGTCGGTTTCCTCACGATGTTTTTCTTCACCGTTTTTGAGAGCAGATAAGGTGAATGCTGTCAAGGAATTAAAAAAGGGAAACTTATTGTGCCCAAATGGGTTACCGGTTTTAATATTAGTTTAGAATGGAACCAAAGGGATCCCCATCATATTTTAGGCAATGCGTTTATGATTATGTACGTGTAAGCTGAATTAAATGAGACTTATCTGTCTTGCTGCTTGACTGTTGTATCCACTGGCCTGTATTTAAGTTCCATTTTGTAACCTGTTAGGAGTTACTCTTCTGTGTTTCCATACTCTGTGGTTTTACATGCAAAGGCGTGTCATTTGTTAATATTTTGTATGGTTATTAGAAGTGTTTATTGTGATGTAAGCTTGCTGTCTGTTAGTTACTGTATTCGGTTAATTACTCACGACACGGTTATTAATGAGCCAAACGTTTAGATTTCTTTTTTTTTGTGAATGTTTTAAACGGAACTTAAGTATTTAGAGGGGTATATTTTCTTCTCTTTTGAATTAATATTTTAACAGCACAATTATCAGAGGATTATTACAAGCTAGAATATTTTAATGTAAAAAAATTGGTTGTCTGTAAAGTTGGTGACAAGCCGAACACTTAGGCCGATCGTGCCTCTCTATCGCTAGTTCCGCGCTCTCGCTTGCACGCTTGGCTCAGGCGGAACGTGACAATGAGTCATGCTGTTTCGTGCGTGCAGCCGGCGTTCATCGATTTATAAGTTAACACACAAAAAAAAAAATGAATAAAAACAGCACATACTAATACAATGATATACCATTACAAATAAGTGGCTTATGCTATGTACAGCTCATTGAAACCCTGATCTCCAAACTAGGGGTGACCTTGTATCTTAGAGATCAGGAAAAATCCCTATCTTCTTCGATTATAAATTGTATCGATCAAAAGTGTCTGATGTCTGCGGAATGAAACGAGATAGACACTCGAACGATCTAGTCGTTTTTGTCGAGAGACACACGATATATGTGTTAGTGTCATTCGTTGATGATAATCGACAAATCGTTTTGTTGTTTCAACAATGGTCGTTAGCAGGCTAAAGTATCGTTGCTTTGAGAGTTTGAGACTAAAGACTATGGCGTGTTCATTTATTAGGACATTGATAGTTAAAATCTCGGTTCAGTACAATAACAACCACTGATTGAGCAACCTGCAGTTGAATCTTTTACATCAGCAGTCTACTTGTCTAGTTTAAGATCTTTTAGAAGTCATTAGGATAAATGGTTTCAGCTTCAACCATGAGCCCCTGACCCCCTTGCACTCTCAACATAATTAATTTTGATGATTATCGCTAAAACTACCAACCTACTTCTATCTGACGATTTTGTGATCTACAAAATTGGAACGACCTAAAACTGCGCAAGCGCGTATAAAACCAAACCGCTTCAATCTGCTCATACCATAAAAAGAAACCAAATAGAGATGGTTTTTATTTAAGTCATCATATGATAATTTTGACGTTTAAATTAGTTATCGTTTTTAACGATAGTCACATATCATTAAAGAAATTGTTTTAATTAACCTATAATGATTTATGTATTGATCAATCACGGACTTCGTTCATGGACATCCAATAATATATTAAATGACCATGTATTTTATAATAACTACAGTCAACCGGATAATAAAAAGGTTCTAGAAGTTGTAATGGTCACATTTCTGAATAAATTAGTTCACCTTGTTATAATTGCTTTTTTAAGTTTATGCCATCCTGTTGGTTCTATTAAAATTCTTACAAACAGCAATTTCCTTAGGGGGCTACAGGAGCTAAACGCAAGTTTTATAATGCCTAAAAGTATATGATCCACTGCAGTCAACAAAATCAGAAAAATATATGATATTCTTCAGGATATATGCTAGGTAGATGGTGTGTTGAAAACATAATGCAACAAATTTGATACGATAGGAAAAAATCACGAACATACCTCTAAAAAAATATTTTATCGATATAAACCCATACTTCCTATATTGCAATAAATTAGGTACCACAGCGTTGCGCACAGTGGATCGAAAATCGGCTGTAGAAGACATAGTATCTCGATTTCTTAAATGTTATTTTTTTTGCTGGAAATGACTTCTGCTGATCATTACTGTTCTATAAAATGTCATATGAAGTAATTTTGTGCACAAATGGAAGAGTTATAATTTTTATAAGAAAAAAATGTATGGAGCTGACATGAAAAATGAGGATATCTCTGGAATCGCAAGGTTGGCCGTTATATCCTTGCACACTGTTATAGTACTATTTATTTGTGAATTTTTGACATACTTAATATCGCAGCATCACTTGCGATTATTTTTTTTTTTAAATCTTCAAAATTAAAAAAAAAATTAAAAAGTATATGATACATTTTAATGCTTAAATATGGCTATACCAAGTGTAATTTACAATATTTTTTATGCTTAGACCAAAACATTCTAAGAAATCACAAAGTCGTATTACCTACTTATTTGAAATGACATGGTAATTATGAATTACATAATATGTAATCTTGTCTAATGCCTCAAGTCCACATTAGCTAATGATTAATAAAACTTAATACCTATATACCTGTTAAAAGGATACATACCATAATGAGGGTAATTAGATAAACGTGATCATTAGTCAATAACAATAAATGGTAAACTATTGTATGATTAAAAATAAAAGCAAATTATTAAAAAAAAAATATTAACTTAACCTAACATAAACAATAAAAGTTAACTTATTTTATACTTCGTCACCATCAGAATCCACTTCAGAATCAGGCTCTACAATAGATATAACTTCTAAGAACTCTATCGGAGCTTCCTGATCCTGAAGTTTCAGTAGTTCTACTGTTTCCTTAAAGTATGTCTGCCTCTTGTGGGCATTTAATTTTGGTCTTGTGGAAGCCTCTGAAGCTTCTTCCGAAAGACTTCCAATTGGTACAATAGCATTTTCTGCAATTATGTCCCCTCCGTGAATCAACAATTTGTGGACGGTTGATGACATGTAGTACCAATCGTACAGTTCCACGTATTTTTCAGCGGTTGTTCTAGCGTATTCTTTAAATTTCGGCACGTCTACAATCTCTCCAGATGTGATAGCTTGCAGAATCACAGCAAATCTGCGTATTAGGTCTTCATCTAATCCAGTGATCGCTGCAGTTTTATCAGGAAATTCAAAAAACCGCCTTGCTGTGTTCCCGTCGTTAGTTGTGCCTGATCCTTGCTTAACGATGTCAATCAAAAGTTTGAGATCATCTTTGAATCGATCTTGAATGAGTTTTTTTCGTGAATGCAATAACTCTTGATGACCTTCTCCTCTTGCAGACCACTTTTTGAAGTCGAGACGATACGCTATGTGTAGAAGACATTCCATCACATTAATGCGGGCATGAAGTGATGATAATCCGAACTCATACACACCAGAAGAAATGGTTTTTGACGCAATGACATCTAACTTATTAATTTCTGTAGGCTTAGCCAAACACAGGTAGCAGGCCGCATTTGACTTAGCTTCAGACAGATATGTACAAATTTTGCCGTCAATCATCGTCATCATTAATTTGTGACTAATTTCATGTCCTTGACATTTTGAGGGAACGAGAGCTTCAATTTCGTTATCCATTGCAGTTTTTTCATTTATGACAACGTCTTTGGTTTCTTTCACAAAACTAAACTGTACTGGACGGCAATACCTAGGTGAGCAGGGTTTTGGATTCACCCATACGGTATCACCGTCAGCTGTCAACTTTAATGGATCCAAAGAGGTCATAAATATGCTGGAATCATCTTGACCACTCTCTATGTTTTGCTTATATCTACTTTGGTTAGACGCACCGTCAAATCCCCACTTTGATATTAATATCAATTGTTTATCTTGTATCGCATCAGGACTACGAATAGTTTCAAAAATTCTGTTCACTGTTAAATCTAGTAACGCTTGTAGTGCAATCTTAGCAGATGAATCCGTTACAGTCACAAATGTCTTCGGAGGGTAGCACTGTAGCTTAGCTTTTTGCACTTTATAGTAAGACGGATATATCTCCTTTGAACCTTCTCGAATAGTCGTTTCCCTTAATGTGATATATTGCCATTTCGATAGTTTTAATGAAAGTAGCAAACCCAGTGCTTTTTCTGGTGAAAATATTGTTGAAGGAGCTGGTTTGTTCAACATTTCCTTGATTTTTGCTGCTGCTTGTGGATTTTGGAGCATATGTTCAATAACAGATGCAATATCCTCACGACCATCTCCTTTCAAAAGTGCTGCAGCTGAATAAGCTACTTCATTAGGGTCATCGCCTATATGTTCATCAGATCGTCTCTTCTTCTGCTTGTTACTTAGATCTTCAAACGGCTTTCGAGATCTTTTTGTCATCGTTGAAGTTGATTTCATTGTTGAAGTTGATGGTACAGGTTCAGTAGAAATATTTTCACTTGTTGATTCTTGAATGAGCAAATTGGTTTGCACGCAGTTTGGCCAGTCAATATTTGCTTCAAGCCAGTTACTGTAATCACGTCTAAAAACTTCACTTTTCCTGTGGGATCGTAACCATCTCTTTTGAACTGCCCGTGTAAATCTTCGACAAAATTCTTTCACGGTAACACTGTCTTCATCTGAAACGCTAGAGCCCAGTCGAATAACAAGTGTGTTAAACAATATTTCATGATCGAAAGACGAAGCATCCTGATTGCTCAGAATAACAAACAAATCCAAATTTGTAATAATGCTTTCCATTATTCACGATCACTGAGTAAAAAGACACGGTAGGATAGATGTTAGTATTAGAAATGCTCTAAATGAACTGAAGTTGTGAATCCAATGTTTGACTATTTCTTGTTATTGACTAATAATGGTATCACATTTATCTAATTACTTTCATTAAGTTAATCCTGCACTAATTGCTAAATTAGCGAGTACCCCAAATTATTTTGGTACGTATCCTTTTAACTAGGTATATAGGTATTAAGTTTCATTAGTCATTAGCTAATGTGGACTTGAAGCATTAGACAAGATTACGTATTACGTAATTCATAATTACCATGTCATTTCAAATAAGTAGGTAATACGACTTTGTGATTTCTTAGAATGTTTTGGTCTAAGCATAAAAAATATTGTAAATTACACTTGGTATAGCCATATTTAAGCATTAAAATGTATCATATACTTTTTTTTTTAATTTTGAAGATTAAAATAAAAAATCGCAAGTGATGCCGCGATATTAAGTATGTCAAAAATTCACAAATAAATAGTACTATAACAATGTGCAAGGATGTAACGGCCAACCTTGCGATTCCAGAGATATCCTCATTTTTCATGTCAGCTCCATACATTTTTTTCTTATAAAAATTATAACTCTTCCATTTGTGCACACAATTACTTCATATGACATTTTATAGAACAGTAATGATCAGCAGAAGTCATTTCCAGCAAAAAAATAACATTTAAGAAATCGAGATCCTATGTCTTCTACAGCCGATTTTCGATCCACCGTGTGTCGTCGCGCTTCTCTTTCTTTTCTATGCCGTCCGACAGTGAACGCGCTTTAGTTGTTGTCAGCGTCTTAATCCCTATCTCTAATGTTCAAGCTCGCATTTAAATTACATAATTGATCGATTTGACAGAATAATCGAATAAATATCGATTAATTACATTCTGGGTTTACGCCGGTTGCAACACTACGCCTTTCGTCTCGTAACTGAATGCTTTACTTGTTTTGTTTACAGTAACAGCTCCGCCATTGTTGTTGGGCAGCGGCAAATTTACGTGCCAACAGTTTTGCAACTGACAACCAGTTTTTGTAGCACCGATGAAGATATGAGAATGCTAGCACCGAACCACTTTCGCAACGTGTCGCGTAATTAACTCTTTATCAGAGTCTCAGGGTATCACAACCCTTCTATCTGACGCCTGAGATTAAGTAGGCAAGTTACAATTGCTCAATTAATTATTTCGAAGTAACTGAGTACCTTACAAACGCTTACTGCGAGCCTATTTCTGTATCAAAGTTGACTACGCACGGCAATTACAATCCATTTTGAACAGCAATTTTAATTAAACTGTTTAAGTGTAAAAGTATTCATTATTGTTGAACACTGAATAGTTCTTGGAAATTAATCTCGAATTTTCATAGACAGTTTAATGATTAAGTTATCACACTCGGAATCGAATGCGTGCTCAGACAGTTAATAAAATAAAGGCTAAGTTGAAAACGCCGCGTTTACACTTTATTAAATCTTTTACGATATCTTTAGCAACACTGTGAATTAAGTTGAAAGACAATAAAATGACCTATAGCAGTTATAAAACAACGTCACACCACAATATTAAACGGGTATTATTAGTCAATAATCGTATCGTGAAACGGAATAAAACACAACGAAAATAAACATAAACGATTAAAAATGCAAGAATGTGATTCAATGAACTTGTTCAGACGTCGCGACCTTGGTAGAGCGTGCAAAAAGAAAACAACCGGAATATTTGTGGGCGAGTTCATTCTGCGTTTGCGCGTATGTACGGAATACTTCGGAACTACATCTGAAGGTAAGCGGCTTTCCGCACCGGTTCGGTACATTTCGAACGCCTTTTACTTACGATACATGCACGTCTGTGGGCGGGATCCACCGATCCCGGCTCTGTGGCCGAGATATTGCCACACTGATTGTTGTTTTGGCCACATTAGTGTCAGTTACGTAACAATGGTACATTTTGTAATCCGACACATATGGAATAAGTTTAATATTAAAAAGGACCACACTAGAAGCAGCGATTTTTTTTTTTGACATGTCTGTATTCTATAACTATTCAAACATCTACATTAAACAATACAAAGTACAAACCGCCAAACTAAATGTATCACAACTGTAACACAACGTAAATTGAATTCGTATTTTAATCCCTCTCGCCGAATACATAACAGTGAATTAATTAATTTTATTATGACATTTATTGAAGCAGTAAGCTTTGAGTCGGTGAATTATTTGATTAATCTAGAGCAAGGATTGTGTTTAGATATGTAATTAAGTGAAAACTAGAACTATAAATCATAGGAAGATATTGTGAAGCGTAAAGTAGCAGTTTACACCCGTTCTTGAGGAAAATGAAAGTGGCTAGGTAATAAGGAAATTCGATTAAACAGAGGCTAATGGTCAGGAAGGGCGCTAAAAACGATACAAAGTCGATTTCCGTTGCATGGGCGTACTAAGTCTCTTGGACAAACTTTACTGTAAGTGTGAGTGGGACTATTAACAATGACATTTATGTCAATATTTGAATTTATTGATCGGAGATATTGAAAGTGTCGACGAATAAAACGAAATTACGACTTACGATGTGCGTTTGTGAGTAAGACTAGCTTATACGGACTCAAAAAGAAATGTTTCGCCGCACCACAAGAAATGTTATTCCTGGAAGTGACAAGGGTAAAACTCCGTACGACAGTAGTAGATCCTTTTTAAATCCGGCTTGCCATACCGTGAATGGGTACTGGAGCTCTACAAAAATACAAACAGTTTCTTTAAGCACAGCTTTTAAATAACAACACGAAGAAGAACTACGTAAGTAAGTGGCGATTAACACAATGTGTTTCCTCTTTCGTAACTTCAGCTTAAGCGTTGGGGCCCCACCATAGATATATCTCACCAATTCAAGCTCTTACCACCAATTGTTCATCATAAATGGAGCTTGTAACCTCAAGTGTAAAAATGGACGTATTACACCAATTTCCAAACGTTAACATTTAATTGTTCGACACAAATGGTAGCTGTAATCGTCAGCGTTTAAAATCCATTTAAGTCTTTCCGTGATGTAATGACATGCCAGGATCGTATACGTAGAAAGTTTACGTAAAATCCGCATCCGCGCACAATGCTACAAAAATAAAACCTCTGCCATTTATGGTGACGGTACGCAATACCGGCTATCGCAGTTCGCAGTCCTTTAAAGTCGCTAAGCCGCTTATGAAATGTGGGTACAGACGTTCCAACTTTTCTCATCGACTGTGCTCATAGCGTTCATTCCGGCGGCCGCTAGGTGGCGCGCCGAGCGGCTCCCGACGCTCAATGAATTTTTCTTTTATATCATCCTCGAGTTCCGGGTACAGTGTATTGAACACTACGACTTGTATATAATATATTAGTTGTCTCACGCTTCGCAGTCGCCTCGCAAAAACTTTACTGACGTCGCGGTCGATTGGTATCAAGCTCAAAAAAAGTTACAACTATTTGGCCGTGTCGGCTAAGGTGTTAAAGATGAATCGTCTTTTTTATAGATTCAATAAGTATTATGTTAATACGATGGTGTCTCATTAAATTTTTACAAGGAAGCCATAAATCTGTCGAATGGATGAATTTGTCGAACGTTTGACAACATTAGCATAATTTGCATCAATCAATAGCGTGGACAAAATTATTTATTATACTTCTGTAAGTGATAAACGTTTAAGAGGTACACCACATACACTTTGACTCATATTATGGCGATAACAAGAATATCTTCTCACTTCGGCACAAAAGGGCCTTTTTAATTAAATTCGGCTTTTATGCGCAATAATCGTTTTGCCTTCAACAATGCATTCAGGACTACATTGTTCGAGAAAATGTATGCATAATAGTATGGCTAAGTGAAATGCGGGTGTAAATAACTTTACGCCAAGATTAAACTATGAGATACGCTGGGCTGAGGTCGAAGTAAAATATTCAAGACAACAAAAACACCTAGAAGTAAAAACAGTAAAGTGCAGAGATTTCCTTTCATTCCGCATAGAACAACAGTTAACATGCAGTTAACGGTTGACCGTGCCCAGTTATGTAAGTACGAAAGCTGCATTTTTGACAGCACGACCTTTCTATGCAACTGCACTAGTTTACAGTCGAGAAAGCCGACCGCAGGCGACAGGAACTAACCTTTCGCGACCGACCTTTAGCCAATATTAGATCCGACCCCGGCAGTGTTAGATACGTGAAATACGCTACCATTTCACTGTTGATAACGTTTTGGTCGTGGATAATTTCTATGTAAGCGTAGGCGTGAGCATCGGTCACGTATTGGCCTGAGTTATAACCCGGGAACGAAATAAATCTTGCTTTAGGTCTGTGAGTTCTATACTTCGGTGTTGAGCACATAGACCGCCCACGCTAAGGATTTACATACGTAAAACGCTGGTAAATAGGGCCTGCTATCAATCTTTGAGTATAAAGGTAATGAGGGCCTTTAAGTGACTGTCTTTTATGAAAATCAACTCAGATTTACTGGGTGAATGTCAGTGCCGTGTTAGTGCCAATGAAACCATTTTGGTAGATTTGACAGTTTTAGTGCCGACAATGGACAGTCAAAATTAAAATACGACTTTGGAGATTCGTCTGCTAAAATGACAAGCTTAGAAATTCTGGCAATTTCCCTCCATAGATTGTAGCGGTTATTGGGAGTCTAATGATAAGCTTACATTTTCCAGAATGATGGGTGCCGCTTGATAGTGAAAACGAGTTACAGTTCATACATGTGATGGTATCAATACTGTTAATTAATATCTAATCCTATTCATTCCGTTTTCTCAAGATAAGACGACCGTATCCAACGAACCAGTTATATAATTTTATAAAATGTTCGATTTTATAACACATTTGGAACTTGTCAGAGAACGAGCCAACCAATTAAATTATTGCAAAACGAACGTTTCTTACAATGCAAACTTTTCCTCGTGTCGCGGCCGCAACCTCAGATCGAATTGAGTTTTTATTAGAGGGAATGAGCGAATATGAAATCTTGTACACTCGGGCCACAATAGAGCGATTTCAGCTTTCGCTACAGTTATATTACACGGGTTCCTTCACGCATATTTTATAATTCGACTCGCAATAACGATATTTGTGGTCACATTGTTTGTATTTCCGTGCGTAATAAATTTGGGGAAAATAATTTGGTTATGCAATTTGATTTCTTAAGGCTGAGCAGACTGGGTCGATATATTGCTGCCTGTCGCGCCCGCGATATCGCGCTAGTCTGCACGAACTTTTAAAGACAAGCAAATTAAGAGTACGCAAATTTAATGTAAGCACAATAAGTGCTCATTCGCGGAACGAGGTCGGGGCGGGGCGGGGATCGACGTTATGTGACAGCGGCGCGTTTTCTTGTCAACGTCAACTTATGCGTTTTCTTGCAAGAAAATTTGTTTTGAAAGTAGTTTACATTCTAACATAATTTGAAACAATCTGCAATGTTTTACCGTATAAAAACTATTGACACTTTGATACTTTATGCCGCAAACTGTTTCCAACCAAAAACTGAGCTTACCTAATGAAAAACTATTATTTTTATTGTAAAAGTTTTTTGCTCGTTGGTTACAATGTCGTTGAAAGTAATACCTGCACTACGGGTGGTCGTAGTGTGTACATATTTATTAAACATTATATAAATGTTGATGGCTCAGTAATCACTGAGACTGACGGTGTTTTAAGTGACTGACACACATAATCAGCCTATAATGTTCCCACTACTGGGACACAGGCCTCCGCTCTGTGAGAGGGAGTGGGGCCGTAATCCACCACGCGGGCCCAGTGCGGGTTGGTAGATGTCACATGTCTTCGATTTTTTGGTTCTAAGGACATGCCGGTTTCCTCACGATGTTTTCCTTCACCGTTTTGAGGGCAGTGGTGATGAAATAATTTACACAAAGTAAAGCGCCTGTCCGGGTTCGAACCTACGACGTACAACTCGTAAGTCGCGGCCGTTATCACTGGGCCACAACTGCTCTCTGTGACTGACAGTAGCGTTAAAATCGAGCGCTACATTTTTTGACTGGATTTAAAGATGTGGAAAATAATTTAGTCTTTCGTTCCGATTACTTGAAATTTAAGTATGTCATAAAGCTTTAGAAGTTTTTCTTCACTACGCTTTTGCCTTTGACGTGATATTGAGTAAGTCAATGAACTTAGCATCTTTTAAGTAAAGTACTGTGAGAAAAGGTTTTAAGTTAATTAGTTAAAAATATTTATTTCTGTAAATTCTTAGTACTATTCTTTTTAACTAAATGATGTCGGTGTTTCCTATCTGACTACTCTGAGAAGACACACCGAAACAAATTCAGACCTCACAGTTTCATTTTTAAAGTCCAGATGATTAGATCATGTGAGAACCATGCATATTAGCGTCTGAGATGGTCTTTTGAGGAAAGAGTCGCACTGATTTCAGTGGACCTGTCAAGCCAGTGTGCGCATGTATCATTCGTAGGTGTAGGTCGTAGTTGAGAAAATTTATTTTCAAAACATTTAAAAACCAGCCAAGTACGTGTCGAACTCCGTACAGTGAAGGGTTCCGTAGTTGGGAAGTTGGTATGAATTTATCCCAAAAACAAACTTAACATTGTAGTTGATAAACATGTTCTCCCATACGTAATTCTCCAACTGCAAATTTAAGTTGGTCGACTATTACTCGTTAACTTGTAAAGCCCACTTAGCTGTCATAGTTTTCCTTTTAATTTCATTATATGTACTATTGCCATGATTTTTTTCACATCTCCATAAACAACCATTTAACTGGCAGGGGGGACACTTGACTCTAACATAAATTTGCATTTAATATTTAATATTACGCAAGGGGATCATTGTATCGAAAAGTGGTGTTAACAGACCCACAATACGGCCTATCCAACGATAATCCATACTATGGGGTAGACGAGAAAAAAATATCATCCCCACATTACGTGCAAAGGAGAAACCCTAAAAAAATTCAAGATTTTATTTTAGCACTTTGTCAGCATGATTATTAATATGTATACCTATGCCAAATTACAGCTTTCTAGTACTAAGCGTCTCTGAGCTACAGCGGGGACAGACAGACAGATAGACAGATGGACATGGCGCAACTATAAGGGTTCCTCGTTTACTACGGAACCCTAAAAATAAATGAGCATCAGATAGTGCGGAAGCAAATGATCGATTTTAGATCGAACAACAGTCTAGACTGCTTGAAACGACGGCCTCAAATAAACAGCCGCTGATTTGCCTACAAATAACATAGGTCCTGGTTTCTCGTTGACTGGTCTTTATTGCAAGTAAGATTTCAATCTAATACTTGAAACAAGTGACTACCCACGCAGCCATTTCTTGTCTATAAATGTGTGAACTGTCAGGCAAGTTATAACTTGATGACGGGGTTCATTAAAGATGGCAGTTAGGAAGTTACTTCAAGTACAGACTCTTAGAACTTTAGCGTTCGTGTCTTATAAATAAACTAGGGAGTAGGTGCTTAGATGGTACATTTAAATGTTCAAAAGGTGACGACACCGTATTCGTTTCTGGAATTTTCACAATTGATCCAGGACGGAAACAATAAAACAACGGAAGAAAAGTTTCTTATTTCAAACTTTCATTTTTTTTTTGTTTTGGTACTTAAATTGTTTTTCTTTTTATCCATACCATTTATGTTCGAAATTTTTATTTTGTTTTATTATTATTGTCCACTCTGAAACAATTGCAATGCTAAGGTTGACACTCCACAATTTCTTACGTGCGCTCCTTACCTTTATTCATCTTCTAAACTCCAGGATGTAAGTACGTCTATAAAACAAGCTATTTTATTCCTCTGTTTACTTACACAAACCTACGTCATAAGTTATGATGTACCTTGAGAATTGTGAAGTGAAATAATAGCTTTAACGGGGAAAAGTATTGTATGTGAGTGTCATTAGGCCAACAAGTTTACTGGTATTGTTTATAACTTTAAGAGGGTAATAAATGTTTAATGGCCTGCTTGAAGCTACGTTGAGCATTTGCGCAGTGCATCCGATCCGAATCCGGGAAATGACGATCCTAAGTATCCGTTGGTACGGGTTGTGAACTATAGCGGTGTAAGAATCATTTGCGTGGTGTGGCCTAAATCGAAACTAACGTCGCCATTTTGATTTTTCAATTCAATTTCACAAATGTCACAGACAATTGTTTACCAACAACCACCCCAACAATGTCATTAAAGAGCCAAAAGATTTAAATTCGAATTTAGAATATCCTGTGATGTTTTGTTCGGAGCGATTTTTCTCAGATTCGAATCGGTGTTTAGGTACCAACAACCCCTCCAACAATGTCATTAATGAGCCAAGAGATTTCAATTCGAGAATATCGTGTGACGTTTTGTTCGGAGCGACTTTTCTCAGATTCGAATCGGATTCGGATCAATGTACTAGCAGTGTTAGGTTCCAATTTGCGACGTATTTGTGAGATGGTGGCGTTCTCCGTATTGAGTACGCATACTAAATCGCCTTTGACAGATATGATCGTTTACTTTGCACAATTTTGCATCTGTTTTGTATGTGAAACAACTGAATAACTTTGAAAATATCCCTCACAAGTCGTTAGTTTGAAATGTTAGCGCGTGTTTGTATTATATTATGTACTAGGTACTAAACTATTTAATTGTAAGTAGATAGGTGCTTAAATGGGACCAAATTCATATCCGGTTAAATGAAATAATAGGTGTCCAACAAAGCCCAGTCTATAATTGCCTTAAAATATAAACTAGCAGCGAATTATCTAAACTTGGTAACCTAGAAGTTAAGGAGAACTTATTAAGGCCTCAATTTACCGAGAATGGAGTTGTGTCGTGAGGTCGCGGGTTCGAACTCCGATTGTGGTATGGCCACATTTAGGTAATACATTCACAAGTTCGTTGCTAACAGTAAAATTGCTAAATAACAATGTTATTTATTTTGCTTTCCTTGTTTGGTTTTAAGGAGAATTCTTGACGGAATATGGGTTACGTTCGTTGGATTTGGAATGAGAAATGACAGAAAAGATTTTTAAAAGCGGTTCAGGTTGAATCCTCAAATTCCCAGATTAGCATATAAAGTATATATAACCAACATAAATAAACAAAAATCCCTTCCCGTGATCGACATTTAATCGAGCCATTAATAAAATTCCAGTTCATCTTAGAATCTCCCAAAAACGAACTCTAACTTCTTCTGTTAAGATAAAAAATTGCGCAACATGTGTTTGTAATAAACATTAGTAAGTTTAGGGTATCGTTTACGGTTTACTATCCGAGTGTAACGGGGCCATAAAGTCGTGTGATACGGAGGCCCCCTAGAGAGTCGCACGCGCAGCTTTACGACGTGCGTTATGGCCACACACTAGGTAAAAAGTGTATTCGCGAATTACATAATGTTCTGTCTAATGTTTTAATTTAAAGTGTTTGATAATATTGTGGTCAGTTTGTAGTTGTTGTGATATTATTATAATGATAATGGCAATGTATGATCGTTTATTTTGTTTTTGTGTGATTTATTTGTTGAGGTTTGGCGTTTGAGAAATCACCTGTATGGTTTAGAAGGATTGGTTGGCTTTTATCACGATTGTTAGTAGTTTCACTTGTAGAGAAACTTAGATCCAATTTTTATGTCTAGTCCGATTGTTTCTAAACTCATTATACTATAATAGGGACTTATCAGTTATAAGTATGCTTTCGGAATTATAAGATTCGCAACATAAAAGCAAATAATCTTTACGGCTCTCGGTGAAAACCAGAGCTGGGGCTCTATCTCGCACAGCATTATGCTAAGCGATGGCCGTTTTGCGTGGATGTGACGCATATTATCCCCCAACTTGTTATTTCATGTTTGCGTTCTTTTTTTGCGTTATGTTTACCGCACATAAACGTTTTTGTCTTTTCTTTACTATTTTTGTGTAAAGTACCTACTACTCGTACATAAACATAATTCTTGTATTAACCGTTTATACATTTCATATTCCGCATAACAAATTATGTTTACCTAATTTCTCGAAGAATTTTATCCACATAAATCGTTTTAAGCTCCATTAATTTACAATTTGCTCGTCATTATAAATTCTAAATATTTACACGTCAGCCGACCGCAAAAGTGAAATAATTTGCTTCATGAATATGCAACGCAAAACGAGTTAACTGACGAAAACTGAATTAGTTAATGACGCTCGTAGCTACGTAGCGTGGCGTAGGCGGAAAAGGAACGTTATTATTGTGATGCTTATTAAAGTAAATAGCATTTATAATCAACTAATGACGCCATTAAATCAACGCCGGCTATCGCTGAAAACCAGCGCTGGGGCTCTGTCTCGCATAGGATCGGAGCATTATGCTGAGCGTTGACCGTTTAGCGTGGATGTGACGCATATTCTCCCCCAAATTGTTTCTTTTTTGTATTTGTGTGCCTTTTTTGCGTCATATTTACCGCAAATAAACGTATTTTCTTTAAACTTTTTTTTCTTTAAACTACACACAATTTCAATTACGTGAGTAATTATGACTATGAGCTATGACTGGCCACATATTTTTACTTCTTTCTCCCTCTCACAGAGAGGAGGCCTGTATCCCAGCAGTGGGAACATTATAGGCTCATGATTTTGCTACATATTTCTAATTTTCTAACTAGCTGCTGCCCCCGGCTTCGCCCGCGTGGCTTTTTCTAAAATAAAAGTAGCCGAAGTTACTCCTTATCATCAACATCAGCTATCTACTAGTGAAAGTCCTGTCAAAATCGGTCCAGCAGTTTCATCGATTTGCCAGAACAAACAGACAGAAAGGCAAACATTTTAAAATTTGTTTTTTGTTATAACTACCGTATATACTTTCATAAGTATTTAGTAAAAAGCTGTTATTTTGACAATGACAACAATGTTCAATTATTATTGATATAGTATAAGCTCGTTGTCTAATACGGTGTAATTAAAATCGATTAGATCTACGTATAGTTTAATAACATCCAAGGACTTTAGAAATGATTACTGCCACATATAAGTTAGGTTATGTCGGCTATGACTTTTTTAACATTATCAGTAACTCACCCCCGCTGACATGTGAATTTGTCACTGTGCAGCGCCCGCCTCAAGTTTCAAGCCCTCATAAAGTTTAAATCGGAATGTAACTGATCTACAGTAAGCCAATGCCCGGGCGCCTTTTAAAGGGTTCAACACGAACCCAAAAAAAAAATCCGTAACTATAGTAAGATATTTGCAATAGAAATCTACAGTTCTACAGACAAAATGTTCTACAGTAAGCGAATGCCCGGGCGCCTTTTGAAGGGTTCAACACGAAACTAAAAAAAAATCCGTAACTACAGTAAAATACTTGAAGGAGAAATCTACAGTTCTACAGACAATAATGTATGTTCTACCGACGGTATATTTTCAAAGACATGCACATTACACATACAAAGTAAGAAGCAAACCCCACTAAAGTCACGAACCGGCGAAGTCTTCCCCGTCCTTTGTTAGGAACGATATCAAGATCTGGGGATACTTGCGAAAGAATGTGCCAAGTAATCGTTAAACTATGCAAATTACGCCTAGGTCCTAGATAAAAAGTTTCACGTTTACGCCTAACCACCGATAAACATTGCATGTTAATTAAACAAAATTTTCTGTAGAACAAAGCTTTGAAATTGATTGGTTGATTCTTGGTACTTGGCGAGTTCTTGCTGCTTGATCACCTTTACGAAATACCTAAAATTAAACTGGTCTCACCGGATTATAAGAGGGAGTTGTGTAAGTTAATGATGATGAATGGCTTGATAAATAAATCACTTATGCGGTGGTGAATGTGTTTTTACTTGTACAGTCAACAGGGGAAGGGATGGAAGATTTTTTTGGAATTCTGATAGACAGGATGATTACGAATTTACATACCAGCATTTGTTATATCATCAACCCTAATTAGGTCATTCAGGTCAATTACGAGTTACATGTTGAAAATCTCAGTATTCTTCTCTCTTATTATTGAAAAAAAAAATACTGAAAGACTTTTGTTAAAAAAACATTTGGGTGTTCTGTTCATTCTTCATTTTTTTTTTTTATGTTGACTGTATTCCAGTTGAAGTTGTGCAATGGCCAATGCGTAATGAACCATGGTAGCAATTATAGGTATACGTCACAAACATCAATAGTCATTAAGGAAATTGGACCAATACCAGTAATAGCCGTGCTATTGCTATCGAGTAGCATAGGTGTCTAATTTTGACACACGTGATAAGCTTAGAGCGATGAATAAAGCAGTAAATAAACTTTTAACTGTGTGCTGGTAGAAAAAAATGTCGTGTGAGTTGAGAACGTACAGCAGTATCGTGTTTAAAGGCTCGTGCAGACTGACGGGATGCATTATTAACGACAAGCACTTTGAGGGTTTCTGTATTTTTAATACAGGTCAAAAATGTCTCGAAATTTATAAATTTCTATGATAACTTCATGGAAATTGTTCTACCGGTGTCGCGTCGCGTCAATCTGTACGACCTTTAAAAGTTGCTAAGATGAGACAGTGCTTAAACAGTAGTGTTTTTCATCTGTGTTTCGAGGTGAAAATTATTACTTTTTGTGTCGGATAAATATGAGGTAGGGACAAATATTGCACCTAAAATTTTTTTAACAGTTTTAAAATAACGTAAACCCACGAAGTGCTTTTCGTTAATAAAGGTCCCATTTATGTTGGGAACATTTAAAGTTTTGCTAATAACTTTTGACTAGAAGAACTTTTAATATCCCTATGTCATTAGATACTATAATTATATTCCCGGGAACATCTCAACTTGGAAATTTTCTGCCTATTTTGTCCTCAGAAATTTCACTTTCAACTCTTGTTATGATTATTTTAAGTCGAGTTCTTGCTCTAGTTACAGTTTGCGTGAAGATGATGATTCTCCTCACCTGTTCGTCATAATTGGAGCGCGACTAAGGTCGTGGCCTCACGCGCGGGGTATTTCAACTATAAGAGCGAAACCACACGATGCGTTGCCGGTGCGTTGCGACGCATGAGCGGTGACGCTGCGTCATCCTACATACAAATCACAATGACATGCCACACGTTGCTTTGCAACGACGTGTAGCGATGCAACGCACGCTCAATGGACAAAGACACCAGAGAAAGGAAGCGGGGAAGAATGTTACGGTGCGATGTCAAGCATCTGAGCGGCAATAAATCGCAGCGCAGTGTTGTTTGTACTTAAGTAAACTGACACACCCAACACTGACACGCCGCGACGTCGTAGTAAGCGGCGTTGTGTTGCGACATTGCATTGCCCGCACTCGGTGCGTTGAAATTATAGCGGTGCGACAACGCAACGCACCGGCAACGCCCGTGTGGCCTCGCTCGAAATTGAAACCGCACATCTTAATAAACGTTTATGTTTACGATGTAGACTGTGCCTATAATTTTGTTTGGAAGTGGAATGTTGACATTGAGTACTAAGCCCTATTTTCTTTTATGACGAGTGTAAAACTGTAATTCAGCATCTACTATGTAAATTCTGACTACTCTTAGTGAGTTCTGAAATAAAGTTATAGGTTGCATGGGCAATAAATATTATATAATTACTACTTTAATTAATATTAATTAAAGTAGTGTATTCGACAATTGTGGCTGTTCTGAATAAGCTAAGTGTTAAATCTTTGTAATCACACGTCTAGGCGCGTGCCTCACCTTAAAATGTTATAATTACCCACACAACACACTCTCGTTGGAATACAGATTTTCTGTAACCTTTTAGTATAACGCAGGGTAGCCTTTACCAGAAGTGGTCATCGTATTGGTGGTTCAGCGGCTTCTATATCATCAGAATTCTGCCAGAATATAGCAGTTCGTCATAAACGTGGTACAACAACGGCTACCTTGTCATCCACACAGCATGTAACTTTACTGTCATCTCCCTATTTTTTATTATACTCTTTCCCTGACATTATTCTCTGTTATCAGGAGATAGCCGCCACGCAGCTATCGATGCGACACTCTGCTAGAGCGATTGTCATCAGCCAGTGTCACTCTTAATCTTAACCGACCTTTTCGGTAATTCCTGTAACTTCGTAACAAAACGAGACGGCGCCACTTGCTTGCACTTGCAAGTATACAGCGAAACTAGAGACACTTTCAATAAGTATGTATCGTGTACTTAACAGTTTTTCCCGCCCCGACCCTTGCTCGAGCCACCCCGCGCCACTGAGCCTGTAGCTTTTAATTCATCCCTAATTAATCTTAATACGATCCGGCCTGTCCCTTGCTGTCCACCCCCAGCAACGCCCTAAGCCGAGGTCCGTACCCCACAGGGGGTGACCTTAGCGTGTAGTCGCCTAGTTTATAAGTTTAAAACCTGGCTGTAGGCCTTAATTTATTGAGACATCCACAGGAAAGTCTGGTTAAGCAAACGACAACCTCCTACGCTGACCTGGGAGATACCATTTATAAATAAAAAAAACTGAACAGTTTTTAAAGTTCTCTTTTTTTTGGGTTGGAAATTATCAAATAACGCTCTGGGCGGAGCGGGAGGGTGTGTCAGACTCTTACTGACTAAAACCCACCCGTATTCCTTCCGTTGCCTGTGTTGCCAGGGGCCTCGGTAACCCTTTTGAACTTCCACGCGACCCCGGCAGGCATCGGCCCTAGTGGACCCCTACACTTGTGCTGACAACTCTTTGAGGCGCGCGTGGAACACAACGCGCCATTGACCCGGGCTTGGTCCTTACCGGACGGTGAGCTACCCATTGCTCACCGTCCGCAAGCCCGCGCCTACGGTGGCCGTAAATCCGCCCGGGATTCCCGACGCCCAGGGCGTCTCCTGCGGCGGCTAGGGGTGAGAGGGCGCGAAATTTGCCTTTCCCTCAACCGTCCCGCCTCCTTCTTCGCGAGCATTACTGCTTCGCAGAAGGAGGTGACGGCTGCTCATGCCCTCTCGCTCCGTATTTCAAAAAAGTTCCCTGACATCATTCTTCTATAAACTGTACCCCAATCAAACCATACTCATATTTACCATGCCATACCTTCAAATGATCAATTATCTATTAGTTACTCATGGCTTACAGCAACAACTATGATTGCAGCAAGAAATTAATATCACCCACGCCACCGCAGTGACTCATACGCATGGCTATGGATAGACAGGGCAATCCATTACGTATACTAATGAGTATTGGTGTAAATGTTACTTGTCAGCGATATGTGAAATTAAGCAAATATTGGATGTATTAGGGTTGTACTAATATTATAAAAAAGATAAATTTAGAACTACTGATCCGATTTCGAAAGCTCTTTCACTAAGCAGCGGCCGGTAGCGGCGCGACGAGCTCTTTCAGTGTGAAATAATTTTAAGCTGTATCTACATAATTTCTTTTAATTATGTAGATAAAGCTTAAAATTATTTACAGTATCGCTTGAAAAGCTCGAAAAGTTCGCGCGACCACGCGCGTCTTGTCCGCGGTACTTCCCGCGGCTACCCGCGTCGCGTCGCTGCCGGGTTCTGCCGTTCCGGTGTGAATCGACCCTAATGGGAAGCGACAGTATTGCCGAGTGTCATAGGATATATTACGTTAAAATATTGTTAGAATAATTTACCACCCTGTATAACAAAATATAAGCTCCTGTAGCGGTTTTAAAACAAAACTATTAAATTACATAGTTGAAACTACTCACTAACATGTAACTAGCCTACTAGTTGAGAATAAAACCGTTGAACGTGTAACCATAAGTATTGTATAGGTGGCCGTTATCAAGAATAAGTTTATTACATTTTGTTATCTTTTCTTCTCATGTTGTCTGCCTTGTTGGTCTAGTGGTTGCAAGCACTACTGCTGAGCATGAGGTCCTGGGTTCGATTCCCGGGTCGGGCAAAGTGTTATTGGGTTTTTCTACCTGGAATTTCTCAGTAGCAGCCCGAAGTCTAGATATGTGCCCGGTTGATGGCAATAGGCTCGCCCCCTAGTACATGGGAGTTAAACATAACTGGCGAAATGTTGGTGTACTACAGGTACACCTCTGCCCTACCCTTCGGGGAAACAAGGCGAGATGTTATGTATATGTTCTCATGTAAATGGTAGACTTTTGAGTAATGGTTTGTTTTTTAGAGACTAAAGTACCACCCAAAAACCCAAAATAAGAAATTTCACGCGGACGCGGGCAGAACCTAGTTAGGTATAAAACTAGGCGGTATAACTTACTTAAAGACCAATTTTTTTTTTTTTTGGGTTTGAAATCATCTTAATAACTTCTGCCACTCTGGGCGGAGCGGGAGGGTTTGTCAGTCTCTTACAGACTAAAACCCACCCGTATTCCTTCCATTGCCTTTGTTGCCAGGGGCCTCGGTAACCCTTTTGTACCTTCTCGCGACCCCGGCAGGCAACGGCCCTAGTCGACTCCTACACTTGTGCTGACGACATCTCTTTGAGGCGCGCGTGGAATACAACGCGCCGTTGACCCGGGCCTACCGGACGGTGAGCTACCCATTGCTCACCGTCCGCAAGCCCGCGCCTACGGTGGCCGGAAATCCACCCGGGATTCCCGATGCCCAGGGCGTCTCCAAACTAAGGCTTGGGAGTCTGTAAGTCTCGAGTGAATTGGTTACTTTTAGGTAAGCTTCGTCGACCACATCATCACTTGTCATGTAAGAAAGCGATCAAACGCGAGGCAATTGAAATGAAAATGACGAAAATCTATATCTTTCATTATAATCCAATGCTAAGCGCAAAAGTTCGAATTTCTAATGACAAAATATTACAGATTTTTAAGACACTTCTGCACGTTGCCAGATAGATTGGACCTAAGTCACGCACATGAACAGAATTGGGGGGAGATGTGATGATACTTGTCAGTGATAAGTGAATTAAAGCAAATAACAGGGGTAAGATAAGTGAATTAAAGTAAATAACAGGGGGCTATGATATGATTGCATTTTGTTTATAACAAAAGAAGGGGACATTTTTATTCGTTAGTGTGATAAATGACCAAGCAGGTATTAACCTGCGCGACTCGCGGGAAGGTAACAAAGGGTCACCGAGGCCCCTGCCAACACAGGCAACGGAAAGAATACGGGTGGGTTTTAGTCAGTAAGAGTCTGACACACCTTCCCGCTCCGCCCAGAGCGGGAGAAGTTATTTGATGATTTCCCACCCAAAAAAAAAGCCCTGCGCGACACCGATTCGGAGTCAAACAATAGAAAATCAATTGTGTTTCATTAGCTGTCGTTGACCAATTAAAAATTATCCAAAATATTACATAATTGATACTTTTTCACGACAGCGACAATTTCGTAAGTTTTTTTTTAATGGTTTATGAACAGCATTATAAAAACCTACTTACAAAATTGCTGGATTGCCACCTGTCACCTGTCGCCTGTCGGTTTTATTACATAGGCCCCGGATCACAGAGGACTTTTAAGGGTTCCGTAGTCAACAAGGAACCCTTATAGTTTCGCCATGTCCGTCTGTCTGTCCGTCCCCGCTGTAGCTCAGAGATGCTTAGTACCTGAAAGCTGTAATTTGGCTTAGGTATACATATTAATCATGACGACCGAGTAGTAAAATAAAATATTGAAAAAAGAAAAAAAAACAATTGTAGGGTACCTCCCTTGCACGTAATGTGGGGATGATATTTTTTTCTCGTCTAACCCATGGTGTGGGTATCGTTGGATAGACCGTTCAAAAATATTGCGGGTCTGTAAACACCATTTTTCGTTTCAGGGAACCATTTGCGTAATATTAAGCTTTAAAGTGCTAATTTTTGTTAGAGTCAGGTGTCCCTGCCCGCTAAATGATTGTTTTTGGAGATGTGAAAAAAATCATTGCAGTAGTACATATAATGAAATTAAAAGGAAAACTATTACAGCTAAGTAGGCTTTACAAGTAAACGAGTAATAGTCGACCAACCTAAATTTGCAGTTGGAGAATTGACTGTGACGGATACCGATGTGTGAGAGAACATGGTTTTCAACTACAATGTTAAGTTTGTTTTTGGGATAAATTTATCCCAACTACGGAACCTCTAATTTTGCGTGGTCCGAGACGCATTTGACCGGTTTTTTATGTATAGGTTCCCTAGATAGCGTTCTCATGTTCATTGAACTAACGTTACTTATTTACGGAAAGGAACAAAAGTAATGCTAATATTTGAATACTCACGAATAATATCCAGGCTTTTAACAACCCTGCCTACCGATAAGCTAGACAAAAAAGTTTACTGCTCCTAAGAGCTAACGACTCGAAGGCTATACATGAAATTAATATTGCGCTGCGGTATTGATGCATAATCACCTGATCGGTACTTACTAAATACCTCACCTTACGTCTTTGAAATCAACACAGGTATGTTATATACTTAGACACGGGTATATTATGTACTTAAACATTATCTTCCTGTCCTGTCCCATGTTACTTGTTGCCGGCGCAACACGTTTTATTCTTCCATTCTCCCCTGTCAGCCATCTCGCTATCATTTGCCCCCTTCTCTTTCATATCATTCCTCACACAATCCATCCATCTTTTCTTTGGCCTTCCTCTACCTCTCCATCCATCAACATACACATATTCATCACTCTTTTAGTCACATGTGTTACCTTCTCTCCTCATCATATACCAAGCCAAACGATTTCCTTTCAATTTCCATATTATGTACTTAAACACAGGTATATTATGTACTAGTCGCCAACACGCCAGCATCAAGTTATCCCAAACTATCAAATTTCTCCAAATGATTTTAAACCTTAAAATGTTAAGTTAAGTTCAAAATCGAATGAGAAAATTTGACAGTTAGTGGTAACTTCATGTTCTGGTGACTGTACTTAGATAGAAAGT
Organism: Atethmia centrago; assembly: GCA_905333075.3. Lineage (NCBI taxonomy): Eukaryota > Metazoa > Arthropoda > Insecta > Lepidoptera > Noctuidae > Atethmia > Atethmia centrago. Next base: position 10,694,597 of record HG995377.1, on the reverse strand, counting down.
TACAGAGGTATTGAACAATACTCGTACTTCCTCATTATGCTCTTCTCGTTTTATGAAGATTGAGCAAAATGCTTATTTCAGAGCTGAGGCACGTTAATTACATTACATAGACTTATACTTATGGTTCATCTAGCTTTAAAGTTGTGAGCTATTCAGTATTCATATACATACATAATTATGTATTGATATTTTTGGGTTCTAACATATCATGATTTACACTATTTTGCATAGCTTGCTTACTTAAGCAAGTTATGCAAAATAGTGTAAAAATTGAGCAATTCAGTGTACATACATACATATACGTATGAATACTGAATTACTAGCATAGCTATATATTCATATACATATGTATATATGTAAGCAAACTATGCAAAATAGTGTAAAAATTGCCATGTTAGAGCCGAATCATATCAATCGTGACATGAATTTGTAAAAAAGAAACAAAATCCCTTTTCAGAAATTATTACTTTATTTCAAATTAATTCATTTAATCTTTAATATTATAAATTATTATATTTTTTAATAAAAGAAATTTAAATAAAAATAACAATAATTTAATTTTAAAATAATAAAAATCTCAATTGAAAATGCTTTAAGAAGTCTGATATCTTCTTATTACCCACGTATTAAGTACCTACATAACACAAACATACACATAGCATTACGCCTGTTTTCCCCGAAGGGATAGGCAGAAGTGTACCTTCCCATACTAGTACACCCACATTTTGCCTCAAACATTTACGTACATAATGACCCGCTATGTATATAGATCGTAGATACCAAAGCTTACATTTAGTAAGAGCTAGACCATTAATATTATTAAGTAGCCATTTCTCAGTGGGATTTCATAGCTTTAGTACGATAATAAGCATATGATATGCACTACATAGTATCATTACAGCGGTGTAATATTACATGTAATTTTTACGGTAGTTTTATTACTGAACTTTGCCATTTGGAGATTTATATTAACTTATTGATAATAGCTTCGTGAGTGTTCGACATTCTGCTTTACCGTTGCGTGCAATGATTACTATTATTCTTGATTATTTATTTATTTATTTATTTATTTATTTATTTATTTATTTATTTATTTATTTATTTATTTATTTATTTATTTATTTATTTATTTATTTATTTATTTATTTATTTATTTATTTATTTATTTATTTATTTATTTATTTATTTATTTATTTATTTATTTATTTATTTATTTATTTATTTATTTATGTATTTAGGATCTCCAACAAAAGATACAGCACCACATGTGACTGTTCCCAAAATACCATAGGCTGATACTATTTTCGTTTTCCTAATTATCAGTCTTAAGAGGCATCGTATTACCCAGTTACTGGGTTGTGGAAATCAGATAGACAGTCGCTCCATTTAAATTATATAGCATTCAGCTCCATGTAAATTACCTATATAGTATTCAGCTGCATCCGGTGAGACTTCAGGCCGATCCCAACATATTTGAGAAAAAGGCTAGATAGTTTGATTGATTGTTAATTTTAGTGTTAAGATCGACTTTCCCTGTACACAACACATACATTATGAACAATATCAGGTATTAATTAAAAATTTTAAAAGTTGTGCCGGAATCGGTTGTCGGAATGAGGAAAATGTCGTGAGGAAAGTCTTGAGTATGAATGTCGATGGCTATAAGAGTAGGGGAAGACAAAAGAAACGATGGATGGACTGTGTGAAAGATGATATGGCTAGAAAGGGGGCGACTACCGAGATGACAACTAATAGAGAAGTATGGAAGAAAGGGGCATGTTGCGCCGACCCCAAATAAATTGAGATAATGGCAGGAGAATGATGATGATGATCAGGTATTAAGTAAGCATACCTACTCATTCAATAATTGCATAAATTCATTAGTTTTTGAAGTTTTCAGGTTTTAATTTTCAGTGCCGAAAATGTTTACAACTGAAACTTTCGACTACACAAACTATAGTATTAAAATTGTTGCTGGGAATAGAACAAAAATACTGTTTGTATAAAGTTCTTAAAAACGGTAAAGTTTATACACAGGCGGTTAATTAATAATATTACGTGTAAAACGAAAAGAAAACTTATTTTTATCCAAACTATTAGGGATGAATAAAATTGAATTATCTGTTTGTAATGTCAAAATAACAGCTTTTTACTAAATGCATACGAAACTATATACGGTAGGTACTTATAACAAAAAAATATTGTCGGTCTATCTTTCTGTTTGTTTCGGCTAATCTCCGAAACTGTAGGACAGATTTTGACGGGACTTTCACTGGCAGATAGCTGAAGTTATAAGTAGTAACTTAGGCTACTTTTATTTTTAGAAAAAGCCAAGCGGGTGTAGCCGCAGGCAGCAGCTAGTGTTCCCCTTAAACTAATCCCCTTATTCATAAAACTAAGCACGCCTATTTCAGTTAAATTAGGTTTTGTCACTTTCTAATGAACACAAATGTCAAAGTGACAGAAAGGACAAACGAACTTTAGCAGCATTTTAACTAAGTTTGATGGACGTTTATGAATAAGAGCCTTAGTTTTTAACACTTATTTAATTTAAATCCCGCAGTTTTTTTAGCTCAAGTCACCACTAATCAATAATCATAACCTTGGCGTCATTACCGTCATTATAACCTTCAATCTAAATTATTTCAAGATAATAATCTAACATAGTTATTGAATTATTGTGCCGTGATTAGGTGCTGTAACAATTTAGAACAACGTTGATATTAACTACTGTAATTACATTTTATACCCGCAGTCCCATACATTATTGCATTTTACGATTGCTTTAAAACAATTCCAGTTTCAAGTTTCTAGTGCTATACAGCGTGTATCATAAATGTGTGGTCATATTTAAGGGTGTGGTACAGACCATCAATCTGAAAAACTTTGTCCATCCAACATTTTCATCGCGAAAAATATTTGAGCTGTCCTATACTAAACTTCAATACCTGCTGGACCAATATTTTTGTAACAATATTTTAATTTAAAAGAGTGTCCGTGGAGTTTTATTGCCCGTTCTTCTCCATAGGAACTTAATACGCTTTGAAATGGGCAGCTTCATCTTTCTGACTGACCGACCCTTTGACAATTCAAAAGTGCCTGATATTGGTTTATTTAAAATAAATGCTTTGAGGTTGAGTTTGAGTTTTTTGACCCAAATGTATGGAACAGCTGATATTTTTTTCATCGAGAAAGTTGTTCAGTTTGCCTTTTGTTTTTTTTTTTTAATATTATATTTATACCATAGAAGATTTAGAATTAAGTATTGTATTTAGTTTATTTTGTTATTTTTATCTCACTAGAAGCTGCACCAAACCAGCGCTGCTGGGGCTCTGTCTCGCCAATTATCCCAAGTAATATTATAAATGCGAAAGTGAGTTTGTTTGTTTATTTGTTTGCTCCGCTTTCACGCTAATTTTAGTGAACAGCTGAACGGATTTGGATGAAATTTGGCGCATGAGTAGACCATGACCTGGGTTAGGATGATACTTTTTATCGCGGTAATACGTTCTCGTGGGATAAGTTTCGAATACCACGCGGGCGAAGTCACGGGAACAGCTAGCATGATGTAATTAAAACATGTCATAGAAAGAAATATCGTGTCATTAATAACAATGTACATAAAATAAATTCCGCACAGGCAACAATTACTTTTGTTAAATATTTTAATATTACATGCAGTTTTAAAATATTGCCTTGTAAATGTCGGATTTTAACTGCTACCGCTGCTGGTTACAATGTTTAAGTGCGACATTATTTATTGGACGTTTAATAAGAGCTTTAACGATTCAATCAGCTTATTGGGTTGTATCATCCAGCAGGCCTAGCATAGCAGGTCTTTTCTATTAATTATGAGTTTTGTTTTTAGTTTCTATGGATATAATTTACTTGAAATAAATGGATTTATTATTATTATTTTCTTTTATTTTATTACATACACATTGTAATTATATTTTTAAATATTAGAATATAAAAAAATATATAAAAACATTTAAAAATATAAAAAATGGTAGCCCACCGGTATCGGGAACAGGGTCCAAGCTACCGGGCTACAGAGAGAGGAACCTCCTAACAATGCGAGCCGTGTCCAGAAGTACCACTTTCTCAATCAAGCCGTCCAACGTGAGCCTCTTTAGGTGTTGGTCGAGGCTCTTGGCAATTAAGCCATTGGCTGATACGACTATCGGCACAATGATTGCTGAATCCACATCCCACATGTCGACAACCTCGCGAGCCAAGTCAAGATACTTGATCTGTTTATCTTTCTCGGCTTTCACGAGATTCCCGTCATGAGGGACGGGAATTATTATTATTATTATTATAACGCTTTCTATTTCTACTCTACTGTAGAATAGAAATCGCTTGTCTACATTTCTCGGTAGAAAACTGTCAACTGTCTACACGGAAACGTCATTTTTGTTTGTACTTCCGTCGACAAAAAGCTTCTCCACGGTTCTCGTGCTAAGCTTGCAGGTTTTAAGCTTTTTCTTAAGAAATTGAAATAACACACGGTGGTGGAAAGACAGCAAGGCATCTGGGCTGCAATCCAGAGAAGCGGGTGTAGGTTCTTAATTACTTACCTTAAAGCTAACATTTTGTCACTCTTTTGCTGACTTTTTCCAACGCCAGATATCTTTATTCGAGGAATTAGTTTGAAGTGTTGTCAGTTTTTTTCCATATAGAAACTAAAATCTTACATTTTATTCCACGAATAAAAAAAATGTGAATCTGGAAAAATCTGCCATAACTGAATCTAAGGACTACCCTTCCTTGGATTTAGTTACGGCTGATTTTTTCCAAATAAGATTCTGAATAATAAGAAAAGCTAACTCAGGCAAACGTTAGTAGATCTTTTGGGATTCTAAGTTATAAAGGTTTTAGCAGATGAGCTCGTGGCTAAGTAATAACAGCCGCACGGGTCGATCCATCAGGTTAAGCTATGCTTGCCGGGGTTGGTCCGTGGATGGAGACTCCTCCATGCCTCGGAAAGCACGTTAAACCGTTGGTCCCAGCTGTCATTCGTGGATCTTTGACAGTCGTTAGGGAGAATCAGAAGGCCGAAAGTCTGACCAGTCTTACCAAGGGGTATCGTATTACCCAGGAACTGGATTGTGGAGGGCAGATACGCAGTCGCTCCGTGTAAAATACTGATATTCAGCTACATCTGGATAGACTGGATGCCGACCCCAACATAGTTGCGATCAGGGTAGGCAGATTGATTAAAAGGTTTTAGCAGTTAGCCTTATGTCTCAAACGTTTCCTAGTGTCATGGAAGGCGCAGCTTTTCGCTAAATATTACGAAGCTTAGAAGCAGAAAACTAAATTTTACTACAGGAAATATTAAGCAAGTATTGGTAGCCAATACAAAATGTACCGGGGCGTGTTTCTAGTGAATACCTTTTATTTTAATGCTGTCAGATGTACGTAGTTATCGCGGGAAGGTACTTAAGGGTTACCAAGGCCTGGCAACACAGGCAACGGAAGGAATACGGGTGGGTTTTAGTCAGTAAGAGTCTGACACACCCTTCCGCTCCGCCCAGAGCGGGAGAAGTTATTTGATGATATCCCAAAAAAAAAAAGAAAAAGATGTACGTAGTTCCGTACAATACATCAATGGGTGGATTTACTATGAATCCAGCATAAAATACGATGTAAAGAGTAAATACTTTTTAGGGAACAGTGGTGGCCCAGTAGAAACGGTCGCGACTTACGAGGTGCAGGTTGTAGGTACGAACCCACGCAGGTGCTTTACTTTATCTAAATTATTTCATCACCACTGCTCTCAAAATGGCAAAGGAAAACATCGTAAGGAAACCGGCATGTCATAGAATCGGCATTCGAATACATGTAACATCTACCAACCCGTCTCACAGAGAGAAGGCCTGGGTCCCAGCAATGGGAATATTATATTATGTTGATTATGAAATACTTTTGAATACTTTTGTATACTTGATTTACGACGACTTGACTGACTTTTTTATTATAATTCGTAACTTTAAAGGGACTAGATTAAGATCTCTCCTAGAAAGAAACATCATTGATCCTTTTGTTTTTACTGAATGTAAAAACTTATAGGTAGATTTAGAAAGTGAAGAACGCTGGGAATATGTTGGTTGTTGGAGCCTTTTAAAATGGCCGCAGAATGGTCTCAACATAGCCGGAACAAATTAGCGCCTTACACGCATTATATTTATCGGACTATCTAATAATAGGATAGCTAGCAGGCAACATTACAACATTATGTACGTATTTCTTGTATCCCGATTTGTCGATGTTGGGTGATGTTAGCGGATCTTAAATCATAATTCCGTGTTCAGTTATTTTTATAATAAATAATGTAACTAACTGTTATATTTCTTATTATAAAAATAACTTGTATTTTGTTTTAAGAGGCTGACCACACCTAAAGCGCGATCACTATCGGACTGCATAGAAAAGAAAGAGAAGCGCGATGATACAACGCTGGTAATTTATCGCAAAATTTGAAGCAATTATCTATTTACCAAAAATGTATTGATTGGATAAAAAAAATAAAACACTATTATGCTAATATGTTGCTTGTAGAATAATCTGACAAAAAATCTGAATAATTGTATGTATATTAGTATGGTTTTTAATCGTTAAAAGAAAATTTTAGAGGTATTTTCGTGATTTTTTTATATTGTATAAATTACTTGTATTATGTTTTCAACACACTATCTACCTAGCATTTATCCTGAAAAATAACGTATATTTTTCTGATTTTGTTTACTGCAGTGCATCATATACTTTTATGCATTATAAAACTTACAAATTTTGCGCTTAGGTCCTGTAGTTCCCTTAAGTTTATTTAAATTAAATAAACCAATAAAAAAGAGCTTTCATTCATTCTAACATTAAAACCCGTCTTTCAAAAATTCATTGACTACAGAACGTCCGAACGACAATGATGTCCCGTATATGCTCATAGGAAAACTAGGGCAGGCGTCCACTACATTTCTTTGCAAGTTTACTTTTAACCAAGCCCTAATTTCACATCTAGTTTCACACGGCAACCATTACACTATATTAATATTGTAATTAATTATATTATTTTAAGCTCAAACGCGAGCTATTACGCGACACAACGTATAATTTCTAAACAAAGCAAGTTTTGCGTGTGTAACAAAAGTTTTAATTAGTCACTGTGACCTAAATTGTTAGACCAGTAAACTGTTCGGTATAGTTTACTACTTGCGTGATTTATTTACTGTTTAAATCTGAATAAGTTTAGTGGTTCATTTTTGTTTAGCTGAGACAATGGCATGATTTATTTGTCCGGTAAATAAACTGAAAATCTAGCCAAGATGAGTTACAGATATCAAAATGTTAGCGTCCATGGGAAATTGCTACTGTCACCGAGTTTGGCAGATGAGTTTTGTTGGTGATCATGTCAAGTCACTACCCTTTTTTTTCTTCTTTTTTTTTGGGTGAAAAATCATCAAATAACTTTTCCCGCACTGGGCGGAGCGGGAGGGTGTGTCAGACTCTTACTGACTAAAACCCACCCGTATTCCTTCCGTTGCCTGTGTTGCCAGAGGCCGCGGTAACCCTTTAGTACCTTCCCGCGACCCCGGAAGTCACTACCCTAATACTGTTCAATGGACCAATCTAGGAAACCAACAACACTGTTGATAATCTGATCTTCTCATCTAAAATTAATACAAACTTATCACAAAAATGTTCTTGCGTTTTAATTATCTTATGTTAAGACTACGAGGTACAAATTGCGCTTTGATCCAGTTTCATTAATTAAAGAGGATCTTGCAATAAAAATCTGTAAGCGCCTTTAGCAATAATCTTAAGTTCGCTCTATTAAACCTGTTACTTGCTGAAGCGTATCGTTATACTTTTTTATGTGAAATGGCAGTTTCGCATAAACATGACGTTTCATCAGTGAACGTTGACATGCGCTATTGCTTCGACTCCATCAATGCATGCGAGTGTAAAAAGTCTATGATGCGTGCAATGTTATGCCCCAGTGGGCATTGACCTTAACAAAGAATAATATAGGTACCCAAAGAAAATTCGTCTAACTATTAATCAAAACGAATCACAAAAAGTTTTTAAAGTTTTTTCTTTTAGCTTTCATAAATTAATAGCTTCCAGTCTCCTTGCTTTCAGTCTCCTTCACAGAACTACACTGAGTAGATAGGAGTATCGTTTTAATTTATTTTTCAATTTCTCACAGACGGATTTTTTCCTTTGCTACAGCGTTTGCAAAGCCTTCCAGTTTTATTTTTCATTTAGTTTTAAGTTTCTTGGCATCTACTAAAGATTCTAATTTATTTTACGTCTCGGAAGACAGGAATCTCAGTGTTAGTTTTCTAAAGAGAAGCCGAGGTTCCGAGGGTCAGCAGTGGCCAAAGATAAGTACCAAATCGAATCGTCATAAAATCATGAAAGCAATTGCGTAAAGAATTAACGTGTTATGCGCTATCTGTAAAAGCGTAGACAATTAAAACCATAGAGTTAATCACGGTTCCATGTAGTCGGGGAGATAAGACAAAAATACTCCATGTTCTCGTTGATATTTAAAATAAATTGGTATAATTATCGCTTACAAGATCCCAAGTACTACTAAGTTGTGCTTAATTGGAGAGGGATCTGATAAGAAATGAAACTAACGGTCATGTAGTGACATTTAGAAGCGTGTGGTGTGAGCGCGGGCGGCGACGTCGCGTTGGCTCCTAACAATTAGCTGTGTCCATCAGTTAAGGCGTAAGGCGATCCGCTTTGACCGCGATAGCTTCGTTACCATAGCGACCGAGGACCACACACGACCGCCAATAAACCTAGACCCTCGTAGTGAAATATGCAAATCCAGCCCTTCGGTGAATACGGCATGAATATTTTAAATGTTTTGTTTTCTTGTGAAATTAATTAAATTCGCGACGAGTTACTCTACGTAATAAGAGTTTTGTTTTATGTACTGGTTTTACTGCATAACGGTTGGCTTCGATACTTATGTGAATGGCAAAAAACAAACAATGTTCAATCATGGAAATAAATGGATTTGGTTTTTTGTGCTCAAAAAACTTTGACTTCGCTGCATGGCAAAAAGTTTCGCAAACTATTATGAATTTATAATATATCTGTAATAAAATGCCTCAAGTTATTATACGTTGTTACCGTAAACTTGTTATAAAACGAGTTGCTATTTTTGGCTTTTATGTAGTTAACACGGTGTTTTAATATAAAATTAGGACGAATTTAGATTCAAAGTAACCTAAATTCGTCCTAATTATACATTAAAACACCGTTATTCCGACTAGGTCAGTTTTTCCTATCATAGGGTAGGAAAAACTGACCTAGTCGGAATAAAATGTGATTGTGTCCAGATTACTGAACAGCCTATGTCCAACAGCAGGTCTGGATTGAATGTCATCTCTAAATATTATAAAACAAAGTCGTTTTTCGTGTCTGAGTGACCGTTGTTCTTCTAAAATACGCAACGGATTTTGATGCAGTTTTCAACATCATTTTGAGAATTGAATCCGGAACGTTAATGTGTATAATATTAATATATTTTTACATTAACGTACATATACTTAAGAAATCGCAATGTTTTATCAAGTCGTTAAAGCCTCGTGAAACAGGAACGGGTCGCTAGTTATATTATAATTTAGGTAGGGCCTGGTTATATCCGAAATAGGTAATTAAAGTTTTCAGGCTGCTAAGTCAAGTAAAAAAAAAATAATTTCCCAATCATTAAGCCCCAATACACAACACGTTTACTCCAAGACAGCACCCTTTAATAACGCTGTTTGATCACGTGACAGCGTGGAGAATCACTTTAAGGCCCGCACCCACGACCCATTTCAAGTGGACGACATTTCCGAAGACAATTATCGGTAGTGCGAACGCGATAAATCCTTTTATAGACCGTTATTCTGACGTACTTACTGAAACTATAGCAGTGTCGCTTTTGGTACGAGTGACATGGTACATGGAAGTACGGAAAGTTATTGGACGGTTCAAGGTGACGGTGGTTTGAATATCGAATTCCATTTTTGAAATGCATTTCTTTTTTCTTTGATCTTTACAGCCAAATGTTGAACCTAATGATAGAAGCAAAAAATAAAGATTTATTTCTTTTAATTTTTTATTTTAAGCATCGTGAATGTGATCTGATCTGACCTGTAGCCGGTACTTACACCAACATTGAAAACACTAAATTGCGCCCATATTACGTGGATAGATACTAAGTTTATTACTACTTTAAAACTTACACTTGCGTCAGACATATTAAAACGAACGCTCACACTAACCATAAATGCTAAGTCAAGCTTAATTCGATGCCTAACCTTACCCAACAACTTGGCATTACTGGTTAAATAAACCACAGACTAAATATGCAAGTATGGCCGCCAAGTTTTTCACTTGACATTAACATTTTTAGGGTTCTAAGGCTCCGCTATCGTCCGTCCGTCTGTCACATGGCTGTATCTTTTGAACCGGAATGAGACTCACTTGAAATTTTCACAGAGTGTGTATATAATATTACAATAAAGTTAAAATATTACATATAATATTACAATAAAGTTAAAATATTACATACAATATTACAATAAAGTTAGAATTAAAGGGAGTCCCCATACAAAAAACGTGTTATCTGCGGCGTTTTAGTGTTAAATATTGTACGGTGGTACGTACCCCTTCCTGTGCAAATCCAACTGGCACTTGGCCGCTTTATAAACTAAGTCACGTCTGAATCATCGGGAATAACGTCACGCAACGTGTTACGTAACGTGTCCCGTAACAATCAATAGCGTGATGAATAATAAATGTTTTTTGTTTGCACAGTGCTCCTTATCTTATAATGAATTGAATGATAGGAATTATTGAATAAGGAAGCCGTTATAGTAACATAAATAAATATCAAAACTGTGTTTGAAAGAAAGAAGAAAGAACATTTATTTAGCACAGTCTATAAGACACCGGGGTCGCGGGAAGGTACTAAAGGGTCACCCAGGCCCCTGGCAACACAGGCAACGGAAGGAATACGGGTGGGTTTTAGTCAGTAAGAGTCTGACACACCCTCCCGCTCCGCTCAGAGCGGGAGAAGTTATTTGATGATTTCCCACCGAAAAAAAAAAGACTAAAAGGCACACAATATAATATACAGCAGATAAAAATAATAAAAATGCATAAAAATCAAATAAAAAGTGTAAATTAAGATATTAGCAGGAAAGTATGCCTCACGACTGCGAAAAAAAGGCCCAGTTCAGTAAAAATGCCAGAAAACTAGTGCCTGACGCTGATTTTCAACTGGATCTGAAGTGTGAGGTAACGGATGTAAGTCAGTTTTATACTGCAACGTGCGTATGCAAACTTAAAATTTGTTTGGTTTTTAATGAAGATGTTTGACTACCACCCACGGTTTTACATACTGGTAACATCACATCCCGCATCTGTCCCCCGAAGGGTCAGGCAGAGGTGTACTTATAGTAGGTACACCCATATTTACATGGAAATGTAATAGTAACATAATGTTTGATTAAAGTTCTTGAAAAATAATTTATAACTGAAGCTGTATGCATAAATTATTGATTGCTTGATTGATGGATTTCACGCCCTTAATTGTATAGTACTTTTATCTTACGAAGCGACGCGCGCTTTACTTGTGATCACCAAGTGTACAAACACGCTGTGAATGTGTGTGTAAGAGTAGGAGCTTTCGGTACCGTCCGAGACAATGGCGAAGTCGGAAGCATGTGTATGTGTGCGTGTGTGTGTTATGTGCTGACACTACCCGTCTTCACGCACGTTACACTCTACGTACTCGTTCACAGCGTGTTTGTATACTTGGTAACCACAAGTAAGGCGCGCGTCGCTTCGTGAGATAAAATACTGTATTAGTGGCAATAAATTGACATTGAGAGTGTTTTTATGTCGTCGCAGTAAGGCCGGTTTTTGAAGTGCAAGTATTATCACTGATGTGCGGTTGACTGTACTGTAAAGACACATCGTGTATCTCTAGGAGTGTGTGACGCAAAAGTTCCCAGAATTAATTAAACTTCTTGCAGTTTTTATGGGAATCCCATGAGTAGTAATTGGCTTACGGATTTATATTATATAATAAACTTCATACAACTTTATTGTTATTTATACGGATTACAATAAACTTTTTAAAGTGTGAGAGATAAGATGTTAATCTATTCACGAACATTAACACTTCCTCGGTCTTAGAACCCTATCGTTTCATTTCACGAGGAAAAACTTAGTTAACTCAAGCTTGTTGAAACCTGCAGATAATCGCTTAGTTGAGACTTTGGTTCCTAGAAATGGATGGAAGTAAGAGCACCGTTAAAAACTGTAGGATTTTAACATAACCATCCGCCTTTCCCGGGAGAAATGGAGGCAATATGAAGAAAAACTGGACAAGTGCGAGTTGAACTCGCATGGTGAGGGCTCCGTACAAAGATTAAGTTATCTACCATGATTTTTGTTCCAAGATAATATTTTATCCTAAGTACAAACTTAACATTATAGTTGAAAAACATGTTCATCCATACACTTCAATTGCAAATGTTAGTTTTAACGCACAATATTGAGAGATTTACAATGTTATTTTAACACCATAGACAACTTATTTATTTATTTATTTATCATCTTACATCTACCATTACAGGAAAAAACCCAATGCGATAAATGCGCCTATCCTAATTTAATCAATATTAATTTCCTAACTCGATCAGTCTATTTGTAACAAATTACGAACAATGCATTCCTTGTGAATTCACTCAGAGAACAACAGAATAAGTCCATCAATAGGTTTTCCTGTAATCTATAAGTAAAGAACTTAAATAACTTTAAAACTGTGCATTTTTAAATTGAAAAAAAAAAAATATATTTGAGCCCCTTTCATTTAATATTTCACACGGTACAGCTTACAAGACTTTTTATTTTAATTTTCTAGTTTACCCCCAAAAAGTGAAAACCCTCATATTCAAAATTCATTTATTTACTTTACACGTCCATGTTTGGGTCACAGAAAAGCATGTTTACCCAATTTCAACTTAATCGATCCAGTAGATTTGAAGAAAATCAGCTGTGACAGACGGACAGTTAGACAGACAGACACACGAGTAATCCTATAAGGGTCCCATTCTTTCCTTTTGGAGTACGGAACCCTAAAAATTAAAAATGGTCTATTTATTTGGTTTATTTTAACAAGTACATACAATAACAAACATTGATTGGAGCTTTAAGCAAATAAGCCTGTGTTAAGGAGACTCCTCTCCGCCAAATGACCGTGTGGATTTTTCCAGGTAAATAATATTACGACAGATCGAATGTAGCTATGATGATATTCTTAAAGACAATTACATTTTAGAACCCCAACATTAATAACCGTAGGCGTAATCTGAAACCGCGAATTCGCACAACAGACGCTTGAATAAAATTCTTGGCTCCAAATCAATTACTGTTATGCAATGAAAGCTGTGTTGCAAATGACAATGCCTTATGAGGATGGCATGTGTCGTGCTTGTGTGGAGGCATGTGTCGTGCTTGTATGCTTACATGTTTGCACGTGCGATTCGTCAGTGATGTTTATTGATCGCATAGTTGCGGTATTTGTTGATAGTGCTTTTGGTAGAGATGTTATGTGCAGGTGTAGGATACTATGAAATTGTTCTGTGAAGTGGCTTAGTAACAAGAATAGAGTCCGTCTTGGTACAAAATAATAATAATTCATTTATTTCAGACATAGTCCATACATTATATAAAAATAAAATCATAAAAAAACACATTACCTACATTAAAATAATCAACAACAATAATAAAATTAAATTTCAAAATTACACAAACACAATGTAATCATACGCATAGGTATGTCAAATAATATGAGGAGAAGCGCTAACATGCAGCTGCATCCACCTCTGTATCAGGGACAGGTCCCACCGCTCGGACAACACCTCAGGAGACTGTTCGAGCTGCTTCGTAGGCGATTTAAAAGTGAAGCGCTCCGCTTCCTTATGATCGCGAAAAAATCATCGGTCCGCGCCTCAGCAAACATAGTCGAAGCACTACAAAACCGCGGGAGCCCTTACAGTATCCTGAAAGCATTGTTGTACTGCACCCGCAGTGCGCTGTACGCCCGCTGCGTAAAGTTGGCCCACAGGCTGCACAAAATGACTTACCTACAGATATTGAGCTGGTTGGCAACTTTTCCAGTTTCCAGAGTGACTAAGTGTAAAATGATTACAACATGCTTCGGTGAGTATACTAGTAAATGTTAGATTTTTAGACTTTACCTGAACTAATAAATAGATTTGTAGACCATTTATTTTTTGTTAAGTACCTGGTACTTCTTGACCTCCCATACCTATTAACACTGTAACTTGACATTATGTGAATGTGAGAACGCCGTAGGGTTAATAGACTTGATTTGTAGACCCTTTATTTTTTTTAAGTACCAGGTACTTCTTGTACCTACACTGTCCTCCCATACCTGATAACACTGTAGTTTGAAAACATTGTAAAAGCCATTTATTTTTAAAAGAGTAATCGTGGAGTTTCTTGCCGGCTCTTCTCCATAGGAAACGACCAATTGGAACCGTGCACCTAGCTTCTGACGTTTCATAAGTGCATAAATAAAACATTTTGATTTTGATTGACAAAAAAATGTTTTTTTTTTATTTGTCCACGTTGTGGAATGCTTTAAACCTCTCATAAAACCGCGTTTTTTGGCAAAAGTGTGCTAGGTATGGCCCCAAAAATATATAATAGTATACCAACACCTATTAGAAATAAAGAGTGTCTGGGATCCTTTAAGACGCTGACAACACCTAAACCACGGTCACTGTCACATTGCATAGAAAAGAAAGAGAAGCGCGATGTCGCAACGCTTGTAATTTACTGCAAAATATGAAGTAATTATCTATTTACTCAAAATTGAGTTGAGTAATCGAAAATAAAAAACAACCAAGTTCTGCATTCAAATAAGACGTTCTTGTTATTAATTAAATACGTAACGTATGTTGATATTTAATGCAGATATTTTGGATTAGAACTCAAGGTAAGAGGTTAGTTTAACGTAAGTTTGTATCGAGATTTTTTTGGCAAAACGTGTTTTGGTAACAACCAAGTTCTGGGAAATATGTTCAAAATTAACATATATTTTTTCCGCTACCACAAACTATACAGATTTGGCAATTCTTTTTCTTAAGAGAAGCCCATTTTAGTCAGTTGGGTCTTGTCAGCGCCTTAAGAAGTCTTTGTTTAAATTCCTTTTAGATAGATGCTACTACTACATCACTGAGTTTACTACCGATAAACAGAGGTATGACGATCCCGACTTGCTAATTAGACACTTATGATTTTATTTATTGATTAAGTATGAATGTGTTTATTTATTTAAAATTGTAATGACCGTTTACCTAACTGACATATTTTAAATTTAATTATTTTAATAATGTAATCTATTGGCATGCCACCTTATTTATAATTGCTTGTTTATGTTAATTTTGTACGCCATATATTGGCAAAACATAGTGCACATATTTTAGACAAAAATTATACTATCTGTAACCATACCTATGTTAACAAAATAAATGATTGATTGATTGATTGATTGATTAATTAATTAAATATATGAGTCGTATAGAATCAAAAGCAGCAATCTGACATTTCACTGATTTGTAAAATTCATTCAAATATTATTAATTTAATTTTAATTTGTTCTACTGAATATGATATTTAATTGAAATAAGAACTTCAAATTTAATAATATACTTCACATGTGATTAACTTGTGAATGTGATTAAAGAATGACATTATTTTTCTTAATTACCAAAAGTTAGTGAAATGTCAGATGCTGCTTTTGATTCTATACGACTCATATGAGTGTTGATTGTGTAGGTTTGAAAATAAAATAATATGTAATTCTAAAGTACTAGACACCTTTTAGCCTAATTAAACTCTCAATAAATTGTCTTCACACCACAAACTCTATCACAAAAAGAATACTTTTTAGTTTTAGTCTCGTGTGAACACCAACACATTCAATATAACACCTTCTAATAACGAAATCAGTATCATCTATACATATTCTATACATACATACAGATAAATAAAATTGGAGTGTCTGTTTGTAATATTAAAATAACCGCTTTTCACTAAATGCATATGGATACATATACCAGACGATACATATACCAAAATAACATTTTTTTACAATTTTTGTCTGTCTGTCTGTTTGTTGGATAATCTCTGAAACGGCTGGACCGATTTTGACGAGACATTCACTGGCAGATAGCTGATGTAATAAGGATTAACTTACTTTTATTTTATTTTTTTTTATGTATTTTTATTAATATAAATAAATAAATATATAATATAAATCTATACAAATAAATAAAATTAAAGTGTCTGTTTGTAATGTCAAAATAACAGCTCTTTATTAAATGCATATGAAAGTATATACTACTTATTACAAAAAAACAATATTTAAAATGTTTGTCTGTCTGTCTGTTCCGACTAATCTCCGAAACGACTGAACCGATTTTGACGGGACTTTCACTGGAAAATAACTGTATTGTAGGAGTAACTTAATACTTTATTTTAGAAAAAGGTACATGAGCGAAGCCGCGGGCAGCAGCTAGTATCTAATAACAGTCAACTTTAATACACATATAACACACCACACCACACGGCGGCCATACATCATTCACATAATGACACTGTACTCGTTTAAAACGTAACACGCATCTTTAATTCAAATACACAGTTCGAGACTTCCCTGTGGCATGTTATAGGTAGGCCCAGAAGGTCCACTTTGTATGTCATGTCTCAAAATCAAAATCAAAATCAAAAGTCATTTATTCAAACTAGGCTGAAATACTCTATTAGTATTTACACCATTTCAGAAAATAAATAGAAATTCTAGGCGACTTAGGAAGGTAGGAATGATTCTCACCACCGTAATTTTTATCATAATTTCGTTATTACCTTGCTTGAATCCTAACGTGTGTGTGCCTTTTAATCTAAGGATCTTATTATGTGTGAGTTTTATCTTATCGTATCCCACATTCTTGGCCTAAACCTTGTAGAGAAGATACCTCTTTATCACTATTGCACCCTTTTCTAAAGATGAAAGATATTAAGATGATGAATTACATTGAAATTATGCTTGGAATTAATTCGACTGAGGTCTAAAAGACAATATGTAAACAGTACCTTTGTACTCAAAATTGTAATTTTGTCGTATCTCTATGCATTTTACTATGACTGTGTACACAAATAATAAAGTTAATAAATAAAATATATAATAAATTATGTGGAAATCTTTAGGATTAGATACATAAAACAACAAACATTATTTAGAAATTCTATGCTAGATATAAAAATAAATAATACAAATGGGCATTCTTATCGTTCTTCCTAGCCTGGGATTTGTCTATCGTGTCACTTCACGGCACCAGACGGATTACACAACAAACTGTAATATCTAGAACACTTTTTGTTCAAAACGAAAATATGAAGCTTATAGTATCCGCATTTTCTAAGTGGCTCCCTTGGCTGCAATCCTGCTTACCCTATAAGGGCATGTGAATGAGTTATCGGTGCGCGGCTATCGTAATAGACTCAGGAGTCGGTAACCATATGAATTTCGATTTATAAGAGAAGCAAAAGATATAATTGAAGTTTTATTTTGTGAACGAATTTATTATTTTAATAGTCTTGTACTTTTATTAAGTTGTTCAGAATTAAAATAATATATAATAATAATATATGTGTAATATACTTAATTATCAACATATACCTAATTAATTAATAAAAATAACAAAATTATATCCTAACGCAACTAAAACTATTTACAAACTAAAATATGACGTCGAAAAATTCATCCACATCGCTGTCGACTGGTAACGTACCCAATAGACTGACGGCATTACCACGTTGAATGGCAATGCTTAGCCTCTGGCCAAGGTAAAAGGGAAGTGAAGTGGGACACGGGAAGTGTCAACCAACCCATTCGATATATCATTAAGACGCTGACAACACCTAAACCGCGGTCACTGCCTAATTCCATAGAAAAGAAAGAGAAGCGCGATGACACAACGCCTGTAATTTATTGCAAAATATGAAGTTATTATCTATTTACTCAAAACTGAGTTGAGTAATCGAAAATAAAAAACAACCAAGTTCTGCATTCAAATAAGACGTTCTTGTTATTAATTAAATACGTAACGTATGTTGATATTTGATACAGATATTTTGGATTAGAACTCAAAGTAAGAGGTTAGTTTAACGTTAGTTTGTATCGAGATTTTGTTTTCAAAACGTATTTTGGTAACAACCAAGTTCTGGGAAATATGTTCAAAATTAACATATATTTTTTCCGTTACCACAAACTATACAGATTTGGCAATTTTATTTCTTAAGCGAAGCCTATTTTGGTCAATTGAGTCTTGTCAGCGCCTTAATCTAGAACTTGATGTTTAATTTTGTAAAACTATTAACTAAGTTACTTACTCTGAGGGTGTCATAAACAATGTAATTTGAAGAGGAATGTACAGATAAGTTAACAAGAACCATCATAATCTGCCTAGCCTTTTTCTAACTATGTTGGGGTCGGCATCCAGTCCAACTATGTTATCAAGAATATCAAAAATATTGTAATGTATTTATTCAAATCTACATTATTTATTATTTAGGTAGGCGGTATAGAAAATCTACATACTGACCTGGAACAGGACACTACTTAATGTCTGTTTTATAGAATGTGATATGAGACTGTTATGAATAGATCTATCCGGATAAAACTAACGGGGGCGGGGAGGGGGGAAGATTCCTGTATTTCCAAATTTTCGCATTCTAATCTTATGGACCATTTATACGAGACCAATTGACTAGCCATTCCATTAAACCAAGCCATTATTGGCGTTGTGTAAATATAGACAATCCAATCCATCACAATGGCGTGTCTTCTGGCCATTGATAAAGACAATCCATTAAATTAGAACGATTTTCAATTTTTCGGTAATGGCTTGGCTAAGTGGAATGAAATGGTCCATAAGTCTCAATCTGTCAAAAATACAATCTATGTACCTACATTTCTGATAAGTTTTGACATTGATGGTCACTGAGCTGGGATTGATATTTAAATTTTAATTTACACGAATTGGCCTTTTGATACCTACTACAACAGGCTTAACATGACGCTCTGTATTTCTTCGAAGAATAGACAAGGCTCTTTCTATACAAAGTGACATTTCGTTTCTCCTTTTTTGACATCCAACCGTAGAAATCTTTCTACTTAAAAAAGGACCTAAACAAAGATCGTTACAAACGAAAGACAAAATGACAGATTGTAGAAGGATTTCTACGGTGAGATGTCAAAAATGGAGAAACGAAATGTCACTTTGTATAGAAAGAGCCTTGTCTATTCTTCGAAGAAATACAAAGCGTCATGCTAAGCCTGCTGGTAAAGCCTAAACAAATTAAATTACCAGAAGAAATCGTGAAAGTTGGCAACAGCCAGACATTATCAAGAACTTTCCTAACATCGCAGTAATTGCTTTGTGCATCAGAATCACTAGGACTTCATGACCAGACTATAATCAGAGACAACGCCCGTAAATTAATCAGTTGGCAGCTAGCGGTGCATTTGCCACATACGACTAACTGACGGCAGCTAATTGAACTGAACGAGCCTATCGACCTGGTTGAGCCACTTTAGAGAGAAATGCAGAAGGTTCACTTCATCATAACATAACTGATGACAACGTGCCATAAGGACGTTGTGCAAGTCCCTACAATTTAGAAGCTGACGCAGATTACACAAGCTTTCGGGAAATTAAACTTTTACAGAATTGGAAACATATTCCTAAGTCACGTCGTTTTTGTGGATATTGTCCGTAACGTACAGACGAAAGAGTGATATAATATAACAACAACTTTAGATGCCTACATCTGTCGTCTCTGTTCCCTCAACTTACACACCAACAACCCATACTGTCAATATTTTTACACCTGCAGATTATGCGACTACACGCAAAGGGCGTACAGCGCCTTACGTGTCCAGTACAACATCGCCTACAGGGGTGCTTTTTTTTGGCGGGAAGGTACTTATGGGTCACCGAGGCCCCCGCAACACAGGCAACAGGAAGGAATACGGGTGGGTTTTAGTCAGTAAGAGTCTGACACACCCTCCCGCTCCGCCCAGAGCGGGAGAAGTTATTTGATGATTTCCCACCCAAAATAAAAAAAAAGGGGTGCTTTTGGGGTTGCCACGACACAGAGGAACATTTAGACGTCTTGTCAGCAATCATGCGAAAGCGTGTCGCCTCCCTGCTGCGGGGCAGCGCCAGCAGCCTCTCGGTCACCGTGGCCGATAAAGCGGAAGGTCTAATACTTGGGCACTGGACCAGGACACAAGTATTGCCTTCGAATCGTGCCTTTAAATATTGTTGCTTTTTGCATATTTGATTATTATTGATGTTGTATTGTATTTGATTATTGTATAACCTAAAATAAGAATGAACAGGTATCTTCTGGGCACGCTCGTTCTATCGTAGAACGGTATAACTCATCCATCGCTTTTCATCAGAGGAGAGCAGACCCATGCATTAATAAAAAAAAAAAATTAAATAAAAGTCTTTTATAGAAGATTTATATGTCAGCGAAGGCTTGCTGAGCTAATTATAAAACGTGAAAAGAAGTCTAAGTCAAAGTCCCATTTCTTCCCGTGGGTATCGTAAAAGGCGACTAAGGGACTTACAAGAGAATGGGCAGCAGCGTTCTCTATGCATGTTAACACCATACTGCGGTCGCCAGCCCGCCTGCTAAGCGTAGCAATTATGACACCCCCCCCCCTATTGGGGGAGGCATATGTCCAGCAGTGGACGTCTTTCGGCTGGAATGATGATGAAGTCAAAAGTGGAACTTCTGCGTCACTCTGTGGTGTAGTCAGACGTTATAAATTAATTTATACGGCATGGCGGCGCCGGCACACTCTAACGCTAACTCAGATAATGTCATCTTGAATTATATCGCACATTGTAAAAATGTATTAGCAATACTGTTATTCCTTTGAAATTGAATGCTGACTAGACACTCCTGGACGGACTTGTAATGGGAATTGATCAATCTGGACAATTATAACGGCAAACTAAAAGCTAGATAGGCAACTAGGTATTCTATAAGTGGTCATATTAAATTAGTTAGCTAAACTCCGCAGTCGTGATGGGTGTCAATGTCTAAACATAATAAAATAAATATGAACGATAAGTTTTTTGGGGTCAACGACTAGCTCCCGGGAGTGTACGAGTAGTTACTTGAAGTAAGAGTTCAGATATCGATACCAATTACGTCCGTGAAGTGTACAAAAATGATTTTTTTAAAACTGATATTTCAAGTAACTACACTACCTGCGGTCGTAGACCCCAAAAAAGATTATCAAATCATTTTTTTTTATTTTTAATCATGTTTAGACATCGATACTTATCACGTCTACGGAGTTTTTCTAACTCGTTTTATTTGACCCTGTATAAAATACTTTACACTAAAGCTAAAAATAATAATATTGATGATTTTAAACATTTTAATGAATTTAGGGATGATTGTATTTTTAATTGTGAGTAGGTACTTCTATTAATTCATTTTAGTTACAATAGTATAATTTTAGTGTGTAGTAAATATTCTGTTACTAACATAATTCTTGAGTATACTAACAAAAATATGGATCACTTGTGTCTGAATTAAATAAATAAATTAAATTAAAGCAATGATTGATGTTCATTGTATGTTCTGCTTGGCTAAAAGTGAAAGTATGGAATTATAATTTTTTATCTAACCTGTACTTGGACACATACAACCAATAATTGTAATGCATGTGCAAGTCTACTTAAAATTCTAGCAAAAAGGTTAGTTTAAAGTTTTTAGGTACCTTTACATCAAAATTAACCTGAAAGCAAGAGCATTTATAGTTGATTTTCACATTAGCAATGGTGATACTTTTTCTACTCTTTGCAGCCAAGTTGTAATTTTTCTCCAAAATAAGATTCATAATTAAGGAATTAATTAACAAAGTTAAATTTTCTTCCAAACGTTATTAAATTCGAAGTTAAGTCAGTTGATTGAATATAAATCTGACTAGTTTCTCTTTGAACCCACGCACCTATAAAAAGATTCATCGGTCTTTAACTAGGCAACCGGACATCGAAACCAAACGCAATCAGCTGTACTGAAGATTGAACAGCCCAGACACTCGATTGTCAAAGTAAATATCACCCGTAGATGGCTTTGTAATCGAAATAACGTGCAAAATACTACCCACAAGATTAACCACAGAGCACGGAATCCGGCAACGTCTAGAGAAAGGCAGTTTTAATAAAATTCATGGCACCCAAAGTGCGTTGAGCGCACAACTTCTGTCGCGGACGCCATTCAAAGTCAAACGTCAATTGTGTAGCAGTGCGAGAAAACAGTGATACGCTTAGCGTACGAGTGAGAGGGCGAATTTATATCGCGATGATTCTTTATCGCCCACTGGACTTTCAACGCATTGCTTAGCTCCGAGAGTTGAAAATCCAACAGTATGTTTTTCTGAAGCACTGGGACAAACTGTTGGATTCTCAATGCTCAGCTTAACACCGAGACTTGACAATCCAGTGCGCGATAAACAATCGTCCGTGCCACTGGGGCTTATATGCGCCCCTAGCAGCGGCTGCCGAGCCGTCTCCGTGGTCTGTGAGTTTAACTATCAAACTCATTTACCGTAATTGAGTAGTTATAGCAAAGTTAAATTATAGTTATAGTAACAGTTAAAGTCTATCATCTAGCTAGCGTTTCCTTTACAGCCGTGTACAAACTAAATCAGTATTAAAATTGAATCAAGATTATTCACTGCAGGATTCTGAAGGTAGATATGTTATTTTATTACAGGAAAACTAGCTAACTTTACGTATTAATTCTATGTATAAAAGCGTTAGCCCCGTTGTATACCTACACGGCACGGTTTCTTTACGGTACGGCGCGCGACACCGTATAATAATCGTGTGAGTTTATATTGACACGGCAAACCACCAGACGACGCATAACGCCGTGCCGCAGTGTCATCGTGTCTGTCAACCAGCTTCCAAAGTGATCCTTACAACACTGACGACCGCGTCCACACACGGCGAATCAACCGTAGTTTTTCACGTCAAAAGTAAATATCAATATCGTAATTTTTCATGGCAAGAAAAACGTGTAGTACGACGGGCCTTAGGCTGTGCATAGACTGAGTCAAGAGGATCAAGACTGTCTATTAGAAATGGCGTTCGCATTCTAAACCATTTAGTTTATACAATACAGTTTCCACACAAGAGTAATACACGAAATTGTTTTGTCTATGATAGATAAACAAAACAGTTTTGTGTTTAGTGTGGGTAAGTGTCAACGAAATAATAGGAGAAAAGGTAAAGTAGTAGGTATCTAAATCCCGTGGGGTCGCGGGCGCTCAGAGTGGAGAGTGGGGACTTTGTCCGCCCACCGAGTGACTTCAGGGAAGACTTGAGAAGTGACGGTGCCCCTTCCATGTGCAGATGGTGAACACCCAGGTGATTTTAGTGAGCTAAAAATCCTATATTCTCTGGTCTTATCCTCAAAGCTCGGACGCCTTTGAAGGTTTCCCACCGAAAACATAAAAAAGGTACCTACCTAAATCCCGTAGTACCCATAAGTTTGATCTAAATCGCCGTCAGCCAGTCCTAATGGTCAAACGAAATAATGAGCATTTACGTCAGAGGTGAAGAATGACTATGAATTTAAATGCAGGAGATAGTTTAATAGTTCATTAAAGTTTGGTCATTAGGCTGTTCCACACAGTGGGCACACGCGAGCCCATTACCGTTTAGCAACTGTTTACTTTTTATGCAAAACTAATGCTTAAGTATTCATGTAATTGGGACAGATTTGCATGTGCATTGCATTAGTGGTCTGGTCATTGCATTAGACCTAAATATGCACCGACATTCGTATAAGTTATCGTTTTATTATAATAGGTACATGAAGCCGGCTGTCATTTGTAGATCTTTGACAGTTGTTATGGGTCGTCAGAAGCCCGGCAGTCTGACAACCAGTCTTACCAAGGGGTATCGTGTTACCCAGTAACTAGGTTGTGGAGGTCTGATAGGCAGTCGCTACATGTAAAATACTAGTATTCAGGTGAATCTGTTTAGACTTGAAGCCGACCCTTTTGGGAAAAGGCTGGGCAGATGATGATGATGATAATAAGTACATGTAAGGTCGTGACTTGAAAATGGTTGAAAGAAAATCAATAGAATCTAACTTTGACTCAATTAGAAAATATTGGTACCTACCAATAACCAATCAATTGCATAGTCTTTTCCCAACTATGCTGGGGCGACTGGCTATATGACCTCCGCAACCCAGTTACTGGGTAACACGATACCCCTTGGTAAAACAGGTCGGAAAGCCTTTTGGGCTTCTGACTACACGTGACGACTGTCGAAGATTTACGAATGACTGCCGGGACCAACGACGGCTTAAGGTGCTTACCGAGGCACGGAGGGGTCATGATATGTCATCATGGGGATATCATCCAGCCACGAACCGACCCCGGTAAGCGTAGCTTAACCTTAAATCTACCCATGCTGCTGGTTTTATTTAGCACAATTAGTCGAAATAAACCAACAGAAATGTGACTTAGGATGTTTATGTCCCAAATTGTGAAGAAAACAAATGAACACGTCAAGTTTCAAAGGCGCGTGAAGCCCCCAAAATTACAAATGGCGGAATACCTTTTTGATCATTTGGTCTTAGAGCAGTTAGACTGTTTCTTAGTATTTACCAAGTACACGGTGGGAGGTTGTCGGCCTCGAAACATGGGAATTCGCGCATTTTACGTCTCGGCTACAGACAAAAATGCCATGGTCAGAAAACGCGCGTAGAATTTTAAAAGCCGGCCAAATGCCGACGGACTGATACATTTTTTTAGCTCGGCGACCCATTGTGTCTGGAATTCTGTGATTTATCTGTTACATCTCTGTGTCGTGAGGGAGACGGTGTGTCTAGCATTAATTAGGCACGTGTGTGCTTTTGTTTGCAAGACATTTAGAGATAGAAGTAGTAGTTGTAGAATAGAATAGAATAGAATAGAATACTCTTTATTATGTACACACAAAAAATTACAGATATAAATGTTGAAATTTTATATAGGGTCACCATGGGCGGTCTCATCGCTAAAAGAGATCTTTTACAGACAACCATTGGACGGATTAGAGGAAGAAGGAGAATACTGCAGGTAGTCAGGGGTGTACCATTTACATATACAATAAATACATATATTTGTTGTAGGTCTAGGTACAATTGGTAGTACTATCAACCATACTTATTTCAGTCGCCAAGTATTCATAGCTGTGACTCGATTAAAATGTGGTTTTGAAGATAAAGGCACAGAGGTTTTAGTGCAAATTAAATCAACACACGGAAGATATGTCGGCTTGGTGACTAAAGTAGGCAAAGCACACATCCTCATGGTGATGCAATGTCGATAACACCACCTTATGGATCTTTGATCTTCTTCTTAGCGTGTCGATGACAATCTAAATGGACTCGGCCCAGAATTCGCCTGTGTTTGGCGCCATCACTAGCGTCTATCAATTCCCGTAAAGTGCAGCTTACAGGACACGCAGGACCTTTGATATTAATGATAAATGAATAATTTTCTGTAAGTAGGTTTGTACAAACACTTTTACACGTCAATCATATTTTTAAAATAAAGCTAGATGAGGTCGGCGTTTCCTATCTGACTACTCTGAGAAGAAAGGCCGAAACAAACTCAGAGGTCACAGTCTCCTTTAAAGTCCAGAGATAATCTTGGTCAGATCATGTGAAGGCCATGTAGATTGGTGTCTGAAATGGTCCTTTTGAGGAAAGAACCACACAGATTGAGTGGACCTGTCCAGTCAGTGCACGCATTTGTCAGTAATCGTGCAGCTCAACTCAGAACTTAAGAAGCTCAACGATTCGGCGAACAATACCAAAAAAGAACATTTGGGTAGGCCGCATAAATTACTCAAACTGCCAGACCATGATTAATACTAAATGAGAAAAAAAACAACAATGACCCACATAGGCTTCACATTCACAATAATTGAAAACAATATAATACTTTACAAGTAAATATTAAATTCAAACAATATATTGAACTCCACAAAGTAAATATGTCAAAAGTGTATATACTCGTAAATAAAATAAAAGTTTCAGTATTGAGCTTTGAGCTATGACATCAGTCAGAAATCATTCTGCAAGGTCTTCATTAAGAACTTTAATTACTTTGCCGAGATTATTACTATCTGAGATAACACGATTCCTTATTTAGATCAATACTTGATTTATAATGAAGGCCTTGTAGGGGTAGGTACATAGGTAATAAGTTCTTAGAATCTTTTATCAAAGTGCGTGCAAAGACATGCAGTCATTATGTAATTATAAAACTATTGGCTCAAGCCCACCATTAGGTGGGATAACAAAACTAATAGGAGATATATTATTATGAAGTGTCTACTAAGCAATTAGTTTATATAAACTGATTCAATGACGTATCCAGTCAAAACTCTTATATATAATAAAATCTACATAATCAGCCTATAATGTTCCCACTGCTGGGACACAGGCCTCCTCTCTGTGAGAGGCAGTGTGCCGTAGTCCACGACGCGGGCCCAGTGCGGGTTGGTAGATGTCACATGTCTTCGAATTTTTGGTTCTAGGACATGCCGGTTTCCTCACGATGTTTTCCTTCACCGATTTGAGAACAGTGGTGATGAAATAATTTACACAAAGTAAAGCGCCTGTCTGGGTTCGAACTTACGACGTTCAACTCGTAAGTCGTGGCCGTTACCCAGTGGTAACTTACGAGTTGACCCGAGGTAACCCGACTTACGAGTTGAACGTCGTAAGTTTTCTTCTGGTCTTATAAGAAGATAGATACATAATAAAATCTTATAAGAATTTATTGCCAGAACAAATGCACAAAAAAATGTTATCAATATTAATACCACTCAAATACGAGTCTATCACATTTCCAATAGCGTTACGATTTAATCAACCAGAAAGGATTCATAGAATCCAAACGACAGTAAAATCGATATAAATCTGTGACGTCACTACGAAGCAGAATATTATAAAGGTCATTTCATTAGTAATGAATTATGACGTCAAATATAATGGAACTGGCTATGATTCAGCCTTTAATGACGGACTGTAGGGCATTTCCACAAAGCGTTAAGTACCTAGTTAGACTAGGGGCAATAAGGCCTCCCACACGCAACGGTGACATTTGCTGATCTCTGCAAATCTTAAGGTCAACAATATTATTATTATACTCAATGCTGCCTGAGGTTTCACCCGCATGGCTTTTTCTAAAATAAAAGCCTAAGTGCTGCCAGTGAAAATCCCGTCAAAATGAGTCCAGCCCTTTCGGAGATTAGACGGAACAAACAGACAGACTAACAAAATGTATTTTAATTATTTTTTTGTTATAATTACTGTATATACTTTTATATGCATTTAGTAAAAAGTTGTTATTTTGACCTACAAACAAACACTTCAATTTTATTTATTTATTAGCTGCGTCCCGCGGTTTCACCCGTCTAAGTCTCGATCCCGTGGGAATATCAGAATGAAAAATACTTTACGACCTATTCTCTACCTACCAAATATACATAAAAAATTAATAAAAATCGGTCGAGCCGTTTCGGAGGAGTGCGACCACAAACACCGTGACACGTGATTTTTATATATTAGAAGAATATTTAGATGGGTGCATAGTCATAGCAACTTTAATTGGCAATTTCTTTGAAAAACTCTCTTTAAGAACAAAGGTATATTAAATAGGTTTTGGTTGATAATTCATTAATCAAAGCACTTTTGAATTAGACTGTTATTTACAGGAACTTTTGCACTGTTGGTAACTTTTGTTTAGTTAGTCAGAAAGTTTACCAAACTTTCTGACTAACTGACAAAAAAACCTACGTTATTTAATAGCACTACTTCTTTTCTACGAAGTTTATATTTCGCAGAAGAACGTGGAAATATGACGTCAGTTCCGAGAACTGCCCATTGGAATTCAAAGTCACGGCAAATAGGCGAAGGTGAGTAAGTTCAATGCTGATGAAACTTGGGTTCATCAGGATTGTTGAAAAAGCTTACTACGACATTATAATAATTAATTACAGTTGTACTGTCAAACATGTCATTTGGTTTAAATAGGTTATTTTTATTATTTTATAATATTTTACATAGACTCTTTTTTTTTTTATTTTTTTTATTTTTATTTGTGATGGGTTTGCTCTTGACCTTAGTCTATGTCAGAGGCGACAGAAACAAAGTCGACGATCGAGCGAGCTTACCCAGAAGAAGCCTGTTCACTCTCACTTTTACATTATGTGAATGTGAGAACGCCGTAGGCTTAATAGATTTGATTTGTAGACCCTTTATTTTTTTTTAAGTACCAGGTACTTCTTGACAGACCTACACTGTCCTCCATACCTGATAACACTGTAGTTTGAAAACATTGTAAAAGCTGTTTATTTTTAAAAGAGTAACCGTGGAGTTTCTTACCGGCTCTTCTCCATAGGAAACGACCAATTGGAACCGTGCACCTAGCTTCTGACGTTTCATAAGTGCCCATGTAGGTTTATGTGAAATAAAACATTTTTATTTTGATTTTAATGGCTCAGTCAGTCAGAGGGTATGGCCCGATTAGCAAATAGGAAATAGGCTTGGCATTATAAAATTTAGTAGGTAACGTAAGTTGTGACTAGAAAACAAACTGCCAAGTGCTAGTTTGACATGCACACGATGGGTTCCGTACTACCGTACAATATTTAACAATACATATTTTCGTTTCTTGTATGGACCCCTTTTAATTTTTAACTATTTCATTTTTATTATGATTTTGTTGTTATAGCGCCCATAGTAGTTCAAAAGATACAGCCCTGTGATTTATGGATGGATGGACCGACAGACAGCGGAACCTTAGTAATAGGGTCCCGTTAGCATCCTTTCAGTACGCAACCCTAAAAATGACTCTGCAACTCTCCATATTTTTTTTAAATCAATAAAACATTAGTTTTTAGGGTTCCGTAGCCAAAGGGTAAAAGGGGACCTATTACTAAGACTCCGCTGTCCGTCTGTCTGTCCGTCTATCACCAGGCTGTATCTCATGAACCGTGATAGTTAGACAGTTGAAATTTTCACAGATGATGTATTTCTGTTGCCGCTATAACAACAAATACAAAAAAAATATTTATGGGGACTCCCATACAACAGATATGATTTGACATGATTTTTGCCGTTTTTATAGATACCCTTCGTGCGCGAGTCTAACTCGCACTTGGTCGGTTTTCGATAATAATAATAAAATAAAATTATTATTAGTCATACACGTAATTGGTCAAGGACAGCTAATGAGACACAATTGATTTTCTATTGTTTGACTCCAAATCGGTGTCGCGCGGGGCTTAACAGGTTAATATGACCAAAACCCACAACTTGGCCAGTATCTATAAAAACGGCAAAAAATCGTGTTTGTTATACATGATTTTTTTTGCCGTTTTTATAGAGTACGGAACCCTTCGTGCGCGAGTCCGGCTCGCACTTGGCCGGTTTTTTACACTAACGTTTTATTTATTTGGAAAATTTCGAGACGAGAACTAGATTTTACCAGTTTTCGTTTTTGCAAAAAAATTGTTGCTTGACTTGAATGAAATGCCTTCTACAGTAATTTAAATTTATTAACTAACCCACAATATTAAATTATACGCCGACTAATCCATTTCGTGTCTAATATAGAACTATTGACATGGCATGTCAATTCTCTCACGAGATAGTATCTGAATTGGGATAACGAAGTAATCAAGGCTGACAATCGGTAGCTGCCAAATAATTGATTGTTGAAATTATTGACATTATTATGTCTAGAGTATGATTGATGAGAAGCAAGAGAAATAATCTATATTACAATGATAAAGGAACAATTAAGGGGAACTGAAAAGTGTAGATGATGTTTAGCATCCGCCATATTGAATATCCTGTGACGTCATATCACGTAGAAGATGTGTGATTCAGGATGAACCAAACCCCCGCCGCGGTCGCGGGAAAGTCTGAAAGAGATACTGCGGCCCCTGGCAACACAGGCAACGGAAGGAACACGGGTGGATTTTAGTTAGTAAGAGCAGACTCTTACTGACTAAAACTCATCCATGTTCGTTCGCCCATGATTTTTTGGCTGGGAAATTATCAAATAACCTCTCCCGCAAAAAAAAGGACGAATCATACCCAGTATACGATAGGTACCTCATGATTCTCTAACCCTTTGTCTTGCCGCAGTTGGGTAAAAACCGTAGATTTTTCCTGTTATTTGATGAATTGAATAGTGTAGTAATTTTTGTTAATGAAAAGTGTATTCCATTTCTACATGGTGTTTCATGAAATCTGCATTCTAGGGGTTGAAAGTGGACGAGGTATGCCTGTCCTTTGTATGAAAATTCAGTCTCACCCCCTGAGGGTCGAGTATGAACTATGTTTAAGGGTTGAGAGGAAACAAATAAACATTTCTTTTTTTAGGGGTCTAGGGGCCGAGAGTGAACTAATCGCATTCAACATGGTTTACATTTTTATTCCGTAATAGGTTATAATAATTTAACGTTTTTATGACTATCTATAATATTTTGACTTGTTCGATTATAAAAGTGGATAGTTATAATGAAACTACTATGAGTAATGACTACACCTTCCGGGAAATAATTACTTTTACCTACTTCGACTAAAACAAAAGTTATTCAAGACCGCTACATACATATGTACATTCGTGTGGTACTGAAGAGTATTGAACGAATATGGTCTTAACCTGAATTCTAATTCTATCATAATTAATATTACAAATGCGAAAGTGAGTTTTTTATTGTATTTTTTTGTTTGTTTGTTACGCTTTCACACCAAAACGGCTGAACGGATTTGCATGAAATTTGGCACATGAGTAGACCATGACCTGTTTTAGGACTTATGGTACTTTTAATTTCGATATTCTATCAGGATCGAGACTTATACAGGTGAAACCGCAGAGCGCGGCTTGTTATATTATATTTTAATAACATAACTAAAATAAAAAAAACTTAAAGTAGTACGTTTTTGATACAAGAATAAGAAGATAATTAAAGTTTCACCTAAAACCTTGAAAACTAAAATATCACACAAGCTTAAGATATAAACTGAGACCGAACTGTCCATGGCCAATGGAACTTATCAAACATAGGTACCATACACTTGCTTCAGACTTCCGCACTTAGCACAGAACTATTTGTTTAGGAAAACATAACATACCCAAACATACCACGTTTACAAAAATAACAAAACAATAGTACGAGTTACAACGTCTGTGTTAGTGAAGTAAACCAGATTTTGTTTGGAACCTTTTTTTACTGTATGATAAAACTAACTTTTGCTCGCGGCTTCATGTCGAAAATTATTATATGGGAAGTGAACAGAATCCTACGTCCTAATGCAGGTCATGTTCTACCTGTGTTCCAAATGAGCCGTTAAGGCGTAAGTAACAGACAGAAAGCATATAATGTTCCCACTGCTGGGATACAAGCCTCGTCTTTGTGAGAGGGAATGCACCGTAATCTACCACGCAGGCCTAGCTCTGGTTAGTAGATGGCGCATGTCTTAGAATTTTTGGTTCTAGGACATGCCGGTTTCTCACGATGTATCTTCACCGTTTTGAGAGCAGTGGTGATGAAATAATTTACACAAAGTAAAGCAGACAGAATGACAAAGAGACAAATATACTTTCACATCTAAAATATTAATAGAGATGTTGAATATTCATTTAAACAATGAATCCTGCGTGTTATTTAAAGAAATAAATACCTATTGCTTTAAGCTTAAATATTTATGCAGGTATTATATACCGATACAATTTTCAGCGTTTGTATTCAGAATTCACTTTGTTTCGTTTATTCTCTAGTCGATTCTGAACAAATCACTTTCAGGAATTGCGTTTATTTCCACAAGTTGTATACACGACATACGTAAGTTAAAGCCGTGACAAAGGGCCAGGAGTTAACCCGTCGCCGTCGCGTGATAACCGCTACTCGCCCCGAAGGTTACAAAATCATTTCGATGCTATCTGACGCGACCAATAACGTTCAAATTGTAAGCGTAACACTTGTTACATAACCTTGCAGGTTTACTAAATTAAATATTACGTGGAGTTTGGAGGGTTAACGAATTTTGTTTGACAGTGTGGGGTTTGTTGGAGGAGTTAATATTGTCATTAAGGGTGATAAATTACAAATTACTGTGGTTTGTTTCGTGGACACATAATTAAACAAACAAGTAAACGGTCAAGATATATAAAACTAGAAAGTTTATGTTAGAAATACTCGTAGTGATACTTTTTCGACATGGTTTCTTTGTTTTTATTGTATGCAAAAACAAAAGCATAAGTGTCGAATATTTTGTGTCAATAATTTAGGCAAATGGAATGACGATGGATGGACTGGACTGTGTGAAAGATGATATTGTTTGAAAGGGGGTGACTACCAACTACTACGACTATTACAGAAGTATCCGAGGAAAATCATGTTGCGCCGACTCCAAATAAATTGGGATAAGGGCAGGAGAATGATGATGATGAATTTTGCAGGAGAATGATGCAAATGAAACTGAGCTTAGAACTGAATTCTTATCTATGCTAATAAATAACATTGATGTGTCTGTTCGTAACGTCACAATAACAGTTTTTTTACTAAATGCATATGAAAGTATATACAGTACTTAACTTATAACAAAAAACCATTTTTTTTAATGTTTTCTGTGTGATTGTTCCGGCTAATCTCCGAAACGGCTAGACCAATTTTGACGGGACTTTCGCATATAGCTGATGTTATTAGGTGCAACTTAGGCTTACTTTTATTTTAGAAAAAGCCATGTATTTGTAAACTAAACGATACTTTGTTTTAATCGATCTTTTGCAGTAGAGTTTTCCTATTACTGAAATCGATGTCCTCAATTGCAAGTACTTTTTATAAATAATTAAAAGTTTCATTCTACATCGAGCGGTCAATTCAAACGACATATTCTTTGTTATCGATCGCCCAGGGGTCAATGTTTGAATGAATGTATTTATGTACATATGTGCATGTGTGTGTGTGTGTATTATACAACGTTTGTTTGAAAACTTCTGTGACTCAAGGACGAAGTTTTTAGTTAATACGTGACTAAATTGACAATAGATTTGAGGCCTGGTTTAGAATTTAGAGTATAAAAGCTTCATGTTATTGATTTGTGCTTCTATTGCTTCTTATTTTCTGGTAGCAATTTCAATTGTTAAACTAATGTAGGTGACACGATGTCCATACAAAGATTAGGTCAACAAACGTCTGTATAAAAATTCAGAGTTTATTGAACATCTACGTGTCTGCTCAATCAAGTTAATCGAATTCTTATAAGACATTTTGTTGGGTTCTGTAGTAAACAAGGAACCCTTAAAGTTTCGCCATGTCTGTCTGTCTGTCTGTCTAAATGTCCCCGCTGTAGCTCAGAGACGCTTAGTACTAGAAAGCTGTAATTCGGCATTAGTCATGCCGACAAAGTGCTACAATAAAATCTTGAAAAAAAAAATATTTGGTGATGATAAAAAATATCATCACTACATTACGTACAATGGAGGTATCCATTGTACGTAATGTGGTGATGATATTTTTTTACTCGTCTATCCTATCGTTGGATAAGCCGTTCAAAAATATTGTGGGTCTGTGCACATAATTTTTCGATTCAAGAATCCTTTTGCGTAATATTTAGCATTTAAGTGCTAATTTTAATAGAGTCAAGTGTGCCCCCCCTGCCCGCTAAATGGTTATTTATGGAGATGCGAAAAAAATCATGGCAGTAGTACAAATAATGAAATTAAAAGGAAAACTATAACAGTTAAGAGGGCTTTATTTACAATTTAACTAGTAATAGTCGACCAACTTAAATTTGCAGTTAGAGAATTGACCGTGGCATATATCGTATGGGAGAACATTTTTTTCAACTACATTATTAAGTTTGTTTTTGGGATAAATTCATCCCAACTTCCCAACTACGAAATCCTTCATTGTGCGTGATCCGAAACGCACTTGGCCGGTTTTTTGATTATATAATTATACATAATATTATATACATTTTAGTGTTAGATTGTATAAACTCTTATTTACGGTCACACATAATCAACCTATAATGTTCTCACTGCTGAGACACAGGCCTCCTCTCTGCGAGAGGGAGTGGGCCGTAATCCACCACGCGGGCCCAGTGCGGGTTGGTAGATCTCACATGTCTTCGAATTTTCGGTTCTAGGACATGCCGGTTTCCTCACGGTGTTTTCCTTCACCGTTTTTATTTTATTTCCGTTTTTATTTACGGTCGCAACTGCCAAATATAACTAAATTGACATCAACATGATGCGTAATAGACTTCACAAAGGCGCCGCAAAATACCGACCGATAAAGACCGATTTATATCGATACACCGAATATTATTCAAATCGGAATTCCTTTGCAATCGATTACTGCAAACGACGTTATCGAGAACCAGGATCTCTAGACCGGTCGAATTTCTTTAATGAGTCACCGCTAACGATTTTCCGTCAGAACCTTAGAACAATCGGACATGAATAATGGAAAACACTACTTACCTTCGACCTACATCTAGTTGAACGATTAGGTTTTTTGGTCGCCAAAATACTGGTCTACTGACCATAAAGTAAAATGATTTATTAAATTACGTGCTATTACGTTAAAGTTATATAAGCTCCGTGGAGCCTTAATAAAACATCTACGTCACGAATGACCTTTACAGCCGACGGACGAGGGTATGATTTGATGATGATACATGGGATTACCATTAAAAATGTCTGCTGACATATTTGTGATAAGTATTAGTGTTACGTGGTGATAAGTTTGGGTCTGCGACAGTTATGTTCCACTCACATGTTTTGTTAAAAACCTTATTTTTCAACCAACCATTGGACTGCGGTACGCTTATCCGAAATAAAAACAACATACAATTTATACCCTCGACCTACATCAAATCGACCGATAAATTCCGTTCTGTGGTCGCCAAAAAACAGGGTGAACTGACCATATCGAGGTGTTTTATTACGTCAAATCACGTACTTCCTGAGAGCAGGGTATGTAGGCCGGTCATTAGAGATTACCTATATTAACTTATATTATTATGATTGTAATATTATGTTTTGTTAGTACATTACATTAATGTAGGTTGGAAATTGACCTGAGGGTAGTGAGGTCAGACGGCGGGTGGCCGTAAAAACAGAACCGATTATGGATGAAGGAATCGGTCGTGTGCTTGATAATGAGTGCGCTTACTTACTTGAAGGTAGCCTAGATATAAATCAGGAAATTATTTTGTATAGAAAACATCGACTGCCTCGTTGGTCGCAAGCTCTATTGCAGAGCATGAGGTTCTCGGTTCGATTCCCGGGTCGAGCAAAGTGTTATTGGGTTTTTTCATCTGGAATTTCTTACTAGCAGCCCGGAGTCTGGATTTGTGCTCGGTTGATGGCAATAGGCTCCCCCTATTACAATGGAACGACCTGAGGGTAGTGAGGTCAGACGGCGGATGGCCGTAAATACAAAACCGATTATGGATGAAGGAATCGGTTGTGTGCTTGAAAATGAGTGCGCTTACTTACTTGAAAGTAGCCTATCTGGAAAATATTTCGTATAGAAAAACATCGACTGCCTCGTTGGTCGCAAGCGCTACTGCTGGGCATGAGGTCCTGGGTTCGATTCCCGGGTCAAGCAAAGTGTTATTGGGTTTTTTCATCTGGAATTTCTCAGTAGCAGCCCGGAGGAGTTGAGCCCGGTTGATGGCAATAGGCTCCCCCCTATTACAATGGGACTCAAACATAACTGGCGAAATGTGGGTGTACAATAGGTACAGCTCTGCCTAACCCTACGGGGAATACAGGCGTGATGTTATGTTATGTTATGTTATGTTATCTTGTGTAGAAAAACATTTTTATAAAAATCTAGTCGTTCATTCCCGGCGTAGCCCGGGTGATTCACGGCTTTTCCGGTAGATTTTCCAAAATAAAATATGTCGTATAAAATCAAAATCAAAATCAAAAATCAAAATCAAAATATTTTTATTTCACATAAACCTACATGGGCACTTATGAAATGTAGCTAGGTGCACGGTTCCAATTGGTCGTTTCCTATGGAGAAGAGACGGCAAGAAACTCCACGGTTACTCTTTTAAAAATAATTGACTTTTACAATGTTTTCAAATTACACAAATTAGGTATGGGAGGACAGTGTAGGCCTGTCGAGAAGTACTTAACAAAAAAAGAGAAAAGGAAACGGTCTAAAGAAAAAAAGATCTAGTCTATTAAGCCTACAACGTTCTCACATTCACAACGTACACAAGAATCCACGAAAAATAATATTAAGTCAGTAATATAAATTGTAGGTATATAATGTCAAATAGTGAAAATATAATGTCAAAAAAGTATGTCTAAAAAATAATAATAATAAACATCGTAATTTGGGAGCAGTTAATAGACATTTCCATAGTTATGCCGTTTCTGATGTACCAGGGAAGCCACATGTGCAGAAGGAATTATTGCCAAACTTCCTTGTCTTCAACATAGTCCTTAATCTTGTAATATGCGTTTTTGATAAGGACACGTTTGATGTGGGTTTTGAACTTTCCATCGCTAAGTTCTGTAACTGACTTTGGCAACTTGTTATAAAAGCGGATACTGTTGATAAGAAATGATTTGCTTGTTTTTGTTAATCTAAATTTGGGTATCACAATTTCATGTTTACTACGTGTATTTATATTATGGAAATCACTTCTTGTTTTGAAAAGACATAAGTTCTTGCGAACATACAAAATACTTTCTAAGATATAAAGAGAAGGCAGAGTTAGTACATTAATTTCTTTGAATTTGTTTCTAAGGGACTCACGAGGACACATTCC
Organism: Atethmia centrago; assembly: GCA_905333075.3. NCBI lineage: Eukaryota > Metazoa > Arthropoda > Insecta > Lepidoptera > Noctuidae > Atethmia > Atethmia centrago. Next base: position 10,657,571 of record HG995377.1, on the reverse strand, counting down.
ATAGACTGCGCGGATTGCCCTCTTTTGTAAGATAAAAATTGAATCTACATCAGCTGCCGATCCCCACAGCAGAACGCCATAAGACATAATACTGTGGAAATAAGCAAAGTATACTAACCTAGCTGTAGCTATATCAGTCAACTGTCTAATTTTTCTTACTGCATATGCAGCTGAACTTAATCTACCTGAGAGAGCTCTAATGTGGGCTCCCCATTGCAATTTTGAATCTAGAGTAATCCCTAGAAATATAGTTTCTGTAATAGCATCTAGTCTCTTGCCATCAAGTTTTAAATTTAGAGCCACTTGGGGTACATTTGGTAGTGAGAACTTAATACATTTAAAACTTGTCCTAATTAATAACATACTACGAGCACAAAGAAAAATCAATCTGCCAAATCAGTCAGGCCATTTTCGAGTTTTTGCGAGAAAAACGCATGGCAATTGTTTTTTTCTGCGGCGTTTAGCTAGCCAATTCAAAATAACCCTGTATACAGGGTCAATTTGGGCTTGTGGCTAAGTAATAACAGCCGCACCGGTCGATCGATTAGGTTAAGCTACATTTTCCGCGGTTGGTCCGTAGATGGGTGACCATCTTTACATACCAAGACCCCTCCGTGCCTCGGAAAGCACGTTAAGCCATTGGTCCCGGCTGTCATTTGTAGATCTTTGACAGTCGTTACGAGTAGTCAGAAGCTCGAAAGTCTGACAACCAGTCTTACCAAGGGGTATCGTGTTACCCAGTAACTGGGTTGTGGAGGTCAGATAGGCAGACGCTCCATGTAAAATACTGGTATTCAGCTGTAACCGGTAAGACTGGAAGCCGACCCCAACATAGTTGGGAAAAGGCTAGGCAGATGATGACAGGGTCAAATTAAATTATCTAGCGAAACTGGGTACCGATATCTAAACATGATAAAACAAAAAATAATTAAATTTGATGGTTTTTTTATGGGGTCATCGACCGCAGTTAGTATGTCACTTGAAATATCAGTTTAAAAATTCTTTTTTTTTTTTTAACTTCATAAACGTGATTGGTATCGATACACCTCAATGCGATAAAACAAAAGAAAAGAGATTTTCTCAACTCATACTTCAAGTAACCAGCAAAGTCGCGGGAAGGTACTAATGGGTCACCGAGGCCCCCGCAACACAGGCAACGGAAGAAATACGGGTGGGTTTTAGTCAGTAAGAGTCTGACACACCCTCCCGCTCCGCCCAGAGCGGGAGAAGTTATTTGATGATTTCCCATCCAAAAAAAAAGTATCCAGCAAAAGTAACAGCTGTCGTTGACCCCAAAAAAATAACTTTTATTTTTATTTTATCATGTTAAGAGGCTGACAATAGCTAAAGCGCGGTCACTGTCGGAATGCATAGAAAAGAAAGAGAAGCGCGATGATACAACGCTGGTAATTTATTGCAAAATATAAAGCAATTATCAATATTTACAAAAAATCTATTGATTGAATAAAAAAAATAAAACACTATTATGCTAATATCTTGCTTGTAAAATAATCTGACAAAAAATCAGATTGATTGCACGTATATTAGTATGGTTTATAATCGTTAAAAGATTTTTTTAGAGGTATCTTCGTGATTTTTTCTATCGTATCAAATTAGTTTTATTACTTTTTTAACACACTATCTACCTAGCATATATCCTGAAGAATATCATATATTTTTCTGATTTTGTTTACTGCAGCTACCGCAAAACTTACAAAATTTGCGTTTAGGTCCGGTAGTCCCCTTAAGATATCGATACCCATCACGTCTACAGTTTCTCTAGCTAATTAAATTTGACCATGTAAAGATAATACCCATTTTGATATAACCTTGCTCTCGTTTTGAATAATCTATTTGATATGTCTGACAATGGTGATTAAGTCTTGATTCGGCAATCTGATTGAAAAAAAAAACCGATTTGATTACGATATTTACATAATCTCCTTTGACAAATGGATAAAGTTAATTTAAAATTTTTATTTGATAGTAAATTTAAATATAGTCAGATATTATTCAAAAGTATAGCGGTTTATTGAAAACATATGAGAAGAAACAGAAGCCTTAATTTATTAAGTCATTCTTCGGATCCGCTGGCTTAACACAGAAAAGAATGACAATTCAACTACCTTTCATCTTTATAATGATAATATAAATGATTATTGATATTTTATTATCATTTATTAAATAATTTACAATATTAATGCTACTAACTATTTACACTAGGTAGGTACTAAAAATACAAATGCATACAAAAAACAATTATAATAATGATTATTGATGACAATATTAAACTATTTGTTTTTATAAAATAAAATCATTATCAGTAATATACAATGCAGTTGAAGTAATCGGTAATAGTGAATCTAATATCGGACGATGCATTGATAGACTTTCAACTAGACTTATAAAGATTTCATAGACGTGTTGACACTGACCTTCGAATGATTCAGCGTTGATAGATCATTAGAGCCTTTAATTAATTTAGTAGAACTTATGATATTGATTATTGTTTGAGTTGTTGCGGAGTTCGTTGCGCCACTTCTTCTTCCCAGCTAAAGCACTAGGAAATGGTGAAGGGCGGGTGTTTTTGGGGGACTGTCTTATGTAACTTTGACGTTCAAAAAGTTCTGATTATCAGCCTAGTTTGAATAAATGACTTTTGATTTTGCAATCTAAACTATCCTTACTAATATTATAAAGGCGATAGTGAGTTTGTTTGTTTGTTACGCTTTCACGCTAAAACGGCTAAACGAATGTGGATGCCATTTGGTACATGGATAGACCATGACCTGCATCAGGACATAGAATAAATCTATCCCGATATTCCCACGGGATCGAGACTTATTCGGGTAAAACCGCGGGGCGCAGCTATTATTATCTAATGCTGTGTTCGTTTTATCTTCCAGATTCACACAATTATAATGGTTGTGTATTTTGTTAAATCTTGGTCAACACAAAATCACGTTTTTTTTGTTCAATATAAACTAGGGATTTATTTTTTTTGTGGGTTGGAATTTATAAAATAAGTTCTCCCGCTCTGTGCAGAGCAGGAGGGTGTCAGACTCACTGACTAAAACCCACCCGTGTTCTTTCCGTTGCTTGTGTTGCCACGGGCCTCGGAATCCCCTTGGAGTATTGTAGCCACCTTTGGGATGGCTCGGCTAAATACCAACTTGCCGCGCTTGACTCGGTGGAACGCAGAGCTAAGAGGCTCATTGGCGACGTAAATCTGGTGGATGCCAAGCTTCACAGTTTGGCCCATCGTCGCAAGGTTGCCTGCTTGTCGGTCTTCTATAGATTGTACTTCGGAGAGTGTGCTCAAGAACTCCACGACCTCATTCCACCGGCCCCCTTCTATTATCGGTCATCTAGGCGCACTTCAGGTTACCATCCCTTCCTGGTGGCTATCCCAACAACTCGCACTAAGCGTTTCCAAACTTCTTTTATAATGCGCACAGCAAAGGAATGGAACTCTCTGCCTGCGTCTGTGTTTCCGAACGCATATAACCCTAATCTCTTCAAAGTGAGAGTGAACAGACTTCTTCTGGGTAAGCTCGCTCCATCGTCGACTTTGTTTCTGTCGCCTCTGACATAGACTAAGGTCAAGAGCAAACCCATCACAAATAAAAAAAAAAAAAAGGACTTTCCCACGACCCCGGCAGGACCACTAGGGATAAATAAATATCACAGTTATGTGAACATTTAACACAGGCGTCCTTCATAAGCAATAACCAACAGTTATTTAGGTACTCGTTACTATACAGGAACATAAACAGTTAATAAAACACTTTGAACTAACTGTTCATTGCTTTACCAATACAATACTAAGCTAAACTGAGAAAATTGTACAAGTAATTATGAATAATAATAGACTTATTGTTAATAATAACATGCTATTCTGATTTATAGCTTCAGTAATCCTAACTAATATTATATTATGAATACGAAAGTGAGTTTGTTTGTTACGCTTTCATGCCAAAATGGCTGAACGGATTTGGATGAAATTTGGCACATGGGTAGACCATGATTTGGGTTATGACATAAAATATATTTTATTCCGATATTCTAACGGAATCGAGATTTATTCGGATGAAAACGCGGGGCGCAGCTAGTTAAGTATAAAGAGAAAATGCACTTGAGCTATACTCAATATAATTGACTATTTAAATGGGATATAACTCGTCCGTAATGGGACGATATCTGCTTTGTTTAAATAATCCGCGTAGGCCGAGGAATGCACTCAGGCTGAGGACCCCTTACAATAAATTGAGATACAATAAGCTCTAAATTTAGGAAAGCTTATATGGTGGGCTTAATATTAAAGTGACTAATACGTCAGCTTGTTTAATTAAATTTATATTTTGTGTCAAATATTCATGTTGAATACTGATAAGGAAAAGTCTGACAAACTGTCAACACCTACACAGGTGCAGGGCTGGTCGGTATTCGCCATTTGTAGTAAATATATATATATATATATATATATACATAAATACATATAGTGTGTTTATCTGTAAGCTTAAGTATGGTGGCATGCATATCTTGGAGGAGTAGCTACATATACGATCATTAAATGTAATACAATTCGGTAACGAGATGCAAATATTTTACATTTGCTGCAAGAAACTTTCTTAGAATTTAATTAATCCTATAGTAACACGCAACCTACAATAAATGATGAAGTTCTTATTTAAAACTATAGTAAAAATTGCAAGAAGTCGGAAATGAATACGGTTGCGCGGGCGCCGCTTCCACTTCCATACAAAAGACATCAACGCGCTGCGCATTCGCATGTTGTTTGATTAGCAATATTTTTTGCTTGTAAATCTCTAACACTTCGCGCTAAGGTCTCTTGATTGAATTTTATGAGTCAGATATAAAGCGAAGAATATAGAATTTATTGGCACTAAACATTTTCATGGTTTTGTGTTTACATAGTTGCCACTTAGACATTTATAGGCATCAGGCGCGTTTCGAATTCTTGTGGCGCATTTATTTCTAGTCGCTCGCGCATTACCATTGGCGTTTGTTGCTAAAAAGTTACATAACCTTCACCATTTTTGGCGGGATGCAAATCTCTTGCAAGATAATATGCACGTTACGTATGTTGTTGTTTCCATATGTGTAAGAAATTCGGTCAAAAATATTTAGCATATTTTTGTATTCGTTTTCCTTTTTTTTGGTCAAGGACAGATAATGAGACACAATTGATTTTCTATTGTTTAACTCCGAATCGGTGTCGCGCGGGGCTTAACAGGTATTAAGAAAAGCATTCACAAAACGTCAGTTCTGCAGTTGGTCCATATCAATAATGGGATGTACTCAACTATAAAACGTGCATCTACACTCACAATGACAACACCCTCAACTTTAGTATTGCCATAAAAGAAAACACATTTAAACTAATGCGTGCTAACGCCTGCTGATCGTGAAAGAGCCTTAAGCCAGGAATTGGCATCACGAAGCACCATTAAGCGCTGGAGTCAGTGTCGCGCCCTAACGAGAGGACGCTATTGTGGCGATAACTAGAGATGGGACGCAATACTCGATTCTGTAGTCGTTAACAATCGATTTATTTTATCGGATAGGCTATTTGCTTGGTTTTGTTTTTTGTTTTTTATTGACGTCTAATGTGTTTGCCAATTGTTTGTGTCGTTGATTAAGGTAATAAAGATATTGCCTTAATCGACGACAAATAAAATAAAATTTTATGAAATTTTCAACGTAAAATAAAAAAAATAATGTTCACTTAAAATCTCAAATCAAGCTTAACTTCTAAAATAAACCTATTTAATTTCAACTACGTAAGACTATCAATAACAACCGGCTAAACATTGTAAGTGCCGCCATTTAAGTAACGATCGTATTATGTTACGTGACGATTGATTTGGTATCATTTGGTATCATTTGGTATTAACCAGTACTCAGCTGTCAGACCGCGAAGTAGACGAAGACAGAGAGTATAGATTCGGGTCAAATACAGACACGATCTTGGCGTCTTATGACCGGGTTTACAACATCGGTGGAGAGATATATGTTACCGTCTATCTGTTTGTTTAGCTTTCTGTTTAACTTATTGGTTAGTTCATTACGTCCATTCCATTCTTCTACTTAAACGTGTATCCAACAGTTTAGGGGAAAAATGACATTAATGTTCTAAAAAGTGACGATATTTTATACAATTTTGTTGTACCATAAAGTATAGTGTGATTGGTGTTGGGGAACGCAGGTATAATTCCTTTGGGCCGTATCGATCTTAAACATTTTTTTTTCTAAGTTTATGTTTGTCTTTTACTATCGATAAATATTTTTTTTTAAGTTAGTTGGCCAGCACATCACTAGTGAAGTGGACATAGATAAAGAGTATGGATTGTCCGGGTGTCGGCCACGATCTCGGCATCTCGTGATTTGCTCTGCGAGATGGCCGGGGGCTTACATATTGCCTTCTATCATTCATTCCTATCAGTTTACTCCAAGACAGTGGCCATGGCAAGTTAAATGCTTAAAAAAAAAACCGGACAAGTGCGAGTTGAACTCTCTTGGTGAGAGTTCCGTACAATGAATATGTTATCTGCCATGGTTTTTGATCCCAAGATCTTTTATGCCAAAAATGTAAGTTTGTACGCACAATATTGAGATAAACCACCATGTTTTTAACACCATAGACTTTTTATAGGTTTTCCTGTAATCAGTATAGAACTATTTTCAGTATTTTTTCCAAATTTTAGGCTCAGTAGTTTTAGAGATAAGGGGAGCGGGAATGGTCAAGTTTCATCTATTTTCTTAAATAGCTTTAAAACCATTTGTTTTAACATAAAAAAAAAATATTGAGACTCCCAAGAAGCCCTTTCATTTGATATGTCATATGGTACAGGTTCCAAAACTTTTTTAAATTTTCTAATTTGGCCCCCAAAATTGACCCTCTTAATCAAAATGCATTTATTTACGTTACACGTCTGTGTTTGGGTCACAGAAATTCATGTGTACGTACCACGGGACAGACAGACACACGAGTGATCCTATAAGGGCTCCGTTTGTCCTTTTGACGGTACGGAACCCTAAAAATGTATTCTTTTAAGTTGAACCATTACTTTATAGCTTAAGTCTAGCCTGTTGTTTTCTCACTTTAAGGCTTTAGTTTGTATCTAGAGAAGCTGGTTTATTTTGTAACTGATATTAGGAAGAAGACATACTTAGGTATGTCCTGTTCCTTCAGACAATTATTTCCAGGTCTTCTCAAAAATACAAACGGATTTTTGACGTCCAGCAGGGAATTCCATAACACACTTACAGTAGCAATGGCTTTCATTTTGACAGTTTAACAATCTAATTGAGTTATTTACGTTGTAGAGCAGAAATTTTTTTCAAAGATATGAAGCAATGGATTGGCAATATCCTTCAAAACTCATACATATTGTGAGTGAAAGTGTGTTAGGCAATAAGTACGCTGGCTATCGCATTTAATTGACAGCGCTGTCAAGTATCGATTCATTATTACAAGGTTGGTCCATCACTAGTGTAGTGGACAAAGAAAGAGTATTGATTTGGCTAAAAGGTCTCCGCAACCAGGCCTCTAGAAAAAAAAAAGAGTATTGATAGCGGGGTGTCGCACGATCTCGTGATCTGGTCACGAGATTGCCACGCACATCACTATTATATTGTTGACTTTGACTTTACTACTGTCGAACGGTATCGAGTTAAAAAGAGTTCAACCTCGACATTACGTGACCTGAGGGACATCGATAGGGAGCGGAAGGCGTTGTCTGTGACGGCCAATATGATCGCCCGTAGGTTTGTTCGTGGCTCGAGGGCTGTCAAAATAACTCTTTTCAGAGCGTTTTGTACGTCCCTGTACACGGCCAGCCTGTGGGGGTCATATACCCAGAAGCAGTACAATGCTCTCCGTGTTCAGTATAATAATGCGTTCGGAGTGTTTTTGGGGCTGCCCCGGCACTGCAGCGCGTCGAGGATGTTCGCCGACACCAATGTCGCCTGTTTCTTTTCGGCGAAAGCGGTGCTCATCTTTGGAGCGCAGGCTCCGGACTACCTTCAACACCATCCTGCGCGTATTTGCGAACAGGTTTTATGGTCAGTACATTAACTATTGTTTTATGATTAATGTAATGACAAACAAACAAACAAATGACTCAGAGGCAGGCCTATTATTAATCATTTTATTTATTTATTTTTATTTTATTGTATTTTTAATTTTATTGGTATTATTCAACTTATTATTTTTATATATATTTATTGTGATGAAAATTTTGATTTCATTTAAATGAACAATATAATAAATTATGATCTTAAAGAGCAGTGGTGGCCCAGTGGTAACGGCCGCGACTTACGAGTTGTAAGGTCGTAGGTTCGAACCCAGACAGGCGCTTGACTTTGTGTAAATTATTTCATCACCACTGCTCTCAAAACGGTGAAGGAAAACATCGCGAGGAAACCGGCATGTCCTAGAACCAAAAATTCGAAGGCATGTGACATCTACCAACCCGCACTGGGCCCGCGTGGTGGATTACGGCCCCATCTCACAGAGAGGAGGCCTGTCCCAGCAGTGGGAACATTATAGGCTGATTATGTTATGTTATGATCTTAAATGGATTGAAATAAATGATTTTTGAATTTGAATTTTGAATTTTGAATTATCGGTTAGTAAAACTTTTTTTATAGATAAAAAGTCATGAATATTTATTATTTATTTATTAAATACTTTGTTGTATAGCCAGCGAAATTACTTGTTAAGCAAATCGACTCCCTATGTCAGTTTGCCGTGACTTATTTCATACATCTGTCAAAGAGTGGCAGTAGTGATTTTAAAATACAGTCAAATCATCTTGTTCGTCAATTTGCTCAACCATTAATTTAACTTTAATTTTTGAATTGCTTTTGTTTTTGTTGTAATCTTTTTATTACGGACGCTTTTACGTTTTGCATCGTTCTCACATGTATAATTTCAAAATGAATGATGTAAACAATATTTTGTAACCATAATACGTTGATTTAAAAGAGTGTCCTTGGAGTTTCTTGCCCGTTCTTCTCCATAAGTACCTACTACGCTATGGAATGGGCAACTAGCTTCATCTTTCTGACTGACTGACCGAACCCTTGACAATTCAAAAGTGCCTGTAATTGGTTTATTTGAAATAAATGCTTTGAATTTGAGTTTGAGTTTGAATTTCCCTGACTTTACACCAAATAACACACAGAATGAAAATTCATAAAATAAGACACTTTTTAGAAACTTAACTTACATAGTTGTAACCATTTTGTATTTACTTCGTGATAATTTGAATAGGTACCTAAGTATTTATTTTATTACTTTAAGATGCGCCAGAGCATAATGGCAAAAGGTCCCCATATTTTGCGGTTTCCAAGTTAAAATGTAAAATGTCGTAACTCGTAAACATTGTAGGTAGGCTGTATTCAGGATTAGCCGGCACGTCAGCGGTGATAAGTGGCCGATAATGGCGTGTTTCAATTGCGACAGTGGGCCACGATCTGGCCATCAAACGTGATTGGTCTTACGTCGAACATCCCTGTCGGCTTATTGGATTTAGTTAATCTTATTTTATGCTTAGTTTACTTTTAGATAGCTGTAAAGCAAATTTAGGATTTCTTTATACCTGTGTAGAATTGAAGGTTTTAATTGAAATACACTATAAAATTAGACTTTGAAAATTGAAACGATATGAACAATTGGCTGTTAAACTACATTATACCGCGTCCAAACGAAAAGCGATCATTCGTATAAATTTTGACGCACAAACGCGACTTGATTGACCGCGCGACTTTGTTATATTCATATTTAAAAAAAAATACAACCGAATTGAAAACCTCCTCCTTTTGATGCGGTCGGTTAAAAAAAGCGCGACGATCGCGTACTCGCGCGACGATCGCTTTTGGTTAGGAAGCGGCTTTAAGCTTCTGCCTTTTTTTTTTTGGGTGGTAATTGATCAAATAACTTCTCCCGCTCTGGGCGGAGCGGGAGGGTGTGTCAGACTCTTACTGACTAAAACCCGCTCGTGTTCCTTCCGTTGCCTATGATGCCTCGGTAACCCTTTCGGACATTCCCGCGACCTCGGCAGGTAAGCTTCTGCCTTAGAACTTAGAAGAAAATTTCTAAGGCAGAAGAATTATAATTACAACTACTTTATTCTTCTTCTGTAAGACTGGTTGTCAGACTTTCGGGCTTCTGACGACCTGTAACAACTTTACAGTCAAATATCTACAAATGACACCCGGGACCAACGGCTTAACGTGCTTTCCGAGGCCGGAGGGTCTTGGTATGTAAGAATGTTCACCCATCCACAGACCAACCGGGGCAGGCGTAGCTTAACCTGATCGATCGACCCGTGCGGCTGTTATTACTTAGCCACAAGCCCCTCTCATACCTACCTACCTATGTATCTCCTATACATCTAGTTTGTTTAACTATACTTACGTAAATATCACTCATGACAGCAATCTAAATCATAAGCAATAATGAAAGTGATAAAATATCAGACTAATAACTTTTGCTGAACCCGAGAATCGAATCCAGAACCCCGCATATTGGATATTTCCAATATGCGGGGTTCTGGATTCGATTTTAGAAGTAGGAAGTTGCCGATCAAGTAATGAGCCAAATCGTTAATCGAATATGTAATACTCAAAACGGATCTTAGATAAATAACATTATCTTTAATTAAAACATGAGGAAACCAAAATTCACAAAATCGATGTCATTATTCCGTGGAGGCTTTATAAAGCCACAATAAATCATAAAACTGCTAATTTATGGAATTAAAAATTGATATGGAATAATACATTTTAACCACAAACCTTCATTGAAAAACAAACCGTAAGTTAGAAAACTAAACGTTCAAAACAGCTTAAAGGCAATAAATTCCATTCTAATACTACGTAACCTACAGAGTAAAAAGAGCGTATCTACACAACTAACCTCATGATTGAGTTAAACCATTTCGAATTCAAACAAGAAGGTATGTAAGCCGCCCTACAAAAATTCAAATTAGGCACTAAAATATTCAAATAACTCTTTGCTCACTTATATTATATCTGTGTTTATTTAAAAAAGCGACAGACGAGACACAGTTTTAAGCAGTACTTAATGCACGCATAAGAGGATTACGTCTATCAACCTAAGATAACTTTGTTTGAACATTAACTTGACATGCGCAATGCAAACAAAAAAAGTTTACCTATAAAATCTGCTTACGGAAAGTTTAAACTGTTTTATTTTTAATACGTGGAAGAAAGCCGTAACTAAACGTAAACAATTACATATAACACGAACACATACGACATTCTACTTCAAAGACACTAAAAACTTTCTTACTCAAAACTAAAGTATGACTAAAGCGTACTTACTGTTATCACGCAACAATTACGAAAGATCCAGTTATCAATGATTATGTATAAGAGGGCGCGCTCGCGCCTCCGTCCTGCCACTTTCCCTCGACTCCCGCCAAATCCCTATCACGTCCCCAAGTCACTCAAAGTACACTCAATCCTCCGTATGAAACAGTCAAACACAGTCAGTAAACACACCGGCGAAAAAGTTTGTATGATCAATTGTTATTTAAGTTCGTGTGTGTATGTGCGCGCCGAGTTGTGCCGGCGCGCGTCCGTTGCGTGACTCCGCCCGTGCCGTACTAGAGTGGCGAGCAGCGAGAACCGGCCACGGCTACCGAGTTGAGGACAAGTCGCCGGGCCCCGGCCGCCACCGCCGCCGCCGCCGCCCGCCAAGCCTAGCTCGACCACTGCCCGCTTACTTACACACATGAAAATTTACTATACTGCCTATACCGACCCATTCTTATTGCACGTTTTATCACAGTGTCGACTTTTTGTAACGACTGGATTATGCGCCTCTAAAACCCTCAGAGTAGACGTTACGCTGACGCTAATAATCAACTTTCGGATATAAACTCCGCCACACAAAGAGTTCCTTTATCGTGTGATATAAATTTTATGTCGCTATGTCCGTCGATAAAGATCGAACTAGTGTATAATTTTGTATGATACGGTATAATGGAGTACCTAAACAAATCGAGCGCCTTGCTCGAAGTTTCATCTGAAAGTTAAATAAGGGGTTCTGGAACTCCGACATCAGGATGGCCGAAGTTCGATGAGTATTTGAAGATTCGATTCTGTAAGTTTATTCGTCGAACAAAGGTCGACGCTACTGGTTTTAATACATCTTTTAGTTCTGCGAAAGCTTCACATCGCGTGATGTAGGCACGGGGGTGAACCCTACGCGTCCGCCGACTTGCATGTAATTACTAACAGAAGGAGGTTTGTTTCTTTTCGGGGCCAGCGCGTGACTTATAGCCAACCCTCCACCTTAAAAATGTCATTATAAGGTAATAAAGGACACGTAACATAAAGTTCCTTGAAAACAAATCAACAGAGCTTATTGCTCGATATAAATCTAATCATTAAAACTATGAATAATCGCTTCAGAATTAACTCACCGAAAAAAATAAAAATTTGCTATTTATATGTCATTGGAATTGTAATTAAGGCACAATATTAATATTAATAAAATAATCAATATTCCGTATCTAATAAGTATTTATAAGGTATGCGAGAATGGATGAGATTAAAAAATATATAATATATGCAAATGAAGGCAAGGTCAGATCGTTGAGCGGGAATGCGCCTAGAAAAACGTATTTTCTTTATTGCGAACAAATAAAGACATAAATAAAGTATTGTGGCAGTGTTGTGGGGCGACTCCACGGGTCGGCTGGCCGACAATGGTTAATCAAAAGGCCGTATCTCATTCCGCAAGACCTTGCCCGGGACTGGACGTTACGTTATTTCGATTTCATTTGCGACTTGCGTTCTCGTGCGCGTGGTTTTTTACAACTTGTTGCTGAACGCGCACAGGTCATGCCTTGATCCCGGAGCCTTTGTTATTCCCGGAGAAATATGAGGCGAAGTCGGCAGGTACCTACGAATAAATGGGATTGTTTTGAGGTATATTGAAATATCTCTAGGCGATGCCGAGAAACGGGTAGATTAATTCTCAAATGATGAATGGTAAACGTAAATCTTGTTCGTAATTTACTCCTTGCCAGCTATCGCCTTTGTTTCGTATGTTATTATTATAAATGGAGTAGAATATTCTAGTAACAAGATATCCCTTTTATTGAGGAGTTGTTTAGGAAGAGTTTCATGTCATCGCTCATTGTTCTGTTGGTCCGTTACTCGGTTAGAATTTCTTTTTATTTTTCGTAAACAAGCGGGGGAGTACAGAATGGATTTGTTTTCTTTTTGTTACAAAAAGTAATTACTAGTCACGAATCTCGTGGCCAGCGAAGCGGGTGCGCGTCGAGATTAATTGAATTCTTAGGTGTGAAGAGATGGAGCCGCGAGGGGGCGGACGAGCCTTACACTTTTTAAATAAAAATAAGTAAGTTGGGAGCGGCAGCGACATAATGTATGATCTGTGCGATAACGGTCCAAGTGATGGTGATAAACGTAGTCTTTTCACAGAATTTATTCGTGTTTAATGATTTTTTAATCATAATACCATCAGCTTCTCTATAGCTGAACATATACCTCCCAAAGACGATCATGAACATAATCAGAATCTCCACGTATTTCAGATGAATTGTTTCGACACTTAATTAGTTACGTACTGGGAAATGGATGGCTATTTCATTGCCAAAAACCACCATCACTTCCATTCCACCACCACCCATTTCGACTTTTTTTCTTTCTAATTAATCCAATGCTTTTTGACACGATCGGTTTTCGTCAGTTTTCCAAGTTAATTTTCTCCCAAATTAATTCTATATATGAGGACAACTCAATGACTTTGGTCCGCTAAAGTTTCTTTGGTCCCATGGTTTGATCTCCAGTTCAAACTATAGGTTAATTGGACTTACTAATGGGAATCTCAGTTATTGCCGGAGATTAGAACTGTATCCGATAAATTGCAACAACCTCGCTGCTCAGTACATATACGAATCACATTAAGTCGGAAACAAACTTATAACACGCCATGCCATGTGGCGCTGCCCATTGGTCACATTCCATACTGTGAAGCAACATTTTGTTATTTGACCAATGAAACGCAAATGTGGCGTCGGATGTTACAAGTGTGCTGCAGCCTTTAAGCCTGTAGAAAGGACCGTTATTGGCGATCTGTAGGTTTACAATGATACGAGTCTCGTCTTCTGTTTTGCTTGTTTATTTGTATCTATGAACATTGAGTGTAGATGTATATCGGAGATGTTAGTAGAACATGACTGTTGCTTCCTGAAGTATTGGGTTAATTTTGATACTCGTATTGGTGAAGTGGTTTGTTTTTTTTTATTATTAATTGAAATGAAATATTAATTGAAAAAATGACAACCATTAAAAAAGAATGTTTTTTCCATCAATTTTTTAATTATAGGTGAGTACCAACAGCAGTGCTGCCCATTGGTAACGACTGTCTTACAAGTTCTAGGTCGTGGGGACAAACACAGGCAGGCGCTTTATTGTTGCTTTACTTAAACTTATAATAGGTAATCTAATATGAAATATTTTGTAAGAACCTTACTGGTTATTTAATTTATCTTATCTATAACAGTAGTTGGTAATTATACTAATTATGCCTGAGTGATTCTTTACATGAGCAGTGGTGACCTAGTCTTAACGGCTGTGTAAATAATTTCATCACTACGGCACAAAACGGTGAAGGAAAACATCATGAGGAAACCGGCATGTCTTAGAACCAACAATTCGAAGACATGTGTCATCTACTAATCTGCACTGGGCCCGCGTGGTATATAACAGTCCACTCCCGAAGAGAGGAGGCCTGTGTCCTAGCAGTGGGAACATTATAGGCTGATTACGCTAGGAAAGCACCAAGTCTTGTTTCATGAGGGATATGCCAAGAAAATGGCTTAATGAGGTGTAAACACGTGTGAAGCTTGCGATAAAATTGTGTAGCTAAGCTCTGTTTTCTCAAAGCTCGAATATTGTGGATCTATCTCAAAACCTCCATTAAGGTTATCAACCTATTTACTGATCGACTTTTTCTGGTTTTTTTTCTTAAATATACGTAAGTAAATGTCTGCCTAATCCTTCGGGGATTACAAGCGTTATTTTATGTTGTGTGTTACTGATCCAACAAGATATTTTAAAGTAAGTATCTACCTATTCATTGAAAGGAATCCGCGTTCGCTTCTAACTCAAACGAAACTTATCCATGTCCCGTCTAAAAGGTCCATCACCACTTCGATGCACGACGCCCGCGCGCCGATAGAATCGTAAAATGTATACTTTATCACATATATTAAACGACCAGATTATAATTACATGCCAACGACTTGAGACGGGCTGATGCATGGGACGTATGCGGCTTTGCCATGGATCGGAGAGTATAGAGTAAGGATAGTATTGAGTAAGGATTGTATTTTACTCTGATCAATTCTTTAACTATATTTTAAATCATCTGCCTAGCCTTTTTCCCAACTATGTTGGGGTCAGCTTCCAGTCTTACCGGATACAGCTGAATACCAGTAGTTTACATGGAGCGACTGCCTATCTGACCTCCACAACCCAGTTACTGGGTAACACGACACCCCTTGGTAAGACTGGTTGTCAGACTTTCGAGCTTCTGACGACCCGTAACGACTGTCAAAGATCTATAAATGACAACCGGGACCAACGGCTTAACGTGCTTTCCGAGGCACAGAGGGGTCTTGGTAAAGTGACGTTTGCCACGGTTGGTCCGTGGATGGGTGTCTATCTTTACATACCAAGACCCTTCCGTGCCTCGGAAAGCACGTTAAGCCGTTGGTCCCGGCTGTCATTCATGGATCTTTGATAGTCGTTACGGGTCGTCAGAAGATCGAAACTCTGACAGCCAGTCTTACCAAGGGCTATCGTATTACTAACTGCTAACTGGGTTGTGGCAGTCAGATGGGCAGTCGCTCCATGTAAAATACTGGTATTCAGCTGCATCCGACTCCAACATAGATGGGAAAAGGCTAGGCAGATGATGACGGTGGGAAAAATGATTCTTCAAAGTTTTATTTTAGAAAAATGATTATATTATTCATAATATTATTAAAACTTTTGCTATGTTACTGGTACCAATCTCAAATAAGCTCACAGGCAATAATGCTAAGATGGAGATATCCATCTTAGCAGATAAAATAATAACACAGATACAATTAATCCTTCAGTTATCATTGCCAACGACACTTTGCACTTTTTATACGTTAATGGTTTGCGTGGGTACAGAAAGGATTAAACTGTCAATTTTATCGATGTCTGTCATTTCTCAAACGATATGATAAATGATATCAATCAAACGGAGGGGCTGCTTTTTGCGGAAAATGGATAAAAAATGGATCTAGAACACAAAATCTCGCTAATATACTTACCTAGTAAATGGGAAAGTTAGGATGTTTTGAGTCATAAATCATTTATTTATTTGCAAACATGGGTAAGAGATACATAGATATTTTTCCTTATAATAAAGTCCTCCATATTTTACCAGTATTATAAAATTAGGTCGTTATAAAATTAGATCTTAGCGTGAGATAGAAAACGGTAGTTTACGGCTTGCAGTAGTCGATTCTCAATTCTCATTTTTTTATTGCGTACCATAATGTATATAGGTAGGGAAATAATTATATTAGTCACAATTATCGACCCTGTCGGGCACAGCATGGATCAAGTAGGAGAGAGGAGGAAGACTGGCTGTGTAAAGTGTTAACTGATAAAATTTATTATTAGTTAAGTATTTCGTAGGTTATAATTTGATGAGTCGCCGCAAGAATCTCGTTCGTGGAGTAACGGATAACGCTTCTTATATACCCACTGCTTTATTAATACAAAATTTAATTTTTGAATTACATACAATGATTGTTTTATAAATTATATACATCTATTTATTAACATTGTAAAAACCTTTTTTTATTTTTTTTTTTTATTATTGTTTTATGTATTTATTATTATTTTTATTTATTACGTAATTAATACGAGGGCGACACTGAAAGTTTTTAGAACTGGCCACTTGTGAACGATATAATAAAAAAAATAGTTCAAATTTTGAAAATGGAACTCTTTTCCAATATTATTGTGTATGTATGTTATTCATTTGTCATTTGTTTACGATTTGGCGGCAAATTGAAAATTGTCTGTGTCACGTCAGCATTAATTTAATGCGAGAAAATTTTCGTACAGTGATTTTTTTATGACTTTCGATGTCATTAAGTCAACAAGAAAGTTATGATAGACTTAGATTAGCCTTTCACGATGAAGCCCCATCTCGTGCCACTGTTTACAACTGGTTTAATGAGTTTAAACGTGGTTGTACTAACCTCTCTCACCGATGATCTGCGTGAAAGACGGCCTTCTACGGCGACGACTGAAGATAACATCAGTGTTGTGAAGGCGTATGATAGAGACTGACAAAAGAGTGACTTATCAGCAGATTCGGACAAGTTTATGCATCGGTATGAGTCAAGTGCACCAAATCCTCCATGAACATTTAGCTGACCGCTAAATCTTCATGGAGGATTTGGTGCACTTGACTCATAATGGAAGCTTTGTGTCCGGTGGATACCTCATAATTTGGCCCAAAAACGATGTCATGTTGATTGGTGTCGAGAAATGGTTCAAAGATTTAAAGAAAACTCAAATGCTGTGTTCGACATATGTACTTATGGGTGACAAAAGCTGGATTTATTGTTATGATCCTGAAACTAAGAGACAGTCTGCTGTCTGGGTGTTTCCTTCCGAGGAGTTGCCAACTAAAGTGAAGAGAGGTCGAAGCGTGGGAAAAAAGATGGTGGCCTCGTTCTTCGGAAGGACAGGTCATTACGCAACAATTGTTTTATAGTATCGAAAAACAGTTACTGCAGAGTGGTATACTACTCGTAACAGTTGTTTGCCACTTGTCTTGGAAAAAGTTCGGAAGAAACGACCTCGCAGTAGGATCCTCCTTCACCACGACAACGCCTCGTCGCACACCGCCAAGCAAACTATCGACTACTTGGCGACATCAGACGTGGAATTACTGGGTCACCCACCCTATAGCCCCGACCTCACACCTTGCGATATTTATTTATTTCGGAAAATAAAAGAAATACTTCGAGGAAAACGTTTTATGGACGCCGAGGAAGCAGGGACTGCGTTTCAAAATGCCGTCGAAGAGACCCCTAAGGACGAGTGGGTAAAGTGCTTTTCTCAGTAGTTCCTACGTATGCAGCGATGCAATGATGTAAAATGGACACTATTTTGAAAATATATAATAAAACTAATAACTTGCTAGTTTGTTCAGTTTTAGATTTTCTTAGAACTTTCAGTGTCACCCTCGTATTATTATCCCTAGGGTATGTTATTGATTGGACGCTTCATATTTATTTAAAATTATTATTTTTCGTATTGTGAGACGGTAGGGCGTATCTTTAATAGTGAGTATTTGTAGATAGTTAGTTATGAAGTTACTTATAATTTATCATTTAAGTATTCGCTTACACTATAGTAGCATTTGCTTGTAAGGAAAAGCTTAAATTTATATTTATTGAAATTCTTTATTATTTCGGGTAAGTTATTATCATTTTTTATGGACATGACAAAGGTACTATTTGAGTGCATTATTAGTCGCGATATTGGTAGGGTAAATTTAAAAATAAAAAAACCCGACTGCAAGAATACATAACTGAAAAGTGCAAAACACGCATTATAATCATATAAGTCGGGTTTATTGGTTTTTTTTTTAAGTTTGCTTTATTTCAAGCTTTTAGTTTTGTTTTATATTTGGAATTGACTTATTACTAGCTTTTAATTGATACCAATATCGTTGTTATTTTTTTAAACCTTTCCTCTCTCTTTTTTTGTTTGCAGATGCAATATGTAAATATATATTATATTATGACATACAGAAAGTGTTCAATAGGGTCGTTAATGATGTGCTTCTAAGAAAACTTTCAGCAATAGGTTTTACACCGAAAGTTCTCCAACTCTTCGTCGCTAGTTAGTTAGGTGAGCGCAAGCATTACGTTCAACTCGCTGGGTACAAATCTCAGCCCTATTACACTAGATCTGGAGTAATCTAAGGACCCTATTCTATTCCTAATCATGGTCAATGACCTACCCCAGGTCAAAAGTGCAAAATGTCTGATATTCGCTCACGACCTTAAATTATACATGAATGTGGGGTCAGTTTGCGACTGTTTATTTATTTATTTATTTATTTATTTATTTAACAGTTTATGTACACACATATAAACAGACAAAAAGAAAGGAACAGAAAAAAACGTACAAAGGTGATGCTTATTTCTAATGAAATCTCTTCCAGCATACCTGCAATAGGACAGTAGACATAGAGATGTAGACAACGTGTGTAAGGTAAAAGAGAAAACAAAATACATAAAAACAAAATAAAACTATTCACTAATTTAATTATACACTATGAGAATATACTTACATAAATACATACTTCTAAAATAAATATCACTAAAATACTTATATACTTATAATTAATAGTATAAAATAATAAATACATAATATGCAACTATGGCAAAGTGGAAAGATAGTGTTCTTTCACTCTTCTTTTAAAAACAGCAACAGTTTGGCAGTACCTAATGTCAGGTTAAGTTCTCCAGAACGACATATCTAACGTTATTGAGTGGAGCGTCAGAAATCGTCTACAATTTAACGAAAAAAAATGCCGAGTTATGACTTATACTAGAACTAGGACTCCTATTCAAAACAGTTATCGAGTACTAGACACTACGCTGACAAGAGTCCATGAGATGCGAGACCTCGGCATTACATTTGACCCTCGCCTTAATTTTAGGGAACATATCGTGTCCATGACGAAAGCTGCTAACAGAACACATGGTTTTATCATGCACCAAACTTACAAGCTTCAGGATTTTAGACTGGCAATTATGCTATACAACGCGTACGTTCGCAACCGGTTAGAGTATAATGCACTGATCTGGGACCCGTACGAGGTCAGGTACAAAGTTATGATAGAAATAATACACAAAAAAAAAAATCTACTGATACATATACAAGAAGAAATACGGGTACTGACTACCCATTTCTTTATCCCTAACTTTTTGTAACGGGTATGCTTGGATGCGACAGTCTAGAGCTGAGAAAGAGCTCGCAGGCAATCGTACACTTTTACCGTTTACTTAATAACAAAATCGACAACCCCTCTGCATTGATAGATATAAGCCTAAACGTCCCCATGGGAGCCATGTGGGGTGCATGGTAGCGTGGTTTGCATCGGCGGCGGCCCCTGCTGGCTATCGCTGGTTACCGCATCCGTGCCACAAGAAATGTCGACGTACTCTTACGCTCCTCAACTCAATCATACTGTCTCAAGATGTAGACTTGTTCACTGATGGACTGAACAAAATGATATTTGCAGCAAATGTCCACCTCACATACTGTCCTACAAATTAGCCCGCAATTTATATCTGTATGTAACTAGGCTAAGCTGTGTTCATCATAAGTTAGTAGTTGAGCATTAGAATCCAATAATATTCGTAGTAATATATTATGTTAACAACAATTTGTAACAGTACGTGTATATTACGAAAATGTAACTTGTTTGTGGACGCCTTGGGTTAACCTGTTAAGTATAGAACATGTTTAATAATAAATAAATAAAGCATATGTCTCTCCCACAATTAAGACGAATCTAACGACACCTTATATATTTTGTATATAAGCCACATACATACCTAGTCTCTAAAAACATTACCCTCCTTCTGGAACAGTCGGATAAAAATCAAAATACTGAAATATTTATTAGAACAATTATTCATTACTATTGGCCGCCCACTGGCCGAAATTCGAACCCCTCTACTTACAATCTATATAGTACTTACTAATTCTATGAGTACACTAATTCCATGTTATTATTTACTAGCTGCGCCCCGCGGTTTCACCCGCATTAGTCTCGATCCCTTAAGAATATCGGAATAAAAAGTATCCTATGTGTTAATCCAGATTATAAACAATCTGTGTCCCAAATTACATCCCAATCCGTTTAGCAGCTTTTGCGTGAAAGAGTAACAAACATCCATACATACATACTCACAAACTTTTGCGTTTATAATATTATATAGTAGGACTTACTAATTCCACGCTATTAAAAAGTACATACTTATTCCATGCTCAAGCTGTCACTTCCTGTTAACCACTTCCATCCCTTTTCACGAAATCATTCCCACTTAAAGCGAGAGGTAAAATGTTACACATTAAAATATGAAAGGGAAAATAGAATAGAATAGAATAGAATAAGAATAGAATAGAATTTTATTTTGCAAATATGGGTAATACATAACCATGGGTATGGGTAAAATTAATCCTGGATACCTTTATCCAGGATACATGTCGTCTTTCATAGGAATTTTTATTTTTTTTCCTCTACTTTTTGAAGCGTAACACACAATAGTTGACCTTTCAACTATTGTTATCCGAGTAGAGGCCAATTTGGAAAAATAGTGTCTAAAGGATTACACTGGGATAAATAGTAGCAGGCAGCAGTGGTGCTCCAGTGATAACGGCTGCGACTTACGAGCTGTACGTCTTAGGTTCGAATCCAGACAGGCGCTTTCAATCAATAAATCAACTCAGCCTATTAAAGTCCACTGCTGGACATAGTCCTATCCCAGGCTGCACCGCAACACCCTGTCCTCCGCCGTCCGCATCCAGTTTGACAGGCGCTTTACTTTGTGTAAATTATTTCATCACCACCGCTCTCAAAACGGTGAAGAAAAACATCGTGAGGAAACCGGCATGTCCTAGAAACAAAAATTCGAAAACATGTGACATTTACCATCCCGCACTGGGCCCGCGTGGTGGATTACGACCCACTCGCTCTCACAGAGAGGAGGCCTGTGTCCCAGCAGTGGGAACATTATAGGCTGATTATGTAAATAGTAGCAGTCCTTACGAAGCTGCTAAGAATCTCCTAACCCACATCACCAATCTGCTTGCTTAGTGTGTTCGTTGAAGAATCTTATACCTACAAATATAATCGAAGACTGAAAAAGTCATCTTACATCTTACTCACTCTCATCTTACTCTTTGTCTGCTAATCTTACTTTACACTTTTTATTTGTGTTTTATAATTTTTTTTATCTGCTGTATATTATTGTGTGCCTTTTAGTCTGTGTTGAATAAATGTATTTTGTTTCTTCATTCTAACAGTTGAATAGTAATTATGACAATGATGAAGCAAAACCATTAGCGGACACAACCATTACAAGCCACACTATAAAGCATTATCCACATAATCACAATCTACCACAAAAATCAACATTTACACAAAAAAAAACCTTAAACACGATTGCACAATTCTTCAGCTTCCGGAAAAATTACGAAATATACGTAACTCTTCACAATTGATTATTTCACTCTTAAAGATCGTTGTAAGTGAAAAAATCTATGTTAACCACTCGTTGGACTGTCAGTAAGAAATTATCTACAGTTAAAACGATCGACACATCGAATTAACTGTTTTGTTATGTCGCTATTGTGGCCCAGATTTTTGATTAAATCGTGATTTAGACGGCAGTGATTATGTATGTACATAAGTCGGAGATTATTATGGATAGATTTTGCAACAAATTGCTCTGCAAATGATGCTCGTTGGTTTTGTCTACGTAATAGTATTTGACTGTTATTTTTTTATAAAATTTTTCGAAACCGTTAAGCAATAGTAAAAAAAATATATTATAATAAAAAAAAAAAAAAAGTCTATGCTAGACAGAATCAGACCTTCTAGCATCTAACGTCACAACACAGGAGAGCTATAGCAATTTCGCGCAGTACAATGATCGTTCTGTGTGAAATAGAAGAATAATTTCAAAGTATATAACTTCACCATTTTTCCACTGATTTTATTTGTTTTTTCACAAACCATTTTTTCTAGTAACATATTTAAAATAAGTTATAACTCATGTATTTCTTTGATACGAGGTGAAATACCCTATTATGTTTGAGACGCAAGTTGTACTTTCCCCTCTAATCTTCGGATTAAGGGCAGATGCAGTACACGAAGACTTGGTCCATCTTTTAGATCACCATGTGCTTTCAGGAGTGGAATAATAATAATTTAATAATAATAACAGATAAGTTAGCTAAATACCATTTAACACACACTGAATTTATGTATATCAAACGACGAACCCACGAAAATGCCAAATGTGTCACGGGATCCAATAAGATCAATCAAATCGAAATAACAGAGCATTCCCGAAAATTTACGAACTCGTTCATCCATATACAAGACGTAACATCGACTAAATTTAAATCACGTGGTCGATCCTATAGCGTTGATAGAAAGGCGTGTGCCCACGCATAAAATCAGTGGCTGCACAGTAATACTTGATTACGGTGAACGAAAGCGTGTAAATGCAGTGTCAAACGTTGCATTACGTGTTACAGATACGTGTTACTGTAACTGACGGTTGTGAAATTAGTAAGTATATTCGTAGTTGTAGTGTATGTTTTGTACGAATTGTATAATTCTGATTTTATTTTTGTGATTGGACATAGAATTGTTTTCGAAAATATTCCGTAAAAACAAGAAAAAAACCCTTTTAAGAAAGTAATGACGCACAACTGATTACACTGTCCGTAAATCCTAACTAATATTTTAAATGCGAAAGTGAGTTTGTTTGTTTATTACACTTTCACGCTAAAACGGCTGAACAGATTTGGATGAAATTTGGCACATGAGTAGACCATGACCTGAGATAGAACATAGAATGATATTTTTCCTAATATTCCCACGGGATCGAGACTTATGCCGGTGAAATCGTAGGGCGCAGCTAGTCTCAAATAACCTTATTGACTCATGGTATTTACGCGGAATTGTGGACAACTGACTTTTTCACGTAAAAAACATGGCGTATTTGCTCTGAAGTGGCAAGTGGCCTTGCACTTTGCAGCGCTGCCTCCGATTTCATCTTTATGCGCAAGTGGTGTTCATGGAATTTTGTTATTTTGTATTATAGATGGAAGAAAGAAAAGAAAGAAAGAAAAAGTATTTATTGAGACTCGCACAGGAGATCACACATTAAACTAAAAAACACTCATAGAAACATAAAAAAAACAATAACAAAGTAAAATTAAAACAAAAAGTGCCGTACGAGGCCAAAAGGCTCCTATCTCAGCATAATGCTGCAGTACTTAAGAAATAAGTGTCGCAGCGCTGGTATTCTGATAGCCCAAGAAGAAGAAGATTCATCTTCCTGTTACAAGAGTTTGATTTTTGCAACAAGATTTGATGGTGCGTTTTTCAATCTCTCTAATTAGAGATTAGGTTTCAAATTGTAGTGATTTGCTAAAGTAATTACTTTAGCAAATCACTACAATTTGAAACCTAATCTTTTTGAAATTGAAATATACTGTATACACAAAGAGTCCCTCATATAATTGAATATGTCACATATACACCATGAACCACTAATAATTATATTCAGAAATAACCGTAATAGCAATATAATTAATTGCATATCACTACAAATTACTGTAATGCAGGTCACTAGCTGCCACATCTCCCCATATATAGTCAATCATTAAGCAAGGTCGAATCTTTTAAGGACTAAACATGCGTAATATACGCGCGATCCAATCGCCAATTTACATTTAGCCTCATACTCCAATCGTCCTTGTCAATGCTACAAATAAAGGGTTCCCACGCGACTTTACAAATGAATAAAGCTCGTTCTAACCTTTATTACTACGACTGCGATTGGCTATCCACGGACTCACGATACCATGGATTTATCGCGAGGACTCACTAAGGTCCAGCCATAAAACGATATGCGCTTCGAGGCCAACCCTATACACAAATTTACGATTATACAAGCTGTTCTTTTTTTCCGAGAAGATTTTTTGAATTTGGATTTTATTACTTTTTAATGGTGAGCATCGTTGTAAGGATCCTTGTTGAGGTTTTGGAATCAAGCGGTGTAAGCGCTTTTAGAGCTTTATTTAATTTGTCAAAGGTTACATATTTTATGTAGTTTGTTGTGGTTATGTAAATTAAATGTCATATTAAAACTTGAATGGGTTACGTTTAAAGTTGTTTCCAATGATTCGATGACGTAAAAGCTTAAAGATTTTGGTCAGTTCATTTGAGTTCATTTACTACAACAATGATAAATAAGCCAACTAATTTATAAACGAACCATCACGTCCAAACTTTTTACAACAAATCTTCCAAACAAATTAAATCTCAACAGAAAAAAATACCTCAACTAAGAATGAAGCGCTTTATCGCTGGACGTTCAGTTCGTTACTTATCCTTGAGTTTTTTGGTGCCTAAAGCGAAGTGGGATCCATTAAGATAGGTCAAACGATACGCCCTCGGAATGCCATACTCCTCACTCCTTACTTAAATGGTTCCGTCGAATCGGACTGAGTAGCGGCAAATAGTTCGACGATGATATTTTCTTGATTGCTTTCAATTTCCTTTTGCTGTATTCTTTTGGGAATTCTTTTGATTTAAGTGTTTTGCGTTTGGATATTTATTGTGAAACATCTGGGCAGGATAATATTGAATAATCGTAACAATGTTCATGATTGTCTACAATGTTGTTTTTTTTAAGAACTCATCTTTAACTAAATCCAATTGGGAGTTTGACAATTTTGCCCCCAATGATCAAAATTGTCAAACTTTGAACTTTCATTTGTTGAATACGAGGCTTTTGGCTACATTGTATTAGTGTGTGTATAGTATGTCTTTTTCTATAATGTGCGTCTTTGTGCAGAATAAACAATTTTTTTTTTTTTTTCTTTTTAAAAGGCAACAAAGAATCAACTCAACTTTCTATCCCATCCATAGGACAAAATTAAACCCATCTATCGCCTGGTATCAAATAAAAAAAGTCAATAAGCTGTCAGCTCACCTGACGATAATCCGTTACATTTGACGCCTTCCGGACAGCCAAGGGCACCAAAGCATTGACCTTGTGGACTGGCCCACCTACGCAACTCAGGAACACATCTACATCAACCAGATATCTTCAAGCATTCTTCGTCACTTTACCACCGACACCGGTCCGATTAAAAACATCCCACCTTACGAACAATCCTAAATAACTTAGAATAAAAAAGTCCAGACAACTTTGTCGGTGCTTTTATTACAGGTTTTGCAAGCGGCATCTTACGAAACATTTTTATCTAATAACAAATCAGCGGCCCCCTATAAAGGTTTTATTTTAGCTGTCTAGTTTACTGCACAAACATGAAGTTCATACGAATTCACTGGTTTAGCCATAAGCGGTCGCATTATATGTTACACATTAAAACACAACAAATCCTTCCTTATTCTGCCTACACACGAACAGTTACTTCAAAGTAACGATCTATTAAAATATTATTATCGGGACCAGAGCGTAGCCGTGAGCATATTGTTTTCTCGTATCAATTTCTACATTAACTCCAGTTCCCGGTTTATCATAAACTAAAATCTTAATAACATAAAAAACTTTGTCAATGACCATTACTGGGAACCTTAGAGAACTTTAGAGTACCTTTTCAACGCTTTTAAGACAACTTAGTAACAATTTTGAGTAAAGTAAAACGAGCTTTTACCTCCCTCTCGTCTACCCGTCAGCCGAGTCGGGTAAATCACCACTTTAGGGTAATATTTATAGTGGTGTATATTACCCGTCTTCAAAATTTATGGGACGTATTATGGTGTCATTACGACGGAAAATAAACGTCGATGCTTTGAGGGGTAACAGCCTCGTATTGTAATAAATATATTAAATACGAAAGCAATAATGTTTGCTTGAGGAATGCCCGAGGCGAGGTTCATCTGAATATTTTAAATATATGAGCTACGCGTGGTTGACCGGTTATGCCAATATCTCAATTTGCGGTTGAAGATGCGGTGACGAGTCTCTCTGATGCAACCAGCCGATGAAAGCAACAGATCAATAATGTCGGACGTGACTTATAATCGGTTCTGTTATGTATAAAAGATAAAATACGAAGGTTTATGTGAGGTCTTTGAACTGGCGTTTGTAATAACATTGACATTGTATCGGAGTTTTAATATGATGAGATATTATTGTAAGATGTAGGGGCTTGTGGGTGACCATCTTTACATAAATAGACCCCTTCGTGCCTCGGAAAGCACGTTAAGCCGTTGGTCCCGGCTGTCATTCGTGGATCTTTGACAGTCGTTACGGGTCGTCAGAAACCCGAAAGTCTGACAACCAGTCTTACGTACCCAGTAACTGGGTTGTGGAGATCAGATAGATAGTCACTCCATGTAAAATACTGGTATTCAACTGCATCCGGTTAGACTGGATGCTGACCCCAATATATGGAGTTGGGAAAAGGCTAGGCAGATGATGATTATTGTAAGATGTATGTTGACTGTAAAAATGCAATCGATGTCTAATAAACCGGGTTTAACTTATGTTATTTTTTCACGGGATGAGCTCCATTCCGAGGGTCTTACGTGAATGAGTCTCATGTTACAGACATTGGTTACATAAAATAAAGATCACAATAAACTAGGTATGTATGCAGTTACATTCATAACAATATTTCCTACGATTATGCTGTCGCTTACAAAAGTAAGCATCATCTTGAATACATAATATTAGCCTGTTTAAAGTTCACTACTGTATAAGGGGAGCCTAAAATGTCTTATGTAATAAATGTTCAAAGCACATGCTTCGTAGGATTTAAATTTCATTGAATTGGTGCAAAAGATCTTAGCAAAAAAATTGGACCTACGAGGCACATTACTTCAATCATCTTTTAGAGCACATGGCCGAAATGCGCGTGACCTTTTTTATACACGAACGAAGAAGCGAGTGAATGTAATAGAATATATTTTTAATTAAAACCGGTAATTATTATGGTATTTCAATCGTTGATTGTCAATGTATAAATAAAATTGAAGATCATAAACAATTCCCAATCAGTTTTAAATAACCTAACAGCCAGTAGCGATTCCAAGCACCGATAAGCCCCCAACATTAATTCTCCACCAGATATCTTTACACATTTCTTAAAAAAACACCATTACGTAAAACGAATCGTCACTTAAGATTCAAAATAATACCAATAAATCGAGTACAAATTATTCTAAGTAAATCTAAATTAAGTCGGGACAATCTTGGCGAAGTATCATGGCCTCATAGGCAGTCCGAGGTCTTGTTATCTTTTAGCAACTAGTTGCAGTCGTTTACAAATGTGAGAAGTCACGCGACGAGTCAGCAACCTGACCAGCAACCGACAACAGTAGCTTGTTGTGTTGTAGTGCTGTTGTTTCGTCGTAATTTATAGTGTTAGTTGTTGATCGTAGGAATAATATAGGGATACTGGACAACGGATTCAGTAAGTTAAATTCGTTCAGTTCTTTTATCGAAGATTTATTCTTTTTTATTTAAATAAGACTTTTATTCCATCGCCTCAATTTTTTTCATCCATCTATCGCATGTCGCATTACAGCTGGCCGTTGGCAGAGCAGCCAAGGCCAATATGGCTCCCACAGCTCGCGTCAGCTAACCGTGTAGCATTTATGTTCTCACTCATTCGTGTAAGTACATACATACATACATAATCAGCTGTGAGATGGAGTGCGCCGTAATCCACCACGCGGGCCCAGTGCGGGTTGGTAGATGTCACATGTCTTCAAATTTTTAGTTCTAGGACATGCCGGTTTCCTCACGATATTTTCCTTCACCGTTTTGAGAGCAGTGTTCCACGGTATTTGTGTGTTTTGATCAGTGTATTAATTTATAGTTGGATATCTTGTTTACTATTGATTTCATATTATCATTTCATTCCCATTTTCCAATTATTAAGTTAAGATTATAAACGCGATTTTAATACCCTAAATCCAATAGTTTTCCGAAAATTTTCAGTTAAATGACTACGATCCGAATAAAAGTTTCACTTGCATTGTGGTTTCATAAAACCACACAATGTTTTTATGAATAGTAGTAGCATTAGTGCCAATCAGAGCCTTGTAATATTTACAACTACGCTATGACATGGACCCATGAGCTGATATGTCTTTAGAATAAAATTTTGCCAGTGTTCCAAAATTATAATTCCAAAAAATAAAAATAAATCATATTGAAGTTTCACTCTTGAAACAATTCGTAGAAAAATAATTGATTGTTTTTCCTTGGTTCCTTTTCTTTCATGTCGGGAACCACATTTTCGAGGAAGCTCATACTTTAAAGAAAAGTTTACGTAGTAGTTGAGCTTATTGTAAACAGCTTTCCCCGGGGAAGTACTACAACCAGTCCTATTTCTTTAGGTAAGCAGCTTTGCTGTGTGTCGCTTTGAAGGGTTTGGGTGCCTGATATATTTACTGGTACATAAAACATTCCAAGTCTATCTCAAAATGACACTTACAATCGACTACTTCCAACAGGATCGTTAGTAAGATTGTCTACCAACCTTTTTATATTTTTTTATTTGTTTTTTTTTTTTTACATATTTTTTTTACAACCATTAGTCGTACAACCATAGCTCAATTTTGTCCGTCGAGAAGATTATTAAAAAAATATTGGACACGTACGTATTTTTCTTTTTTTACGTAATCAATAGATTACGGCGATACATTGAGTTAAAATTTGTCATGAGGTCACGCCTTGCTAGATTATTTATTTATTTATTTATTATTATTATTACCACTTACATTTGTTTTTACATGTGGGAACCCAATACAACAATGTAGTCCCAACTTAATTTAATTTAAAATAGACTCTGAGTAACGACAAGTTACACAGAGGACAATAAGTTAAGTGTCACCCTCTGGAATTCCGCCAAAGAGCACGTAAAGATATCCAATCGTAGAGAGACGCTGTTGAGTATCTTTATCGCCCGCCCCACCGGTGCAAACTTTAATAAGTAATAGTAGTAGTAAGTAAGTAAGTATTATATACTGATTTGTGACGTAGTGAGCCCCCACTCTCCAACTTTAATGCGTTTTATCTAAGTATAGTTTTATTAATATGACAAAGCTAAAAATACGTGTTTAATATTTTTTTATTATCTGACTGACGGATTAAATAGAATTTCTGTTCTTATGCCCAGGCATCATCCTTATTACCAGTTTCGAACATAGTATTTTTTTCCTACGTTTAGGTAAAGTTCATCATCCCAGCGGTGATTTGCTGGATTCGTTTTCTCCTCTACCTAACGTTATTTCTCCTGACAAAGGTTATTCTGTTTATGTGTATGTAGGTATGTATCTATATAACTGGTATTTATTATTTTTCGAGTTATCTATCCCGTACGTTGCACCTGCCATTTTTAGTCTCTGCTTCACCCTAAGGTTGACTGGTAGAAAAAGCCTCAGGCATTAAGTCCGCCTTTGTACAGTATTTTTTTTTTCTTGTGCATAAAGTTTGAATAAATAAATAAAATTCCATGATGGACTTTGTACCTGAGTAGAATCTTGTGACCATAAACATACATACTTACTGTTCCATTTTTTTTTATAAAATATGTTTATATGATGACAATTTACGTGGTCTTATTTATCTCCACCAGACCACAACGTAAACCTTTTCCGTCACATTCCTTCAATAAAACCGGAGACGCTCTTTCTATGCATTCTTTGAATTATTTTTAACACTTATTTCATAATTATTATCGAAAGAAACGGACGGATGGAAAGATTGATGAAGATGTGGAAAGGAGAGTAAATGCGGGAAATGAAGTGAATGGTGCTATACATGCGATAGTTACCAACCAGTTGATGCCCAAAGAGGCTCGACTGGCTGTTCATAATGATGTGCTGGTGCCTACGCTTATGTATGGAAGTGAATTTTGGGTGTGGTAAAAGAAGCATGTAAGTAGAGTAAATGCTGTGGAAATGCTTTTTTTGCGAAGCATGTGTGGTGTGACTATAAATGATAGGCTGAAAAATGATGTGCTAAGGCAACGGTGCGGTTTAATCAGTCAAGGACAGCTAATGAGACACAATTGATTTTCTATTGTTTTACACCGAATCGGTGTCGCGCGGGGCTTAACAGGAAGATGTAGTGACAAAAATTAAAAAGAGTATGCTTGAATGATTTGGTCATGTTGAGAGGATGAATGAAAGGCGACTAACAAAGGGTATTTACAAGCCACATGTGAGTGAAAACGCCCCAGAAATACGTATAGTGACTTCATTGGTGATGTTCTTCAAAAGGTCAGGTGCGTAGTACTCGCAACCGGCGTGCGTGTACTCGTATGTCCAGATCTCTGAACATAAACGAAGGAAAAGTAGTATGTAAGGAGCGTAGCAGGTGGCGTTCTATATTTTCTGCCTACCCCCATGGGAAGAAGGCGTGAGTTTATGTATGTGTGTGTGTATTTTATAATTTAAGCAGAATTACACAATTTTATTAGAAAATCTATGGTAATGATATGACATGGCATGGTCTAAAGGCAAGGTATTAATATTACCGGTTATTAGTCCAACAATATTGATATGAAACTTTCACCATTGAATAACTTATTGATTGTCATTGGATTTATATCGCCCACACGGAGGAGGAGGAGGCCCATGGGAGGATCTGTAGTGTTGTTATAATTTATCGGATGCAATACAGTGGGTGTACTTGAAGATATAACGATAGAAGATAAATAAAGTATTGTGTCAACGTTTTTAGGGTACCTACCTTGCACGTAATGTGGGGATGATATTTTATTTTCTCGTCTATCCCATGGTATTGGGTATCGTTGGATAGGCCGTTCAAAAATATTGCGGGTTTGTGAAAGCCATTTTTCAATTCAGGGGTTCTTGCGTAATATTAAGCTTTAAAGTGCTATTGTTTGTTAGTGTCAAGTGTGCCAGCTACACCACTGTGTGGATCGCCCGGAGGACACGGTGGAGCATACGGTGGAGGTCTGCCCGGCTTGAGCAGAGCACCGCCGTGTCCTCGTGGAGGCGACCGGCGGCGAGATCTCTCGCGTCCGGCCCTGGTTCAGACCATGGTACGGAGCGAGAGGGCATGGGCAGCCGACACCTCCTTCCGCGAAGCAGTAATGCTCGCAAAGAAGGAGGCGGGACGGTTGAGGGAAAGGCAAATTTCGTGCCCTCTCGCTCCTAGCCGCCGCAGGAGACGCCCTGGGCGTCGGGAATCTCGGGAGGATTTCCGGCCACCGTAGGCGCGGGCTTGCGGGCGATAAGCAGTGGGTAGCTCACCGTCCGGTAAGGACCACGCCCGGGTCGACGGCGCGTTGTATTCCACGCGCGCCTCAAAGAGATGTCGTCATCACAAATGTAGGGGTCCACTAGGGCCGATGCCTGCCGGGGTCGTGGGAAGGTAGGTACTAATGGGTCACCGAGGCCCCTGGCAACACAGGCAACAGGAAGAATTACGGGTGGGTTTTAGTCAGTAAGAGTCTGGCACACCCTCCCACTCCGCCCAGAGCGGGAGAAGTTATTTGAAAAATTCCCATCCAAAAAAAAAAAAGTGTGCCAGCTAAATGTTTTTTTTTTTTGATAATATTATGTGAACAAATTCATGGCAGTAGTACATATAACGAAATTAAAAGGAAAGCTACCACAGCTAAATAGGCTTTACAAGTTAACGAGTAATAGTCGACCAACTTACATTTGCGTATACGAGTATCGATGTATGGGAGAACATGTTTTTCAACTACAATGTTAAGTTTGTTTTGGGATAAGTTCATCCCAACTACGGAACCCTTCATTTTGCGTGGTCTGACATGCACTTGCCCGATTTTTGTAACTTATTTTAGTCAACAAAGCGCCAAAATTTGTCATGAACTCATGACTTTTATAAAGACAAGGCATAAAACATTACAGCCTTTTAAGCTTCTGACACGATGCAACTTTCTTGTTTGTGGCCCTCAATAGAAGACACAAAAGAGGACTGACCTGCCGTGATACAGTTTTCACTAGTACGGAGGTCAGTGTGAATTAAGCTGAAACAACCGCATAACGTACACAGGTATTTATAATCACATAATCACAATAAAATTGAAACAACACTTTGACTTGCATCGTCTCAACAGTGTTTAGACGGGGCAACTTTTGTTGTTGCTTCAACTTACGAGTATGATATGCCACAGGAAATTAAATCGCACCGTGTAAATCGATGTGGCGATGCTTGGGGAAATGAAATGAAATGAAATGAAATGAAATGAAATTGTTTATTCTGTAAATAGGATATGAGAATCACTTTTACACGTCATATTAAAAAATAAGCTAGATGGAGTCGACATTTCCTATCTGACTACCCCTGAGAAGAAATGGCGAAACAAACTCAAGGGTCAAAGTCTCTTTTAAAGTCCAGACATAATCTTGGTCAGATCATGTGAGGACCATGTAGATCTATGTCTGAAATGGTCTTTTGAGGAAAGAACCACACAAATTTGAGTGGACCTGTCCAGTCAGTGCAAGCATTTGTCAGTAATCGTGTAGCTCAACTCAAAACTTAAGGAGCTCAACGACTCGACGAACAATACCAAGGAAAGGACTATTGGGTTGGCCGCATAAAGAACTCAAAATGCCAGACCATCATTAAAACCAAGAGAAAAAAAAAACAACAAGAAATAAATAAAAATAACCCACATAGTGCTCACATTCACAATAATTAAAGTAATATAATACTTTTCAAGGTACATAAATATTCACTTAATTTTGCATATAATATTCATCAATGTCAATATGTACATATAGTTATATATAATGATGATTTTGCATAATTTAAATATCAAATTTTATGGTTTTAGCACAAAGCTTATCGGAGCGAGCAGCTCAATCCCAAGCTTTATTGTCTTCTAAATAATCTGAAATTTTATAGTACCCTTTTTTACAAAGTTTGGTTTTAATACAGCTTTTAAATCGTTTAATGGGTAAATTTCGAATAGCAATAGGAAGTTTGTTGTAAAAGCGTATACATTGACCCATGAACGAGTTGCCTACTCTGTGGAGGCGAGTGTGAAGTACAGCAAGATTATGTTTATTCCTGGTATTTAAACTGTGGATATCGGACATTTTCTTAAAATTCGATATATTTTTGTGTACATACATAAGATTATCAAATATATATTGAGAGGCTACAGTCAGAATATCAGGGGGAGGCATATATGCCCTACAGTCGAAGTCTTTCAGTCTTTCGGCTGAAATGATGACGATGATGACGTCATATAAATGATAACCCACTATGATAGTCAAATATGCTATATTGTACCTAGAACAGTAATGACGAGATGCGCGCTCTTATCCACTACAACTCCCTGTCGTACAAATGTAGGAGAGAGAGCGCCGCTCCAGAGATTAGTTCAAGCTTACAATAATAATTTTAACGATATCGATGTGTTTGCCCTTTCTAAACATAACTTTAAAAAAAAAAAATATTAAGTGCCTTGCTCAAAATATTTAATTATAATGTTTTATTTAAGTATGTATTAACTATTATATTTTAAGATAACTAAACAATTGTATTGTTTTTTGATCTTAATTTTTTGTTATATATTGATTTTATTTAATTATAACATAACTGTATATAATATAAGCTAGTAACATGTGGAAACGTAGTTGACCATTGGGTAGAACGGAGAAACGTAGTGGACCGTGGGGTAACATTTACCTATACAATGTACGATTGTTTGTTTTCCCAAATAAAATAAAATAAAATGATAGACAACAGAAAGTACCCCCAAAGCCTCAGTAAACCCAAAACCGTAAACGAGTTAGTTTGCGTTAGGAGCGCGTGTAAATAGTAAACATGGTGCCTTTGTGCAGGGAACCGCCTAATGAAGTGAATTTATGTTGCGACTCATTATACGTACTTAGGTTCTGAAATAAGATTGGACGCTAACTTCCTAAGTAAATATTTTGTGTGAAGTACATCTATAGTTGTAATAACTAAAGATATTTATTTATTGACATATCGTAACTTTATTATAATAATATCTAGCTTACAATTAATAATAATAATATGTACAATTATATAAAAAGGGAGGGCAACATATCACAGGGCGTCAAAAAATTCGTCCGCATCGTTGTCAACAGGAAAAGTTCCCAAAAGGCTGGCAGCATTACCACGTTGTATGGCAATGCTGATTCTTTGGCCAAAAAATAGACCAGCCCTCTGGTCACGTGAGGAGTCGACCAACAGCTTTGCGATGTCTCTAAAAACTAAGTGGGCACTCGGACCCCATGGCCCTAGTGTTTTAACCCCAAACGGCTCGAACATATAAGTCCCAATAAGATTTGAGTACTTGCGCCGTTTGAGGTTTTCCGCACCTGCCGCAGCCGCCCCAGCACAGCCCGCCGTGCTAGGAAGATGGGATGGCGCAAGGGTGTCGACACACGTTGCATCCCACACCAAAGGCCTACTTACCTTCCAAGGCATTATGGTCATTCCGTCTGGTCTCATCCCATCGTCGCGTGCCAAGCCATTAGGTTCTAAAACAGCGGGCACCCCGACGGTGCCAAGAGCGCGACGGATGATGTCGTTGATGCTGGCGTGCCGTGCTATCCGACCTGCGCTTTTACTGCAGGATAGGCCATGGTGTCCGAGACAGTCGACACCTTCACCGCATTGGCAGCGATGCGGAGCCACGCAAGGAGCGCTCAGACGCAGACAAGTAGCGAGCCGGAAGGTGGTGTCACCCAGCATAGTGCCTATTTTGGGTAACGGTAGCGCCTGAAGCCAGAGGCCCGACTCCCACTCACCCACAGCCAGCAGGCGGGCACGCTCAGCAGTATTGGTGGACGTATTAATAAGATTTTTCCGTACCAACCTGCAGAGCGGCTCATCCCACTGCCTCTGGGAAGATGGGTTCACGGGCCGATCTGTATCCGAGCAAGCCATTTTCCAGGCGTTCACCGCGTCTGTCAAGCACGGCACTTCAGAGTCAACCAAGGAGGGGGCTAAAATTTCCCTGGTTAGCTTTTCAGTGCTGTGGACAGAGGACAGGCTAATATTGCAATATTGTAAGCTAATATTGGTAATTTTACGGACACCGAGGCCACCAAAATGGATGGGTAGTGTGGCTTGCAACCACGCTCGGTCGTCCAAGGCCACATTTAAAATAGAAGTTAATGTATTGCGAATAATTTGGTCAATTTTGTCCAAGAGGTGTGACTGCTTCCATAAAGGGGAAGAGCGTAGAAAATATATAACATTTGGGCCAAAACAACAGTATCTAATCAGGGTGAATGCCGAATAATAATAATAACTTGAGAAGAGAGAGAAATCCGTGGTGTCGATTCAGAGTCTAAACCCAGACTCGAAACCAAAGGATTCATAATCTATATTTTACAAGGTAGCAACAAACTTAAAACAACAACATTTCCAAAACTTAAAAATATTGACTGTACCATCACTTTATGTCTATGAAGCCTGTATCTTTGTAAAAAACAACATGTATTTATTTAAAGCTGTCGAAAGTCAACGACGCTCAAAAAAGTTGCACCCGTTAGGCACAAAAACCAAATTTCTATACAATAGTATATATGCAATGACTCCAAAACTATACAACAAATTGCCTGATGAAATTGTATCAAGCAATAGCATGAATGAGTTTAAACATAAGCTTTTTAAATTATTAATTATCAAGGCGTATTATTCTGTTAATGAATATCTTAATGACAAATTAAAATAATATTTTTATAATTTTATGTATGTCTGTT
Organism: Atethmia centrago; assembly: GCA_905333075.3. NCBI lineage: Eukaryota > Metazoa > Arthropoda > Insecta > Lepidoptera > Noctuidae > Atethmia > Atethmia centrago. The sequence continues at coordinate 10,620,928 of HG995377.1, read as the reverse complement.
TAAAATGTTACTATATAATTTATTATTGTATACGAAATTATGACTAAATACTTACTACCTATTTGTTTATGTGCCGTCTTCATTTATTGATATTTTGTTAATTAACCAATTAGTGTTTGGCATGAAATTGTGACATGTTATTTTCTTGACTTTATATTTTTATTTTTTTTTTCTTTTATTTTATTAATGCGACATTATGATTACCTCAACAAATTTTGTATGCCTTCTGGCGGGACATAGTATGGACCAATATTTCTTTGTAAAACACCTGTATAATTTTTACCCTATGTTCACAAAATGAATAAATGAATTGAAATTGAATTGAAAATTGAACAATAATTCAAGTGCTATTTTGTGTGTTTTAAATTATTTAATTTTAGACATTTAGACTTTATCACGTACATTAATGTGGGTTTAGACCAAACAAACACAGAACTAGAGCAAAAGCTAGAGGATTCTTTAGTTGATATTCTTGATAATTTAGTAGGGAGAGACCAACCAAGGTATGTTCTGTCCCTATGTACGCAAAACAAATTTGGAGAAGTGAGGATAATATGTGCATTCGCATGTTTGGTCTAAATCGACCTTTAGACATTAACGAAGATGCTGAACTTGCAAAATAACAGAAAACTACCAAACTACCAAATACTCGCAACGATAGTGGCAAGGATCTATCATCCAGCTTGGAAGCCCGCAACCTGCCGGTTGAAGCCAGTTCTATCAAACCGGTATGACCCCGAAGTATTTACAAGATCTTTATCTTTTCATGTCTCAATTCGCACAGTCTGGGTTCATACCATACCGGTTACCCACGTCAGATTTATCATCGGATGATATAAGTTTTCTGGGAGCCTTAAATACGGGTACCTTTTGCAGATTCAAATTATGAGTGAGAGATGTCCATTGATGATTGCAATGTTTGGTTAATAAAGGTCTCCGTTTTCTAAAATAGACGTTCTCCTTATAATTATCTTTCTAAACTGAGTAATGTGCAACATGTCTCATAAACCATTCTTCATAAACTTCGTAAGTTCCTATACCAAGTTTTTAATAGCATCCTCTTTGATTCGTTCCCTCGTATATTATAAGCCATTGTTTAGTTACTAGAGGTCACCTCTGAGCTCTGACTCGGTAAGGAGTCGTGGTATGTCTGTCCGTTTGTTGATGTTTATGCAATTGTTTTATATTTTTCTATTACTCTGTCTAGGACTGCACCTCACCTGCACCAAGAGCCTATAGCTGACCACAGACAACCAAAAGTGCACTGTATCTTCAACACATTAAATTCCAGATTTCTTTGCAGTTAGTATGGTGTATAAGACTGTTGCTTTTGCAGTATCAAAGTATTCGGATCCGTCGTACTCACCGGTTCTCTGTGGGCGATGGTACTGGACATGCAATATGAATATTGTACTGCGGCTAGTGCAGTCCCTAGTGATGTCGATGTAAGTACGTTACCCGGCGCATCCCTGTTCATATATCATAATTTTCTTATGGGAATTGTTTAGCTACTTCGTTGCCTGCATGATTGTTTCGAAGATATTTCAGACTTTAGTAGTCGGTTTGTTTCATGAGAGGCATCGTAAAATTTAACGAGGTGGGAGTTCTTTTCCTATTGTTGTTAAATGTTATGTACTTATGGGTTTCTCGTGATTAGTTTTTTATGGGTCATTAAAAATTTCATTATCGGTAGAGATAAGTTTTGAAATTTAAACGCAATAAGTGATAGAAGCGCGAGAAGCTAATTGTATTCATTAAAGATTGGAGGCTGTTTTTTTTTTTGAGGGTGGTAAATCATCAAATAACTTCTCCCGCTTTGGGCGGAGCGGGAGGGTGTGTCAGACTCTTACTGACTAAAACCCACCCGTATTACTTCCTGTTGCCTGTGTTGCCAGGGGACTCGGTGACCCATAAGTACCTTCCCGCGACCCCGGCAGGCATCGGCCCTAGTGGACCCTACATTTGTGCTGACATCTCTTTGAGGCGCGCGTGGAATACGACGCGCCGTCGACCCGGGCCTGGTCCTTGCCGGACGGTGAGCTACCCATTGCTCACCGTCCGCAAGCCCGCGCCTACGGTGGCCGGAAATCCGCCCGGGATTCCCGACGCCCAGGGCGTCTCCTGCGGCGGCTAGGAGCGAGAGGGCGCGAAACATGCCTTTCCCTCAACCGTCCCGCCTCCTCCTTCGCGAGCATTACTGCTTCGCAGAAGGAGGTGACAGCTGCCCATGCCCTCTCGCTCCGTACCATGGCCTGAACCAGGGCCGGACGCGAGAGGAAAGATTGGAGGCTTGAACTTAGATTATTGTCGAATTTTTAAGTAGATTTTTGGTTTGAATAAGAACTTTTGGAAGTGAGACATCAAAATAATTGGTGGTGTTATTGCGGAATAACATCACCAATTATTTTCAGCTTGGTCGATATTAATGTTATTATTTTTGGTCATTAATCTTACCAAAGTTATAACTTTATTGATACGCATGACCATTGTCCGGCTGCAATCGATAATATAATTGTATTATTAATAATAATTGCAAGTTTAAGGATTTTTTTTGGTAGTGTCCTTTTCGAGAATTATGTCGATAAACAAAGAACGAAACCGTATATTCGTAGTCAAGATCAAACTTATGAATGATCTTTTAGACCAGAATAATCATCATTATTCCTAAGGACAAGTTAGCAAGTAGCAATTAAATTAAGTAAAAAATAATCAAAAATACCTAATAAGTAATATTTAATTAACGGCGACAATAGGAACATCTCTAGTCGTATCTAAGTGGGCATGTGATGCTGTAGGATAACAATATTGTGCTCATATAATGGGATTTATCCTACATCTATCTACCAATTTTACACTTCACGTGAATCGTGACTTCAACTATGTTGGCGTCGGCTACCAGTCAAATAGTCAAACTTGATGCAGCTGAATACCAGTATTTTACATGGAGCGACTGTCTATCTGACCTCCATAACCCAGTTACTGGTTAACACGACACCTCTTGGTAAGACTGGTTGTCAGACTTTCGGGCTTCTGACGACCCGTAACAACTGTCAAAGATCTACAAATGACAGCTGGAAACAACGGCTTTAATGTGCTTTCCGAGGCACGGAGGAGTCTTGGTATGTAAAGATGGTCACCCATCCACGGACCAACCGCGGCAAGCGTAAACCTGTTCGATCGACTGACGCTATTGTTATTACTTTGCCACAAGCCCTTAATTTTGTTTTTGGGTGAGAAATTATCAAATAACTTCTCCCGCTCTAGAAGGAGCGGGAGGGCGTGTCGGACTCTTACTGACTAAAACCCACCCGTGTTCCTTACGTTGCCTAAGTTGCCAGAGGTCACGGTATCCCTTTCGGACTTACCCGCGATCCCGGCAGGCACCGACCCTAGTGGACCCTACACTTGTGCTGACATCTCTTTCAGGTGGACCCGGGCCTGGTCCTTATCGGACGGTGAGCTACCCATTGCTCACCGTCCGCAAGCTCACGCCTATGGTGGCCCAGGGCGTCTCTTGCGGCGGCTAGGGGCGTGACGGGCATAAGCCCCTACCTAAATACGTGAATAAAAGGAAATAATGTTTGCCAGATAATCCTATTTGGTATTTGGATATTATTTTATTGTTTTTGCTCGTCGTTCCAACACATATGTGTCATATTTGGGATGATTTTCGCTACTCAGTCGCATTAGTGATTAAATTGTTTCAGATGGAATTTGGCCCACAAATAGACCATTATGTCTTTTATATATGGAATATTTTTCATCAAGATACAAGAGTATTTTCCCCTTAAATACGCGTGAATCCACGGCCAACTAGTATAAATGTCCTGTTACTTTTTTATCCTGTAAATTCTAGGATCAGGCCTACAAAATCAACCAATATAATACTAAATTTCGGAAGTAACGACATTTAAATAAGAGACATGGTACCTCAATCCATACGGGCACTACCTATGATATAACGTTACATTTCCCGTTTGTGAAAACACAACTGCTTGTATGTAGCTGCAATCACTATTACAGCACTCAACATTTTAATAATTTCAAAAATAATACATATCATTATATGTCTCACAGATACAATCTCTTATCTCACAAACACGGAAATACCTATTAGTGGCAAAAAGCAAATGCAAATTCAAGTGCATACCCAAGACAATTATTACAGCAAAACAATGTTAAACTTCTGTTAGAAAGCGTGCTATATTTATCTCAATACTAATTTAAACTGCCCTATTAAGTAATGGTACACTAAGCTTTCTTAAACATTTACCATTTCCTTGTAAACTATTCAATATAAATATGTACGTTTGTGTAACTCACGATTTTTCCGTTCCCAAGATATATGGTCAGTTTGTACCCGCTATCTATATCTTCACGATTTAGACCAGGGATTCCCAAACTATTTTGGGCAAGAGACCCCTTTTCCAAAATGAACTGATACCTCAGACCCCCATAGCCAGTTGTTGATTTTTTTTAAAGTAGAACAATGATACTTTCTCCTAAAATATTAGTAATTCTTATAACAAGTTGGTACATGTAACACAACATTTAGGTTGGGGAAAAAGTCTTTTCGCATTATAGTATGTATGAACTTGTAATAAAATCTCTTTGGGTATACTATTTGTATCTGGCTGGTTTTGGTATCATTGAAATTTTAAATTTTAAAGAACATGATTCCAAATTCAAATTAGGAAAATGTGTGATTTTCATTTGTTTTTCGTACCGTCAAGATGAGTGAATCTAGTGAAGAAATTCGATACATTTTAAAATTTTACTACAAAAAAGGTAAAAATGCAACGCAAGCCGCGAAAAAAATTTGCGATATTTATGGACCTAGTGCAGTGTCTGTGAGAGTAGCACAAATTTGGTTTAAACGTTTTCAATCCGGAAATTTTGATGTCAAAGATGCACGTCGCTCTGGTGGCGACCAGAGTTATTACGGATAAAATGGATGCCATTTTTGAAAAAGTGGAGCAAGATCGGCATATCGTTAGTTACGACATAGCCGAAGAACTGGGAATTGACCACAAAACAGTTTTGGCGCATTTGAAAAAAACTGGGTACACAAAAAAGCTCGATATTTGGGTACCTCACGAACTCACTGAAAGAAACCTAATGAACCGTGTACTCATTTGTGATTATTTATTACGACGCGCGACGTAATGAAACTGAACCATTTTTAAAGAAGCTGATAACTGTGCGGTGATGAAAAGTGGATCACGTACGACAAAAACGTGCGCAAAAAGGTCGTGGTCAAAGGCCGGTCAGGCTTCACAGACTGTGGCGAAACCCGGGTTAACTCGCAACAAGGTGATGCTGTGTGTGTGGTGGGATTGGAAGGGCATTATTCATTATGAGCTGTTACCACCAGGCAGGACCATCGATTCTGAACTCTACTGCGAACAACTGATGAGATTAAAGCAAGAAGTTGAGAGAAAGCGGCCGGAATTAATCAACAGAAGGGGTGTGGTTTTTCATCATGATAACGATGAAAAACTAGACCTCACACATCTTTAGCCACTCAGCAAAAATTAAGAGAGTTTGGCTGGGAGGTGTTAATGCATCCGTCGTATAGTCCTGACCTTGCACCTTCCGATTTCCATCTGTTTTGGTCTCTTCAGAATTCTTTAGGCAGTGTCAGGTTAACATCACGAGAGGACTGCCAAAACCACTTGTCGCGGTATTTTGATCAGAAGTCCCAAAATTTCTATAGCAATGGGATCATATCCCTACCTACAAGATGGCAAAAAGTTATCGAACAAAATGGTACCTACATAATTTAGTTAAATGTAAATAAACTATATTAAAAAATGATTTGAATTTTCTTAAAAAATGCGAAGAAACTTTTTCCCCAACCTATTATACAGTATCTTGAAAGTTTCAAATAAGAACGTGTTAATTAATATGAGTCGATTTTTAGACCTAATCGAATCGATTTCCCCAGGGGTCGACCCTCTGCCGGGGTCGCGGAAAGGTACTAAAGGGTCACCGAGGCCCCTGGCAACACAGGCAATGTTTTCCCATCCACAAAAAAAAAGGGGTCGACCCTAAGGGGTCGATATCGACCACTTTGGGAATCCCTGATTTAGACTCTGGAGTGAACAGAAATTCAATTAGTAGCCATACTAATTATGTTCTCACCAATCAGAACCACGTTTTGCTTTAAATCGGAGTAGCGATCAGAAGTGAGTAAAGGATGGTTGGCTAATATTTTAGGTTGCACGATAGGATAGGAGACTATAGGTATGTTGCAATTTGTTTTCTTTTAATCGACCGTTCAATCAGAGTGTTAATTGAGCAAGTATTAACTGCTACAAAGGCGTTATTTCTATTTTCTAAGAAAATATTATCACACTGAAAGCGTTAACTACTAACAAAACACACACTTGGGCCTATGTAGTGTTAAAGATGATTCCAAGTAGGGTTCTAACAACAATAGTGTGATTACATATATTTGTACAATGTGTAGGTAATAGTACCCAGGTCAAAAAGCAAGATATCACTGACAGTGTTACTGAGATTTTAAAGATAAATTGTAATAAAATTATTTTGTGTGCTTTTCCATATTTTGAGAGGTTATCAAATAGAAAAAACAATTATATACATATGCTTAATAAGCATATTCAGTTCTTAGTAAGTCACTACAGTGACAAACTTATATTTTTTGACACCAACAGTTTTGTTGATAAGTTCAAATCGACAAGGAATACAGTGTATCTGCCCATTAGGTTTAGACATAAAATAGCGAGGCTATTATCTTATATAAACTCAGACATAAGTAGTATGTCGAAGTATTGTACTATAATTATTATTAACACCTCAATTATTAGTAGTAATTCTAATGTACAGGTGGTCACCTTAAATAACTGTAGCTCTAATGCTACAACTATTTACAATAATTGTACGAAGGAGGATCCATGTATCACTATGGCAAATCCTTGTCCTAATAGGGGTTCCACAAGTAGTAGGATCTCATTAAATGGTGATGGCATGGGAGTCTTGGGGCTCACTCTGGATGTTGATTCTAGATAGTAAGACAACAGAAGATACCGGTAACAATATAGTTACACCCACCAACAACAAGGTGTCTTCTTGCTCTCAAATAGTTAAATGCAAAGAAGGGTCTAAGCAGAATTCCTTGAAATTATTTCATCAAAATATTCAAGGTTTTTCTTCCAAACAATTAGAAATTGAACTATTTTTAGAAAAAACTATGTTTGATATTATTTGTTTAACTGAACATTGGTTGAAAGATTATGAAATGCTAATTAATTACGAAAACTATAGTATGGGCAGTTGTTTTAACCGAAAATCTATGCTACGTGGCGGTTCACTTATCTTAGTAAAAAAATCTATTAAATCTAAGCCTCGTAAAGATATAGTTGATTTGTCGGTGGAACACAACATTGAACTGTCCTGTGTTGAGCTAGATAAGCATGTAATAGTGTGCGTTTACAGACCCCCAAGTTATCAAAACTACTCCGTATTTGAGTCAGTAATGGAAGATGTTTTAGCAAAACTTGCAACTGGTAAAAAATCGCTAATTATCTGTGGTGACTTCAAAATTAATATCTTAGAGAATAGTTCAAATAGCAGTCGATTGTTAAGTCTCTTTAAATCATTCAATTTGTCAAATGTGTTTTCAGAACCAACCCGCATAACTACAAATTCTGCTACATGTATTGATAATGTTTTTTGTTGCTGCGACTACTTAGATAAAGCTATTGTAAATTATCTCCCTTCTGATCACAGCGGTCAAATCGTTGCTTTCAAGTCCAACACACCATTTAAAAAAATTCAGACACAATTTAGACAAATAACACCCAGCAATCTAAATAGATTTAATAATAACTTAATTAGTAAGTTAAGTACACCGGGCCATATTAATAGCAATGTAAATGAATTATATGAGGAATTCTTTTCGATAGTGCGCACCGAGTTCAATAATACTTTAAAAAAGAAAACAAAAACTATTTGCCCAAACTTTTTGTTTAGTGACTGGGCAACTAAAGGTATTAGGAAAAGTAGGGAAAATTTGTTTGAGCTGTATGGCCTTAAGCCTTATATTAACTCTGAAACTTTTAATAAATACGTTGCTACTTACTCTAAAACTTTTAAAAAAACCTGCAAGGTAGCTAAAGCCTTGTACATTAGCAACAAGATCAAATTAGCGGATAATAAAATAAAGACGGTTTGGAAAATTATCAACGACGAAACTAACAGGAGTAAAAGTCATAATAATGATTTCACTCTAGAAACTTCGCGTGGTCTTCTAAGCTCAAACAAAGAAGTAGCGCAAGAATTTGTAAATTTCTTTACCAGTATCCCAATTAAAACTACTGAAACCCTAAATTCCTCGTCTTCGCGTTCTATTGATTTATTGAGAGCAAAAGTTTCATCCTGCCCGACTGAATTTAAATTCAAGCATATAAACCCCATAACAGTAATAAAAGCTTTCAAGCAAATCAAGATCAAATTAACAGAAGATCTATGGGGAATGTCAATCAAAGTTTGTACCTCCATTATTGAGACTATAGCGCCGTACTTAGCATTACTATTTAATTTGTGTGTTGATCAAGGAGTCTTCCCGGATCTAATGAAATATAGTATGGTAATACCACTTTTCAAATCCGGGGATAGTAGAGACGCCAATAATTATAGACCCGTATCCGTGTTGCCGGTTTTCAGCAAGGTGTTTGAAAAGGTAATGCTTAATCAAATGCTCAATCATTTTAACACCAATAGAATCTTACACGATCAACAGTATGGCTTCACCAAGGGACGTTGTATGACTGACGCCGGTGTCACCTTATTAAAACACATATTTACGGCGTGGGAAGAGGCCCAAAACGCAATAGGAATATTTTGTGACCTCTCCAAGGCATTTGATTGCGTCGACCACGAAACATTACTCTTGAAACTTAAGCATTACGGACTTGGAGACCTTGCGCTCAGTTTAGTAAAATCTTATTTATATGATAGACAGCAGCAAGTTCAAATAAATGGTGTCAATTCACTCGGCTTAAAAGTAGAAATGGGTGTACCACAAGGCTCGATATTGGGTCCTTTCCTCTTTTTAGTATATATTAATGATCCCACTTGTTAAAAACCCAACCACAAATGGTGTTATTTGCTGACGATACTTCCTTAATTTTTAAAATTAATAGACGTGCCTCAAATTTTGACGACGTAAATAACGCCCTATTGCAGGTCCAAAATTGGTTCACTGCTAATAATTTAGTATTAAATGGGAAAAAAACTAAGTGCATAAGATTTTCTTTACCAAATGTCAAAAGTAGTATTTGTGAGATAGTATTGAATCAAGAGAAATTAGAATTCGTCGATAAAACTGTTTTCCTGGGGATTACGCTCGACTCAAGGCTTCAATGGGGGCTTCATTTAACTTCCCTTGCAGGACGGCTAAGTTCAGCAGCATATGCTGTGAGAAAAATCCGTCAATTTACTGATGTAGATACCGCACGGCTAGTATATTTTAGTTACTTTCATAGTATTATGTCGTACGGTATTTTACTATGGGGACGGGCTGCAGACATCGAGTCTATTTTTATTCTGCAAAAAAGAGCCATCAGAGCCATATATGGCCTCCGCAGGTGCGACTCTCAAGGGAACTGTTTAAAGAAATTAACATCATGACGGTACCTTGTCAATATATCTATGAAAACATCATGTACGTAAGGAAAAATCTACATCTTTTTAGTAAAAGAGGTGAAAGACACAATTATATCACTAGAAATAGGGACCAATTAGTTCAACCAGGTTTCAGGCTGGCTAAAGTAGACTCATCTTTCATGGGGTACTGTTTAAAATGTTACAATAAAATACCTCCCCACATACTTCAACTGAAAGAGATGAAATTTAAATCTTGTATAAAACGCACGCTATTTAGCCAAGCATATTATAAATTGGGGGATTACATTGCTGATAAAAATGCTTGGCTCAACGCTGGTCCTGCTCCACAAGGGCGCAAAACTGATTGATCGGGTATTGAAAATAGTGTTGGCGCTGCTGAAGATTTTAAAAAACTCTTTGCATTGTATAAATTCAATCTCTTAGTATTGTATAGCTGCACATCACATTGTTATGTAAGTACTATGTCAAGCTATGTAAAGCTGCCATTTACTGGATACGTCTTTCATTGACTTGAATGTGCCCTGGTGGCTGGGAGTATGTCGTGCTCACTCTAATGTCTCGCTGATGGTGGCGCGTGTGTTGGATCATTTAGCTCCCTTCAAAATGGTTGAGCTGAATGGTGCTGATCCACGCGTCATGTTCGTGAACGGGCGCCGTCAGTAGAGACTGGTCATCTCTTAGCTGCCACGGCTTATTTTAACTTTAATTTTTGAATTGCTTTTGTTTTTGTTGTAATCTTTTTATTACGGACGCTTTTACGTTTTGCATCGTTCTCACATGTATAATTTCAAAATGAATGATGTAAACAATATTTTGTAACCATAATACGTTGATTTAAAAGAGTGTCCTTGGAGTTTCTTGCCCGTTCTTCTCCATAGGTACCTACTACGCTTTGGAATGGGCAACTAGCTTCATCTTTCTGACTGACTGACCGAACCCTTGACAATTCAAAAGTGCCTGTAATTGGTTTATTTGGAATAAATGCTTTGAGTTTGAGTTTGAGTTTGTAGCAAGTTCTGACACACGAGTAGCTAAGTAGCTACCATTGAAACTAAAACTGTACTAACACGCAAAACTTTATATGAAAGAAGGTACAGTAATGACTAAATGCTTTATCATTTCCTTTACAGGAGAGAAACTTACAGGTAAAATAAGCAATCATATTTCAAACGTTTACCTCGTATTAGACCCGCATTAAACTAAATTAATATGTACTAAAATGACCAATTTTCCAAGTTTATGGTCACTCTAGTGATACCCAAAGCGTTAATGGTTTTGTCTCGACACTTGGCGCCGAACTGTTTTGACTATTAAATTGTCAGTGCGTACTAACAATCCTTTTTAGCAGTCCCTTGGATTTTCTTCGAGGTATATTAATATGCTTTGAGACAATATTTTATGTCTGAGATTAAATTACGGGAAGATAAATTGAAGGACATGGTGACTTCGGACCGGGAAAGGTCGAGCCTATATTGTATTTCGTACGGACATAGTAGTCGGGTCAATTCAACTAGGTTCTTGGAACATAAAATGTAAGTCATAAAAAGGTTTCTATTCCCTGAAAATGGCAACTTTTTGAAAAGAAAAGGAGTTTATTTTTGGTTGGAGTAATAGCTCGTTTACCTCGTGGGGATTTTGTTGTCCCAGAAGTAGGAAATATACTCACGAATGTCTGTTTCTGTCACTGTTTTTTTTTTTAGTGTAGTTTGTTGTGGGAACCTGGTATACGCCAACAATGTTACCATACATCTAATGTACGTTTTCTCTTTTGGCATTTAGATTTAATAGTCTCCGATATCATACATCGACTTTTTCTCACAATTGTAAAATGATTGCCTTCACGTAAGCTCTACGTAATTCTGCTACTCTAGTCTTTTTATTAGGTAATATTTTTAAACTAGACTTTGACGAAATAAACGGAACTGTATAAAAGTAGTTTTACAGTTTCACAAGAAAAAAACCTTATCTAAGTTCCTGATAAGCCCAAAAACGGTTTCTAAGTGGTTAAAAAATACTAGGTGCAATATCATAATTTTTGTTGTGTATTACACAGGAACAATGGTCCGTTAAAATGATCTCATACGCCCATTAGCCCGCTTGTTTTCATCAGATAAGCAAAACAGAGATTTGTTATACAATCTTCATACAAAACGCTGACAGATAACGGTAAGCGGTTATTGAATGAGACAGTTTCTGACTTTATAATGCTGAGTTAGGAATATGGGACCGAATAAAACAGTAGTTTTTGAAGTTGTCCTACTTAAACTTACAACATAATGTAAAAGATACGATCTAGTGCGTAGATAAAATATAAAGAAAGGGTACGGTACTAACAAGAACGTAAACATAGCAACAAAGTATACATTTATTAGCAAGACGTAGACGAAAGGTATTTTGCAACTCACAGAGGTCGAGCTCATGCTTCGAGGTGTCATGGCGATCAACTACAAAACGTCACATGCAAACAAGATAGGAAAATAAACTGAAACGTATTGAAATTGGACCCTATTCTGTTCGTCGTTCGTTGAAAACCGGTATTTTCTTTTACATGCTCACTCCAACGTGTATGTTCGCTCCTAAATCGTGTAGTTCAATTTTCTGGGTTCACTTTTGAATTCGATCGTTTTGGGAAAGTTTTGAAGTCAGGTAAAACACATCAATTACCTACTGTTTTTCGTTGAAAATATAGGAACTACATAATATCAAAATATCTACGTGTTGGTTATGAAAATGATGCGAAACGTTGTTGGCTTTTGAAATGCGAACTTTATATTTTCATATAAAAGTTGCGGAAGGGAATGTACGAGTATTATGGATCTGAATGCAGTTCACAAAGAATAACACAACTTATTTATAATGTGTTTATTCTATTCGGACTCGCCTCCAATAAATTAGTTCTATTGTTGCTCTCGCTTGCATTTTTTGAATAATTCGTATCGAAACACCGTTTAGCTATTTAAGTCCTTGCCCGCGAAATCTTTAAGTAAACAGAGAGAGAGAGATCAGAACCAGCAAATGATTACAGCGTAAATAAACATTTTCATTATCATCGAACTATTTGAAAATAGGTTATCTAATTATGTTTGTTTTTTTTATAAATAGGTTTCCTACAAAAAAGTATATTGTATCCGAGGACTGTTTTCGTCAATATACTCGTATAAACTAAAAAGCTAAATGTTCTATTAAACCGAGTAAAGATGCTCTAATCTTCAGTCAGTCTTCTCACACTTGAAAATATCCACTGCTTTCATGGTCTGCGGGTTATCAACATCAGTTGATGTAACTTCTAGTAAAGATGTGCATGATGTTAAACACGTTGTTCGGACATAATGATACCAGGCAAGATGTCCTCTCCCACAAAAATATAAAAAAAAATATCTAAAATATTAAATTTCATCATGCATCCAATATCGGCTATTTTCCCATTAAAGTCCTTATGACCGCGGGTTGTCAAATGATAAATGATAAATGATTAATTTTCTGTAAGTAGGTTTGTACAAACACTTTTACACGTCAATCATATTTTTTAAATTAAGCTAGATGAGGTCGGCGTTTCCTATCTGACTACTCTGAGAAGAAAGGCCGAAGCAAACTCGAGGTCACAGTCTCCTTTAAAGTCCAGAGATAATCTTGGTCAGATCATGTGAAGGCCATGTAGATTGATGTCTGAAATGGTCCTTTTGAGGAAAGAACCACACAGATTGAGTGGACCTGTCCAGTCAGTGCACGCATTTGTCAGTAATCGTGCAGCTCAACTCAGGACTTAAGGAGCTCAACGATTCGACGAACAATACCAAAGAAAGAACATTTGGGAAGGCCGCATAAATTAATGAAACTGCCAGACCATGATTAATACTAAATGAGAAAAAAAAAACAACAATGACCATCGACATCGGTGATGTAACACCTAGCAGAAATGCTCAATTGCTCGCCATGTTGAACGAGTTGAAGACACATGTCCTATTCCACTCGACTTTTTATACATTTCATCGTGCTTCAAAGCCCGTATATCCTCGGACATCAATTGATGTAACTCCTACCTACTAAACACGAACATGTTGTTTGAACATGTAGCCGGCACGATATCCTCTACCACTTGAAAATAAAAAATTTCATCGTGCAATATCGACTGTTTCCCTAGTCCGCGAGTTGTCACATCATTTAATGTAACACCTACCAAAGATTCTCACCATTTTGAAATGTTTCTACATGTCCAAACAACAAGACAACATGTCCACTCCCACTCGAAAAGATCAAATTTCATCGTGCAATATCGATTGTTTCCCTATTAAAGTCCTTATGTCCGCGGGCTGTCGACGTCAGCCGAGGCGCCTCAACAACAACAAACTAATGCTATTGAAACGACAACGCGATACTCCGTATTTAGACTTGACGGTTTTAGTTGGACGGACGTTGGTTCTGTGTTGCGCAGTTCGGAGGCTAATGGTTCAGAGTGTTTGTGCAGATGTTTTGAGATTAAAGAGAAGAGTTGTTGGAAGGTTTTATGGGTAGCTGAAGTTTGAGATTTAGTTTTCTAATAGAGGGGGAGTAAAATCAAAGCCCGATTCTCGGTGTATGTTTAGCAAAACAGGATAAGTTATGTTCTTCTACAACAGACTAAATATATAAAAATATTTAAAGAAAACCCTACATTAGCGAATATTAATATCAATTCAAGTGTAACATACGTTACAAGAATTCATAATCATGTATATGGAGTGTGAGATCCCACAATAATTACCCCGGCTCATGTATATTTAAACCACCTAGCTAAGATTTTTTGCGTCAGTCTATCATCAGTCACGGGCGACATAGCAGTAATTATATGTAACATGAATAATCATAGCCAGTGTAATTTATATTTTCCCACGAGGACGCTAGATAACAAGTTAAAAGCCAAGTTAGAACTAGTTCTCATGTAATGGGTCCCTGTCATTGTCACTTCAGTCAGTGCATCCAGTTTCCTGACTCCGTGTCCTGTGCCATTAAAACTGGTAATTACTTTAGACTTTGTGTGGTTAAATATAAGGTTGATGTTACAACGAATGCCAATTTTTGTTCTCGCATCGTTTCAGATGAAGTAAGTACAGTCGTCACAATGTCTACAACACATGTTTGACGGTGGCCTCTAAGACAGTGACAAGATAAAGGCGGGACGCTGTGACATAAAAAAATATGGCAATTAGTAACCCAAATTGGAATAAAGAATCGGTGTCCTACTTGATTCAAGGTCCATTGAAAGTGGTGATCGATATTAGTTTTGATATAACGACCGCCTAATATCGATTGCATATTACATTGAGGTTAAAGTCAGGATGAATAAATCAAGCGGTCTGGAACTTTAGAACTTGAAGATGAAGTTTGAATGTAACAGCGCTACAGCGCTGCAATTCTCATCAAAGCGCTATTGTGGAGAGTGTTTGACTTTATCTTCAGATCCACAGTAAAGCAAACACTTAAATTGTAGTGCTAAGACCATCGTTGGGAAGCAAACAGAAACACTGACCGTTATAAATTCCACTTGAACATCATGTTTCACGCTCAGAAAGCAATACTTTGGTTGCTTTAAGTTTTTCATCGTATCTTTAAATTCTTCGGCACTTTTATTTCATTTCAGATTTGAAACAAAGTAGGAACGTGGTATGTCTAAAATAATCACATTAAAATTGATTTTAACTATTTTCTCATCATCGCTACCTTTAAGGCCGTGATTCCTTTGCTCCACACACCCGTGCATGTAAAGAACAAATGTATGATGCGTGCACATGAATACCGTGTCAGGATGCATCTCGTATTCACGTCCCGGGCAAAATAATCATTTGTTCGCAATTTTCTACGTCCAGAACAATCTCCTTAACAGCGAGATGGGGAAACAAGATGCCTTGTTTGGGTACTAACAAAGTAATTTGTGCTGTATCTGTGTTTACCTATTCATTTTAAGCCCTGTTGAAATCTTTATTTCGGAAGAACGGACTTTATTTACGGTTTTTATAAATTTTCATGATCCGTTGAAAAAATGTTTTCGGATTAACGAAATCCCAAAGAATTTTGTGAAGTAGAGCTCTTGAGACTGAATATAAGTAAGATTTTATTCTTCAATTTATACTCAATAACAATCGAATCTTGCCTTTTATATCTATTATTAGAATTTCATTCAGCCAGCAGTAGTAACACAAGAAAGTTGAGAAATTAATCAAAACAGCGTGAACTTTAAAGTATTATTGCAACAAACCAAGATACTAAAGCGATAAAATTATAGAACATAAAATGCATAACCAAATTACAAGATGATTATTAACATTAACTAAATTAAATTAAAACCAAGTTAAGCCTAAAAAAGGCTCTCGGGGCATTGTACCGAGAATGCTGGCGGCATTTCCTCGCTGAATTGCAATGCTGATGCGTTGCGCGCCGCCAGCTACTCGGTCACCAGTTACATCAACCAGACGTTTAACATTAAGTAATAAACTCAAGACAATATTCAATATAGTTTTAATGGTCATTGTTCTTGATGAAAAAATAAAATAATCAAGTGAACAAGGAACCGCTAACATTACGACATATGAACAAAACACTGAACAAAAGCAAAAGGCGGAATCAATCAAAATAACGGTTATTTTACGAGTACTCTTACTTTATCAGTCTTTGCGTGTAAATTGCTTTTCGGTTTTTTTCTTATATTTTGTGGAGCACGTAATAGTATTGTCTCTTTAAAAGCGGTTAGTAAACCTCTCGTTTTGGAGTTTTAGAGCATTGTTTTTCAACGGTTCTTTTTCTCACGTCTATAGGAAATTGTTGTTCATTAATCGTGCATTCCTAATTTATTTGGCAAATTTTCAGTTTTACGTCAATTACCTTCTTTAATATTTTTCCTGTGATACTTAAATGTTTGTAGTATTAAAATTTGACTTCCAGAAACTTAATCTTAAATACTTCGTATAATTAAGTGTTTCTCAATCAACTCCAATTCGCGTAGGTCCATTTCCTGAAACGTTTAATACCTTTGCTCACCATTTTCAGCCACATATAGCTCCACTAATAACGTCAGAATATAATCATTAAAGCTACCGATCGCCCGGGTGTTGGCCTCACGCTGTTGCGATTTTCGTGCGGGACTCCAACGATTTCCTTATTGCCCCGGGATCGGTTCCCAGCAACCATTCGCTTGCAAACTTTGTTGCGTTCACGCAATCCCTACACATACTGGTTTCGTGTTGTTTGAGATATGCCTGCTTATGTGGTTTATTTGTTCTCTTGTTATTCAAATTTTGTGTTGTTAAGGTATAAAGCATTGTTTTGTGCAGTTTGTGCGGTGTGGTCGCAGTTGCTTATGGATATTATTCATGTTTCCTTGAGTGTCGTAAACGGGGTTTAGGGATTATATTTGACTAATGAACAGAATTATTTAACTTTCCTTTACCTGTTTATATGAACAAGATTTGAGTTTCTAAATTGTACGGTAAACCGCACATCAGCGGTACCATTTTGACATTGACACCGCCTTTATATCGTCGCAGAAAGAGTGATTTTCGTAGTACAAGTATTACCACTGCTGTGTTGACTGTACCAATGATAAAAGAAGTATATAATCATTTTTTTTAAGCTTAAATACCATTATAGCGTTAAGTTAAACTGTGACCATAACGTGGTTCCTGAAACCTATCCAATTTATTCTGTTGTCAGACACCATGTCATCGTCGACTGTTTGTTGCTATTTTGGACAAATAAAGGCATCAGCTATGGTTTCAGATTGGATCGGGCTTTCAAAACCAGGGATAAATATGTTAGTTTTCCGAATTTGTTCCTTACAGAAAAGACTTACTAAAGTTTGTTTGACAGGGTCAGCAACGCATTCTCTCAATGGTCGGACTGTAGCAAAAGATTCTGCTGCTAACTGGAGCAGTAGGTAAGTACATAACCATACTTATTTATTTAAACTTTTTACACCCAAAAAAGGTACAAAAGCGGACTTAATGCCTGAGGCATTCTCTACCAGTCAACCAAGGATGTTGAGATTTGATGGCAGGTGCTCTGTTTGAGAGGAACAATGAGAATGTTATCATACATAATCAGCCTATAATGTTCCCACTGCTGGGACACAGGCCTCCTCTCTGCGAGAGGGAGTGGGCCGTTATCCACCATGCGGGCCCAGTGCGGGTTGGTAGATGTCACATGTCTTCGAATTTTTAGTTCTAGGACATGCCGGTTTCCTCACGATGTTTTCCTTCACCGTTTTGAGAGCAGTGGTGATGAAATAATTTACACAAAGTAAAGCGCCTGTCTGGGTTCGACCCTACGACGTAAAACTCATAAGTCGCGGCCGTTACCACTAGGCCACCACTGCTCCTCTAATGTTATCATATCTCTCAATATTATCCTTCGAAACGCGTTCGTTGTCCGGTCAAAGGGGATGCCCATATTTAGTATTAGATGTTAGTCGTAACGAGACTGTTATGTAAATATAGAGCGTGAATGTTGTTGTTCCTGCTCAATTAGTAGAAGTCGATATTAATTAAATCTTATCTAATTTGTCCTTTTACTAATAGCTGTATTTTACGAGAGTAGTCATTAATTGCTATTACTTACATAGCTGGGGCATATAAGGCTTAATTTTGGATGGTATTCATTTCCAACACATTTATAACACCCACGTTTCTTTCCTAAAAGGGTAAGCAGACCTCTAGGTGGTATTTATGGGTTTTGACAGTGAGAAATTGCTTGAAGCCTATTGTTGCAATGGAACTTTAAACTATATACTGTGAAACATCAGGGCAATAATTGTGTAACACTCTGTTAATGACAATCACTTTCATATTTAAAACTAGTTGTTGCTCGCATGACTTTTCTGAAATAAAAGTTACTCCTTATAACATCAGCTATATGCCAGTGAAAGTCCCGTGAAAATTGGTCCAGCCGTTTCGGAGAGTAATCTGAAAAAATAGACAGACATACAGATAAAAAATTAAAACTTGTTTTGTTGTTATAAATACCATATATACTTTCATAAGCAATTGCTAAAAAGATTTTGACATTACAAACAGACACTTCATTATCTGTTTAATATATACATAGAATAAAGATACTTATTACTTCTTATGTTTGAAAAAAAAATGTAGAGACAAACAGTGGTAGGTGCAATAGCGAAAACTGTGGAATAAATATTTATTTAAATATAAGGATATACCTACATACATATACCTATTAAAAACTTTAAATATATATACCTAATTATACATAGGTATTATTCAAAGGTATAAAATGCCTACGGCATTAAGTCCGCCTCTGTACATTTGTGTGCTTAAAGTATTAAATAAATAATAAAAAAAAATGTATTTTCGTTAACTGGATCAACGAAATGTATTTCTTTGATGAAGCTATTTTTATTACGACTCATCATTTGCCTGCATTTTCCCAACTATGTCGGGGTCGGCTTCTAGTCTAACTAGATTCAGCAGTATACTAGTATTTTACATGGAACAACTGCCTATTTACACACATACATACATAATCTCACCCCTTCTTCCCATGGGGGTAGGCAGAAACTATAGAACGCCACCTGCTACGCTCCTTACATACTCCTTTTGCTTCGTTTACGTTCATACATCTGGTCATACACGCCGCTAACGCTACGCTGCCTATTTAACCTCCACAAACCAGTTACTGGGTAACATGATACCCCTTGGTAAGACTTTAGGGCTTCATTCATTAATTATTGAAATGCTGAGTTTCCCTGTTGGCTACATTTCTTGTTCACATGATAAAGCAACAAGACATGGACCACGGGAAAAACTTTGAACTATTACACCAATTATTGTTTTAGTATGAGAAAGAGATGGGTCTACACAGGTTAATTAGTAACGGCATGTATTTAACGCGGCGACAGATTAATCTGAATTTGGGTTTAAAATATAATTAAAGGTAGGTGTAGGTTGGCAGCTACAGCGAAGGATAATTTTAAGTAAAAAGTAGCAGCTAAATAATCAGTTGTTAGCTTTGTTTCAATTTAAACTGGCATCGAGTTTTTGTTTTGGTAACTGAGAGTCACCAACAATAGAGGGGTTCTGATGCTCAGCGGTCGCTGCCGCGACACTAACCTAACCTTTTTCTTTTTTGTTCCGGGGTGGAAAATCTTCATGGATGTCCTCCGCCCTGGGGTAGGCGGAGGGGTCTGTCAGACTCTTACTGACTAAAAACCACCCCGGTGTTCCCCTTCCACACAACTTACTATATTTGCTACCGCCTTTAATTATTTTTTAATCCCAAATTCAGATTAATTTGTCGCCGCGTTAAATACTTGCCTAATAATATTTAATTGTTGCCAAGTTATTTTTTTTATAGCAAATTGTTTGTCGCCCTTTAAGTTGTTAGTCGCCTGGAAAATAATTAGCCATTAGTAACGTGGATGCTACTAATTAACCTGTGTACACCCTTCACAGTAAGTGTGTTAAATAACGTTTCGTGACTTCAAATACAAAGTGACTTTAATAAAACCTTCAGCAACAGGAAAGCCCGGTGTGTTAATAATATCGTACTGGGATCACTAATATGCCTGCCAAGTATAGTGATTATGGCATTACTCCCGCAGTGATCCCGCTGTTGGCTGTAGCCCGCGGCTGACTGTTAGAGAATCCTTATTATGTAAGCAATATACGTACACGTTTTGTAGTGAACCTTTACGTTCGTGTAAATTGATTTGGCTTGTAGCATCTTGGGGAGGAACACGCACACAATCTGCAATCATTTTGTTGATTAAGTTTTACGTTTTCAAACAATGCAATAAATCAATGAAATAATCAAATCAATGTAATATATCTATCCAAAATTTGTCTTTAAAAGATCGCTTTAATTTTATTTTTTTTATTTTATTTTGATATTTTGTAATATTTAAATTTAATTAATCGTAATTTTATTTTGGGCTTTGATCGTTTTTTTTTAAGTAGTCTAATTTCAAATGTCTGAAATAAATAATTAAATTATAAAAATTAAGACATTCTTGTTAAGAGTTATTTTTAAGACCGCCCATTGTGTCACCCTATGTAAAATTTCTACATTTATATCTTTAATTTGTATAGTGTACATAATAAAAAGTATTCTATTCTATTGTCATGTTCTTTTGTTCCAAATCAAATATATATACGAAAACGAAGCAAAAGGAGTATATGTAAGGATCGTACCAGGTGTCGTTCTGTAGTTTCTGCTTACCCTCATGGAAAGTAGGCGTCAGTTTATGTATGTCGATAATGCGTTGCGGTTTACCTATAACGCTCTGTCAACATATACGAGTACAAAAAATGTGAATTAAAAGTGAGGAGCAATTCTTTTACAACGACATGCACAACATAATAATTTATTAAAACAAAATATCGCATGTTTTAAAAATACAGCCTCCCATATTCCATTCAAGATCGTCATGCAAATAACACGATGCAGAGACTACGCTTACAAGTTATTATCCGAAATACAATAACAATATAGGTATAGTTGTCTGAGGACCAGTTGTTCCAAATTTTCGAGTTTGTATTGGCCTACCCATTGCAGTATTGTTCCTGTTGTAAAATACTTTTTGCAAACAAGCTGGTATATTATTCTTATTCATAAATTTTCAAAGGTTCAAATAGATTGTACCTACTTCCAATCCACAACATTTTTTTTTTTCAATACGTCTCACAACTGTTCTATGTTAGAGGGTTTGGTTTCCGCACTTAGTCCTTCAGGTGGACCATTGTGCGTGGGCCATGGCGGCCGTTTTTGGTGGTTATTCCAACCAGCCCACCTCCCTCCAGAAGTTGATAACATCTCCTGGTCTGTTTAGGATCTCTGTGTAGGATCTGGGTGCCCCGAGGGTTTCTGTTCTAATGTGGGTGACGCCTGTGCATTCGAAGAGCACATGCGCAACGGTTTCCTCTGCCTCCATGCAAGCCCTGCACAGAGGGCTGTCCGTTATGCCTATTGTGTGGAAGTGTTTGTTTAGCGAGCAGTGGCCCGTGATGGTCCCCGTCAACAGGCGCAGGCCGGTCCGGTCCAGGCGTAACAAACGCCTGGTTAACTTACTATCCAAGGATGGCATAGCCTCCTTGGACTGTCTGCACCCCTGTGCCGAGGACCACCAGCTCTCCGCTTGTGTGTGGGTGAGCTCCTGTAGCCACCTGCGTAGTTGGTTGAAGGGGATGGGCACGATCGGCTCCGGTCCGCAGACTGACGTGCCGGATGCTCTCCTGGCTAGTTCGTCAGCTGCGTCGTTGCCCAGCGATCCGCTGTGTCCTTTTATCCATTGCAGTGTCACTGTGTTGCGGTTGAATACCGTTATACGTTCTAGCGCATTGTGACATTCTTGTGTTAATCTCGAAGTACTGTGTTTCTTTCCTAGGGATTGGAGAACTGAGGCGCTGTCGGAGAGTATACGTACATGAGTGTCCGTGACTCTCCTGGCTTCTATGGCATACGCCGCTTGTATAATGCCCACACACTCCGCCTGGTAGACGGTGTTGAACATTCCCAGCGGGCAGGATATGTTTATGTTAAGGTCGTGTGAGAAAACGCCAGCTCCGGTTCCGGAGTTGGTCTTTGATCCATCGGTGTATACTCTTACCTCATACGGGCTTGAATAGTCGCACCGTTCCTCTGTGAGTATTATGTTGTAGTGCTTTTGGAAACAGTGTAGTTTTGGGGCTCTGTCGCAGGGTGATGCCATCATCGGTCTTCGTTTGATCGCATCCTCCCTTATGCGTATGTGCTTGACTCTAGAGTCTTTGCTCAGGGTTCCTGTTATGTTAAGCCTAAAGGCGGCCAGGGCCGCCTCCTCCCGCACGATAAGGTGCAGAGGCGGCAATCCAAGCATCGCCTGTAGGGCGGCGGTGGGCGTAGTTCTCATACAGCCTGTGATTGCTACACAAGCAAACCGTTGCAGTTTTTCGAGATCTTTTTGGGCTGTGCTTAGGTCTGTCCTGGGCCACCAGACTAGTGAGCCATATGTGATAATTGGCCGGATGACCGTGGTGAACAGCCAGTAGGTAATCTTGGGGTTAATTCCCCAGTTCCTGCCGAGCAGTCTTTTACACTGCCACAGGGATATGCTGGCTTTTGTGATGATGTAGTTGGTATGTTTTGCCCAGTTCAACTGTTTGTCCAAGAAGATGCCCAGGTACTTGGTTTCAGTTGAGAGGCTTAGGGTGGTCCCAAAGAATCGTGGTAGCTGCAAAATTGGCAGTTTCCTCTTCTTTGTGAATAGAACTAATTCGGTCTTTGTAGGGTTTACTGATAGTTGGTGCTTATTGCACCAATCCTCTACTATTTTTAAGGCTTGGCGCATAAGGTTGCATAGGGTATTTTCGTGGGTGCCATTTATTATTATGGTTATGTCATCCGCGTAGCCTACGGTGAAGTAACCTTTATCGTTGAGTGTTTTGATGAGGTTGTCGACGACCAGGTTCCATAAAAGCGGCGAGAGGACGCCTCCTTGTGGGCAGCCTTTCGCCACTATGGCCCTGGTAGTGTCGTTCACTGTGACTTGTACAGCTCTCAGTTTAAGCATGTTTGTGATCCAGCCACTTATGGTGGGGTCTATGCTATGTCTGTCAAGCGCCGTGTTGATGCTATTGAACATTGTTTTGTCAAAGGCGCCCTCGATGTCAATGAAGGCGGCCAGTGCCGAGCATTTGTGGTCCACTGCGCATTCAATTTTAGAAACCACGCTGTGCAG
Organism: Atethmia centrago; assembly: GCA_905333075.3. Taxonomy (NCBI): domain Eukaryota; kingdom Metazoa; phylum Arthropoda; class Insecta; order Lepidoptera; family Noctuidae; genus Atethmia; species Atethmia centrago. The sequence continues at coordinate 10,597,575 of HG995377.1, read as the reverse complement.
CGCGGATTCTGTTGATCTGCCTGTGGTGTACGCATGCTGTTGTTTGTGAAGGGGTTTTGCCCGAAGAGGTCCGTCTCGGATGTGTCTATCGCAGAGTCTCTCAAGGGTCTTCAGTAGGAAGGATGTGAGGCTTATAGGCCTGTAAGCCTTGGGTTGTGTATAGTCGGTTTTGCCAGGTTTGGGTATGAAAATGACTTTCACTTCGCGCCATGCGAGGGGTATGTATCTGAGTGCCATGCAGGCTCGATAGATCTCCGTCAGCACTGGCATCAGATGATTCACCCCCCACTGCAGCAGGGCTGGGAAAATGCCATCCAGCCCCGCGGACTTGTAAGGCTGAAAGGTGTCAATAGCCCACCTTAGCCGATCTTCTGTTACTATGTTGCGGGCTCTGGACCAGTCCTGATCAGTTGGGGTCCATTCTGGTTCAGCCTCCCACCTCCCATCCTCCAGGAGTCTGCAGTCTGGGAAGTGGGTCTCGAGAAGGACCTTACTGGTTTCCTGGTCGGTTAGTGTGTATGAATTATCAGGCTTTTTCAGCGCGCCGAGAGTTCGGTCCTGATCTGCTGCCAGAATCTTCCTTACCCTAGCGGCTTCGTTATTTGTCTCGATGGATTCACAGAATTTCCGCCATGCTGATCTCCTGGCGGTTCTAATCTGTTTTTTGTATGCGTATTGGGTTTCTTTGTATAGGTCCCAGTCGTCCGGGAGTCTAGTGTTTTTAGCTCTGTTGAATTGTTTACGTAATGCATCTCTGAGTTTACTAAGTTCTGCGTTCCACCAGGGGTTCCTCTCGCCCTTGGTTTGTGGCGCTCTTAGTTTGCAGCATGCATGGTATGCTTCGGTTAGGTATTCTGATAGTTTTGTCACGGTGTATTCCAGTTGCGCTTGGTCTCTTAGGGTTACCTGTGATAGGTGCCTATCTAATAGAGAGGCTAGGAGACGTTTAAACCCGGGGACATCGGTGCGCCGCGGATTCCGCCTTGGTGCAGGTTTCTTTGTATTGGTAGTTATTTTAAAGCATATCCTTCTATGGTCCGAGCAAGATGGCTCGTCCGATACATGCCAGTCTGTAATAAGGTTAGTCGCGTTTTCTGTAGCGAGTGTTAGGTCTATGATCGTTTGTCCTCGGACTGTGACCCAAGTGGGTTCTGAGCCGCGGTTAATGATGTTAAGGTTAGTAGAGAATAAATAGGTGGATAGTACCTCTCCTCTGGAGTTCGGTGCATCGCTGCCCCATAGAGGGTGGTGGGCGTTCGAGTCGGTGCAGATGATCAGTTCCAGTTTGGCGCGCTCACAGTGCTGCACCAGGTCGGCCATCTCTTTTGGAGGGCAGTGCACATCCTCGCCTGGCATGTACACCGAGGCTAGTACAACATCTGGAGCGCTACCATCACTGTGGAGCCTGACAGCTGTTAAGTCTCTGGAACAGAACTGAGTGAGTGGTGTGATAGGAATCCCTTGTGGTATGTAGGCGCAGGTTCTTGGCTTGTCTGCGCTGTGTGTGTTTAGGATCAGCTTACCTCCGATGTTACCGAGGCCGCATATTTTGTTATTTCTGATCCACGGCTCTTGGATCAGTGCAATTGTTTGGGGCTTTACCTCCAGTGCCCTGCGTAAGCTAGCCGTGGCAGTCTGGCTATGCTGGAGGTTTGCTTGTATGATGTTGAGGGGGGGCGATGGCGACGGTGGGGTGGGGTTAGTCGGAGCTGGATCCATTGGACAATCCCTCCACTGCCTCCACCCTGTGCTGGTCGTCGTGTCGATCGCCCGGTGGCGAGGCTAAAAGTTGCTCGTTCCAGCCAGGTGATGATAGCGGTATGGTCTCGTCTTCGTCGGCCATTGCCGCTCGGGCCATGACCTCCTCCAACTTGTCCATATCCGCGTCTATTGTGTCCGTCGACGTCGGTAACGTTACAGTCAGGTTCGTCGTGGGATCGGTCAGGGTGGCGGGGAGTTGAGTCGCGTCAGGGGGTTGGGTCGTGGGCCAGAAGCGTACGTATATCGACCCAAGAAGGTACGATATCCGACGCTCCCGGGCTAGGACCCTCTCAGCTTCCTCCGGTGGCACACCTAGGGTCAGATATGTCCCATTTTTGTCACCACCGACGGTAGTTGCCCTGTACAGCGACCACTTCCCTATGTCATACCAAGTATTCTGACGAGTCAGAATACTTTGGAGCCGGACAATGTCCCCTTTATAACGTGGGACGAAGAGTGAGGCTCGGACACGGGTCGGTGCGTCGGACTGTCTTATCACCGTCAGGTTAAGATCAGTGTCTGGAAGTCGGATTCGGGGCACGTTGTGGGTCAGCCAGGTCAGAGCATGGTCGTCCTCACACCACAGCTGCACGGTGCCTTCCGCTACCCGTGGGTATCCGCGGAAGGCAGGGAGCTGTGCTGTGGAGTTCGTGTCCAGCATAAGGCTCTCTAGTTCGGTCTTTATATGTGCGGTCTCTTCCTTAGTCAGGTCTCTGGAAGGGGGAGGTAGGCAGATTGCTACGGCCAGCCGCGCCGGGATGTCTTTTGTGGCTCGCGCGTAGGTCCTCTGCTCGCCCTGAGTGGATTGGACCCTCACACGTTTGGCATCCCCCTGAAGCGTGCTCGGTGAGGCCGATTCATTCGGGCGCTCCCTCTTCACCGGCCCTGTACCACTTGGTCCAGGCTGCGGGTTGGAGGCGCCCGGCTGAGTGCTTCTTGCCGGTAGCGGTTGGTGTGAGGATCCAGCCCGCCTACCCCTTTTCCGTTGAGACCGCGGTTGATCGTGGGTCAAGTCGGTGTCTCGGGGTCGACTGGCGGTCCCGGCAGGCTCTGTCGCGTGCGGAGGTTTTTCGCGCTGGGTTACCCCTTCGCGTACTGGCCCCCGCCCGCATGGTTCCGCGTCCAGCCGCTTTTCGCGCTGGGTTTCCCCTTCGCGTACTTGCGACTGGTCACGTGATTCTGCGTCCGGCCGTTTTTCGCGCTGGGTTGCCCCTTCGCGTACTCGTGGCTGGTCACGTACTGCTTCTTCGGCGTCCGATCGCGCTTCGCGCTGGCTAAAGCCATCGCGGGTGCCGTACTTTCGGTCGCCTACTTTCTTTCCCCGAGCCATGATTTTTCCGCGCTTGTGCAGCATGCGTACTCCGTCGGCCGAGAAAGTGCTAGAGCTGCCAGGTCCGTCACCCTTCCCCGTCACTCTTTGTCTGTGTTGTTCTTGGTCCTTGTCCGGGTTGGTGATGCTGTTACGCACGAGATTCTGTTGCCAGATGCTTGTGGTAGGCATACACGTCGTAGTGGGTGTTGGCGCGTGAGATGCAGCCAGAGTTGTGTCTGTTGGCGCGCTGGTCGCAGCCGTGGTAGGGTGAGATGGCGCGTGAGTCGCAGCCTGTGTTATGGGCGCTGAGTCAGCAGCCAGCCGCGCTGAAGAGCGCGGCACCAAAAAGCAGTTAGATGCCCCCCCCAGATTACGATGGGGGCTGACCGCCGAAGCGGTGTGGGATTCCCCGGCTCGGCCGGGACCCACCTGGGTAGTATTTTTCACTTTCTGCTGCATGGTTGTGGGGGTGGGCTTTTAAGGAATTGAGGTTACCCCTCCTCGGGGACCGACGGGATGTAGGGATAGGAGGGAAGGCATGGTGAGGTGAAGTGGGGTGGGTTCTTGGGGTCACCCTGCGCCTGGGATTTGGCCTAGGGATTTGGGGTCCGACGGGAAGTGTGGATAAGGAGGGATGGTTGGTTTGGCGATAGGTGCATAGGACGAAGGTAATAGGTTTCCCTGAGCCTGGGATTTGGCCTTCAGGAACTTCTCATGTCCGGGATCTCTTTCGAGATGCTCCGGATGCGGGATCGACAATAACAGTCGGTCCCGCAGCCGGAGTTGGGCTATCCGCAACCTGCCCACCCGCTCGGTTGCAAGAGAAGAAGTGCCTGGCTGTCTGGGTCTCCCCACCACAGATGTACGTGTAGATTTGTGTTGGAGAGATCCAGCTGTCCCCGAACTCACAACTGTTTTTCTAGTCTTCTTTTTTAATATCCTAATTGTTACTTTTTCCTTCTTCGATAAATTATACGTGTAATTGTGGTGAACAAAGTGTTTGATTTTACGACATTATGACGGGGTTCGAAACGTCAGCGTACCCGCCTAGATTGCCGCTGCAATTTGACTGTCCTATCAGCATCCTTCATCCTACACGATACCTACAGACTCGGAAACTCGGAACAACTGGTCCTCCGATCCAAGAGGCATTATGATTTGATAATAATGATTTTTATTTCTGTAAGTAGTTTTGTACAAACACTTTTACACGTCAACCATATTTAAAAACTAGATGAGCTCGGCGTTTCTGGTCTGACTACTCTGAGGAGAAAGGCCGAAACAAACTCAGAGGACACAGTTTCTTTTAAAGTCCGGACATAATCTTGGTCAGATGATTGACACATGATTGATGATTGACATGACATTTATTAAAGACCATTTCAGACACCAATCTAAATAGATTGGTCTGAAATTGTATTTTAAGGAAAGATCCACACAGATTGAGTGGACCTATCCAGTCAGTGCACGCATTTGTCAGTAATCGTGCAGCTCAACTCAAAACTCAACTCAACTTGAACCCACTGTGGTCCAAAACAAATGAATACACCGGTTGTTCTAAATGTATATATATTCTTCATTCGTATTACAACTCAATAAAGTTTTTATACAAATAAGCCTGTTACGTGTCATTGAAACTGCATTACGAATATCAATAAACTCTGCGGGGAGCAAACAAATTAAGGTCCGGAAAGTTAATAGTAAAAAAGTTGTAAAAAGAAATCCCTGAAGGGACGTGTATTCGGAACACATGATTTGGAAAAAGGTTTCAATCTGTGACCCTTTACAAATCAGGTTACTTAGCTGTTATTTTGGAGTAAGGAGTTTGTTCTGGTATCCTTATTGGATTTTTATGTCTTCAACTTTTTTACGGAATATATGAATGTTTGGTTTAGACATTATTTAAGTTCTATCAGGCACTTACATTTGTCACCAAAATTAAAAGCATTCATAGCAATGGCAGCCTTCATAATTCACATTTCAGTCAGTATATTATTTACAATTGTTAGCATTCAATTCCAGTTACTAAATAGTAATCCGACAATTCATCCTATAATAAGATCCGCAAATCCCAGTCTGACTTCAATTTCCAAAACGATTACATCAAAAACGATCCTACAATCAGGCACCTAATTATCAGCCTGTCCGCATAAACATTAAATATCAAGAATCTCAACTAGCCAATAAAAATCAATTTATTTGCCTTAAGTGTTGGTACAATTTCGGTCTACAAATCACTTAGTCAAAATAATGTGACATGCAAATATTTGGGATTATACTTAGTTATAATTATATTTCTATTAAGAGAGTTGAGTAGAGAGATATTGTTATATTATTTTTTTTGACGTGTTAACGTCTTATAAATCGATGAACGCCGGGTACACGCACGAAAAAGTGTCACGTTCCACCTGAGCCGAGTGTGCAAGCGAGAGCGCGGAACTAGCGATAGAGAGGCTTCGATCGACGATCGTTCGGCTTGTGACGCATCTCTCTCTCATTATCACGTAAAATTATCATCCGTAAACCGACTTTACAGACAACCAATTTTGTTTTAAATATTATTAATGTCAGAAATGAGAGATAGAAAAAAAAATAAAAACCATAAATAAATCGTCTACCCTCTAGATGATTATGGTTGTTATTTCTTTTTCTATATCTTATTCAATATGTCACTTACTATGTATAAATTAGAGATAGGTGGTGTAAAACATAAATAGTTTCAATAACTATGTATTCGCTTAAATATGGTATTGGCTTCCACAATAACTATGTATTCTGAAACTATTTATTGGCTTGATATGCGATAAAGATTTACCGAGTACTAGCGACAACACCCGATTGATGCCCGATACGGTCCGCGGTGTGTCCGTGGGCAGAACAAGTCGAGCGCTGCCGAAATAATACGAACTAGATCTCAAGGTTAAACTAATTTATAGCCAGTCCTAAGCCTGGATGAAGTATGAAGGAAAGTTAATTTACTCAAAAATGTTTAGTTCAACCTATTTTTAATACCGACCAAACGTTCAAATATTGTAGTACCCGAGCATAGTTACATAATAAAATAAATTGTTTCAAAAGCAGTCCACCACCAGTCCACCTATCTTAGCGAACTCAGACCTCAATATCACCATATATATCATAGTTATTAAAATAAATAGTATTGGTAATCAATTAATCATACCATTAAATAGTTTCGGTATTACGAATTCGCGTACCGCTACCGACCCATGTCTAGTAGAAACTATTTTCTCTTAACCATACTTTAAGACGATTGATTAGCTGGTAAGATTTTAATACTGTCAGGTATAGCAGAATTAAGCATGTGACCACTGAGCTTGCCATCCCCAACACAATTATTTAAACGGATGCCGTTTCCAGATGTACACAAACGGCCGTCCCTGACCGGTGCTAATTACTCGGTTAATTTTATTGCAAGCCGGTCTTGCTCTCGCTTTCGACGCGACTTTGCTTGACGACGTCGAAACGATAAATGAGTGCCGACAAGCATGGTTGAAGCGTGTGCAGGGCTGTACGGGATCTGGATGATCTTTTTTTCGTTGGATTAACGGTTGTGCTTTTTACATGGCGTTCGAAGCTTTTCTGAAGATCTTGTCTGAGAATTGAGTATTTGACAGGAAACATCCATGAGTCTGTTAGCGATTAGGAAACAGATGTTCAAATGATATGCTCATGCAGCATGAATGGATGATATTTCCAAAACAATTGTCTCTGGAAGTTATTTGGATTTAGTCATAGTGTTTAAAGCTGAACGTCCATCTAACAACAAACGATTTATTCGTTTATTCCATGTGTAGAGTAAAATATCCTCCTATGATCAGACGGGATCACAAACTTAGTTAAATAACTTACATATTATTAAAAGGGTTTTTTTTTGGTGGGAAATTACCAAATAACTTCTCCCGCTCTGGGCGGAGCGGGAGGGTGTGTCAGACTCTTACTGACTAAAACCCACCCGTATTCCTTCCGTTGCCTATGTCGCCAGGGGCCTCGGTAACCCTGTCAAACTTTCACGCGACCCCAGCAGGAATCGGCCCTAGTGGACCCCTACACTTGTGATGACATCTCTTTGAGACGTGCGTGGAACACAACGCGCCGTCAACCCGGGCCTGGTCCTTATCGGACGGCAAGTTGCCCATTGCTCACCGTCCGCAAGCCCGCGCCTACGGTGGCTGGAAATCCACCCGGGATTCCCGACGCCCAGGGCGTCTCCTGCGGCCACTAGGGGCGAGAGGGCGCAAAATTTGCCTTTCCCTCAACCACCCAGCCTCTTCCTTCGCGAGCATTACTGCTTCGCAGAAGAAGGTGACGGCTGCCCCTGTCCTCTCGCTTCGTACCAGAGCCGGACGCGAGAGATCTCTGCCGCCGATCGCCTCCACGAGGACACGGCGGTGCTCTGCCCAAGCCGGGCAGACCTCCACCGTGTCCTCCAAGCGATCCACACAGTGGGTCCACCCGAGCGTTTCCTCCCGCCTTATCTGACACAGGAACCTCCCGAAGCTGCCGTGTCCGGTGAGGACCTGCGTCAGGCGAAAGGTGACGACGCTGTGGCACCTCTCCACCCACTCCTCAAAGAGGGGACTTATCGCCGCAATTTTGACGTGCCTAGCACTAGGTTACGATAACTGCACTCTCCATGTCGCCATGAGATCCCGCCAGAGCTCTGTCCGCTGTGCCGCGATTTCTCGCGGCAGCGGAGTTACGCCTCGGCAGTACACTCAGCAGTACGCTTGCGAGCACTAGACCAACGTGGCACTGACATCATCATTACGATTATGAGTTTAACTATCCCTTTAAGGGTATCAGTTGTTTGAAAATCACATTCTAGAGCACATAACTCCTAAGACATTATATGTATAATGCAACATTGAAGAAGAACTGTTTATGCATCTGCGGCCTACGATGTATTTTCATGCTAAAAATCATATCTCTTATCAATGAGCATATTAGGGTCTTACACCACTTTTTGAAAAGTATCTTAATTAAATTATATTGTGCTAATACGCCCAAAAAAAATCGCAATTTTTTTATTCAATCGATAAGTGCCATAAAAATGCATTTAAAATTTTACATTTTCAAATTTCGCGCGTAGGTTGACGAAAACGCTGGACGCAGTGGACGCCATGTTGCTCTGTGGTCATGACGTCACTGGGCTATGAAAACAAATGCGCTGATCTTTGTATGATAATTGACACGTTTTTGTTAACATAGCCGTATGATGTAATAGCATGGCGGCTACTATTTCATGGTGTTTTTTAACAGATTAGAAAAACTGAAAACGTTGAATTGAATTTTAAAATTTATTTTGTTATTTTATGAACTAAAAGTAACATTTTCCGACTCGTTTTTGCCTAAACTATCTCAATAATATATTTATAGATTTTTTTCTCGTATATTGTTAAATACCCTATTGCATCAGCACTGCAGCAATACGCAATGACTTCCATGCCCGTACGTTTTTTATTGGAAAAAGTATCTCTTAATAAAGTGCAGCCCTGCGGCGACCCAGTGCCTGACGGTGACAACGTCACACACCGCTTGTAATTGGCGTCAAGCTGTTACTGCACAACTCTTGCTCTATAAGGCGATTATTTACACCCCAGGAATTTATGACAACAGATAATTTCGCTAACCCGATCGCTAATCAGGTATTAAAGTTTACGCTTGACGGAATACCCATTAAAAGTTTCAAGTGATTTGTTAGATATTGCCCGTATCGGGCCAGTCTGATTAGAACCTTAACTTGGTAAATGGATTACTTACTAATCTTTAAACTGCGTACTCTGAAAACTTTTAACTTTAGTTTTTCTCTTATGAGACAGCTGTGCTGCTGAGGAGTTTGTTGCGCGACTTCTTCTTCCCAGCTAAAGCACTAGGATGTGGTGAAGGGCGAACGTTTTTGGGGGCTGTCTTAAGTAATTTTGACGTTTGAAAAGTGCTGATTCTCAGCCTAGTTTGAATAAATGACATTTGATTTTGACTTTGACTCTCTGGTTGGTGCAGTCCATTGCTGGATTAGTGGTACATATGTGGGCATTTGTGATTGTATAATTCAATCCCTTAAATTATTGGGCCTACATAAAGACACATGTAAAACTTTTAATAGCATCATACACGGCTTTTGCTGAAGAAAATCAATTTACCAAGTTCTTTAATGACGACACTGTTATGAAACTGTTGTCATACATTAGCTGACAAAGTCCTTTTCTTGATATTACAAAGTTAAATTACAAATTACCACACTTTGTACGATAATGTCAGCAACAAACATTGGACAAACAATTGTCATCAAACTTTTCTTTTTACGACAAAGTTTTAAGCACATTTTAAGCCAGTGTAAGCCAGCTTCTTTAGTAACGTTTGCCACTATTTATCTCTAAAACAAATAAAATACTTTACATTGAGTTCATTGAAACAAATCAGACACGGCTATAATAAGCAGTATTATAATAATATTCTTTTAATTATTGGCTTGATATACAATTCTGCGCCAAATCCATTGCAGACGTCATCAAGCTTATTGCTTGTGCCCATAAAATGGTACGCAACAGTATTTTAAAAATAATTTGGTCTGGCTCAAACCCCGTGACGAAAGCATTTGGTTAATCCAACCTGTTACGAACAAGACAAGTCTGGTAGTGAAATGAATCAGGTTAATGTAACCAATGAGTTTTTTTTTTTATCACAGGAAGGATTGTTAATTTACATGGGAGGCTATGGAACGCCTTCGTTACGAAATTGTCCACACCTCTCGGGTCTGACGGCCATGACCGCCATCCATTGTGGTCCGAATGCAACTCGAATCGGAATCAATCGAGCGCCAATGTCAAAAAACTCGATAAAAACTGTGTGAGTCGTTATTTGGGTGACAACACTTTAATTGAGAGTGCAATCGACTCCCCACTGATTTCCGGGGCGGCATACTTCGCCATTTTTAATTTCCGCAGTTTTACTTTTAGATCGAATTTTCTGGGTCAAACTGAGTTGCACTGTTTATTTTGGTCATATCGATTTTTTCTTCAACTATAAGTGTATGGATATACCTAAATATCAATGCAACAATTCTTTTATAAACTGAATCAAAATCTCCTGTTTAGTACAACAATCTATTCAAACAAAGAAAGTGAAACTTACTAATCTACCTAAAGGCTTAAGACTAGTTGGTCGCAGTATAGAAATAATTTCACGTAACACCTTTTGTTACGACTGCACCGGTTCGCCCCCCTCTGATCTAGACAACATAGGCAAAAAATACCTTAGGAGAAAAAACTGACCCCATTTGATAGGCACGTATTTAGAACATAACTTATTTTACCTGCAACACTATTTTTTGCATATTTCGTTATGTATTTCGAAATTCAATGTGTTTAAAGGACAGTAGTCTGTCAGTTATGTTTCTGGTTCAATTGAAAGCTAAAAACCTTTATATAACTTTGTAGTTTTCAGCTTTAAAAAAAATCATGACACCTTTTTTATAAAACTAACCTATCTGCGGGATCACTTTTCCTAGGCCCGTCCTTCTGAAGCACCGTGCAGGTTTGCATCTTAGAAATTTCCTTAAATCTCCTCCCCATTCTAAAGACTTCTACTCCCACTCTTTCCCGGTGTACGCGGTTCGGTTGTGGAATTCACTTCCGCCTGACATTAGGGACCGCCAAACTGTTGCAGTTTTTAAAAGAAGAGTGAAAGAACACTATCTTTCCACTTCGTCATAACTATGACGAAGTGGATACACAAAATAAATTATAAATATGTATTTTAATAATATTTATTTTAGTAGTATGTACATATGAACGTAAGTATATTTCTTAATGTATGTTTATATTACAGTTCTTTAATAACTTTAAAACTAATATAATTTAGATAATACAATATTGATGCTACTAACTATTTACACTAGGTAGGTACTAAATTAAATTACTAACTATATATACAAATTAATACAAAAAAACAAAAGGACACTTGGGCGTCGAAGTATTCGTCCGCATCTCTGTCATCCGGAAACGTGCCCAGAAGACTGGCAGCATTGCCACGTTAAATGGCAATGCTAATTCTTTGGCCAAAGAACGAGCCAGCCCTCTGGTTACGTGAAGTGTCGATCAATCGGCGAGAAATTTCCTTAAAAGGAGAAGGGCACTCGGGCCCCAGGACCCGAGCGTTTCGACCCCAAACGGCTCAAAACTGTAGATTCCTATAAGGTTACAGTATTTGCGCCGCTTGAGGGTCTCAGCAGCTGCAGCAGCGGCGCCAGCACAGCCAACCGGGCTTTGAACATCAGATAGCGTTTGGCACATGTTTATATTTAAATGAGTGAATATTTTATTTTTTTATTTTATGTATTTTGTTTTCTCTTCTACTCTTACACACAGTGTCTACATCTCTTTATCCTATCACAGGTATGCTGGAAGAGATTTCTTTAGAAATAAGCATCACCTTTGTACGTATTTATCTGTTCCTTTCTTCTTGTCTTTTTATATGTGTTAAATAAATAAATAAAACTACCAAAAAGAGTGTTCGATGAACGAGATAGAGAGGACAATGAAAAATATTTTATTATTTTTACTTTCTACAAAATATCACATCGGCAGTTTCACGCAGAACTTACCTTAAACTTACCTTAAGTGGTACGAATCCGGGGTCGCGGGAAGGTACAAAAGGGTTACCGAGGTCCCTGGCAACACAGGCAACGGAAGTAATACGGGTGGGTTTTAGTCAGTAAGAGTCTGACACACCCTCCCGCTCCGACCAGAGCGGTAGAAGTTATTTGATGATTTCCCACGCAAAAAAAAAAGTGGTACGAATGAAAATATTTTTTCCATTATCCAAGTAGAAAAAATAGAAAACATATTTGGTTTAGTTCCATGTCATACAGTCAAAAGAAGAACAGGGTTTTGTTGTGGTAGATGGGTACTTGTTGATAGTTTGAAAGGGTTTCGAGCTCCATTTCACCGGCTTCATAAGGTACATAACTCATTTGTTGGGATACCAAGCCCAACAAATGAGTTATTTTAGTAACTTTTTATAACATGCTGCCCTCTTCTTTGCTAGATTTGCCTTTTAATGCGTTTAAAACTAAAGTAAAATCCACCCTTTGTTCAAAGGCATACTATTGTATCAATGACTACTTAAACGATAAGAATAGTTGGTCGCTGTGATTAACTCAAGACAATGTTTATGTTCTTTCTCCAGAATTAGCTTTCCTACTGACAGGTTATATGAGTTCATATAATTGATTATTTTTTTATTTGGCTGTATAAGTCAATGTAATTTAATTAGTTAAATTTTAATTTATTAGTTACATAATCTACTCATTACAATGTGTGTTTTATGAGTTGTATTGCAATAAGGGGTTAGCTAGCATCCTCGACTATTGATTATACTATTCTTGCCTGAGCAACCGGCAGCAAGCTCGTCATGCTCCCTTAGATGTCACTGCCTGCGGTAGCGTCGGGGATCGGGTTGCCTCCTTCCCTCCAATATGGCGAGGGGGGTGATGGCTGATCTTTGCGTTATGCTCGTGAACGGGTGCTGCTTGTGGTGACTGGTCGTCTTGCTGATCATGGTTTTAATTGTTATTAGTAATTGTTTACTTATTTTACTTCGATGGGGCTAGTTTATCATTTCTCACTTCGAGCTACAGCAATTGCCTTATGTAAGCGGGCACGCCCTTTATGCCTGGAGGCTTTTATTTAGGTATTAAGTTCTATTTACGTTTTTTTTATGTTGAAATTTTTATCTGCTTGAGTACACTTTGTTCATTGTTTTGTTGGTATACTGGCGCGTGCTAGCTAACGTATGGCAAGTGTGTAATTTAATCCAATGTTTTGTGTTTCGTAATGTTAATTACTTTGCATACGATTTGTATAAAATCAAGTTTATATAACTAAACAGACAGACGTGCTGCTAGGGAGTTTGTTCCACCACTTCTTCTTCCCAGCTAAAGCACTAGGAAGTGGTGACGGGCGGGCATTTTTGGGGGACTGTCTTATGTAACTTTGACGTTCGAAAAGTGCTGATTTTCAGCCTAGTTTGAATAAATGACTTTTGATTTGATTTGATTTGGTTTCTTTTAAAATTGAGAGGGTTTTATGAATGGGCATTTCTTTAACAATAATCATAAACTTTAATTAACCTACCTGCAGTGCCAAAGCAGTGGAGTAAGTGATTTTTACTTTTATGTAATACTACCATTTGCCCGCGCCTTCGCCCGCGTGCAGGTCGGCAATTATCCCACGGGAAGATACTACCGAGCAGTTGTGGCCCAGTGGTAACGGCCCCGACTTACGAGTTGTAGTTCGTGGGTTCGAACCCAGACAGGCGCTTTACTTTGTGTAAATAATTTCATCACCACTGCTCTCAAAACGGTGAAGGAACATACAACAACATCTTGAGGAAACCGGCATGTCCTAGAACCAAAAATTCAAGGACATGTGACATCTACCACTGGGTCCGGCGGTAGATAACAGCCCACCCTCTCGAAGAAAGGAGGCCCCCATACACACACAGCAGTAGGAATATTATAGGCTGATTTCGTACGTACAAGATACTACCGCGATAAAAGAGTAGGTATGTCCTAACCCAGGTTATACTTACTATACTCACTACTATACTCAATACTTTATTGCATTCCATAATGTGTACATATAATAAGTTGGAATAGTAATAATAATAATAAGAGCCTCGACCAACACCTAAGAAGGCTCCCGTTGGACGCCTGGATTAAGGGCTTGATTCAGAAAGCGGTACTTCTGGACACGGCTCGCATTGTTAGGAGGTTCCTCTCTCTAGAGCCCTGACCGCCGGTAGCTTGGACCTTGTTCCCGATACCGGTGGGCTACCATTTTTTAGATTTTTAAATGTTTTTATATATTTTTGTATATTCTAATATTTAAAAATATAATTATATTGTGTAACTAATGTAATGAAAGAAAATAATAATAATAATTTCAATAGACTTGCATCAACCGGGGTTTGCCCTTGGGTGCACCTTCATAGAGCAAACAGGGATAATCGTCAGTTGGTGCCTCATTCCACTAAAATTGTCCAAGGGGCCTCTGCGAGTTGGCTTCGGCTCTCGTACGCCTTCCAAAGGTCCGGGACCCCATGGTCCCGAGATATGTAAGGACATAAAAATAATAATTTTATTCATAAGTTCACATAGAAATTACATCATTACAAAGTTACTTAATAATATTAGTAAGAATATGTTAAACTATGTCTAAAATAAATCTAGTGTATAACTTATATAAGTACATAGATTGGTTAAGGGTCTAATTGAATACAATAGCGACCTGCCTGATATTGGTCTATCCATCTTCCAAATTTCATCCAAATCCGTTCAGCCGTTTTATCGTGAAAGCGTAACAAACTCACTTTCGCATTTATATTAGTTAGGATTGTAGAAAGCTTATAATGCACTCATAATGTATGTGGTTTAGTTGTCATTTCAGAAAAAAAAGAACATTTTAACACTCATTTGCTGATAATCATAACCATAACCGACGTTGCTTTTCCACTAAAAAATATTTAAAATAAAGTATCTACCCTAGTAAAGTGGTACTCTTCATAATTAGACACATAATATTTAAAACCCTTATTACATAAAACGCGTCATTAACAAAGATTATGTAGTTAATGAGTGCGTTTGTAACTCGACATGTAACCTTCGCTTTCCACTGAAACAATTAAATCCGGCAATTATTGCTTGAAACGTTCTAAAGCTTCAATCGTACAAGTAGGCAATAAAAAAATAATTTCACGTCGCTACAAATTGTTTTATTTCGTCTCACTGAGACGTATTATCTCTGACTTAAATGGCATTATATTTTATTGATGTAGGACAATTAAAACGTATGGAAGTCGTGATGATTTCAGCTTTCACTTTCGGTTCGCGCACGCATACCACGCCCCCTTGGATCAAATACCGGGAGGTGACGTAATACGTCGCATGGCACTCGAAAGCTACAGTCTATTTGCATTACCGTGATATATTGAAATCAGTACATTGATTTATTTGTTAGCTCGACCGAGCTCCTCAATTATCGGTGCGATCAAATGTCAAATAGTATAATTCAATTCATTCGTTGCGGTTTGATCTACATGCTGTTAACATTATTGTCCATTCGGTGATCGGACGCCTACTGCTTTTTGTTACATAAAACTATTATGCTCGACAATTATTCTAACTTATATTATTATGTATTTGAAGCATGTCAACAATGCACTTCGTATAGAAGATAAGAGACCTTTTAAAACAAAGAAAATGAACTGCATTCAAATCCCTATACGAGTATTGTAATGATTGGTGTTAGGAATATTTATGGTTTTGTCATTCTATAAAAAAATAAGAGGAGGACAAAGAAAACGTTCGTCTGATGACATCAAAAAGATTGCGGGTCCACTATAGCACAGAACAACTCAAACAAGAGTAGACTGGAAAGAGCAGGCCTTCGTGTCACAAAGACACGCCGATGCCCCATTATCTAATATATACAATCTCAACTACTTCGATTGTTAAATAACTAATTATGAAGTACAAAAATATTCATATTGTATAAAATATATGTATGTTGTTAGATTTTTAATCAAGACTATAATGTTCCCACTGCTGGGACATAGGCCTCTTATAATCCACCACGCGGGCCCAGTACGGGTTGGTAGATGTCATTGTAAGATTATTTATTGAAAAAGTATGTTGGAAATAAAGGCTTAATAATAATAACTCTATAAAAAATAAGACACAGCTAAAGTACTGACTAGAAATTATAAATAAAAGACACTACAAAAAAGACTCAAGTGTAACAATTGCCAGTGATATACTTTCAGCTCTAAAATTTCCAACAATTGTTTAAATGTATCATTCGCTACACTATCTCACGAGACGTAGTTACGTTGAAGAAGTTCATCGATAAGGACTTTAGACTTTAGACTTTTTACTTTGAGATAAACAACGTACAGTACAGTTAGACACTTAGCAGGTATTTTAGCCTGAGTATTCTCAGTAATAGGACACGTTATGTTGATGACGCTTATATACCGTAAATGATGTTGTTATAAAACAAAATTGAACACAAAACTGATCAAGTGTGAGACTTTGTTGAGGTTTTATGTTCCATGTTTTACCGGCTACTGTTGACCGAGTTGACCTTTACTGTGTAGTGGAGACACTTACACTAGACAAGACTCATCAGCAATCTGTTCCTAACTCTCTTTAGCCCAAACTAAACTGAAAACCCAACTTAGCTCGTTAAGTTAAAGTCACTTTCTAGTCTTCCACAAAATCATAATTTCATCTCAGATTGTCCACTGATTAACTGCTACTCTATCTGGGGTATACCGGCTACTGAACGGAACTGATGGTAAGATCCTAGCCAGAAATGTTTACACAACATAATTTCCGAGAAAGATACACAAACAGACAGGAAACTACCGTAATTCCAAAAACAAAGGCCATTCTCCGAACTACGAGTACCTACATCAGAACACCGAAAACCCATATCCATAAAATAACATCTAGTTTGTACACATAATTCTCACGTTTCTAATTAAAGACCAAGTTCTCGTCATCCTCATAAAATCTACAGAACATGTCTCCAAATGTACAGTTACACACAGCACTTCGTAAATTCCTTTGACTATCATTAAAAAGAATGTGCCTGTTAATCAGGCACTTGCATGACGTTTATAAGGTCTCGTCAAGGAGTGATGTACAGTCGAGATTAGTCGGAATCGGTCCACTTGTCACTCAAGAAGTGTCGTCGCATGCCATTCATTAGTTTAATGATGCTGGGTCTCGGAACTACCCAAGACCCAAGGCAATTGGAGTGGAACAAATTGGTGCATTTCGAAGCCTATAATGTAGAATGGTTGTTTTCTAAAACGTTAAATGGGGACTTGAGACTTGTTAACGTGTGTCGACGCTGTTTTGAAGATAATGGTAATGAGGGTAATACTGCTTTAAGTATTATGAGGAGTCTAATAAGTATGTTGTAAATAGATTATGGTTTATTGTTGACCTACTCGTTGGTTATGACACTTACAGAGATACAAATATCCGACCTTGGGAATTCGTTGAATTGTGGTCAATGGTATTGATCGCTATGGGCAATGAGTCGAAACGGCTTTGCACCTATTTGGCGTAACTGTATAATCAGCTTATAATGTTCCCACTGCTGGGACACAGGCCTCCTCTCTGTGAGAGGGAGTGGGCCGTATTCTACCACGCGGGCCCAGTGCGGGTTAGTAGATGTCATATGTCTTAGAATTGTTGGGTCTAGGACATCCCGGTTTTCCCTGACCTTCCTTGGTCCGCACGATGTTTTCCTTGACCATTTTGAAAGCAGTGAAGAAATTATTTTACACAAAGTAAAGCACCTGTCTGTGTACGAACCTGCGATCTGCAACATGTAAGTCACGGTCTTTACCACTGGACCACCACACTCACTGCTCCTCATTTGGCGTAATAGATCTCAGAATATTTCTGATACACTTATAACTACACAGACTTAATTACCGAAACGACTTATCCACCGACATCCTAATCTTAGGCTTCTCATTATTTTTTATATATTTTATATTGCATATTAGTTAGTTAGTAGTACCAAATATAGACCATTTTACGCAAAAGTAATTAAATCCGTTCATAACTCAAGCATCAGGAAACATTAACATATCATAGGTCAGAGTTCAACATATGCACTGACATTTAATAACGAAGCTGAATATACCAGGTATAACATGCTGGTTTAACACCAGCGATATTTTGCATTACACTATCACTAAAAAGAGTCACGGATTGTAAGTTGTGTGTGACAAAATGTTTATCAAAATACCTACTTTTGGTGTGGGGGCTTGTGGCTAAATAATAACAGCCGCACGGGTCAATCGTAAATCGCGGTTGGTCCGTAGATGGGTGACCATCTTTAAATACCAAGACCCCTCTGTGCCTCGGAAAGCACGTTAAGCCGTTGGTTCCGGTTGTCATTCGTGGATCTTTGACGGTCGTTACGGGTCGTCAGAAGCCCGAAAGTCTGTCAACCAGTCTTATCAAGGGGTATCGTATTACACAGTAACGGGGTTGTGGAGGTCAGATAGGGAGTCGCTCCATGTAAAATACTGGTATTCAGCTGCGTCCGGTTAAACAGGAGGCCGATCCTAACGCAGTTGGGAAAAGGCTAGGCAGATGATGACCTACTTTTGGTACAATAAAATAGTGAGCTTCATCTTTTTACGCGTGGGATCAACTCCCTCCACGACTCGCCTGGGACTGCCTAGTTAGCTTCGTAGGTGCAAGCGCTACTGCTGGGCATGAGGTCTTGGGTTCAATTCCCGGGTCGGGCAGTGTTATTGGGATTTTCTATCTAGAATTTCTCAGTTGTAGTCTGGATTTGTACTTGGTTGAAGGAAATAGGCTCGCCCCCTATTACATGGGACTTAAACATAATTGGCGAAATGTAGGTTTACTACAGGTACACCTCTGCCCAACCCTTCGCGAAAACAAGGCGTGATGTTATGCATGGATCAACTCCAAAACTGAATGTCCTGAATGATAATTGAAGGACCAGCACAGCTTCCTGTCTATCTTAAATAATACTACCTTTTAGTTATGATCACCAGCAGGCTTAGCACGTGAACCGTAGAGAAGCGTTTTGTCAGCGGAAGAGTAGACAAAAATGATGTTTCCGTGTAGACAGTTGACAGTTTTCTACTGAGAAATGTAGACTAGTGATTTATATTCTACACAAGAGTAGAAATAGAAAGCGTCATGCTAAGCCTACAGTCTGTCTATTAAGCGGAGGTGTAATCTGAGCAAGGGAAGCCTATGTGTCTTAGCCGAATTTCACCAAAGGAACAAAACGCGATCAGCATATCTTAACGGCGTTCAAAGTTGTTAGTGTGATCAATAGTCATCATTGTTATAGAATACTATTAATGACAACTTTTGAACGCGGTTTAAATGTGTTGATAGCGTTCATGAGCAGTTACATTGGTGAAATTCGCCCTAAGAAAGTAATGATAAAAACGATGAATACAAATGAGGAGAATGGCGGTAAAGACTAGAAGAAGAGACATAATATGCACCACCGAAGCAACAATTAAGAAGTAGAGATATAATAGGCACCTCCGAAGTAACAAGTAAGAAGTAGTGACATAATATGCACCTCCGAAGTAACAAGTAAGAAGTAGTGACATAATATGCACCTCCGAAGTAACAAGTAAGAAGTAGTGACATAATATGCACCTCCGAAGTAACAAATAAGAAGTAGTGACATAATATGCACCTCCGAAGTAACAAATAAGCAGTAGTGACATAATATGCACCTCCGAAGTAACAAGTAAGAAGTAGTGACATAATATGCACCTCCGAAGTAACAAGTAAGAAGTAGTGACATAATATGCACCTCCGAAGTAACAAGTAAGAAGTAGTGACATAATATGCACCACCGAAGCAACAATTAAGAAGTAGAGATATAATAGGCACCTCCGAAGTAACAAGTAAGAAGTAGTGACATAATATGCACCTCCGAAGTAACAAGTAAGAAGTAGTGACATAATATGCACCTCCGAAGTAACAAGTAAGAAGTAGTGACATAATATGCACCTCCGAAGTAACAAATAAGAAGTAGTGACATAATATGCACCTCCGAAGTAACAAATAAGCAGTAGTGACATAATATGCACCTCCGAAGTAACAAGTAAGAAGTAGTGACATAATATGCACCTCCGAAGTAACAAGTAAGAAGTAGTGACATAATATGCACCTCCGAAGTAACAAGTAAGAAGTAGTGACATAATATGCACCTCCGAAGTAACAAGTAAGAAGTAGTGACATAATATGCACCTCCGAAGTAACAAGTAAGAAGTAGTGACATAATATGCACCTCCGAAGTAACAAATAAGAAGTAGTGCCCATAATATGCACCTCCGAAATAAAAAGTAAGAAGTAGTGACATTATATGCACCTCCGAAGTAACAAGTAAGAAGTAGTGACATAATATGCACCTCCGAAGTAACAAGTAAGAAGTAGTGCCCATAATATGCACCTCCGAAGTAAAAAGTAAGAAGTAGTGACATTATATGCACCTCCGAAGTAACAAGTAAGAAGTAGTGACATAATATGCACCTCCGAAGTAACAAGTAAGAAGTAGTGATATAATATGCACCTCCGAAGTAACAAATAAGAAGTAGTGACATAATATGCACCTCCGAAGTAACAAATAAGAAGTAGTGACATAATATGCACCTCCGAAGTAACAGTAAGAAGTAGTGACATAATATGCACCTCCGAAGTAACAAGTAAGAAGTAGTGACATAATATGCACCTCCGAAGTAACAAATAAGAAGTAGTGACATAATATGCACCACCGAAGCAACAATTAAGAAGTAGAGATATAATAGGCACCTCCGAAGTAACAAATAAGAAGTAGTGAGATAATATGCACCTCCGAAGTAACAAGTAAGAAGTAGTGACATAATATGCACCTCCGAAGTAACAAATAAGAAGTAGTGACATAATATGCACCTCCGAAGTAATAAGTAAGAAGTAGTGACATAATATGCACCTCCGAAGTAACAAGTAAGAAGTAGTGACATAATATGCACCTCCGAAGTAACAAATAAGAAGTAGTGACATAATATGCACCTCCGAAGTAACAAATAAGAAGTAGTGACATAATATGCACCTCCGAAGTAACAAGTAAGAAGTAGTGACATAATATGCACCTCCGAAGTAACAAATAAGAAGTAGTGACATAATATGCACCTCCGAAGTAACAAGTAAGAAGTAGTGACATAATATGCACCTGCGAAGTAACAAGTAAGAAGTAGTGACATAATATGCACCTCCGAAGTAACAAATAAGGAGTAGTGACATAATATGCACCTCCGAAGTAACAAGTAAGAAGTAGTGACATAATATGCACCTCCGAAGTAACAAATAAGAAGTAGTGACATAATATGCACCTCCGAAGTAACAAATAAGCAGTAGTGACATAATATGCACCTCCGAAGTAACAAGTAAGAAGTAGTGACATAATATGCACCTCCGAAGTAACAAGTAAGAAGTAGTGACATAATATGCACCTCCGAAGTAACAAGTAAGAAGTAGTGACATAATATGCACCTCCGAAGTAACAAGTAAGAAGTAGTGACATAATATGCACCTCCGAAGTAACAAGTAAGAAGTAGTGACATAATATGCACCTCCGAAGTAACAAATAAGAAGTAGTGCCCATAATATGCACCTCCGAAATAAAAAGTAAGAAGTAGTGACATTATATGCACCTCCGAAGTAACAAGTAAGAAGTAGTGACATAATATGCACCTCCGAAGTAACAAGTAAGAAGTAGTGCCCATAATATGCACCTCCGAAGTAAAAAGTAAGAAGTAGTGACATTATATGCACCTCCGAAGTAACAAGTAAGAAGTAGTGACATAATATGCACCTCCGAAGTAACAAGTAAGAAGTAGTGATATAATATGCACCTCCGAAGTAACAAATAAGAAGTAGTGACATAATATGCACCTCCGAAGTAACAAATAAGAAGTAGTGACATAATATGCACCTCCGAAGTAACAGTAAGAAGTAGTGACATAATATGCACCTCCGAAGTAACAAGTAAGAAGTAGTGACATAATATGCACCTCCGAAGTAACAAATAAGAAGTAGTGACATAATATGCACCACCGAAGCAACAATTAAGAAGTAGAGATATAATAGGCACCTCCGAAGTAACAAATAAGAAGTAGTGAGATAATATGCACCTCCGAAGTAACAAGTAAGAAGTAGTGACATAATATGCACCTCCGAAGTAACAAATAAGAAGTAGTGACATAATATGCACCTCCGAAGTAATAAGTAAGAAGTAGGGACATAATATGCACCTCCGAAGTAACAAGTAAGAAGTAGTGACATAATATGCACCTCCGAAGTAACAAATAAGAAGTAGTGACATAATATGCACCTCCGAAGTAACAAATAAGAAGTAGTGACATAATATGCACCTCCGAAGTAACAAGTAAGAAGTAGTGACATAATATGCACCTGCGAAGTAACAAGTAAGAAGTAGTGACATAATATGCACCTCCGAAGTAACAAATAAGGAGTAGTGACATAATATGCACCTCCGAAGTAACAAGTAAGAAGTAGTGACATAATATGCACCTCCGAAGTAACAAGTAAGAAGTAGTGACATAATATGCACCTCCGAAGTAACAAATAAGAAGTAGTGACATAATATGCACCTCCGAAGTAACAAGTAAGAAGTAGTGACATAATATGCACCTCCGAAGTAACAAATAAGAAGTAGTGACATAATATGCACCTCCGAAGTAACAAGTAAGAAGTAGTGCCCATAATATGCACCTCCGAAGTAAAAAGTAAGAAGTAGTGACATAATATGCACCTCCGAAGTAACAAGTAAGAAGTAGTGACATAATATGCACCTCCGAAGTAACAAGTAAGAAGTAGTGCCCATAATATGCACCTCCGAAGTAAAAAGTAAGAAGTAGTTACATAATATGCACCTCCGAAGTAACAGTAAGAAGTAGTGACATAATATGCACCTCCGGAGTAACAAATAAGAAGTAGTGACATGATATGCACCTCCGAAGTAACAAGTAAGAAGTAGTGCCCATAATATGCACCTCCGAAGTAAAAAGTAAGAAGTAGTGACATAATATGCACCTCCGAAGTAACAGTAAGAAGTTGAGACATAATGTGCACCTCCGAAGTAACAGTAAGAAGTTGAGACATAATATGCACCTCCGAAGTAACAAGTAAGAAGTAGTGCCCATAATATGCACCTCCGAAGTAAAAAGTAGGAAGTAGTGACATTATATGCACCTCCGAAGTAACAAGTAAGAAGTAGTGACATAATATGCACTTCCGAAGTAACAAATAAGAAGTAGTGACATAATATGCACCTCCGAAGTAAGAAGTAGTGCCCATAATATGCACCTCGAAAGTAACAAGTATCAGAACCTAGAAATTAAGTAGTCAGGAAGTAAACAATTACAAAATTATGATTGTAATGTCTGCGAGTGGATATCGTATAGAAACCGTTTTCTGAGCCTTGAACTTATCAATATAACTGGAATTAAACAATTTGAACAGCCTGAAACCGAACCCAAAATCTTCTCTAGCTAGTTTCCAAACAATTCCATTCAAATTCGGTTAACTCACAACTTGAGAATATTAAACAATAGTTACCGTTGTCAAATATCGTTTTAGTTATAATTGATTAGCAAATTTAATTGGGTTTTAAGGGTCCAATTCTGTAGGAATAGAATATGCGACCCTTAAAATTTCCTGACGAATTTCCGGCAGCAGCGATTTGTATTTACAATTTGTAACAAAGCTTCTACCTTCACTATTCATAGGTACAAACACGACAATATAACAAAAAACGAGCCATCCTTACAGTAGTCGCATCTGCCATCTCACCTTTGTAATAAGCAAGTGAGCAGCGACAGAAAAGAACCTCAAAATTTAAAAAAAAGCTAAATACTAAAATAAACATTTTAATATTTAGCTTTTTTAGTAATTAATAATAATTATTCGAACAAATTTTCGAATAATTATCATTAATTACTGGTCGAAATTTGACCCCCTCTACTTACAATTTATATAGTACTTACTAATTCCATGCTAGTATAAAGTACTTATTAATTCCATGCTCAAGCTGTCACTTCCTGTTACAACGCACTTCCGTCCCTTTTTACGAAATCACTCCGACAGAAAGAGTAAAGATCACACATCAATAAATAAGCAATAATTTTCTTCTAAATGTTTTCATATTTTATGTTCCGACCCAGATGAACAGGGATAAAAAGTAGGAAAGATATAAATCAAGATACCAATATTTCACGAATCTGTTGGACACTATCAATTAATCGTATCCGGCGGTCGGCTAACCTCGGGTAAACTCGGGTGAGCTCGGGGACTGGGTGGTGGTTTTGTAGATAGGATGGCTCACCCAACTTCCCCGAAGTACCTCGTGTCTCGCCTTACTTTACTAACGTTACATTTATCAAATGAGCTAGTTGATATTTTTGGAAACTCTTTTCTAGGAAGGTGGTTTTAGAAATTAATTTGTCGGAAGATTTATATCGGTAATTAAATCAGACTTGGTTTATTATTACAGTAATTAAATTGAACTTTATTCTAAAGTTTGGAAAAATTGCGAATTTGCTAAGTATAGCTTTGAGAATAACTATTATCCTAAAATATCATTGCTATCAATATTGTTTTGGTAAATGTGTAAAATAAGGAAATATGGTCAAATTCATTCACAAAATCAACACAATAATTTTAATTGAATCATTCAAAATTAATAATTAATTGCACATCATCACAGCGGCATGCTTACACGCGCCATTCAAAATCTGTTTGCAATAAATATTTCGTAAACAAGTATGTGTTAAATCATTTTAAAGAGCTCGATAACTGCTTACCCTAAAAGTCAGTAGTTGGCATTCATTACAGTAATTACCCAAGAGACGAGACACATCCGCCGATGGCTACTAAGTAAGTCGCCAGCATACGTTACCACAAACTGTCGGATTACTCAAAATGATTCTAAACATGCAGCTGAGATGAGAATGCTAAGAGCGATATGTGGTGTGACACGAATGGATAGAATAAGAAATGAGTACATAAGAGGAAGTCTGAAAGTGGAAGTGAAGTGTGAAGTGAGTGCACCGGTGACTGAAAAGTTGCGCGGAAATCGGTTGTCATGGTATGGGCATGTGATGCGGAGGAATGACGAAAATGTTGTGAGGAAAGCCTTGAGTATGAATGTCGATGGCTATAAGAGTAGAGGAAGACCAAAGAAACGATGGATGGACTGTGTGAAAGGTGATATGGCTAGAGAGTGGGTGACTACCGAGATGACAACTAATAGAGAAGTATGGAAGAAAGCGACATGTTGCGCCGACCTCAAATAAATTGGGATAAGAGCAGGAGAATGATGAATGATTCTAAACATTAAAATGTTGACAGTTAAGTTCAAAATCGAATGAGAAAATTTGACAGTTTTGTAACTTGATATGCACGTAACTGTACGTAAATACTAGTTGTTTAAACTTTTTTGCCATCACTTATTGCTTATTAGGTAAATCGAGTAACACATGCTTTGATGAGAGACTGCTGCACAAATTTATCAAACGTTTTCTTGTAATAAAATTAAGGACCGCGTGAATAAACCGATCTTATTTTAATAGCCGACTTAATAAGTCAATGTTTATTCATATGTTCTCTGGATTTATACATTTGATGTCATGTGGAAATCGACCACAACATAGGAACTAGGTTAGGTAGTGTCAAGATTTCCAAATATTAATATAATAGATTTGTAGTGATTTTAAATAAAAAATATAAAACATAAAGTATATTTGCTTCAAATGATATCAGAATGATTTTTTAAAACATCTAAGAAGGTAGATACAGAAAATTTTTAAATGGACGATGAGAATATTTTAGTTCATTGTCCCTCAGTCGGTTAATTATTGTCACATATTGCGACCATTTCATTCAGCAGTTTAGCCTTTAATTTACTCCCCAGTGTGCGCCTGCTAATTACACCATTATCTCTTCTTAACCAGTCGATTCTTGGGCACGCCACAATTGCGGCGATAAGTATAAACCCCTCGTTGAGGATTGGCTAGAGAGGCGCCACGGCATCCTCACCTTTTTCCTGACGCAGGTCCTCACCGGACACGGCAGCTTCGGGAGGTTCCTGTGTCGGATAAGGCGGGAGGAAACGCCCGGGTGTCACCACTGTGTGGATCGCCCGGAGGACACGGTGGAGCATACGGTGGAGGTATGCCCGGCTTGGGCAGAGCACCGCCGTGTCCTCGTGGAGGCGATCGGCGGCAGAGATCTCTCGCGTCCGGCTCTGGTTGGTCAAAGACATGTCGTCAGCACAAATGTAGGGGTCCACTAGGGCCGATGACAGCCGGGGTCGCGGGAAGGTACTAATGGGTCACCGATGCCCCCGCAACACAGGCAACGGAAGGAATACGGGTGGGTTTTAGTCAGTAAGAGTCTGTCACACCCTCCCGCTCCGCCCAGAGCGGGAGAAGTTATTTGATGATTTCCCACCCAAAAAAAAAAAACCTGTCGATTCTATTGTACAGTTTAGGGGTCAAATACTTATTGGCTCTTTTGCCATTGTCATTTTTTACTGGTGCTTGTACGAATTTACGTTCTCTAACACTTCTAGTATTGTAAGTGTTTATATCACGTATACTTTAATTAATCGTTATACTCGTAGAACTGCTCTCGAACCAGGTACCAAGTACTTGACTTTCTCATGAACGGGAAGCATCCCTCAGATGTCTTATCATCTCTAAACGAGAGGCTACTTAAATAACAGGCCTCAATTACGAAATTGCACATACAATCATATGGACCCGTCCGAAAGTAGTTGACCCGTCAAAACAAGTGACAAATTCAATTTTATATAGAGATATCTGTCAAATCGTGTTGTCATTAATTCTCAGTTCCGGCTCCGAAGTAATCTTATGTCCGTAGGTGATACGGAGTAGGAAACGCTCGTAACTTCGACCGAAACTAAGGATTTAGTGCTTAGTTTAGTGCCAGGGGCGGGTTACAAGTAAAATATAACATAATTAGTTAGGTACAGACTGTCTGTACACTGCTACTGTACTGTTTCTAATCTCAGCAGGCTTAGCATGACGCTTTCTATTTCTACGAAGAATAGACGGCACTTTCTATACAAAGTGACATTTCATTTCTCCATTTTTGACATCGCACCGTAGAAAACCTTCTACATAAAAAATAACTTAAACAAAGATCGTTAGAAACGCAAGACAAAATGACAGATTGTAGAATGATTGAATGAATGAAATGAAAATGAATGGAGAAACGAAACGTCACTTTGCATAGAAAGAGCTGTCTATTCTTCGTAGAAATAGAAAGCGTCATGCTAAGCCTGCTGATCGCGTATGTTGTCTACATACCTATACAAATCTACAAATAATGAGCTGTGGTTGTTGTCCCTTACATTTCTACCCACGGTTGCAGGAAGCAAGTCAATCCCGCTCGACATGTAATTACACGATCCCTAAACGGAGTCCATATCCTTATCGCAAGCCGCAGAATATCAAAGGAGTGTAAGTACTCCTTTATTATTGGTCTTTACCTTTAGTAAACCCTGCCCCTTATATTACAATGTATGAACATAAGGACCAATAATGTTTGTACCTAAAAAGGATATTCTGCATTTCCCGCCCGTGACCGGACTTGGCATCATCTGCTTATCTCCAGTCTTTAACGTCAACTGGTAATCGACATCCCTTACATTACCCACAGTCCCCGATTTTTATCAAAACATTTTCTAAATGCGCTTTGGTCTTGCAAATGATCATTTACATGATAATATTATTGTTTTCAAAACATGAATTTTTTAAGTGCAGTTTTTCTTGAATATCTTTTATCTAGACCTATCTTGCTGAGAAACATCATTATTTTAAAGCCTTGGTTCTGAATAATTTGGATGATTATGGCTCAATCCCATGCGAGATTGGTATCTGCTTATACAATGTCAGCATATTGCCGTTGAGAAATTGACATAAACGTCTCCGAAGTTGCATCATCAATCTATTTCTGGTTTTCAGCCTCCTTCAATACATATTATAAGTCTTAAGGTTTCTAAACTAATTTAATTAGATACAATTTAGAATGTTGCTCCGTATAATTATGTAAAAGTGGCCCATCCTATAACTAGTTATTTAGTTATCCAGTCACGACATGGGTTGGTACAGCGGGTTGGTAGTCAGTATGTATGTATCTATCTATGAATCTATAATATAGCATATATCTGTGTATCTATCCTACTAATATTATAAATCCGAAAGTTCGTAAGGATGGATGGATGGATGGATGTTTGTTACTCTTTCACGCAAAAAGTACTGAACGGATTTGGATGAAATTTGGCACAATCAATCAATCAACTCAGCCTATAACAGTCCACTGCTGGACATAGGCCTCTCCCAGGCTGCGCCACAACACCCTGTCCTCCGCTTTCCGCATCCAGTCTGTCCCAGCCACCTTTTTAAGGTCGTCGATCCATCTACCTGGGGGGCGTCCCACACTACGCTTGCCGATACGCGGTCCCCACTCTAGGACTCCACTCTAGGAATTTGGCACACCGATAGTTTATAACCAGGAATAACACATAGGATACGTTTTATCCCGATATACCCACGGGGCCAAAACTTATGCCGGTGAAACCGCGGGGCGCATCTAGTTATATTACAATGGACTTATACTTTTTATTTGCACCAAAGACAGCCCCCTGGTTGCCTGGAAGGGATCGCAGTAAGCGATACGGCCACCCATTGTATATTTTGTAGTGTATTATTTTTTTTATTTTTGTAATGTATAATCTGGCGTAAAATAAAGTATATATAAATAAATAAATACAGCACATCCTCACCATATTTTGATAAATATTTCAAGTAACAAAATGGGCAATAACAACTTGCTAAGTAACTTGCTGAATTAATTTTATCAAAAGATATATTGCCACTGTCGTTCAGTCTAATAATATCCTGTCGCATGCCGTACCTAAGCCATAGTAAGAAAATTCAACAGTAGGATTAGTGTGAAGAAAGGTCCGATTTTTCGACAACCATAGCAAGCATAAGCCGTAACAATTACATGTCTACTACATCGTATAAGATAGTTTTTGGATCCCAAAGTTGTGTATGTCTCTTCATAAGTTATCAATATTCTTCACTCGCTCTCTTCTAATTAATTGTATAAATATTGTATACTAGATGTTGCCCGCGACTTCTTCTACA
The DNA here is from genome assembly GCA_905333075.3 of Atethmia centrago. Lineage (NCBI taxonomy): Eukaryota > Metazoa > Arthropoda > Insecta > Lepidoptera > Noctuidae > Atethmia > Atethmia centrago. Next base: position 10,568,657 of record HG995377.1, on the reverse strand, counting down.
ATCCAGGATAAAAGTAGCCTATATCCTTCTCCAGGTCCCAGCCTACCTATCCGTCAAATTTCATAACGATCCGTTCAGCCAGTTTAGCGTGAAAGCGTAACAAAGAAACAAAATCACTTTAGCATTCATAATATTAGTTAGGATACGTGGACGTAGGGAACGGACGTATAGTCATTTTATAAAGTCAAGTTGTACTACTGCAGAATGGAATACTGTGGCCAAGCCCAAATGTGACATATGTAGTTACATACGCAAAGACGCAATTATTATACCAACTCCCAGACACATATTCAGGTCACCAGACAATATAAAGTCGTAAGTCTACGTTTATTTCAAACAGTAACAATCAAAAGTATTATTTGTCTTTATCTGCTGCTATAAAACATGCCTGTATTGCTCTTGGAACATAAAAGCAAGTGCTACATTTCTTTTATGTCTTCAGTCTTTGGTAAGACCACCCAGTAGGTAGACGAAGGACGTCATATCTTCATGTTCTTATAGGGAACTTTGTCCACAGGATTATATCCGGAGATTATGGTCTTGTAAGTGAAAAGTCTAGCTTGCCTCATAACTGCAGGGGCGAACCTTGCCTTTTGGGACGAAGCAGCTGTTCCTATGGTTGCTAATAAATACGAGGCGTACCTTTTAGGGAAGCGCAATCAGAGTATTTCCTGTTATACGAGTACAGAGTAATCTAACGCTAACTGCAGACGACGCATGCGCGAAGTTCCATTCATTAGTAAGAGAAGAATGAGCGAGATAATTCTCAAGATCATTAGGAATTGAGTTTTAATTGAATATTAATTTTGTAGGAAAGTTTGTTGATTATTGTATTCTCAATACTTCAGATTATAAGTAAAAAATTGCGAAACTGACATAACTGGCGCAATACGGAATATGGGTTTACGCTCCTGCCTAACTCTTCGGTGCAAACAGGCGTGATGTAATTTTATGTTTCTGCGTAAATGATAAGTTACACAATTTACGAGCTATTTATCACAAAATGACACGAATGAGATCGAAACGTTGCTCGCGACACTAAGCACCAAATTCATCGAATATAAAAAGCTGTGGTGACTTAAATTAGTCCTCCGAGAACTTTTTGCTCGCCATTACCCAGTTCAAGCTATTAACGCAAATGACTTAACATGAGCCTTAATTAGTTTATTTAATTAATTTAGTCGTTGAACAAATAGTGGAACTACGCCGTATGCTGATGGATGAAAGACCAAAACCCTAGGGGCAGGATTTTGAATTTAATTCTTGTCGTGGTATCAAATGAAATAAGTTAATCTTATTTTCATTATTTGACATTATATACAATGGAAAACATGTCATTTGGTTTAAATAGGTTTTTATTTTTATTATTTTAATATTATTTTACATGGATTCTTGTGTACGTTGTGAATGTGAGAACGTTGTAGGCTTAATAGAATAGATCTTTTGTAGACCTTTTTCTTTTCTTTTTTTTTGTTTATTAAGTACTTATCGACAGGCCCACACTGTCCTCCCATACCTATCAACACTGTAATTTGAGAACATTGTAAAAAACAATTATTTTTAAAAGAGTAACCGTGGAGTTTCTTGCCGGCTCTTCTCCATAGGAAACGACCAATTGGAACCGTGCACCTAGCTTCTGACGTTTCACAAGTGCCCATGTGAAATAAAAATATTTTGATTTGATTGATTGATTGATTGCCCACGGAGTTTGTTTCGATATATTTTGTTATCAACTACCCATAAAAATCATACTACCCATAGAAATCATATTGCCAATCCCGTCATTCAATAGCTTCCAGAAAAATCATCCAATATCTCCGCCCATATTAGTATGCCGTAAACAGTATCCTTCCTAATATTATATTTGCTTAGGACAGCTAATAAAACATAAAACAGACCGAAAATACACACAATCTAAACGAGAATCGGCCATATTTTAAACGAATAACAGTATTTAATCCTAGATATCATGTTAGAGATTAGAACAAGGCTCCAATCTAGAGATATCCTTGTACGGCCTGGTGCTCCGCGGGGGCTGGGTAGACCCTGTTCTCTGTTAACGAAGTAAGGAGCATTAATATTGAATGGACGATGTGTCGGCGTAAGATTTTGTGTCTATAATCTAATACCGATTTCTGGTACTTCCGTGTTGTTTTTGAATATAATTAGGGGATTTAGAAAATGATTCTTATACTTGAGCTAAGTGTTTTAAAGCTTTTTTTTCTAACTAGCTTAATTGACTGACGTGTTGTCCAAATTTCAAAAATTGATACAATATTCTCATAGAAAATGCACTTTCAGTTTTCCAATTTTCTAATTTTCCCGGCAATTTTACAAATGTTATTTCCGTAATTACGAATATTTTAAATTAAAAAAGGTAAATCCATATCGGTCCAGCCGTTCTGAAATCATGCTCTTACCAACGTGCATCTCATTTTTTAGGGTTTCGTAGCAAACAAGGAACCCTTATAGTTTCGCCATGTCCGTCTGTCTGTCTGACCCCACTGTAGCTCAGAGACGCTTAGTACTATAAAGCTGTAATTTGGCATAGGTATACATATTAATCACGCCAACAAAGAACTAAAATAAAATCTTGCATAAGTTTGTTTTTTTGGGGTACCTCCCTTGCACGTAATGTGGGGGTGATATTTTATTTTTCTCATTTACCCCATGGTGTGGGGTAACTTAGGATAGGCCGTTCAAAAATATTGTGGGTCTGTGAACACCAGTTTTCGTCTCAAGGATCCGCTTGCGTAATATTAAGCATTAAAGTGCTATTTTTTGTTAGAGTCATGTGACCCCCTTCACTGCCAGCTAAACGGTTGTTTATGGAGATGTGAAAAAATTCGTGTCAGTAGTACATATAATGAAATTAAAAGAAAAATTATCACAGCTAAGAAAGCTTTACAAGTTAACGAGTAATAGTCGACCAACTTAAATTTGCAGTTGGAGAATTGACTGTGGCATATATTGATGTATGGGAGAACATGTTTTTCAACAACACTACACTATGTTAAGTTGGTTTTTGTGATAAATTCATCCCAACTTCCCAACTACGAAACCCCTCATTGTGCGTGGTCCGACACGCACTTGGCCGGTTTTATTATTTAGATATTGATCTACTTAAAATTAAAAACATTAACTTCATTAAAACCTTGTGTTTTTATTTTACAATGATAATTGTTTTAATAAAATACTGTTTTCATGCATTTTTTTAATCTTTCGTAAATCATATCGTACCCACTCAGTATCTTCGACGACTAAAACGTCTGGCATTTCTAACAACTAACAACACCCAAGAAGATACCAAAAGCCGAACACAGAAAGACTTACTTAAACGATAAATCTCCGTAGCGATTGATTGTAACTTAGATTAATGCACAATATGCATATGTATTTATGTATCAACACAGCGTGGTGTGGCAAGTTATTGCCCCTTACATTTTTTTGATTGTGGACGGTTTATAAGGTGTCTGTAGTCTGTCTTAGGCTTATATTGCAGCCGCGGATATTGTGTGTCGCGGGATTTAGAGAATCCTGCGGCTAGTGACAGCTAATGATGGCTGTCAGACGTCATAGTGCACCGCCGCCGAACGGAAGCATTTCGTCTCACCGCAAACCACGTTTTTTCAATCTCAGTTCATCGCGCCCGCAAACCCGCAAACTTTATTACGTTATCCCGTAATCCTTGGGGATATACTGTGTTAAGTTTTCAAAATTAAAAATAATAACCCGCGTCCGATTAAATCCAAATTATAGACTTTCAAGTGACCAGTGTACGGGCAAGCAAGGTGGCCACCTGCCCAGAAGGATTCTTCAAGACTTTCGCCAGGAGAAGCACAGGTACCGCTTTTGCATTATTTGCTGGAGTTAGGCTACAAACGCCACCTGACCGTTACCAATTCCTCTTTGAAAGTTTGCTCAAAAAAGGCAAATTGAAATATTATGCATTCCAGATAATAATTTTTCTGTCGTCCTCGACCCTCAAGGATACACGGCTATTTACACGCCTGTCCCTCCATACTTATGATCCATTCGAGCCTGGATAGGTATCAGTTAAATAAGTACAAGTCATTGCAAGTACTTACGATAATTTACAGCAATTAATATTAGATAGTGCCTTATAATGGCAACTCAAAAACAAGAAACTAAATTAGCTCAGCTTATTGCTAAAAAATAAGTAATTTTTGAGCGAGTTAATCGCTTGTATAATTCTTCCAAAAGTATATCTAATTATGATTCACGCTCGAACGAGTTATTCCTAGCGCAGTCTGAATCTATTGGTGAATCTTACAGCAAGTTTGAAACAATAATTGACCAGATCAATGAGTTGCAGTTTGAAATTGATGAAACCCCACCCGACTATGGGAGTCTAAGTTCTATTGAAGACTTATATTCAACTATTAAATACAAACGTAATCTCATTCTTTCAAGTGGCAAAACATTAACATCAGATCAGAAGGGAGGTAGAAGCATAAAGTTACCACCAATCGAGTTACCATCGTTCGACGGTAGAACTGAAAATTGGCCCATGTTTTATGAAATGTTCCGTACCAATGTTCATTTAAATACTGATCTGACGGATTCGCAGCGTGTGCAGTATTTAATAAGTAAATTAACTCATGATGCCTTAAAACTAACTGCAGGCATTGTTCCCACAGGAGATACATACAGTGTTATGTGGAACAGTCTTGTCAAAAGGTATCAAGATAAACGTAGTTTAGGTATTCATTATCTCAATAATATACTGGACATTAAAGGATGCGCCGGCAATGCTGCTAGTCTGAATGCATTTGTAGAACGATATTCAGCGTCTGTCGCTGCATTGAAGCAGTTAGACATTTCAGACTTATTAGATTTTGTGATATTACACTGTGGTTTAAGAAAGGTTGACTCACAAACTGTTCAACAATTTGAAAGCCGTGTGAGTGGCAAGGAATTGCCTTCCTATACGGAGTTTATAATATTTATGCAAGACTATGTTAAGGTACTCCAGCGCTCACACGTCAATAATTCACAGACGGAATCGCGTGCTAAGTCTAGTTTAGCTAACAATCGAAGTAATACTCAAAGTACCGCTAAAGCGTTTGTATCTTGTAGCGAACCAGCTTCGAATAACCGCTGCCCGCTGTGTGACGGCGATAACGTCGATCATCGACTGTTTGATTGTCCACAATTTAAAAATATGAATTCTCCGCAAGCTCGTTTCGAATTTATTAAAAAGAAACATGGCTGTGTAAATTGCTTAAGACTATCCCACTCTTTGGTTAAATGTAAATCACGGAGTGTTTGTAAAACTTGTAAGAAAACACATCATTCATTGTTATAATTCTCCGAAGTAAAAAGTGATTCAACGCCGAGCGAGCCTGCCGCTACGTCTGTCTCGCTTAGTGCGGCCGCTAAAATATGTTTACCGACAAAGACAACTATTTTGTTAGCTACCGCGCAGATATACGTATATGATAGCAGCGGCCGAGATAAGCTTGTTGTCAGGTGTTTAATAGACAATGGATCGCAAAATAATTTAATTACTGTGGACTGTTGTAAACGTTTGAACTTACCCATAATTAAATTACGCAATTCGTCTTTACAAGGTGTTGGTATGACCTCACGACCTGTACACGGCTTTATTTATCTCAATATAGAATCTCGGATTAACCCTCACAATAAGTATTATATACACGCATTAGTTGTTGATTGCATTACAGATAGACTTCCCGCTAGTTTTATCAGATTAAATGACGATATGTCATATTTAAATAATTTACCGCTTGCTGACTCAACCTGGAATGTACCTGGTGGAATCGATGTTGTGCTTGGAGCACAGCTGTTCCCTTTTATTTATTTAGGTGATAGGGTTGACTCAGGCACCCGCGCACCCCCAGCTATACTGACTAGTTTCGGATATGTACTGATGGGTGATATTGATTGTCATAGTAGTGACGTAACACACATGACATCTTCGTTTACCGCGCTTGCTAGCATTGACGTCGAGTCAAGTTTGCAGAAGTTTTTTGAGCTAGAGGAAATTCCATCTCAGCGTTTTATTAGTCCGGACGAATTAGAGTGTGAAAATAATTTTAATTCTTCAGTTTTATTTAAAGACGGTAGATATTTTGTCGATTTACCTTTCGCGCGCAATCCCTCCGAATTAGGCAATTCACGCGGTGTCGCTCATCGGCGGCTACTTGCGCTCGAGCGTAAATTCACGTGCGTGCCAACCCTACGCGAGGATTACAATAAAACTATCACCGATTATATAACTCAGGGGTATTTATCGGAGGTACCCGACTCTGAATTAACAGAAGAGGGTTACTACATACCGCATCACGCCGTTATTAGACCGGACAAAGACAGCATTCGAGTGGTTTTGGACGCTAGTGCCAAAACACACTCGGGGTTGTCACTCAATGACATTCTGCATGTCGGACCTAATTTACAGGCCGACTTGTTTTTATTATTACTCGATTTTCGTACCCTCCCTGTCGCAATGACAGCGGATATAAAACAAATGTTCCTACGGATCGGTGTAAATGAGCACCACCGCAAATATTTACGAATTTTATATCGATTCAACAAAAATGAACCTATACGTACTTTTCACTTTAACCGCGTTCCCTTTGGATTAAAGCCTAGTCCTTATTTAGCGATGCGCACAATACGCAATGTAGCGTGTGAGCATGGCGACCACTATCCTGAGGCTTCTAAATTAGTAGAAACTCAGTTTTTTATGGACGATTATGTCTATTCTGTTCCTGATGAACAGATTGCTATACAATTATCCCGCGATTTAATTGAGTTATTTAAGTTAGGATCCTTTGACCTGGTCAAATGGGCTACTAACTCATCCGCTTTGTTGGAGATTCTCCCAGAGTCTCACCGCTTACCAGTTAATTTTTCTGGCATGAATAATGATAAACATAATTTCAAAATCCTTGGATTAACCTGGGAACCCGCTGATGATTATTTTCTTTGACAACAGTCGCTGTAGATGATAAATGCACTAAGCGTGCGATTCTATCGCTAGTTGCCCGCTTGTTCGACGTACTTGGCCTCGTAGCACCCGTCGCGTTGTACGCGAAAATCCTAATTAAGGAACTTTGGTTAGCTAAAATAGGTTGGGATGAGGTTCCTCCGGACTCCATCACCAATCGGTTTTTCGTTTTTTTGCGCGATTTCCCCTCACTCTCTTCTCTAAAGGTTCCTCGCCACATTGGCGTCTTTAGAGAAGCTGTAGTGAATATCATAGCCTTTTGCGACGCCAGCTTTAGTGGTTATGGTTGTTGTATTTATTTACACATAACTGACTCTAAAGGCAATATCAGCGTTCGGCTTTTATGTGCAAAGTCCAAAGTTTCCCCCGCTAAAATAACAACGCTAGCTCGATTAGAACTTGTCACCGCTTTACTTCTGTCTAAGCTTGTTCGCGTGGTCAAAGATAAACTTTCCGCTCGTGTACCTATTGCAGGTGTCTACGCTTTCTCGGACTCCACCATAGCTCTTTCGTGGATCCACTCATCTCCCCATAGATGGTCTATTTTTGTTAGTAATCGCATTGCTAAAATACAGGAAAACCTACCTACCGCTAGTTTTAATCACGTGTCCGGAAAGGAGAATCCTAGCGATTGTCTCTCCCGCGGCATGCTGCCATCTGATTTAATTGAACACTCGTTATGGTGGAACGGTCCTACTTGGATCCATCGACCCATTAGCGAGTGGCCTTTAAAATTCTCTCCTACTGAATGTGAAACATTGCCAGAGTTTAAATCAAAGGTTTTTCTTGTAGAAACATCAAATACTGAACCGCGTATTTTAGATACAATAGCTGACCGTGTTTGTTCATGGAATAAATTGTTACGTGTATTTATGTACATTCTTAAATTTACGAACAGACTACTTAGTCATAGCTCTGTTAAAAATATACAAACCGCCGAAAATTTAATTATTCGAATAGTTCAAAATACGCATTTTTCTAACGATTTAAATTTGATTAAAGCAGGCGAACTTCCATCTAAGAAGTTGCGCTGTTTGTCTGTCTTTATTGATAGCTACGGAATCTTACGTATTGGGGGCAGATTGTCTAAATCTGACTTACCATATGAAGCCAAGCATCCCGCGCTTTTACCTAAACGTGACCGCGTAGTTGATCTAATTATTGATCACTATCACAATACGCACTGCCACACGGGCCCCGGATTATTGATGTCTATTATAAGGCAGCGGTTTTGGATATTAGATGGACGAACAGTCATACGTTCCCGCTGTCGGAAATGCAACACTTGTTTCCGTCTAAATCCTACGCATCTAACACCCAAAATGGCTGATCTTCCTGGATACCGTGTCCGTGATACTAAAGCCTTTGTGCACACTGGAGTAGATTTCGCCGGGCCGCTTGCTTACACACCTATTCGCCGTAGAGGTCAACGTTCGCAAAAACTTTATATATGTTTGTTCATATGTATGGTAACTAAAGCCATACATATCGAACTCGTATCGGACCTCACATCCGAGGCTTTCTTATCCGCATTTAAAAGATTTATTTCTCGCCGCGGTCCAGTGTCTGTCATGTACTCAGACAATGGTACCAATTTTGTTGGCGCTAAGGCGCAACTTGATGATATTTATTCTTTCTTATTGAACTCGTCTGTTCAAACAGATACTAAAAATGAGCTTCTAAAATCTCGCATTGAGTGGACAAGAATACCGCCGCGAGCTCCGCACTTCGGAGGTATTTGGGAGTCGAACATTAAGAGTGTTAAAACTCACTTGTATAGAGTCATAGGAAAGCAGCTTCTCACTTACGAGGAACTCTCTACCGTACTGGTACAAATCGAGTGCCTTTTAAATTCTCGACCGCTTAGTGTTTTCTCATCAGACCCGCATCCGGACGTGCTCACGCCTGCGCATTTTCTAATGTCCAGTCCACTTAAGCATTTGCCTTCTTCTGAATTGACAGAAGAAAACATAAATTTAACAAACCGCAAAAGGCTTTTGGATCAGCTTGTGTTATCCTACTGGAACAAATGGCGAGTTGAGTACTTGCACACGTTGCAAGTTCGCCAGAAATGGTGCACTCCCGATCGCCCTATAGAGATCGGTACTGTCGTTCTCTTGGGTCAAGATAACGTACCACCATTGACTTGGCCATTGGGCATCATAGTGGAAGTTTTTCCGGGATCGGATGGTGTAATTCGAGTAGCTTCAGTAAAGACCGCGTCAGGTACATATAAACGTCCTGTCACCAAGTTATATCCTTTGCCAACCCAATAGAACTATATTATTTCGTAGTTTAATTTAGTTTATAATTTACAATAGTATATTTTCTCAATGGTACGCCATTACATAGTTATAATTTAGCTTGGTAATTCAACTTTGTCTTAATTTAATCAAACTGCAATTTCATTCTTTGGAATCTGATAATTAATTTCGAACGCCATTTCCTAGTAATGGTGTTTTGAACTGCTGCTTGGGATTCTCTTGATGCTTTCAGACTGCCAGATATATAAACATCATCTCATCCTCCCAACCGCACCAGCTTTTCAGCGTATAGATTATCATCTTTGAAAGCTCGGGACCTTTCAAGGCGGGGAGTATGGTGTGGCAAGTTATTGCCCCTTACATTTTTTTGATTGTGGACGGTTTATAAGGTGTCTGTAGTCTGTCTTAGGCTTATATTGTAGCCGCGGATATTGTGTGTCGCGGGATTTAGAGAATCCTGCGGCTAGTGACAGCTAATGATGGCTGTCAGACGTCATAGTGCACCGCCGCCGAACGGAAGCATTTCGTCTCACCGCAAACCACGTTTTTTCAATCTCAGTTCATCGCGCCCGCAAAACCGCAAACTTTATTACGTTATCCCGTAATCCTTGGGGATATACTGTGTTAAGTTTTCAAAATTAAAAATAATAACCCGCGTCCGATTAAATCCAAATTATAGACTTTCAAGTGACCAGTGTACGGGCAAGCAAGGTGGCCACCTGCCCAGAAGGATTCTTCAAGACTTTCGCCAGGAGAAGCACAGGTACCGCTTTTGCATTATTTGCTGGAGTTAGGCTACAAACGCCACCTGACCGTCACCAATTCCTCTTTGAAAGTTTGCTCAAAAAAGGCAAATTGAATTATTATGCATTCCAGATAATAATTTTTCTGTCGTCCTCGACCCGCAAGGATACACGGCTATTTACACGCCTGTCCCTCCACAGCGTTCTCCTTTTACGAATGATCTGATCTCCAATATCCTAAGAAATACCAGTTACAGTCACATACCTGTAACAATAAAATCTTAAAAGGGTTGGGAAAGCAAAAGGACCACTGGACTACAGCCTAGAATCTAACAGGACCAATAAATCATTCGGTTCCATTGAGTTTACGACTTGCTATGATAATAAATAACATGGAGTCATGAAATAAAAGATTTTATCCCGTATGTTTTTTGCATGTTTTTTTCCGAGACCTAAGTGCATTCTTAGTGATTATGCCAGACTCAATTACATATCGATTCGATTGTACGAAGTTGTTCTTGTATTCTTTTTCATTCATTAGTCGAGTAGAACCTACTCTAGAATGGCACGGCCATTTTTTTTTTAGTTATAATGCGCAGACATTTTGAAAGCAAACGAATTTGGATCAAAATTATTTGAAAAGATATTCATAATAATAATAGAGGATAAGTTGTGCTGTTATTAATTTGCCTAATATAATCATTTGTCTAGCCTTTTCCCGACTATGTTGGGGTCAGCTTTCGGTCTTACCGGATTCAGCTGAATACCAGTATTTTACATGGAGCGACTGCCTATCTGACCTCCACAACCCAGTTACTGGGTAACACGATACCCCTTGGTAAGACTGGTTGTCAGACTTTCGAGCTTCTGACGACCTGTAACGACTGTCAAAGATCTACAAATGACAGCCGGGACCAACGGCTTAACGTGCTGTCCGAGGCACGGAGGGGTCTTGGTATGTAAAGATGGTCACCCATTCACGGACCCACAGAGGCAAGCGTAGTTTAACCTGATCGAACAATCCGTGCGGCTGTTATAACTTAGCCACAAGCAAATTGCCTGAAAATCCTTAAACCGAGCATAAAGAAATTTTCACACTTAATACTGCATAAAAAAATACCCAAAAACACGATTAAGCAATTACCTCCTCTCCTTTAAGCTTTTTACACACTTTCAGACTTACTCGTACGGTCGTACCATACTTTAGAGAACTGCCTAAAAATATTCCAAGCCCCTTCCGTCGCCAACAATTCACTTCTGAACTTCCCACTTTGAAATATTGAAGTTACTCAACTATTTGAGCGAAGTGAAAAGTTCGCAAGTACCTGAGGACCGAAGATTCCACCATCAGATACTATACGAAGGCATATAAGGATGAATTTTATACCTTTTTTGAACGCTCATAAATTCTTGGATTATACAATATGTATAACCCAAGAAATGTTCCTACAAAGGAGACTCCAGATTTTGATGTAAATAACTTCAGATAGAAATTGATGAAAGTGATAAAGTTTTATGAAATTTTAATCGAGAAACTAAGTATGGTGTGTAGAATTTTCTTTTATGGCTGGAAGATCACATTGTTATGACGTCCATAATATTTCACTTCAGCAGCCTTAGGGTGACGCAAAGACAAAATAATGATAGGTTTATATCACAATTCAGATTAAAAAATATCCTAAAAACCCGACCAAGTGTGTGTCGGACCACGCACACGCACCGGTTCAGTAATTGGGATGAATTTATCTCAAGAAGAAACTTTTTTTTTTTGGTTGGGAAATTATAAAATAACTTCTCCTGCTCTGGGCCGAGGGCGAGGGTGTGTTTACAGACTCTTACTAACTAAAACCCACCCGTATTCCTTCCGTTGCCTGTGTTGCCAGGGGCCTCGGTAACCCTTTTGGACTTCCACGCGACCCCGGCAGGCATCGACCCTAGTGGACCCCTACACTTGCTATGGAACACAACGCGCTGTCGACCCGGGCCTGGTCCTTATCGGACGGTGAGCTACCCATTGCTCACCATCCGCGAGCCCGCGGCGTTGGTGGCTGGAAATCCGCCTGGGATTCCCGACGCCCAGGGCGTCTAGGCGCTGTCTACGGCGGCTAGGGGCGAGAGGGCGCGAAATTTGCCTTTCCCTCAACCGTCCCGCCTGCTCCTTTGTGAGCATTACTGCTTCGCAGAAGGAGGTGACGGCTGCCCATGCCCTCTCGCTCCGTACCATGGCCTGAACCAGGGCCGGACGCGAGAGATCTCTGCCGCCGATCGCCTCCACGAGGACACGGTGGTGTTCTGCCCAAGCCGGGCAGACCTCCACCGTATGCTCCACCGTGTCCTCCGGGCGATCCACATAGTGGTGACACCCGGGCTTTACATCCCGTCTTATCCGACACAGGAACCTCCCGAAGCTGCCGTGTCCGGTAAGGACCTGCGTCAGGCGGAAGGTGAGGACGCCGTGGCGCCTCTCTAGCCACTCCTCAAAGAGGGGACTTATTGCCGCTATTGTGGCGTGCCCAGCATTGGGTTGCGACAATCGCACTCTCCAAGTCACAATGAGATCCCGCCGGAGCTCAGTCCGCTGTGCCGCGATTTCTCGCGGCAGCGGAGTTACTCCCCGGCGTTTCGCCTCCTCGTGCCACTCCCATACGTGCGTGGGGACTTTCAAGAAGAAACTTAACCTTGCATTTGTATTACCCTATACATTACAACTGCAAATATAAGTGTTTTTGTTGTTTTGTTATCATTTTACGCACAATATAGCATGATTGAATGATTTACCATGTTATTTTAAGACCATAGAATTCTTATAGATTTTCCTGTAATCTATAAGTATAGAACTATTCTCTGTATTATTATTATCTCTAGTTGATGTAACTGGTGACCGAAAAGCTGGCGGCATTCTCGCGCAACGCATCAGCATTGCAATTCAGCGAGGAAATGCCGCCAGCATCCTCGGTACAATGCCCCGAGGGGTTTTTTTAGGCTTAACTTAGTTAATTTAATTTAGTTAATGTTAATTTTCTGTATTATTTTCTTAATTTTAGGCTCAACAGTTTTAAAGATAAGGAGGGAATGGTCAATTTTCATCTATTTTCTTTAAGAACTTCAAAACTAATTCTTTTAAAATTACAAAAAAATATACCTATTTGAAATCGTCATAAAAGTTATTTAATTTATGTCACACGGTACAGTTTGCGAAAACTATTTTTTTTTCAATTTTTTTTTCAAAAGTGAATGGCCTATTCAAAATTCATTTATTTAAGAAATTGATAGGTGTACCAAATTTCAACTTATATATATCGCTGGAGTAGATGTACGCTGTGACAGACAGTCAGAACGACACTGTGATCCTATAAGGGTTCCGTTTTTCCTTTTGAGGTACGAAACCCTAAAAATTACCACCACCTGCGAAAAACATCAACAATATTGTCGCAGAACAACATTCCCTAAATACCGCTAGACTAACCGTACTTTTAAGATCGCTAATCCGGACATTATCTTAAACACCCAAACATTAAGTGAACGACAAACTTTACGCGTAAGTACCAAGCGCGGTACCAATTCTGCACAATGGACGTAATTCCCGTAATCACCGTCACGTAGCAACGTGTTAAGACCTTAAAATGTTCCAAGTTTAGATAATAGAATTATGATTAGCACGATTCTGTAATTGAATTTGAACTGGGAACAGTCCATTGGCTGGACAAATGGCTCACGTATACCCGTGGTAACGAAATGAAATTCAACAGAAGCAATAATTTAAGGTGCGTGGGTTTGTACGAAAACTTATTGTTTTATTGAGTAAATTACATTCGTTGTTAGTTACGTATATACATATTTCTGTTACTGTGGGTGTTGAACTTTGTAAACGAGTTTTATTCGTAATTTGTCTGAAAATTAAATTTCTGGTTTGTATATTTTTCTTAGGAATTATTTCGTAAAATCACTTATGTAATTCAAATCAAATCAAATCAAATCAAAATATTTTATTTCACATAAGCCTACATGGGCACTTATGAAACGTCAGAAGCTAGGTGCACGGTTCCAATTGGTCGTTTCCTATGGAGAAGAGCCGGCAAGAAACTCCACGGTTACTCTTTTAAAAATAATTGGCTTTTACAATGTTTTCAAATCACAGTGTTAATAGGTATGAGAGGACAGTGTAGACCTGTCAAGAAGTACCAAGTACTTAACAAAAAATAAATGGTCTACAAATCTAGTCTATTAAGCCTCACACCCAATAAAAAAACAAAGTTGCTAGGCGAAAATGTGTGGATTCTTTGAGTTACTTTAAAAGAAGACAAAAGTTACAGATCAAAATTGTCTGACTGAGGCGTACCTTGGGTTTACCTAAGTCTGACGTAAGAACTATTCTTAGCAGCTGACCTTTTCCAAAATCTCAGGGCATTTATGTTTCAATAAAAAGAAAACGAATTATACTTACACACGCTAGTCTGACAGCGAGGAAGATTAGGTCAGCAGGCAGGTAGATTTAGGTTAATTTGAAGGACTTTCAAGGGCAACTCTTTAGTCACGTTATTATAACAGACGTCTAGAAATAAATTGAACTGGATTTTTACAAAATCCATTAGCTATGGGCTGAATAAGGTATGAAACAGGCATGGTTGAGACCGCTAATTTAAATTAAGAATTAATAATTTTGCTATAGGTAGCCGGAATTTTCATTTAGGAACTACATTTATTTTTATTGTGTTGTGACGTGTTTTCCTTATTTTATTCGGCCAGCAGCTAACGTAAATTATTTTTTGCTTGAGGCCTTTTTTTGAGGGGCTTGTGGCCAAGTAATAATGGCCAAGTGATGAGCTAAAGTAAATTATTTTTAATAAGGTTGATTTTAATGCTGATCTCTATAAAAGGATCATAGTATTTTTAAATTGTAGGTTTTGTACAGCTGGATTCGTAGGAGGAGGATCTCGTGGCTAAGTAATAACAGCCGCTCGGGCCATTAGGCTCGGCCATTAGGTTAAGCTACGCTTGCCGGGGTTGGTCATGGATGGGTGACCGTCTTTACATACCGAGACTCCTGCTTGTCTCGGAAAACACGATAATCCGTTGGTTCCAGCCCGTGGTTGGTTGGTTCCGTTGGTCATTCGTGGACCTTTGACAGTCGGTCAGACAGTCTTTGGCAGTCAGTCGGGTTTTCAGAAGTCCGAAAGTCTGACAGCCAGTCATATCAAGGGGTATCGGATTACCCAGTTACTGAAAAGAAAGAAAGTAAGAAAAAAACATTTATTTGTCAGAGAAACACGTGCATACAAAAAGATCTAGAGCCAAAGTCAAAGTCAAATTATTTATTTCAAATAGGCACATAAAAAGCACTTTTGAACGTCAAAATTTACAAAAAAATTGAATTGATTCTAGTCGCCCCTTCCAAAAGGTAGTTTTGTATGGAGAAGAATGGGCAAGAAACTCCACCGTTACTCTTTTAAAATGATTAACAATATTTTGTATAGGTTCATTAATTACACAATTATATGTGAAGACGATGCACCTAGAATAAAATTACTATAGTACCAAAATAGGTAAAAAATTAAATAAAAATGAAGCAATGACAGATAAATTAATTATGTGATAGATACATGATACTTACATATTTACAAACATTTTAAAAGTATACGTTTTCCTAAAAAAAAGTAGGTAAACAAAAAATAAAACAAAATAGATACAATTACGATCACAAAACACAACGCACGCTGCTGGTTTGTGAAGGTCAGATAGGCAGTCGCTCCATGTAAATTACTGGTATTCAGCTACATCCCGTCTAACCAACTGGAAGCCGACCCCACCATAGTTGGGATAGGCTGGGCAGACTGATTGTACAGCTGGATTCATTTACGTAAGTTCAATTTATTTCACAAGATTGTATGCTATTATGGACCAGGAAGGTTTGACCATTTTATTTCATTAGGCTAGTGCTTACAACATGTGAGGAGTTTCTACATTACATAATTGTATCCATCACTCTTTTTTCCAATAAAACTCGTCCAGACTACGGAACTTGTTAGTCCAGCTTGACCGACGTATTTACGTACAAAACGTGGCCAGACGTGACGTGACTGGCGCGGGATTTACAAATATCGACAGTTTAACTCGGACAAATATCTATTAACACCATAACTCTTCAACACAGCATTTCCTTTTGCTCTTATTGCATAATCCGGGAAGTTTGTAAGTGTATTGTGAGAACAACTAAGTATTTCAAAGTTTTATTTTTTTGACGACATTACGAGTATGGTTTCTCTAGAGACACTAAAGTGGCACTTTTAGGGTTCCGTACCTCAAAAGGAAAAAATGGAACCCTTATAGGATCACTCGTGTGTCTGTCAATCTGTCTGTCCATACGATTTCGTCCGTCTCCGAATGTCCTGGACCTGGAATTTCTGTGACCCAAACACGGATGTGTAACATACTCGTAAACAAAACATTGGGGGCAAATAAGAAAAATAAAAATAAAAGTTATGCAAACTGTACCATGTGTCATATCAAATGAAAGGGCTTGTTGTGAGGGTCTCAAATATATTTTCTTAATAATTTTAAAATAAATAGTTTCAAAGTTATTTAAGAAAATATATGTAAATTGACCATTCCCCCCAAGTCAAGAAAATAGAGAAAATAGTTCTTTATTTATAGATTACAGGAAAACCTATACGAAGTCTATGGTGTTAAAATAACTAGAAACTACTAACATGACAGTTGGAATGTATGGGAGAACATGTTTCAACTAGAATGTTAAGTTTATTCTTGGGATAAATTATCTTGGGATAAAAAAATTCATTGTACGGAACCCTCACCACGCAAGTCCAACTCGCATTTGTCGGTCGGTTTTTTAGATTGGAGACAGTTCCGACATTCCAGCATAGTACAAGTCTGCCGGGGTCGCGGGAAGGTACAAAAGGGTTACCGAGGCCCCTGGCAGCACGGGCAACGAATGGGACACGGGTGGGTTGTAGTCAGTAAGAGTCTGATACAGCCTCCCGGTCCGCCCAGAGCGGGAGAAGTTATTTGATAATTTTCCATCCAAAAAGAAAAGCATAGTACAAGTAATGAGTATTTTATCACATCACCGGCGTATCTGCCGATTAATGTCCACTGCCAAACAGGAACCTCCCAATGAACACCACAAACTGTCAAAGGTGAAAAGCCAAGCCAAACAAACATTTCTCACCAACAGCTCCAATCCACATCCGTCTTAAAACATTCTATATTCAAATAAAGTTCGTCGAATAAAAACAATCAACAACCAATCCGAGATGCGCAAAGAATAGCCAATCACCGATTACCGCAAAACGGAGGCAAACATCAATATCTTTCAAGTGATTGCTACTTGACGCATTGAATTATTAAAAACTCCTATATAAACCAGTAGGTACGTCCGATGCAAGCGTTATCTGTCATTGGAGACGGGAAATAAATAGTTGATCGTTCAGAAACAATGAGTGCTGAATTAAACATGTTATTGTAGATTGAAGACGGCTTAAAAGCGTATTACTTTTAGTGTCCTGTCAATGTGTACGATGAGAGATGTTTTAGTAATTATTTTCTTTGTTGGTTTCTTTTTGGTACGACGTTATAAAAAGCTACACG
Source organism: Atethmia centrago (assembly GCA_905333075.3). Taxonomy (NCBI): domain Eukaryota; kingdom Metazoa; phylum Arthropoda; class Insecta; order Lepidoptera; family Noctuidae; genus Atethmia; species Atethmia centrago. Next base: position 10,551,051 of record HG995377.1, on the reverse strand, counting down.
TTTTTAACATCTTCCAAGAAGTTATTTGCAGTTACGGTTTTTAGCCTCCCTACACAATATCTAAGTAAGCTCTGACTTATAACTTCTTTTATTTGTGTGTAAGAACCTGTTTCACTAACTAATGCATGACTAGTTTTTTTATTCATGGCACATTTTGGCAAGACGATTATGGCTAAATTCTACCATTTTTTGAAGATACTTCCGTCTAACTTCTGCGATTCTCAGGGAAGTAAAATTTTCGCGATATGGAGTTTACAGTTATTAAACAAATAGTCATCACCTCTTATTCTAGATCCTCCATTGACTAAGATAGGAATTACCTGGTTCATCTATAAAAGTTTTTGTGCATGATGTCTTTAAAAAAATCATCTATGTGGCCTTTTAAGCGTCCACTTCCATGATAGACTTTTACAAAACATACCTATAATGGCTTGTAAACTTTAATTGTGTGTCTAATTGGGTGACTATGAGATGGGATTCTACCCGGTGAACTACCGGGTAAATTCAAATTTGGGTAAATACCGGGTAATTGCCCGGGTAAATATCCAGATGATGGGTATTTATTTAAGGACATTTTTGGATATTTTATAAGGACGACGTTATTCAATCTTATTTGTAATAACGTTTCAGGTTGATGAGGGCAGCAAAGCGGGAAACTGTTAATATGTCAGCCATTATTTGGATGCTACGCGATGGCATTTGTCAGTTAATTGTACCAATGAAGGGCACCGAGGAGTTTGACACCAGGGCGGTGCCACTTAGAAGTTGGCTGTTGGCTTCACTGTGCTGACAGATCTCTTTATGTGAATAAATAAGCAATTTTATGTCAGATATGTGTTAAATTGTTATTTTAAACTTTATAAAAATGGATAAAAATAGTATTATTAAAAATAGACGAATTTATAAAGAGGCAGTAAAATTTTCTGACACTAAATCCAAGTTACACTGACAGCAATGACGTGACAGATAACATCAGCCCAGTCTAATCAAGAGACATGTTGAGCTCTAATTGTTTTTGCCCTCATTCGCAAATCTATGATATAATATTTTAGTATTTAGCGATTGCCTATCGGACCTATACAACCCAGCTACTTGGTAACAGGATACTCCTTGGTAAGACTGGTTGGCATGCGTATGATGTTTTATGTAATTAAAAAAAAACTAACTAACTATAGGTCTTACCTTGCCTAACCTATCGGGGATTACAAGCGGGATAATATGTTGTTATATGTATAATGGCCGCATTGACAAATTAGGTACAGGGCCAGGGAACATTGCACAATGCTAAGTGGAACCGACTAACTACGGAAAGGGCAGCTAAAATTTCGTACGTGTCATACGTCATCATCGTGATCATTTCAGCCAAAAGACGTCCAATGCTGGAGATACCCTCGATAGATACTTCTCGCATCCAGCGGATTCCAGTGGTATTCACAAGGTCATCAGTCCACGCGGTCTTCCAGTACATGGTCACCATTCCAAAAGCTTTCGGCCCTATCGGCCATCTGTTCTGCAAAATATATATTTAGAATATGCCACTTAAATTTGGCTACTTTTCGGGCAATGTCGTTTGTTATGCCTGATTCGATCACAAATCCAAGTATAGCCCTTTCCATTCGTCCACTAAGGCTGATGCCTGCCGGGTTCACGTCGAAGTCTAAAAGGGTCACCGAGGCTCCTGGCAATACAGGCAACGGAAGGCACATGGGTGGGTTTTAGTCAGTAAGAGTCTGACACAACCTCCCGATCCGCCCAAAGCGGGCGAAGTTATTTGAAAATTTCCCACCCAAAAAAAAAAGAAACTCTCTGTTTGCATCAACCTTGAGCTTAGCATGTAACGAAATAATGCATGAAACAAAGTGCCAATGCGGTCAATACGGCCATTATACCTATAACTACATATTATCCCGCTTGTAATCCCCGAAAGGTCAGGCAGGGTAAGACCTATAGTTAGTTAGTTTTTTTTTTTAATTACATAAAACGTCATACGCATGCCAACCAGTCTTACCAAGGAGTATCCTGTTACCAAGTAGCTGGGTTGTATAGGTCCGATAGGCAGACGCTAAATACTAAATTATATCATAGATTTGCGAATGAGGGCAAAAACAATTAGAGCTCAACATGTCTCTTGATTAGACTGGGCTGATGTTATCTGTCACGTCATTGCTGTCAGTGTAACTTGGATTTAGTGTCAGAAAATTTTAGTGCCTTTTCATAAATTCGTCTATTTTTAATAATACCATTTTATCCATTTTTATAGAGTTTAAAATAACAATTCACATCAATAGAAAATCAATTTAATATCGTCGAAGTTCGAGAAATACAAGCACACGTACATGAACACCTCTTAAATTAACATTTCTGTTATTAAATATATTTTTACCCATGGTTTGGGTATTCACCCGGGTAAATAACCGATATTTACCTGAATGGGAATCTTCCTGGATAATATTTTCCCTGTCCATCGCCAATCTCAGTGGAATGACAGTTTGATGTGCCAAAACAAATGAGTAACTACACTTAAATGACGTTCAATTACCACAGATACGAAATTAATTTCCAAATTGCACCCAACGCGAAATCACTTGTTTATGAGTAATCGAATAAATCTTTGGTTGCATCAGTACGGGAACTCACAAAATCGTAAATCTTTTATAAAAGTTACGTTTGGCATAAAATGCAAATAACATCTCTATATTTGTCCGGCTTTTGACAGCTTAAAAATGTTAAAGAAAAAAATACAGATGAATGGGCAGGCTGTTATCCGATGATAATCGAGACGATTTCCTTTTTTATGTGCAAATTAATCGATAAATGTCACAATATTATTATGTACCTAAGTAATTTTTATTAATTATGGTCGTTGAAATGGTTAGCAAAAAAATTAAAGTTCAAACACGTTAATGACGTTGGTCTGTCATTATAAATCGCTCTGCTAAAATATCTTGGAGTTTAGTTGATGTAACAGTAGATAAAAGATGATAGATATTGGTGCCGATTCCCTTGTTCACAAACTAAATTAAATTTAAGTTCAGTGCATCTTTTTCTTTCTATTTCATTAAGAAAAGGACAGCAGATAAATTTTAGTTTAGTCCTGTCAAATTAATCAGCGCTTGACGTAAATTGACGTAATTTTAGTAGGCAAGTTTTTAATCACGTCTAAACTTGTATGGAGTAGTGACAGGCGCTGATTAATTTGACAGGACTAAACTAAAATTTATCTTCTGTCCTTTTCTTAATGAAATAGAAAGAAAAAGATGCACTGAACTTAAATTTAGTTTAGTTTGTGAACAAGGGAATCGGCGCCAATATTCAAGTACCGGTTTCACGTTTGTTCTATTGATATGAATCTAGTAAATGCCAAGATGGCGTTAAGGGGAAGGGGCTTGTGGCTAAATAATAACAGCTGCATGGCTCGATTGAAGGTTAAGCTACGGTTGCCGCGGTCGGTTGGTGGATTGGTGACCATCCTTTACATATCGAGGCCCCTCGTGCTTCAGAAAACACGTTAAACCGTTGGTCCCAGCTGTCATTCGTAGATCTTTGACATAGGCAATCAGAATCCCAAAAGGCTGTCAACCAGTCTTACCAAGGGGTATCGTGTTACCCAGTAACTGGGTTAGGAAGCAGTCGCTCCATGTAAAATATTGGTATTCAGCTGCAGCCGGTTCCACTGGCAGTCGACCCCGAACATAGTTAGGAAAAGGCTAAGCAGATTGACCTAGATGGCGTTGGTTAGGAGCAATTTTTCTTTTTTAACACTCTCTGATGTGTTTAGTTACAGTTTTACCCATATACATATACATAATCAGCCTATAACATTCCCACTGCTGGGACACAGGCCTCCTCTCTGTGAGAGGGAGTGGGCCATAATCCACCACGCGGGCCCAGTGCGGGTTGGTAGATGTCACATGTCTTCGAATTTTTTGCTCTACCCACACTGTAATGAAAAGCATTAGGGAAAGAGACAGAGAAATAAAATACGTTAATTTCCCGTAAACATGACGCAAAGAAGGAACATAAATACTAAAAAGAACAAGTTGGGGGAAATATGCGTCACAACCACGCAAAACGGCCATCGCTCAGCAAAATGCTGGAACCCTATGCGAGACAGAGCCCCAGCGCTGGTTTTCAGCGACAACCGGCGTTGACATGATGACGTCAACGGAGGGAGTGTTAGAAATTGATGAATGAGATTTGCTTCATCTGTTTCTTTAAGAGTTTACTATTGACTAATGTGCTGTAACACCATAAACGTAATAGGGAATATGTATGTAATTATTTTTTTTCACTATGTCAATAATAGACAGGAATATAAACCCAAGAAAAGTATTAAAAGTTAATCTCAACTAGTTACTGCTTGTTGCTCAAAAAAAAAATAAGAAACTCCACCAATTTTCTACTACAGTTCAAACGACCGTGTCTATCGCGGGCATGATGTGACGTCATTTGCCACAAAAGTTCTTTGTTTATATCTGTTGTTAGCCCAAATCATATAAATTAAATTATTTGTTGTGCTTTATTCAAGCAGAAATCGCACTTACTTACCTTAGTGAGATTTCAAGCACTTTCCTAAGAATAGATTTTTATTAACATAGTTTCTTTCGTCACTTCCGGCATTCTCGAAGACGACTCGTTTTGAGTTTGCGTTTCGTTCCAACAACAAAAAACAACTTAAATGAATGAATTGTAAAATAAGTAATGCCTTAAAAAATGTAAAAAAAAATAGGAATTTGTTTCTTGACTCCTACACAATGTATATATAAATAATGGATAAGTTTTGAATTACTTGTATATTCCCTATTCAACATAGTTTCAGAAAGGCAATAGCTACCCCAACTTCCATTACCATTCCGCAATAATATAATTTTATTATACATATAAACTGGAAAAACATAAAATACTCCAGGTACTACTAAAACTTTATGCTACCATCTAAATAAGTACTTTAAATGCTATATCAATAAAAGTGGTGATCACAACAACGTTCGCAATACAATTTAGCATGGCATACGAGTTTGGGACAACTATTTGTGCCATTAGACAAATTGGACGTAACTTTGACGTATGATAGCCGAAGTATTGGTCGAACTAAAAAGATGGACAAGTGCGAGTTAAACACGCGTGGTGAGGGTTCCGTTCAATGAATATGTTATCTACCATGTTTTTTATCCCAAGATAATTTATCCTAAGAATAAACTTCTTCTTGACATTTGAAAAACAAGTTCTTCCATAGGAATGTATGGGAGAACTTGTTTTTCAAATGCAAGTTCACCTTACATTTGCAGTTACTTCACTGCAAATGTAAGTTTGTACCCACAATATTGAGAGATTTACCATGTTATTTAATATCAGAGAACTCTTATAGGTTTTCCTGTAATTTATAAGTAAAGAACAACTTTGTGCCCTTTGGCGTCGAGACCCTCGGTCCGTGGGGTCCCAGTGCGCATAAGTTATTTGCGGAAATCGCGAAACGTCTAGTTGATGTAACTGGTGACCGAAAAGCTGGCGGCTTTCTCGTTCAACGCATCAGCATTGCAATTCAGCGAGGAAATGCCGCCAGCATCCTCGGTACAATGCCCCGAGGGCCTTTTTTAGGCTTAACTTAGTTTTTAATTTAATTTAGATAATGTTAATAATCATCTTGTAATTTGGTTATGTAAATAAATAAATTTATAGTAAAGAACTATTTTCTATATATTTTTTTTTAATTTTTGGCTCAGTAGTTTGGGAGATATTGGGGGGATTGGATTAAATAACTTTAAAATTATTTATTTCAAAATTATATAAAAATATATATGAAACCCTCACAACAAACCATTTGATATGTGATATGTAACCATTTGATATGTCACACGGTATACTTTTCGCAAAACTGTTTTTTTTAATTTTCTAATCTGCCCCCCAAAAGTGACCCTCATAATCAAAAATTTATTTATGTTAAGCGTCCGTATTTGGGTCACAGAAATACACATGTGTACCAAATTACAACTAAATCGGTCCAGTAGATTCGGAGCACATCGGCTGTGACTGACGGACCGGGGTAGATTTTCATTTTATGATTTATTTTGACAATTTTTGTGAGAAATTTTATTTTCCATCAAAAATTGAAAATAAGCTACTAAATTACGATCTTCTTTAAAAAACAAAGGTTATTGTATATGTAAATTGTGATTTTAATACCCCATTCACGAGAAAAATCGATAAATAGAAATATTATGTTGAAGTGAATGATAATGTGTAGTAGTAAATGACACAATACGTTGAACTCAATGACAAAGTGTTGAAGCTAATGATGCAAATAAAACATACTAAGTATAATCAGCTTTTATTGATGATGAATCACAAGATAAACATAAAAAATATGAATCGAAAAAAAAAAAAAGATTTTAGAACAAAGAAAAATAAACAGTCTCTATAAAATAATCAGTCTCAGACTTTGAAATTGTTTAACTCGAAGTATAAATCACGAAAAACTTCGATGTTTATTAACAAACTAAACTACCTATATTATACGAATGAACTTCTAATAACAATATTTTTTTAACTTAAAACAATCTTTGATCATTTAAACAAGAATCCTGCTAAGAATAATGTAATTACAATCAGTCTACTAAAAACTGTGATCATTGAAACAAAAAGATTTTAGAACAAAGAAAAATAAACAGTCTCTATAAAATAATCAGTCTCAGACTTTGAAATTGTTTAACTCGAAGTATAAATCACGAAAAACTTCGATGTTTATTAACAAACTAAACTACCTATATTATACGAATGAACTTCTAATAACAATATTTTTTTAACTTAAAACAATCTTTGATCATTTAAACAAGAATCCTGCTAAGAATAATGTAATTACAATCAGTCTACTAAAAACTGTGATCATTGAAACAAAAAGCCTCTCCGCAATAATTTACTTAAAAAATTATCGGTCTTTATTACACTATTATTTAAATATTTTTCCTTTTTTAACTTAAAGTTTAATAAAACAATCTGTGTTGATTTTAACAAAAAAACAAAATAAATCAATTACACTTACAAAATATTCAGTCTTCACATTAGTAAATATTTTCGATTAAAATTATTTATAGACATTTTGACATGATTTAGATGTAGAAGGTCGGTTCATATAATGCAAGTTCAATTCATTTTGATTTTTGTAAGTTATATCTTCTAATACGACAATTTTCTTGTTGCTCTTATTTCTTTTAGGTGCAGTTCCGGCTAACGTCACTACATTTTCTGAACTATAATCATCATTTTTAACATTTTGTAAAATTTCGTAAAATCCTAGGTGTTTGCCGTGTACGCAACGCTCATCAATATTGCAAAAGAAACAACTTACTTTTCTAAGAGTAATTTTTGTGGAGAACAAATCCCAAAGTACCTGGTGCACAGAAAGGGTGCCTCTAAATGGCTTAAGATTCTTTGGAATTAAATTTTCTTTTTCTTTAATAGCATTTTCCGTTACATTTATAATAATTATGTTTTCTACGTTCTCTTTTATTACTTTATAAAATGTTTCGAAATCACCAATATCTCGTCCGTAGTTAATTATTTTATCTGCAGTTCTTTTTAAAACCGCTCCTACACCATCAGGGGCACCCTTTCCATGCCCCGCCTCTGTATAATTCCAAGTAATTCTGGAAACATATTCAAAATCAGTTCGAATCTGTGATATTACATAAAACATGTATTTGCTTCGATACTGTGACACGGGTGAGTCTGACAAGAAATGTAGCGTCGTGATAAAGGGATTGCTTTCCATAGCTTGTTTTATCAATGGAATTAAATGTGCCCAAATAGCTGCCACATCGTGACGAACACATTTACTGATAGTGCATACCGATATTGGTCGAACTGCTCCTAAAGAAAAATCGTGAGTGTAAATTACTGAGGTATGCAAAGAAACTTGTTGTCTGCTTCCTCCAAAATGAAATGTCGTTTTACTTCTTCAGCATATTTAAGGGAGTAATTTTCGGAGAAATCTACGTGAATAATGGCTTCTGATACTGTCAAATTTTCTTTTAAATGTTTTATTGTTTTATATTGAGCTTCAATGTTATGGATATGTAAGAGAAAAGGTTTTATAACAGATTCTAATTCTTTGATAGCTTCTAATGGATTTGTTGTTATTCGATCTTTAACTGTTAGTACTCTTTTCTGTTTAAGCCCCTTTTTTGTTACTACCTCTTTGGTTGCTTTTCTCCACTTAAAATAAGTCAAATCAGAGTCATTCGAAAACTCTTTTTAGTTAATATTTTTATTTTTACAAGAAGAACACTCTCTTAGTAAACACGCTGGGTTCCTGGGTTCACAACATAAATCTGAGACTAAGTCATGTGAGTTTTTTTCTCCTATAATATTCGCATTACTTAAAGCTTTAATTAATAACTCTATATTGGTGTGTTGAGTACACAAACATGTCTCTCTTGCTGTAAGTTTGGGATAAAGTACCCAAAATGGTCGGTGTTTTGTAAAAAACGAAAAACTTACTTTACTAACATTTGTTTCAGCTATAAATTTTTTGTGTAAATCTTTCAGTGGAGCTGTAAGATATCTTTTTTGCTTACGCGTTTTGTTTCTAGTGATAAATTCTTTCTTACCAGCACAGAGAGTACTAACAGCGTCATCATTGTAAAAATTTTCAATTGATTCTATCACTTGTTTTCGAAGTAAGCGAAATTTCGTATCTTTTCTAGACCGCAAATTTGAAATAGCATTAGTATTTATGCGTTTTTTCTGTTGAGCTAAGTTTTGACCGTTACCTTCAGTCTTATTATCAGATAAGTGACTCTCGTTGAACATTGCTTTCAGTCTTAATATTTTCATTCTTTGGTTCTTATTAATTTTCTGTAGATTTTTTATAATGGTTGTCAATCGTATTCTTTTCTTCAATTCTTGATATCGTACCATCCTTTTTGCTTTTTTTATGTCTTCTTTTGTGAATAAGCCAATGGGATCGTCTGTGGGTTGGGCGATATTTTCAGAAATTTTATCAGCTTCAACATGAATTACGTTTGGAATTCTTGAAGATACCTGTTCAAGCTTACGCTGTCTATATTTCTTCGAATTTTCCTTCCATTGTTTACGCAATTTTCTCTGTTCACGTGGACTTTTCTCTGTGATGGGAATTTGTTTCTTTTCTTCTTTTCGTTTTCTGTACTTAGCACGCTGTTTTTCTTTTTCTAAGGCATATAATTCTGGGTCGTTTTTTATTTCTAAGTACTTGCGTCTTTTGCACAGCCTTTGAAGGGCCAAACGCTCTGCTTTCGTTTTAGCCATACCTGTTTAATAAAATAAATTATAAACAAATTAATAAGTTTTAAAACGTAAATTAATCTATATTATATAAAACTCTCCGTTACTGGGTAACTGACTGACTGACTGATTGACTGACTCACAGAGAACGCATAACCGAAACTACTGGTCGTAGAGAACTGAAATTAGTTTCACTAAGAAAGGGTTTCCCGAAATTCCCACGGGAACGGGAAAAAACGGGATTTCAAAAAAAAGAGCTCGGGCGAAGCCGCTGGCAGAAGCTAGTACTTAATAACTTTTTAGTCAGTAATCCACAATTTAATTATATACAATTAAATTGTGGATTATAAATAATATTGATTTAAAATTATCCAATTTGTTGCTTCTAAATCATTAATCTCGACAATACATCATTCAACACAACAAAAATTTCATTTTCCTCAAAAATAATCATTCACCTCATCAAGAATTACACAGTGAATGATGTTACGATAAATGACGAAACGTTACAAAACAAGTTACAACGTGACGAATTAGACGAAGACCTAGACAATTATTATACTCTTCAGTCAGTACACAATACTTAGTATCTATGATCCCTCATTTTCTAAATCAAGAAAAATAACTTACCAGAAATATGTCCAGTCGTTTAATGATGAAATTTTCTGACAAACTTATATAAAATCTCTTTAAAACGTAATTTCACAGTCGACACGTGCAGCTTGGTGGACAAATCAACGACGACTGAGGGGCCGCGCGGGGTAAGGCCCCCGGAATGCGTTCGGATACTTGAATTTAGTTCTTTTGATCGACAAAATTTATCAAACAAAAATCGCGGAAGTTAATGATGAAATCTTTGTGACAAAATTTTAAATAGTTAAATAATAACATAAGGGGTAAATTCCGATGTAACTAATATAGTAATTGTTCAGTATACACTATAATTTTTACATATGGGGTGAAATTAAACAAAATTTAGGCAAGAACTTTGAGTATTCATGAGATCAATAAGTGTAGTGTAGAAAATAACGGAGAGGTAAATGATTTCCAGGATAGTTTTTTGTAAGTTTAAATATTTTATCATACTTATATTATGATTTTATTTATTACTAGTTACAAAAAAAAAATACAAATTATAAACTGAAGTAAATTTTACGCAATGCTTAATGGATATTTAAGCCTTATTGTGGAAGAACAGCAAAAAAATGCTATTTTGAAAATCTACCCACCGCACAGACACACGAGTGATCCTATAAGGTTCCGTTTCTCACCGTTTCCAACTCAATTTTGAGCAAATAAGTAATTGCTACATATTTTACTTTGTGAGGTACGGAACCCAAAAAGGAGACTGCCCCAAACGAATCTATATGAGTCGAATGGCAGTTTTGATTACAAAGTGTGATTGAAATGTTCTTAAGTAAAAAGAGAAAACAGAAGAAACCCCGAAATAGGATCAGATTATCTCAGCCTCCATCATTCACCGTTTGGAAATTAAGACGCTGAAAATACCTAAACCGCGGTCACTGTCAGATTGCATAGAAAAGAAAGAGAAGCGCGATAACACAAAGCTTATAATTTATTGCAAAATATGAAGCAATTACTTATTTGCTCAAAATTGAGTTGAGTAATCGAAAATAAAAAACAACCAAGTTCTGCATTCAAATAAGACGTTTTTGATATTAATTAAATAAGTAACCTATGTTGATATTTAATACAGATATTTTGGATTAGAACCCAAGGTAAGAGGTTAGTTTAACGTTAGTTTGTACAGAGATTTTTTTTCAAAACATGTTTTGATAACAACCAAGTTCTGGGAAATATGTTCAAAATTAACATATATTTTTTCCGCTACCACAAACTATACAGATTTGGCTATTTTTTTTCTTAAGAGAAGCCTATTTTGGTCAATTGGGTCTTGTCAGCGCCTTAACATACGCCTGTATTCCCCGAAAGGGTAGGCAGAGGTGTACCTATAGTACACCAACATTTTGCCGGTTATGTTTTTAAGTCCCATGTATAATAGGGGGGGGCCTATTGCCATCAACAACAGAGAATTTTTAAAAGCTTTCTTGAACGTACTCTCTCATAAATAAAAATAAATGTTATATCTTTTTAAAGGAGTGAAATTTCAAAAAAATACTTACTTGTAAGAACAAAGTTTCCATCTATACCAGTGTTGTTGTTATTTAGTCGGAATGAAATAAAATGATAGTATATTGACACCATCTTTGAAAACTCAAAAAACTATTAATCAATTCTAAATAATAACATCAGAGCTTTATTTCCCGAAGGATTAATGCGTACTTCTAAGGGGTGTCTATGCGTTCTAGTTTAACATACATTTTTTGCATAATTTACTTGCATTATATCAAGGCGTAATAACAGATTTAAAAGTCACTAAAATCATAAACCTGCGCCTTAAATCATTAAATTGATTTTAGCCTAGAAAACATTATTACAACATAGCATAACATCACGCCGTGTTTCTCCGACGGGTTGGGCAGAGGTGTACCTGTAGTACACCCACATTTCGCCAGTTATGTTTAATTCCCATCCGAGCCTATTGCCATCAAACGGGCACAAATCCAGATTCCGGGCTGCTACTAAGAAATTCCAGATGTAAAAACCCAATAACACTTTGCCCGACCCGGGAATCGAACTCAACACCTCATGTTGTAGCGACCACTTGCCCAACAAGGCACCTTTTGGAAACAGCTACTCAACATTTTTTTATTCAAGCAAAAATCAAAGTCCCCCGCAATGTTATCAAGACTGCTTATCCAAATAACTGTCCAGGCTATTCCAAACCCATTATAGATAAGAACGGAAATTATTTAATCCCCACGCAAGCGTACAAGGGTCCCATCATAGCCAACACCGTGCGCGATAGATCGGCCTCGTACACTTTTGATGGGAGCCCGTCGTGCTTGCCCTCTCCATTATTTTCCCGTCAGTGATTAAATAAATAGTCCCGCAGCAAATACAGGTACAAAGTTATTTCGTAATTACGTGGCTTTATTGCCTATACAGGTCCCAGGAATGTTTTGGAGTGGTCCGTTCTAAGCTAGGTAACCTAGGGTTAACATTCTGTACGTAATCGGGTTTTATTAATCTATTAATGTATCATAGTGCTTTTTCGTTGCTGCGCGCGTGGGACTGTTATCTTAATAACTTAATTAAGTATGCCAACAACAAATAAACCTTTTTTAAATAAGAAAATGAAGAACTACTCGTATCTCGCACCAAAAATCTGGCACTAAAGCCGCTTAGTTTAAAATAATCTAAACTAATGTTACGACGAGAAAAGACTTGATTTTTGTGTTTGTTTATTGAGCTTTCACGCTCAAACTGCTGAACGGATTTGGATGAAATTTGGCACACGGGTAGACTATGATTTGGGTTAGGATATAGAGTTCTTTTTATCCCGATATTCCTATGGGATCGAGACTTATGCGGGTGAAACCGCGGGGCGCGGTAACAAAAAGTAAAATATAGTATTTAACAATTACCGCTGTTGTAACCATGTTTTTGATAATTTTACCTTTTTTATATCTGCTGCCATTTTTACTTTGACCATTTTTTTATTATGAATATTTTTTAGTGACTTAAATAACTTATCAAATGAAATCGACAATTGTACTGTCTCTAATAAAACTGAGAAAACTGTCATAAATTAATTAATCTCCTTTTCGCCCAGCAAACGTTTGACTGTACTCACGCAAAACATTCGTAGCATAAATTGTAATCCCGGGACTTGAATTATTACCATCTAGGTTAAAAATTGAATATGACATAATATTCAATTTTTAACCTAGATGTACTCGGTTAAGTTCTTTTTTATAGCCATGTAAATAGCTGTAACATGAACAGCTTTAATTGAAGTCCGAAACGTTGCGAGTAAATTAAAAAAAAACTAGACGGCTAATGTCACTCATTTTCAATTTAAAAGTACTATAATACAATACACATCTATATAAAATTCAAATTCAGAGTCTACGACTTGTACTTTTTTTAAAGTTTGTACTTGAATGTAAAATTTGGTTATTTTTGTACTAAAACAATAAAAAGTCGATGAAAAAATATCCACAGGGCATGAGAAGTGTTTAGGGTCTGAAAGGATAGCAGATGACCCCCCCAGTCGACCATTTCAATTTGGCACACGATGCACCAAACATCCCGTGTACATACTCACGCACACACACTCACAATACACGCTCCACTCAAATACCGACTTACTCACTCTCGTCTACACTGAACAACTCATTTAACGTTAGAGATTTAAAAAAAATACTGTTTATTAATAAATATTCTGTAAGATATAACAAAATTGTAAATGTTGGCTAAAATGTTTCCATTCTATATACCTACGTACAGCGCAGCGCAGCGCGTAGGTAAGGCGCTGTATATCGAGATACAGGTTGTTCACATAGTTCGGCTGCAGATACTTCCATTTTGTATTATTTTCATTAAAGCCTACACATTGTTTACGCAATATTGTTATAGAGGCATGAGGAACAGGGTGTAAAGTTCACTCATCATAGAAAAGGGAGGATCATCCGACCAGACGGGTATTGTGTCTGGTGGGCAACTGCCCGACGGTTGATGTCTGAAACTCTGCTTGTGCGATGCAGGAATTTGCGTGACACCAGTGTGTTGCGTAGTTCGCATGTGGCGATGTAGATGCCGCCACATGGTTGTTGTAATGTTAATATTTTTTGGTTCATCATTTCAGCCGAAAGACGTCCACTGCTGGACATAGGCCTCCCCCAAGCACCGCCACTTCGACCGGTTTTGTGCTTCCTGCATCCAGTGGATTCCTGCGGCCTTCACAAGGTCATCGGTCCACCTTGTAGGAGGCCTTCCAACGCTACGTCTTCCGCTACGCGGTCGCCATTCCAGAACCTTTCGGCCCCATCGGCCATCTGTTCTGCGAGCAATGTGCCCTGCCCACTGCCACTTAAGTTTGGCAATTCTTCGGGATATTTCGGTGACCTTGGTTCGCCTACGGATCTCTTCATTTCTGATTCGATCACATAGGGAAACTCCAAGCATAGCCCTCTCCATTGCCCTTTGAGTGACTTTTAGCTTTTTTATAAGGCCCATTGTAAGCGACCACGTATCAGTGCCATAGGTCATCACTGGCAACACGCACTGGTCAAAGACTTTCGTCTTGAGACACTGCGGTATGTGGGACGAGAAGATATTGCGTACCGGACGCTGCCCAGCCGAGTCGGATTCGACAATTGACCTCTTTCTTGAAGTTGGACCTACCTAACTGGATAGTTTGTCCTAGATAAACATACTCGTCCACAATTTCGAGCGTAGCGTCTCCGATTTTCATGAGAGTGGGTGTAACATGGGCATTTGACATGATCTTTGTCTTGTCCATGTTCATTTTAAGACCCACTCTTTCGGAAGCTCTACTGAGGTCATCGAGCATTGTACTGAGGTCCTCCATAGTCTCAGCCATGACAACTATATCGTCGGCAAACCGAAGGTGATTGATGTACTCGCCATTGATGTTGATGCCTAGCCCTTTCCAGTCCAGAACCTTGAAGACATCTTCCAGTGCAGCGGTGAACAGTTTCGGAGAGATAACGTCTCCCTGTCTCACACCTCGCTGCAGAAGGATAGGTCGAGGTCTGGTCCTGGAGTCGGACTGACATAATGGCGTTTTCGTACAGACACTTAAGCACCTCGATGTACCGATAGTCGATCTGGCACCGTTGAAGAGACTGCAATGTCTCGATCGAATCGAAGGCTTTTTCGTAGTCCACAAACGCTAAGCAGAGAGGCAGGTTATACTCCTCGGTCTTCTGTATAACCTGCCGCAGCGTATGTATGTGGTCTACAGTGCTAAAGCCTTTACGGAATCCAGCTTGTTCGGGAGGCTGGAAGTCGTCAAACCTGCGCGCGAGACGGTTCGTGATGACTCTTGTAAACAGCTTGTAGACATGGCTCAGAAGTGAGATGGGCCTATAATTCTTAAGGAGGGTATTGTCGCCCTTCTTAAAGAACAGTATCACCACACCTCTGTTCCATGCCTGTGGCGTTTTGCCCTCGAGTATAACGGAACCAAACAGCTTCTGGAGGGCCTTGAGAACGGGTTTTCCACCGGCCCTCAGAAGTTCAGCCGTAATTCCGTCGCCTTGTTGTTTTTGAGCTGCTTCAAAGCCATCCTAATCTCGTACAAGCTGACGTCCGGGATATCTTCGGTGTAGTGTCGGGTCAATCTAGCTCTTGGGTCGTTTGCCAGATTCATACCAGGGTTGCCTGTTGACGTGTATAACTGTCCATAGAAACTCTCGATCTCTCTCAACAGCTCATGTTTGGCGGATACGATCCTGCCATCATCGGTCTTCAGTTTCACAAGCTGGCTCTGCCCAATAGACAGATCTCTTGTAAAGACCTTGGAGCCTTTATTCCGCTCTATCGCGTCCTTAATGCGCTCTGTATTAAAGCAGCGAAGGTCGCTTTTTAAGGACTTAGAGATCCGTCTATTGAGCTGGCGGTACTTAAGCGCATCAACTGAAGACTGCAGGATCATCTCGCGCCTCTCCTCCATGAGCCGTATAGTAGGATCAGAGAGCTTCTTGTTTCTATTTGTACGACGGGTCTTGAAGATCTTAGACCCGACCGTATGGACAGTTTCCACGAACCCATCGTTATAATCGTCCACGGAGCTCCCTAGGCACTCGAAACGATTCTGAAGTTCGAGCTGAAAGCTCTCGGGGTTTTGGACTTGGATCGGTGCTGGGCGGAGCGGAGACTTCATCAGTCGAGATCTTTCCAGCTTGATATATAAAATCAATGTGCCTCTTACCATTCGGTGATCACTTCCGGTTTTCACCGCGTTGATCACAGAGACATCATTGAATACTTGCTTCTTCGTCGACATAATGTGGTCAATCTCATTTTTTGTTGCACCATCAGGGCTCTGCCAGGTCCACTTTCTGTGCTCACGTTTTCTGACGAAGGAGTTCATTATAAAGAGGCCTTCCTTCTCCATAAAACTGGCTAGTAGGTGGCCTCGGTGGTTCCGACGTCCAACTCCAAATTGCCCCACTCGCAGCTCATCACCGTTTCGTTTACCCAGTTTCGCGTTGAAGTCCCCCATGACAACGGTGAAGTGAGTTTTAGAGCCATGCATGGCTCTGGAAATATCCTCATACATGGTCTCCACTTCATCGTCGGGGTGTGACAAGGTCGGGGCGTAAACCTGCACGACCTTCAGCGAATATCTTTTGGATATTCTGAGTATAAGGTACGCCACCCTTCTCGACACACTCTCGATCGTCACCACGTTGCTCACAAGGTACTTGTGGACGATAAACCCGACACCACCTTGGGACTGTTGGTCGCCCTCCCGGAAATAGAGCAAGTTCCCGGATTTGAGGATTATCGAGTCCTCCCCCTCTCTTTGGACTTCAGAAAATCCTACTATACCCCATCGTAACCTGCTCAATTCTCCCTCGAGTTCGATGATCTTCTCGTCGGTCCGGAGTGTACGCGTGTTATATGTTGCCAGGTCTAGTTTTCGGTGGTTTTGGTAGCCGGATCTCTTCCGGGGATTCTTAGCACCCCTTGCCTCACCGTAGCCTTGACCGCTACCGTAGCCAAGGTTAGGCGGGCCGCCGGGTACTAGAGGCCGTATTATTTTAGTGCTTGTCATTTGGGAGGGGGGGGGGGGGTTGCCATAATCGCCACGCTTGGCAGGCGGGTTGGCGATTGCAGTATGGTGTTAATATGCATAGAGAACGCTGCTGCCCATTCTCTAGTAAGTCCCTTAGTCGCCTTTTACGACATCCACGGGAAGAAATGGGATGGTACTATTCTTTACGTCCGGCACCACACGGATAACGGATTTTTTGGTTCAGTTATTACTTATTTATATTTATTATTTAGAATGCATATGGAGTTTTAGGGTTTTCAAACATGGTATCATTATACCTATAATTTTATTTCGACAAAATAACAACAACATAATACTGTGGTATAGATGAAAAGTTTGTAACTAATTGCAACTTGCACGATTCTTACAAGAAAGTATTTTTTTTGAAGATTTGAAATTTTTTTCTCCTTTAAAAAGATTATAACATTTATGCGAGAGCACGTTCAAGCAAAGCTTTTAAAAAATCTCTAACAATGGTTTAATGCCCATAATAATTATTGATGAAAGAAACAAAAGATGCTGATTTCCGCCATGTCCCTATAGTTAGGTATGCCTATAAAGCTTCACAAGTATAAACTATTAAAACAAATCATTGTCACTTCACATGAAGCCATAAACTTTGTCACTTCAGTAATTATTGATAATAAACTCTATAATTCTATTCAATTTCCAAGCAATACTAAGTATAAACTGTTTTTCGAAAAAGCAATCAAATGTTTTGACAAATCCCATGCCACGTTATTCCTATTGTTATGGGCAAAAGTGTTTCAAAACCCAACCGGTCTATTGTGAAAAATCTCACCGTGTAAACTTAGGTGAAGTGCTAAGATCGGCAGGAATAGTACCTTCCCGCGATTGAATCTAATAAGATTCCATCGCGGGAAGGTACTAAAGGGTTACCGAGGCCCCTGGCAACACAGGCAACGGAAGAAATACGGTTGGGTTAGTCAGTAAGAGTCTGACACACCTTCCCGCTCCGGCCAGAGCGGGAGAAGTTATTTGATGATTTCCCACCCAAAAAAAAAGGTATTAGATTCCAAGGTTTCCTATCTTACCTATTTTTGCTTGGAACAAAGCGATGATGCAGGGGCATAGCTGCTGCTCCTATAATCTTATCAGTTGTTGAGGAAGTTAACAAATTCCGGACCATTTTATACTTGACGCATAGTGATAGTTCTGGTTCTTAAATTCCTTGAACCTTGCCTGCCTTGCTTACCTTCCTTGCTATATAAAAGGCTAGCTTCATCAATCTATCTAATCTTATCTATACACAAATACTCATGAGCCTGGCCTTTTTATCACAGTCCTACTGGTCAAAACTCGCGTTTATACTTAATTAGATTGCTCTATTCCGACTTACATTGGGTGTTTTTTTTAGAGGCGGAGAAGTTTAAATTGAGCGAAAACACAGAAAAAAGTTTTTAATATCAATGAAATTGGCTTTATTTGACAGATAATTTTATGGCATTAACGTTTGAATATTATTTTGGGCATGTGGCCGCTGCAGCCCGACATGACAGCTCATTTTTTTTTTAAACATTTGACAAACGACTAATTTCACGAAATGGACCTGTAACTGGCCACCTCGTTCGTGTGATTTGACGCCATTACATTATTTTCTCTGGGCCATGTAAAGTTGCATGTATACGCCGATAATCCAGAAACAATTGAGCACTTAGATACTAACTTTCGACGCATTATTGCCGAAATACAGCCGGATTCACGGTGAAGAGTGTGTGAAAATTTCAACTCCAGATTACGCCATGTACGTGCCAGTCGCGGCGGTCATATGCCCGAAATCATATTCAAACATAAATGCCATAAAATTATCTGTCAAATAAAGCCAATTTCGTGGATATTAAAAACATTATTCAGTGATATATTTTAAAGTTCTCCGCCTCTAAAAAACACCTATATAAAATGTTTGGGATACCAAACATTTTCTAAAGGACCTATTTATAAAGCATGCTAACGACGACAACGTCCACTTTTAGTATTAATAGAAGACAACCCAAGAATCCATGCCTATGGTTAATTGGCCTTGATAAAAAGCCTTTTGATTCATTTTCGAATGAAAAACTCAGATTGTTTCTCCTACTCCCTTGATTCCATCCAAAGGTTGTGTATAAAAGATCGCTTTTAGCGATCTTTTACAGACAGTTTTGTTATCCTATGTAAAATTTCTACTCTCTATCTGTAATTTTTATTGTGTACATAATAAAGAGTAAGTATTCTAAAAAACATAAATAATAAGATAT
Organism: Atethmia centrago; assembly: GCA_905333075.3. NCBI lineage: Eukaryota > Metazoa > Arthropoda > Insecta > Lepidoptera > Noctuidae > Atethmia > Atethmia centrago. The sequence continues at coordinate 10,531,860 of HG995377.1, read as the reverse complement.
TACATATTATGTAAGTTTGTAACATAGGGTGCATTACAACATGCTAGTTTATAATGTAATTACAACAATTTACAACCAGTAGCCGTTGTTGCATAATTACTAATTAGTTTAGATTGCAATTTCTATATTTCGTCCATCCTACCTATAAACGACGGAGGTAAACTCGAATATAAGTCACGATTTGTAAAGTGATGTGGTTGGGTCGATAATTTTGGATATCGATAGAATACCGATTTGTTAATGGATGGAAGCCAAATAAATTACGATATAATCTACTTCAAAATAAGAACTAAGTACCTACTTACCTTAGTTATTTTGTTCAATGTTGTTATTCGCGTTAAAACGTTGAAGTGAAGTGACTCATGCTCTACCGGACGAAGACGTTTCTTGAAATTTTTGAAGTACATGATAAGTACGATCATAGCTTTTTAAAATCGCTTTCTGAACATCGTTTTTTTATACCAGACTTGTCATCAATTTTCAGTTCTTAATAAAATTTAATATTGAACGAACGTGTCTGGATACGGAATCTATTACTATTTCTTCTTTTTAGAGCTAAATCTATTATTGCTAGAACAACAGACAGGTCATCCTCGTCGGAACTCATTTTTGAAAAGAGATTTTCATAACTAATACATTGCTTCAAAGAAAAACACTCTTTAGTTGCAGCGGACTGGCTATTTACTTAACATGTTTAGCTTACATGTCTAGCTAACATATTTTGTTAAGAAAATTGGCGTAGCGGACTCGGCTTTAGAATTCAATCTCATTCATTAAAAACGATTTCAAATTGCGGCAAATTATACAGTGCCGAATCGAAACCGCACCTAGCACTCTTGATCACTTTACTTGCTCTTGAATTCCTAGACTGAAAAAGTGCATGATCAGCAATAAAATTTATTCGGGACGTGGCGTTGCACGGGCATTTGTCTAAGCATGTATTTAAAAGTGTAGTCCTTTGATTGGCGGGGCTTTACCATCATTTTTTTTTTATCTGGGAAATATTCGAACTAGGAGAGACAAGCGTCAGTGATTACCGAATCGTTATAAAAAGACATTCATGAGTTTAGCTGACTTTTTTAAAACAACATTAATTTCTATCGACATGCAAAATAAACAGCACTACTCGTCCATGACGTCACATAGCATGAGCGGAGCAGGGGTCGGCGGTCGGCGGTCACTCGGCCCGCCATGCTAGATCCGTATCTTTGGCGCCATACACTCCATGCGCTATGCCCCACCACGATTCCCCACGATTTGCACAGATTGCGTTACAATTGCTCCAGTCAGCCATTTACTTAATTAACACCCGCGCCAATAATAACGAATTATTTGACTGTTTCCCTAGAACCGAAGTGCCTAGCTATCCATTAGTTCTACGAAATCATATTTCATATTGCTACTACGAAATATAGCCGTAATTTTGTTTAAATTAATTAGTCTGCACACCTACACTATCGTCTTAGTGTCTGAATTAATTGTATACCTACTAATTTAATAAGGTGTGAAAATCAATTCAATGGAGTTAATAGATAGATACTATATAATTTTAGCATGTCACAGTGTGTTATGTTATGAACCTAATAACGATATTTTATTGAAACACTATTTAGAAACTTTGTCAATGTTCTTAGATCACTGGTAACAAAAACAGTTTCTATAATTACCTACTTAAATATCTATTATCTACAACCATGCTATAAATCCTCTATAAAAGTTTCTGAAACAGCTTATTGCCAACGTTAAAACAACCAGTATCATAGTATCCATAAAATCATCCAAACGAGTGTTATAATGTTGTACTAAATTTCATTATGCAATTCCTTTTCAAAAAAAGAACATTGTCACGCACGCGCGTTTGACTACCACAGCGCCATAATGAAAAAAAAACTTATAGGTTATTCGAATTCACGTCGTACCCCGCCATTTTTGTTCGATATTACCTACTATTGCAAAACTGTATTACTTTGTTGTTTACTAAAAGAGTGATACAAGCTTTGATAACACACAACCAGATATTAATATACTTACATAGTTTGTTTGTATTAGATACCCAGCAATTAAACTTTCCATGAATTTACATACTTCTTACAATACTGAACAATGATTTCAGAACCTTTTATAGAGGATTCATATCATGTGTGTGTAGATAAAGTCTTGTATGCAACTGTACATAATTAGGTAATAGAACAGTTGCATAAATAACTATTAATAATAAAGTTCGTAATAGTATAATGGCAATCACTTAAGTTTATATCTGTAATTTTTATGGTTTACGTATTAGAGAGTATTCTATTCTATTATATTCAATTAAGTCGATTGTGTATAGAAACACATAATTAGAACTTTGGGACTGTCTGTTATAGCAATTCGTGTTCGTGATTAAATAAAGGCTCCTGCAGACAGGCGCGACGCGACACTAGTAGGACAATTTCTATGGAACTTCGTGGAAAGTGTCACGCTGCACGTCACGCTGCCTATCGCGCCCGCGATATCGCGCCAGTCTGCATAAGCCTTAGCTCAATTTAGTTTATAGTCTCACTAATCAACAAATACTTACTTAATAAATCTGTTTTCTTTCGTAACTTATAAACTATTAATAATAATAGAAGTTTAAAATACCTTCTACGTGGTATTTACGTAGGTACCTACTACCTACGCTTTTCTTTTATTTCAGCTATGATTAAAACTACGTCGAATCGTAAACCAAGCAGTAAATACGTATAAATTTGTAACCATTTCTGTGGTTATGATTTAAACCACCTTAATTGTACTGAAAATGAACGCCTACGTTTATATTGTAGCAAACAGTCGCGTCGTAGCAATGTGTTGCTGATACTTTATTTTAAGGAAAATGGTTTAACAATTTAAATGTTGATGTGTTTCGTCAAGAGGTTATTATCGAATTCGTATTTTGCCTTTTATTCGCGTACTCTCCGTGTCCTGAAATAAATATAATGATTTACATATTTTGCGGTACGAACAGCTCGTTTTAGTGAGATTTCATGCAAATACGTTCCCTAATTGCTCTGTTGTAGCCTGAATAAAAATTGCCTGTGTTAAGTATAATTCATTTTCCCTGTTTTTAATATAGGTAATGTTTTCTTTTATAGAAATTCTATTTTCGTCTTTTTAATAATTTATAAGTTATTAGTCTACTTTTCAAATAGGCATCTACCCACGGTAAATTGTTTAGTTTACTTCTGTAAGGCACATTCACTTAAAATCTTTTCAAAGTTTCTCCATCCAACAAAGCCAACAGAAACGCTAACCGAATCATAACTTTTCCTTAGAAAAACAACTTGAATATAAAGTTTAATTAGTATAGAAACGTCAGCTATGATCCCGGCGCATTTCAAACAATGGTCTCATTACGGGATAGATACTGTCTACACGTTAGGCCGTAGTTATGTAGTCATTACTGTGCAATTTCTCTCCGTGCTACCAGGAATGACTTCTAATAATGCTCGCGCCGAGCAAAAAGCAAAAGATTCAACGACATAATCACACTAAAAGCATTGCTTGTTATGCTCAAAAAGTTACAAAGAGTCCTGTTTACCTGTTTGGATAAGGGCACCATTTGAATATTGTGTTTTGTGATTATTAAAGTTACAAGCGGGGTACTGGGAATTTTGATTTTTGTGGGGCGTGATTTATTTTTCGTTATAAATATTTTTGATATTAAGCAGATTAATTTGGTACGAAGTGCTGTTCGTAAAAAAACGTTTGGATGGATTAAAAGGAGGCCTATCAGGAGATATAATTAGATAATTATCTGCAACTTCAACGGTAATAATAATACCTAGGTACGTCATCAGTTATGTGGGCTCGTCGGAAAAGATTTCAAATAATATAGCTAGTTTAAAACGCTTGTCGCTCCCAGAATTTAAACTCTAGGTAGGTACATTAGAGAACACATTTATTTAAAACAAAACCAAGTAAAGTGGTTCTAGACTTTATTAGCGCAGTAATAGAAGGACATTGCATTTTATAATATGTTTCAAAAAAACATTGAGAACAGAAACAGTTGAACTCCTCCAAAACTGATCCAGTAAACTTTCAGTACACTTTCTCGGGAGTAACGCACGTCACACGAACTCCAAGGAATGCCTTTCATTAGACTCGCATACTTTCCACGTAGGTACCTGGCAATAAAGACTCACAAAATTTAAATGAAAATATTTGAGCGAATTTATGGCGACGTTGATTAAGAGAACCACATTTAACTCGTATTTGGTTCATCTCCTTTACTCCCATATCGCCACAAACCATGTAATCTAGAATAGCTCGTGCTGTGATAAAAATATTAGTCAGTCAACAGGGTAGCAGGGCCTAACTGCCCAGGGTCCGTCGGTGTGGTACCCGGGCGTAAAATTAAGATTAAGAAATAGACTGTCAAACAAGTACCTAAAGTCGAATTATTAATTCACGGAGTAATCTGACGTGACATAATAATTCGACTTTAGAGTGCTACAAAGATCTTTTTCATCCCATCTATTCGAAAAGAGCGATTTCTCGATAAGTGCGAGCAAAATGGGTTATTCCGGCGCACTCAATAACAGTGACGAAATTATTGTTGAATTTGGAACACTATTTAATTTAAAAGTTTGAATTTAAAAGTTCGCTTCGATAAAGTCCGGCCGTTGGTAAAAAAAGCGCGCCTGCCGACGCGGCATTGGTTAAACAAATAAAAACTAAAAAATACGTGGTAAATTCAACTTCTTATTCGTTTATTCATTACTTTTAGTCAAAATATTACAGGTAATTTTAATTTGATAGAAATATAAATTTTTAATTTGGTTATGTAGATAAATATTCGTCACTACTCTCATGATTTCGAAATATTAATAAGATTTGTAGTGATTTTAAATACTAAGTATAAAATTGAAAGTATGTGATTTGCTTCAAATAATTTTTGTATCAGGGTAGTCATAAAGTTTAAAAAGTTTTATCTAATTTTACAGTTACAGTAAAATTACTAGTTTTTTTAAGAGAACCGAATGGAAAACATGATTTATTTGGTGTGCCGCGTGGTTGATAAGTTAGTATTTATAGTTGATAAGTTAGTATAGTTCTCTTCAAGCCTCGGAAACTAAAGATTGTCTTCAAGAAGTCTAGTCTCTTCTGATATTATATTGTTAAATATATACAAAGTTTGTATGTGTGCAAGAATATAAATACAGAAGTATTCGTACTGACAAGGCGTTTTCATTTCACTACTAAAGCATCTCTTATTTATTTCTCATAGAGGGGATGAAAAGCAGAGTGTGCCACACGGTATCAAAATTATTTAACCTCGAGCGACGTACTTTGAATCTCTCGCTACGCTTAGGATTCTACTCAAGAATCCCACTCACCCGCAATACATTATTTTGGTCCCTTATGACACAATCTACTATTGCTGCCTCAATGACAGGGGCGTTGTTGTGAGGACACGGTGGAGCATACGGTGGAGGTCTGCCCGGCTTGGGCAGAGCACCGCCGTGTCCTCGTGGAGGCGATCGGCAGCAGAGATCTCTCGCGTCCAGCCCTGGTTCAGGCCATGGTACGGAGCGAGAGGGCATGAGCCGTCTGCGAAGCAGTAATGCTCGCGAAGGAGGAGGCGGGACGGTTGAGGGAAAGGCAAGTTTCGCGCCCTCTCGCCCCTAGCCGCCGTAGGAGACTTAGTCAGTAAGAGTCTGACACACCCTCCCGCTCCGCCCAGAGCGGGAGAAGTTATCTGATGATTTCCCACCCAAAAAAAAAAGGGCGTTGTTGTCAAATTGTCACATAAATTTTATTTAAAAAACAAGATGGCGTTGTTAGTTCCGATCCGATAGATCCTTGTACCGTTGTATGTATAATAGACAGAGACAACGCTTTATAATAAAGTTTTTCTAAAAGTCGACATGCCATATTATTAACGACCCGTGTTGTATACTTACCTACATTTGAGAAAGAGTGCACCAGTGTCTGCGTACACACTTGTGCACTATAATATCTCCCACGTCGATAGCTAGTCTCCACTGAGATTGGCCGAAATACGGTATGGAGGACTATTTACTCTAAAAATGACTTACTCTAGACTCCAAAAATGACCTAGTCACTCCAATTTAGCTCCAATAATTTTGTTTATTATCTGTTTTGATCGTACTAATTGTCCTTCGTTCTTATTGTTGTTTTGTACCAAATGGTTTGTCAAATAGTTTTGCCAAGAATCTCATTTTTATTTGTTTCGCCCATACCACTTTATTGGTCACCCACACCCACAGCCATATGTGAGAAAAGTCACTCGTGACAGCCATTTGTATGCACCTTATTTAAGTTTCAGGTTTCAAGTCTCAAAGTTCTTTTTTGAGAGAATCCTGAGTTTCTTTTTCATGTGTGGTTCCTCTTTACCTTACTTTGTTTTCCTTCTATTTATAAGGTATGTCTGGGTCGCTATTTTTGGCCAGATATTTTTGTTTCTAGGAGAATTTGTAAGTAAAGTACTTGTATATTAAGACAAATAGGAAAGTGGCTGTTTCTGTTACTGTTAGCCTGTATCATCCCACTACTGGGCAAAGGCATCTGCTCGTGAATTACCGTGTTTGCGATCCAGAGCTAATGTCGCCAAATGGTCGTTTGTTTTATCTAGCTCGTCCCGCCATTTACATCCGAAAGTGGCTGTTAACGAAAGATTTTCCTGTTGATTGATTTATTTAAAGAATATACGATACACGTTTTTATTTAAATTTGTGCAACTTGAGTTTGACCTTTCTTAAGAGCGTCGGATGGTCTATTTAAATTGAGTTGAAGTATTTACTCTTTTTAAATATATTGTGAGTTATTCAATTGTATTTTCCGGTGTAATTATGCGGGCGTTATTTAAGGTTTGAAAGACCCGTCATTTATATCATAAGTGACATTGAAAAGTACTGTATCGAATCAATTTTTGCCAATGGGAATTATAGGCGTTATGAAAAATATACAATATTTCCGTTACTGACTATTCCTACATAAATCGAAGTACCTAGGTACCTACTTAGATATACCTGGAATACCCAGAAGCGTTCAAAAGCAGTACCAATCATTGCAGTACAAATCAAGGTTTCCACAACTAATTAAAACGAGACAAACATATCACACCATCTTACTCTAGACATCAGTTCATGATTAATTAATAAACAAACCTAGTGGCAAGCGTAATTAACATCATTATAGTGACTTATTTGTGGCAGCATCTAGTGTCTGGTAATATATGCTTAAAATTAATTAAGTTTTTATTAGTAAAGTGAATTTTGGCAGTTTTTTTGAGAAACGTAGGGTTATTAAATGGAGGTGAATTAAAAAGTGGAGGCGAATTTATGGACCTATATAGCGATCATATTTTAGGAAAAGTCTTGCTTTGCAGAAGACAAAAAGATTTTCTCGGCCTGTAATAGTATCAAACTACTTAAATGTTTAAAAAAATCATGTGGAGATACGCCTTTATTGCTTAGAATAAGTTAAATGATTATGGTATGATAATACCATACTCATTGCCCGCGACTTCGTCTGCGATCCAGGATGAACAGTATCTCAAGTCCTTATCCGAGTCATGGTCTCCCCATGTGCGTAATTCCATCCAAATCCGTTCAGCCGTTTTAGCGTGAACGCGTAACAAACAAACTTACTTTCGCATTTATAATATTAGTTAGTATGACAGTGGTCGCCATGGGATCTGGAGGCAAAAGTCCTCGCGCACGTTTGGGAGTGGCGCAAGGAGGCGAAACGCCGCCGCGCCGGGTCGTAACTCCGCTGCCGCGAGAAATCGCGGCACAGCGGACAGAGCTCCGGCGGGATCTCATGGCGACATGGAGAGTGCGATTGTCTCGACCCAGTGCTGGGCACGCCACAATTGCGGCGATAATTCCCTTCTTTGATGAGTGGCTAGAGAGACGCCACGGCATCCTCACCTTCCGCCTGACACAGGTCCTCACGGGACACGGAAACGCCCGGGTGTCACCACTATGTGAATTGCCCGGGGGACACGGTGGAGCATACGGTGTAGGTCTGCCCGGCTTGGGCAGAGCACCGCAGTGTCCTCGTAGAGGCGATCGGCGGCAGATCTCTCGCGTCCGGCCCTGGTTCAGCCCATGGTACGGAGCGAGAGGGCATGGGTAGCCGTCACCTCCTTCTGCGAAGCAGTAATGCTCGCGAAGGAGGAGGCGGGATGGTTGAGGGGAAGGAAAATTTCGCGCCCTCTCGCCCCTAGCCACTGCAGGAGACGCCCTGGGCGTCGGGAATCCTGGGCGGATTTCCGGCCACTGTAGGCCCGGGCTTGCGGACGGTGAGCAATCGGTAGCTCGCCGTCCGATAAGGACCAGGCCCGGGCCGACGGCGCGTTGTATTCCACGCGTGCCTCAAAGAGATGTCAGCACAAGTGTAGGGGTCCACTAGGGCCAATGCCTGCCGGGGTTCGCGTGGTAGTTCGAAAGGGTTACCGAGGGCCCTGGCAACACAGGCATCGGAAGGAATACGGCGAGTTTTGGTCAGTAAGAGTCTGACACACCCTCTTACTCCCAGAGCGGGAGAAGTTATAATTTCCCACCAAAAAAAAAATAGTATGACAGTGGTAGTCACACTTGCCGGTCGGATAGCTGACGATAAAAACTAAGGCGGAAAAAGGTTTTATAGATGTAAAAAATTGTAATGAAAAACTATATTTTATAACAATCGCTAAAACCTCATTTTCTTTTGACATACATAAACTCACGTCTTCTTCCCATGGGGGTAGGTAGAAACTATAGAACGCCACCTGCTACGCTCCTTACATACTCCTTTTGCTTCATTTAAGTTCATACGGTCATACACGCACGCCGGTTGTGAGCACTACGCACCTGACCTTTTTGAAGAACATCACCAAAGAGGTTACTATATTATGTCTTTCTGGGGCGTCCCCTCCCAGCGTTTCCACTCACATCTGCCTTGTAAATTTTACCTTTTGTTAGTCGCCTTTCATTCATCCTCTCAACATGACCAAACCATCTAAGCATACTCTTTTCAATTTTTGTCACTACATGCACCGTTGCCTTATCACATCATTTTTCAGCCTATCATTTATAATCACACACATGCTTCGCAAGGAACCACTACACTTTCAACCATTATATTATTACCTAAGTACAAGTATTTTTTACGTTAACTGAAATAGAGTAGATAGTCAGATGTAATAAATATGAAGCCTAGCATCAGATTTGATAACGAGCCGGAACTCTGAACACAGTTTTGTGGTCACATTAGAGAAATTTGATTCCTGGCTGACTTAAAAGTGTTTAAAAAAAGTTTTTTTTTATTATTTAACCCAAGTGTCGTCACGCTCTCGCTCTCCACAAAGATTTCCGCGAAACATTTTCGCATAAAATAAATTTAAATTTTCAATAAGGCTTTCCGGGTCCACCTGTGGCTTGTAAGCCTAGGATAAACTTGGCATAAATAAAGAAATCGTCGCACACTTAAGACGGGGACACACTATAAAATATGCAAAACTTTTTGAAAGGGTGCTTGAATAAATTATTCTTTACTACTTTACAGGTAATGTTTTTGCCATGACTGAGGAGACTGTGCATTAATCTTTCCTTGCGTAAATTTGTGTTTATTTTATTTATGAATATCTCCTGTAACCACCCTTAATCATCCCGACGTATATTCTAACCTGCTAAGCCCCACGCGACACCGATTCGGAGTCAAACAATAGAAAATCAATTGTCTCATTAGCTATCCTTAACCAATTAGACAGCTTTCGCAGTAAATGCCCGTCGAAATTTGTAAACGAGGTGAGCAAATTATTCAGGGTATTAAAAAAGCGGCTTTAAAAAGTGAAAGTTTTTATATTTAATTTTCTTTCCCTTTGTGGTCCATGTGCCGTCAATAGGGAGAGGGCGTCGAACGACTGTGTCAAAGTGTGATGCGAAAATTAATTTAATACGAAAAGTGTGCCAGGGGCTCCTGTCCCCGAATGGGTGACGTAATTTATAACCCAATTTAGAAAAAATAAACACGTTGCCTGAAATATTTAGCTTGATTATTCACGGTATATTTTTTAGGGACTCAGATACTTAGTTATAACAAATAAATAGATTGAGTAACATCATTCATAATGGATAGGTAAATGGTAAATCCAACTCGCTGTTTTTATATATTTAAAATAAATATTTTCATAAATTTGAGCGGAATGTTTATCGAAATCAAACGGTGATTCACCAGTATATATAATAGAGCAATTCTCAATTTCGAATAGAGCACTTGTGGTATTTTACTACACAAAGCCATATCTTTATATTATATTTATAAATTTACCTTTTAAAAGGCTGCTATGTCCAACAATTCTTGTTATAATCTCTATACTGTTTCCTTGCTCCAAACAAGGCTCCATTCATTACATATGTTTGAATTACCTACGACTGGCCCTCCGGACAATCACGTCAAAAAAATTAGATATCTAGTATACAACTCCGGCCAATCGTAACGTTGGTAACGTTACACACTTCAGAATTATTCTAAAGGGAATTATTTGGCATACAACCGTGTAACAATATGAATACATAAACAACTAGTGAGATTATCATCATAATTCATCCCACGCAGTCTGTGACGAAAAACGCGTCATCGATTTATTCGTAAGCCGTTTCATAATGGTGCCTACTTTAAAGGGAGAGGGCCGACCCAATTTCTCGACGAAGCGGGAGGCACGTCCTGAGGGCAAGGTACCGCTCTTAATAATAAGCAAATGGTCTGAATGTACGTGGAACACACATCACTGTTATTTTTACCTTTCCATACATTTGTTGAAGGGCCTTTGTCGCCCATATTTGTTACATCCTTACCTAGATTTTTTTGAAGGCTTTGTTAGGTGTCTTTTGGGACTGGGTTACAATATTTTGCTTTCGGCTCTAGTTTCAGTGACTTGATATGCGTTCTCTAGAGGGAGTTGGGATGGTGAGAGAAAAAAATGTTTATCGGGATTTCGTAATGACCTCCGCTGATACCTTACCATAACTATTCCCTACGGAAAGATAACAAACTAGGCTTGATTGACAACTAAACAATTAATTATTGTATTTTAAATGCTGTGAATATCTGTGTGCGTGCTCACTGTCATCGCTGTATAAAGTACCTGCCATTTTTTGATCGAAGATGGTTAGTTGGTGGCAGTCTATATTGTGTGATAGCATAGCCTAGCCCCAGTGCAATCGTAAAGGGTTGGGTAATCGCCGTTGACCTTGGCCATACAAATATGCGTCTCACTCATGCCGTGCCGCAGTTCGGTTTCATAGGGTTTTTTTTTTTATTAACGAAAATATAAATATTTGAAAAAATCACAGATTGAATTATGGATAATAAATATTCTGTTCATATAAAAAAAATCATGAAAATATCTGAAGTAGTTTGAAAGTTATATCGTTTTTTTTTTATGATTTGGGTGGACCTTATTTATTTCATAAAGTATTTCACTATAATACTTAAATATTCACATATATAATTGATATGTATGGGTTCTAGTTTAACATATTTTTTTTTTTGTGTAACTTACTTGCATTATATGAAGACGCAATACTAATAACCGATTTAAAAGTCACTAAAATCATATATCTGCGCCTTAAATTATTCAATTGATGTTAGCCTAGAAAACATTATTACAACAAACATAACAACACGCCTCGTTTCCTCGAAGGGTTGGGCAGAGGTGCACCTGTAGTACACCCTCATTTCGCCAGTCATGTGTAAGTCCCATATAATAGGGGGCGAGCCTATTGCTATCAACCGGGCACAAATCCAGCCACCGGGCTGCTACTGAGAAATTCCAGATAAAAAACCCAATAACACTGCCCGACCCGGGAATCGAACCCAGGACCTCATGCGTTCAGCAGTAGACCAACGAGGCAGTCACATTATTACAATTTACAGGCATACGCATTATTACCATTTTCTTTAAAGTGCAGTCATGTCAGCACATTTTTTCCTAATCTGTCACTAACCATTCCTCCTGCTATATACATTTTAATTTGATTTAGTTCATAATATTGTATCTTCACTGTACCTTAATTGGTTTTTGTTATCTGTGGAAACGTAGTGGATTGTACTGCAACCATCCTTCGATTTAATTACAATTTTTGTCTTCCCAAATAAATAAAATAAAATGAAATATCAAAGTCGTTATATAAGTTGAAGAAATTTAATGGTATGCAAATGGCGAGCTCAAAAACAGGTGTAGGTATACCCTGTAGTTTTATCAACGATGTATTTCATAGTATCAAGTTTGCTTCGGAAAAGTTGAGCGTGGTAGCGCAGCATTTTTAATTTTTTTTTGTAGTTACCAGCTGGTAAAAATATTCGATATTATGCCACGCTTTTAACAAGCACCGAAGCATCTCTTTACTTTGTGTTAAATATTTTCCCCAACACTTTTGCGCGGCATTTTATAATTAATTTTTTCGCGTCTTTGTTGTGTGTCGTTGTTTTAATTACGATGCGAAATTTAATAAAATAGAAACTGTGTGGGTTTTAAATGTCCACCCATATTGACAGGTTCAGCTTTGTTGGATATAAATAGATTTTCAATTGGAATCGCCTGATATATAGGGTTAAATATCGCATGAATTTGCATGTGGCGAGTAAGAATCTATTAGACTTCTAGTAGGTAGGTACAGTCTATTTTTTTAACTAAGCATTTTTTTTTTGGCTGGGATTTTATCAAATAACTTCTCCCGCTCTGGGCGGAGCGGCAGGGTATGTCAGACTCTTACTGACTAAAACTCATCCGTGTCCCTTCGGTTGCCTGTGTTGCCAGGGGCTACAGTATCCCTTTCGGAAATTTAGCAATATCCAGCATATAATTCACCACCTGAACCAATTACTGACTCTATAAGCAAACTATCAACTGAATTGTTAGCCACGGCAAAACAATTAAGGTTTTACTAAAAAAAATTTAAAATTTACAAATAATCGCATGTCTAGGATAACCATATCACTCTTATTCCGCATGAGTAGAGCGGCTTTCATAGTTCTAAATGTGTTATCATTGACGTGCGTTTGACCGTTCATAAGTTCATGATAACGTACCCATGAGGAACCTATTTCCCATTATAACACGAGATAATTTAAAGAAGCACTCAATAGAACCCTCCCTTTATTTTCACTTTACCAAAACCCTCAACCACGTGAAAAAAAAAACAAAATGGAGGACAAGAAAACCGTATTATTACGTTACGCTTATCAAAATAAACGCTCGCCTTCCTGCCGCCCAGCGTTCGCTTCGAGTTTCGCGTGACTCCGGAATTATTACCTGGCTTTATTTCCTAGAATATATTTACTACAGTGCGTGTATGAATCACCGTGGATTGGCCTAATGTATGCTGTAATTTATGGCAGTAACTGGGAATAAATTATTTGTGTGGGAATGAATAGATAGTGTTAATAAGGACGTTGCACTGTGTAACGTAGTAACTATAGTTAGTATTGTGTACTATGGATAATGTCTGTGTAAAAAAAAAGATATAAAATATCCTGTTTAGTCCGTCTGTCAGATAATGAAAAAATATTAGACTCGTATTTTTTGCTTTATCATATTAATAAAAAAATACTTAGATAAAACGCATTAAAGTTGGGGAGTGGGGGCTCGGTACGTCACAATTCAGTATAAAATCTAGCAAGGCGTGACGTCATGTCACATTTTAACTCAATGTATCGCCGTAATCTTTTGATTACGTAAAAAAAGAAAAAACACGTGTCCAAAATGTTTTAACCCTTTGACCGCCACGTCAAAAAAGCAAAAACGTGCCCACGGCGCCAAGCTACGAATTATTCCTTAAAATCTGTCATGAAGTCGTGACCGTGGCGTGCTGGGCACATTTTGGTTTGTCATCTATACATGACTGTGGCGGTCAAAAGGTTAATAATCTTGGTACTAGACGGGCAAAAGAAATTGTCATCATCGCTATTGTAAAGCACATACATATGTAACCACTATGAGATACATAGTGGTTACATGTGTATGTGCTTTAACTTTTACTATAAAGCTATCATTTACTGGGTTCGTATTTCATTGACTTGAATGTGACCTGACAGCTGAGAGTATGTCATGCTCACTCAAATGTCTCGCTGGTGGTGGCGTGTGTATTGGGTCAACACGTTAACTGCAAAAATGACCGGCACGTCATTTACCCATTGGAGCCGTGGGGGATCAAAATGACCGGCATGGCAGACCATTGGAACGTCCCAGCTACCATGGTAGCCCAGAAAAACACTTTTACGACGCGTCCGGCTACCATGGTAGCCTGGACGTTTGACTGCAAACAAAGCAATTTCGTGCCGCAATCACACTGTACGGCTTTTAAATGATTTTACGAGATGGCGCGTATTAAATTCCGCTTCTTTACGTATGCAACACTCGGTATCAGACCAAAGAGAACATTTAAAAAAAAAAAGTTTTCGTCGTTCAGTTGGCTGTCATTGACGTAATGAAAACATGCTCCTTTTTATTTTTTTAACTTATTTAATTAGAATATAGTGAATAATCCAGTGTACGAGTGTTATATACCATAAAAAACCTCTTTAAACAAGGTGTACGAATATCTACAAGTGTCCAAGGTTGTGAATGTGTTGTGTTGTGATAAAATCGTCAGGAAAAATATGGCGCATGGCGACACGCTGTGCTTCGGCATTTTCGTATTAATTACGTAAGTTTTACTAAATAATGTAATAGATTAGTGCTTGTTTTAAGGACATATGTTCATAATTAGTATTTAAACACGTTCACACCGTTAAAATACTACAAAAATAGTTACGATTAACCTGATTTACTTCGTCCCGCCGGACATTTTTTTATCAAATTTGTGAGGGAATGGGGGATTGTTTTGGTTTACTGTGTTACTCTGAATAAACCAATTAAGGGCTTAAGGGTATCAAAAAATGCTTAGATAGTCTAGTTTAATTATAAATAGGACCTTACTGACCCAAACCAAAAAATTCTGAACAAAAATTCTGCAAGAACAAATATTTTACGGAAATTCACACACGTTCTCAAGTTTAACTTTTTTTTACGGTACTTTGGGCTATGAAGTCGTAATTAAGTTTTAACACCTATTGATTATGTATACTTTCAGCTATACACATGATTTTTTATTAAGGAATAGCTACAGTAGTTTTCTAGTTATTACGTTTTATGCAGGACATTTGTTATAGGCGGTATCAAATTGGTGAGGGAATGGGGTGTGTGTTTTGGTTTACTGTGCTACTCTGAACAAACCAGGTATAGACATATGGGTATGAAAAGAAAGCTTAGATAGTCTAGTTTAATTATAAATAGGTTTTACTGACCCAAACCAAAAAATTCTGAACAAAAATTTTGCAAGAACAAATATTTTACGGAAATTTCAACACACGTTCTCAAGTTTCACATTTTTTTACGGTACTTTGGGCTATGATGTTGTAATTTAGTTTTAACACCTATTGATTCTGCATAGTTTCAGCTATACACTTGATTTTTTATTAAGGTATAGCTGCAGTAGTTTTCTAGTTATTACGCTTTATGTTGGAAATGACCGACGCGGAAACCGCGCGTGCGCGCTCGTGAGAGTTGGGACGCGTCGGAGGGTAGTTAGGTGCAAAGCTGTACACAACAGCGTTCGTATTAAACCATATAATATGACCGGCGCGGCCCTAATGAACACCTGTAACAACTTGGTTTTTTGTTTTTTTTATGGTATACCTACTTTTTGGACTTAGAGAAAAAAAAAAAATAAACACAGGATTTCGAATTAAACATTTTTATTTTGTTTCCAAGTTGAATTAAAGCAAGCAAAAAGAATGCTGATAAAAAATAAAAAATTGTGTTAGATGTGAAAAAAGGTTTTCTAACGTATACATCAAAATAGGTATCGAAACATTTTAGTGGCATTTGTCAAAACATTGTCGACATAAATGTGGATTTCCGGATTGTGGACAAATAGTGCAAAACCAAGAAAACTTTTTTGTTTTGTTTTTGGCCGCATTTCTTCCATACAACTGAACATTTGTTTTATAACAATCGCGACAAAATTTTCTTGTTGACACTGCTGCACCTTCTTTCTTCTTCAGCTCATGTTTTTGTCTTCTGACTCGTGGTGTGGTCGATTCCGTATTTACTCGACAGCCCTGAATCAACTGCTTTGCTAACAGTCGCTTAAAATCAACAACAGAGATTTTCTTGTTGGTTGTACTCTGATATAGTACTCTCGCATTTACTACCGCAGTATTGAGTAACAATTCGAAACCGAGTTTCTTGTACCACTTTAGTGTCTTTCTCAGAGGACTCGAATAAGCACTAATTTGGTCAGACAAGTCAACGACTGCCTTGGCCTTATTATAATCGATCACGATTTTTGGCTTAATTGTTTCAATCCCTCTTTTGTTCTTTTTTTTTCGTGAATCCGATAGAATGTTTTGTTGACAACAAACACACATCCCTCTTGTCCTTCCACTTCATAACGGTGATGCCATTTTCGTTTTCTTTTGCAGAAAATTCACGGTTTCAGATTCATAGTCATGACGTCCTTTGGTAAATTCTTCCTGTTTTTGCGTAAGGTTCCTACTAAATGAGTATCTTGTTGAATTAACTTTTCAGCTAAATCTAAGCTTGTATACCAGTTATCCACGAACATGGTATGGCCCTTACCAAAGTAGTTGCGTGCCAAGTTTAAGACAACGTTGGTTGGTGTATTATGCTGTGAATCTAATGTCTTTCCTCCATATACCTCCACCTTTGTCGTTTAACCAGGAGTAGTACACAACTTAAATAACTTGATGCCGTATTTGTGTCTTTTTGACTTATTATATTGGCGAAAAATTATACGCCCACGAAATGGTATCATGCTTTCATCAACCGGCATTGACCGGCATTTTGACCGGCGCGGCCTAAATGTAATAATTATTCCGTTTAGGCCGCGCCGGGTCGCAATGCCCGGCACTTAAAAAAACATAAAATAGAGCCAAAACAATGAAATATCGCTATAAAACGGACTAGAAACAATCATATAAACCAATGTCATTTTTTGAAAATATTATAAAATTTTAGTAGACGATTAACGTGTTAAGTTCCCTTCAAAATGAGCTGCGTGGTCCTGATCCATGCGTCATGTTCGTGAACGGGCGCCGTCAGAAATGACCAGTCGCCGACTGACGCCGTCAGTAGGGATTGGTCATTTCTTAGCTGCCACGGCTTATTTTATTTTTTAAATCTTTTTATTACGGACACTTTTAACGTGTACGTCTATCTACCTTGTTCTCACATGTAAAATTTTAACATGTATGATGTAGGTAACCAATATTTTTGTAACAATGTTTTAATTTAAAAGATTGTCCGTGGAGTTTCTTGCCCGTTCTTCTCCATAGGAACCTGCTACGCTTTGGAATGGGCTTCATCTTTCTGACTGATAACCCTTTGACAATTTGAAAGTGCCTGTATTTGGTTTATTTAAAATAAATGCTTTGAGTTTGAGTTTTGAGTTTGAGTTGGCCTGACCAAGAGTCTGGACTATAAAAGGCATTGTGACCTCTAAGTTTTTTTCAGTAATTCTTCTCAGGGAAGTCGGGTAAGAAACACGACTTCTTCTAGTTTTTAATCATAATTTATTTTTGACGTGTAAAAGTGTTTTTTTTTTAACCAATTTACAGAATTTCATACAACTTAGCGTTTAGTTTAACTAATGAAAAATGTTAAACTTGTAGCTGTTGTCTGATACTTGCTTGGGATTCACCACATTTGCCCTCATAAAGGCTCGTACAGACGGGGGCGATATCGCGCTATTCTGCACGAGCCTCAATAAACCATCCCAAAGAACAATTAGTCGTGATAGTAATTAATTACCGTTATCACATTAGCAAATAAATGAGGTAAAGAACACATTACTACTTATACTCAGGCCGACGATACGATATACATACATAAAATTGCAACTTTTACAAATATAAACTTTAAACTCAAATAATCTAAGCTGATTTTTGAATGAATAAACTACGACTATTACTAAACATCATAAAATATTTTTAGATTCAATAGAAACTGAATACGTAATTAAGTTAAAGTTTTTAGTCCCAAAGCATAAAATTTGTCTCGTCTTGTTGGCTTTAGTATAGTTGATATTAACGGAGGAATCCTGCCTACCTTTCGTGTGAACGTTTTCTTTGAAAATCTTTTTCAACATGCATGGAAACTAAAGGAGCGGAATGTTTACATAATATATTGTTTATTTAAAATTAAAACATAGCTAGCTAAGAACGTCCAGAGTGCAGTCAAATGTGCTAGTCAAGTGGCGGTCGATTTCAAAGCCTTTTGTATGTCGGCAACGACTTTCAACAGGATTGACATAGTTTAAGGCTTGTGCAGACTGGCGTGACTGGCGCGACACCGGTAAAACAATTTCTATGAAAACTACGTGGAAATGGTTCTACCAGGCGTCGCGTCACGCGACAAGTCACGCTGGTCTGCACGAGCCTTTAAGGTGGCTCCGCAGGGGTAGCCAAATTTCCTTACGTTTTTTACAAATTTGCAGGTCAAGTTGTCAGGTTGTATCTTGATCAAAATATGATTCGCAGCCATAACAAATATGTAGGTATTTACAGAATTATAATCATACCTTAATGTCAACCCAATACTTTTTTGACTTTTATCCATCATTAATTGTTATTGCTGATAGAATGTCACTTTGTATAAGGCTCTCAGGTCAATTGGCCACAACTCTTTGCCTTCACATTACCCTGATTGCTTGCACTAAATATACAAGCGATCTTTAATGATCTTTTGTAATCCTAACTTGGTTTCAGAGTTACCTGAGTCACCGTTCTCAGTTTGTCCAGGTGACAAATGACTGTGATGGAGATGTTATGTCCTCTAGTCCCATGCAAGTGTACCGCGGCGTACCACAAGGATCGATCTTAGGCCCACTTCTCTTCATTATGTACAGTGCTGACATCATCAACTGTCTGATCAACACCAAGTTCCACCTATACCATATGCTGACGATCTGCAGATGTATTTCTCCTTCCGCCCTCAGCACTCTGCTGAAGCTGTAGAAAAAATGAATGAGGATTTAGAAAGGATTTCAGCATGGTCAATAAGGAACTCTCTGATTCTAAATCCTATTAAATCCAAGTACATTCTCATGGGATCAAGAGACTTTTTAAATAAAATGTTAGGGTACAATCTGGATTTAAAGATTGATGGGTGTTCTATTGATAGGGTGCAAGAAGCCCGTAATCTTGGGGTGGTGTTTGACGAGCATCTGCATTTTGAGACACACATCATGGAAGCTGTGCGCAACTGTTTTTACCGTCTAAAGCTTTTGTACCGTGTACGGCCCTACATAAGTGTGGATATGCGTGTCATGCTGTGTGAGTCACTTGTTTTATCCAAGCTGAACTACGCTGACACTGTGTATGGGGCGTGTATTCTCGGTAGAAGCGACAATTTGAACCAGCGGGTGCAGAATGCTTGTGCGAGATTTTGTTTCCATGTCCCTCCCCGATCTCACATAACTCCATTTTTAAATAAAGGTAATTTGATGAGAATGTCAGATCGGAGAAAGGTAAAATCTAGTATCGTTTGGCAGGAGAAGGGGGGTGGGAGTGGGGGAGGAGGTTGGGGGGTGGTGCACCTTGCCCCCTGGCACCACTCCCATGAAAAGGTAACGCACCGTTCTTGAGAAAAACAAATTATTGTAACCTAACCTCAAAACTCTTAGTCGCTTAAAAAGCCATAGTATGAGCCCAGCTTCGCGGGGGAGATTAGGGGAGGGGTGGTCCCTGCCCCCTGGCACCACTCCCATGAAAAGGTAACGCACCGTTCTTGAGAAAAACAAATTATTGTAACCTAACCTCAAAACACTTAAAGTCGATTTAAAGGCGTAGTATGAAAAAAAATAACCTCGAAGGGGATAGCGGGGTCTGAGTTCGCTCGCTCCGCTCGCTCACTAGACCCCGCCATCCCCTTCGAACCTAACCTTTCCGAGTCGGGGTGCCCCAAGTCCCGAGCTCGCTTCGCTCGCTCTTGCATCCTAAGTTCTCCTAGTAACAGTAGTAACATTGCCTTTTATACACATATACGATCAGTGGAAGTACAAACACAGAGAAAAAATTCACGCAACTCGAGGAGAAACGGAACGATCGAAAACAAATGACAGTGACACATGACGCAAACGGCATACCTGTTTTATTGTTTACGTTCCGTGTTATCGAATTTGCCCGACATTTTATACCATGGACTGACTACAAATACTGATACTGGATACTGGATACTGACTACAGATGCTGGGGCAGATTTGGTTGTCAATCGCCCATTTTAAACGTTTCGTTTTTCGCTTCTTATCGGATTTGAGGTTAGAAACATTTTTTATTAATTTCTCAAAAAATATGCATTACCTTTTAATATGAGTGGTAACGTTATAATCGGGGACCCAAACCCTACCAACTTTAGCCCCTTTTACCCCCCAACTCCTGCCAAACGATACTAGATCCAACCCCGAAGAAAGCTTCATCTGGCTACCCTACTCTTTGGCACCATTCTCACAAAAAAACCAGAATATCTATATAGGAAATTGACTTGATCACGTGATATAAATAAAGTTAAAACAAGAGCATCTTCTTACCTTCTGTTGGCCTCAACGCACAAAACTGCTGCATTCCGTGGAAGCTTTAAATTCGCTGCCTCTCGCTGCTGAAACGACTTGCCACCTCCTTTTCGTGCTTTAAAAACAGTTGAAACTTTTAGTACTAAATATAAGCATCACTTGATACGAGTACAAAAGGAAACCAGTTTGTAACTCACCCGGGGACTGCACGCAGTTGTTATTTGTGACCCTTAGCCAGGTCCAAACTTCCTTGCAGTGTGATCCCTTTGTTTTGCTCGGTAAATAAAACATTTTCTTCCGATTTACACAACACAACACAACAGAGTCAGTCATACACACTACAATACTTTATAGTATTTATTTGCTCTACTTCCTTGCATGATCTATTAATCACTCATTGTTCTATTTGCATCAATTTAAGTATCAATCACTATTATAATTTATTTTCGTAAAACGTTTAACAAAAATATTGACACTGACAGCCGAACGTAGGTATGCAACGCAATGACACAGAGTACTTTTTACATACGGGCCATGTCCCCCCTCGCTTGTCGTACACCATAGACAATAGTTTATGGCATGGACAAGTGAAGTACGAACGTCGGAGTCAATCTTAATATTTACTGTACATCTATTATATATATATAAATATTTACTTCTGTATTTTTTTCATTATAAATTGTCTTTTTATTTAATTTTTATTCCCCTGGTGGGATATATTATATAATGTGTCCGTAGATGTGTCCGTGGCATCACAGCGGGCCCTATCAGAATACCAGCGCTGCGGTATTTATTTTTTAAATATCGCAGCATTATGCTGAGATAGGAGCCTTTTTGGCATCGCACAAGTCGTTCTTATTGAATATTCTTTGTTGTTTTTTGTTTATGCGAAGTTTAGTTTTAAATGCTTCTTTTTTTTTACTTTTGTATTTCTTGTGCGTGTCCCAAATAAAATATTTTTCTTTCTTTCTTTCTAAAACGACTGAACGGATTTGGATGAAATTTGGCACATGGGTAGACCATGACCTGGGTTAAGACATAGAATACTTTTATCCCGATATTCTCACGGAATGGAGACTTATGCGGATAAAACCGCGGTGCGCAGCTAGTAATTTATTAATGTACCTATACTGTAGGTTATATCCACACAGTGATAATTAAGGTAATTAGTGTAATGAGCACTGTGACTTTTATACACATTAACTTACTAAGCCTGGACCTACAAATGATATTAGGTAGAAAACATCACCCAAATTTCTTTGACAAGATAATCAGGGCTAGGCAATTAGGGCAGTCGAAATTAAGATCTATATTTATAGCTTAATTTCGATTTAGAGGTTAAAATAACCTTTATTTTGAAGCTTATTAGCTTATTTACCTTCAAAATAAAGGTAATTTTTTTACACAACATTACGCGCCTTTTTTCCCCGAAGGGTTAGGCAGAGGTGACCTTATAATAGGTACACCTACGTGTCACCAGTTTTGTTTAAGTCCTATTTAATAGAGAGCAAATCTTTTGGCATCAATCGGGCACAAATCTAGATTCCGGGCTGCTACGGAGATATTCCTAATGGAAAAACCCAATAACACTTATCGACATAGGAATTGAACCTAGGACCTTATACTCAACAGTAGTAGCTTCCGACCATGTGGCAGACCAACGAGGCAGAGTCATTTTTAGAATTTAAAAGATTGAAGTTTTCTTAATTTCTTTCTGCCCAAAGCAACTTAGCACTATTGAGATAGGTACATAAGCACCTATAATTCATTCTTAAAAACAACTCCAATCTCAGCACAACTACAGTCTCTTAATTTCACACCAAAAAATTAAATCTTCTAAGTCAGTAAGTACCTAGTTTTTTTTTTTTTGGGTGGGAAATCATCAAATTGCTTCTCCCGCTCTGGGCGGAGCGGGAGGGTGTGTCAGACTCTTACTGACTAAAACCCACCCGTATTCCTTCCTGTTGCCTGTGTTGCAGGGGCCTCGGTGACCTACTTAACATTAATAAGAGTAGCAGAATATTATAACCGTCTGTTTTCATAGTAAGCCAGTTTAGTCCTAAGTCCACAACCACTTAATATAATTTCTGGAAAGCTTTTTAATAAGTACCGGTGATAGTCCCTCGTTGCTCTAATAAGAACAGTTGATGTTATGGGTAGTTTCATGGTAATTTTGACACTTTAATGGGTGATAGAAAATTAACATAGTTGGTAATAATTTGGTGGCTAGTCTTTGGCTAGGCAGTTTAGTATACCTATATGGTTGTGGTCTGTATGAAAAATATTTGTAAATTCTACATGAAATGCATGATTGATGACGTTGACACTATGATTTTATTGTTTGAACTTTTAATTTTAATTGAATTATGACTAACATACTTTTAAGACCTTTGTGAATAACAATTATGGACAAACCAATTAGTCTGAATTGACTTTGTTTTAGTTATGTATTTATTAGAAAATGTTTCTTTTTTATTGATTTCACAAGTAACTGTGGGTGGGCTCTCCCACAGTTGCTTGTGAAATCTATTATTTGTAAGTAATGTAATCTATTAGGTATTATAATATTAGTATTTAGATACTTAATGCTTGTAGTGCTGCTGGGGAGTTAGAAACTCAAGTGCTGATTCTCAGCCTAATTTGAATAAATGACATTTGTTTTTTTATTATTATTATGTAAGTATTAGTTGTTATTTATGTACATTTCATTATTAATTCCAAATAAACAAAAGTGTTATTTAGATTTTTGCAAAATTCCACACTTTCATGAATCACAAGATTCAAACACATCCAAACACAACGCACATTTTTAGGGTTCCGTGGTAAACAAGGAACCCGTATAGTTTCGCCATGTCCGTCTGACTGTCTGTCTGTCCTTGGCTTAACTCAGAGACTAGTACTAGGATGCTGTAATTTGGAATAGATATACACATCACTCACGCCAACAAAGTGGTAAAAAAAATCATGAAAAAAAGTTTTGTAACCTGCACCTAAAGTGGGGACGGTATTATTATTTTTCCCGCCCATAGTATGGAGTATCGTTGGATAGGCCGTTCCATATATTGCAGGTCTGTGAAAACCATTTTTAGATTCAGGGACCCGTTTGCGTATTATAAAGCTTTAAACTGCTAATTTTTGTTAGAGTTAAGTGTCCCCCCCCGCACCAGCTAAATGGTTGTTTATGGTACCTACTGTGTTTAAATGTATAGTACTGTGTACTTTGTTGGAGCCAAGTGTGTAATAGTAAGTAAATACATCATGACAGTAGTGCATATAACTAAATTAAATGGAAAGTACGCTTTACAAGTTAACGAGTAATAGTCGACCAATTTACATTTGCAGTTGGAGAACTGACCGTGACGTATCTCGATGTATGGGAGATCATGTTTTTCAACTACAATGTTAACTTTGTTTTTAGGATAAATTCATCCCAACTACGGGACTCTTCATTGCGCGTGGTCCGACACGCACTTAGCCGGTTTCTTTTACATTTCATGCAACTTTGCGTTTTTCATAGTATAAATGCTTGTCGGCCGCGCCCTAACTAAAGGACCTAACATGATTTAAAGAAGAGATAATTTAATTTAAACAGAATACCATCTCAAAAGCAATGCTTTTAAAAGTCAGACACCTTGGGAGGTCAAAGGTCAACCTTGCGTCGACATTTAAATGGGAAATAAGATTGTACTCAGTCAGACTCATTGTATTAATTTAAATTGGCACTCCTGAATTCTCCACAGTTGTAAAAGGTCAGAAAACCGTAAGGAAATGTTGGTGTTACTCCTAAACAAATATATTTACTTTGGCAAGCGATCATTTCCCTTAGGGTTGACCACTCAATTGATTTTTCAGCGTATCTAACTTCCTGAACAAATAAACAGAAAATTTAATTTCGTTTTAATGGAATTGCTTCGTGTTCATTGGAATTTAGTCACAAGAGAATCTGCACCATTAGGTGCAGATTCTCTTGTCACAAAATTCTCTAAACTAGACTTAAAATCACCAACATTTAGTTTATTCCTCAAACGACGAGTCGAGTCAAACAAGTCAATCGACGTTTCCCATTCTGAAATTGACTAAAGTGACACAAATTAACTAAATTATAGTTTGACAGCACTAATGTCATTTTAGTTATTCAATTTAGTGAAAATGGCAATTTTGCTATTCTGAATTGGACGTTTTTCACCTATAATTTTTATTGTGAAACTAAATCAGACCACTATTCAGATTTCGATCAGATCGCGATTAAAATGGTGTGGAATAAAATTAGTCGTCATGAACTAAAATTTACAAAGCACATTTCTCTTATATTTCTTGAAAGTTTGGATGCTTGTAAGTTTGGAAAATCCTAAATCAGTAAGGAAGCTGTGATTGCAGCTGTTGTGGATTCGGCAGAAAGTTAAATAATAAAATGATTGTTATTAGAATACAATACGAAATTCATCCGAGTTTTGTACTGAACATCTAATTTGGGTCCTACTTTATTCCTGGTATATATAAATGACCTGTGCAGCTTGTCACTCCAAAATGGTGTCATAATGTCATATGCAGATGATACAGCTCTATTGTTTTCAGACAAATCTCGAGATGAGGTGTATAAACAAGCCCAAGACGGTTTTAATGTAGTGTCTAATTGGCTACATGTAAATCTTTTAACACTAAATGCAGATAAAACCAAACACATTTTATTTACTATTACAAATACTAACCTGCCAACTACTAATTTAACATAAACATTTATGCCCATACGTGCAAAACGTATGCTGACAATGCATGTAGTTGTCCTACCTTAGCAAAAACCGATCATACGAAATATCTAGGTGTAAAGATTGACACAAATCTGAATTTCCGTAAACACATCGATTTATTATGCACACGAATGCGTATTAAATGTACATTTTTAAGAATTTACGATACATATCAGACTACAAATAATTAAACAGTTTTGTGCCAATCCATTCTCACTTATTGTATAACTTCATGGGGTGGGGCTGCTAAATCAATCCTACTGCCATTAGAACGTGCGCAAGGAGCAAACTTCCTTATATCCCAATATTTATAGATAAGAGAAGAAAAGACTTGGTTTGCATAAAGCCTCAAACTAGACATACTTTATAAATAAATTTTATGTATTTTTAGGTCTGTTCATATATAATAAAATCAATAAGTCTCTTAGTATATACGAGTATAGTGTAAGTCATAAAAAATGTAGTGAAATGTTGTGTGAATATTTAGCAACATTTAATTACTCAGACACTGAAAAATTGTTAGATGTAATGCAATAAGCTTATTAGTGTTAAATCAATATTTATTTTAAAATATAATTAATATGTATCAATGCTAAATCTATGTACAGTAACATATCGTCCACTAAAACACTCAGCGTGGTTAAGTGATGGCCTGAAACACAGGTTTGAATAAACCTACATCAGGCAGGTCGCTATTGTATTCAATTAGAGTTATACACTAGATTTGTTTTAGACATAGTTTAACATTTTCTTACTAATATTAATATGTAACTTTGTAATGATGTAACTTCTAGTAATGTCTATGTGAACTTATCAATAAAATTATTATTATTATTATTATTAATGACTTCATTATGATTTGGAAAACAAATGGATAACTCCATTACCAGATACTGTTTAATAAGATTTTTTTAAAGTTTCAAGAAAGAGTTCAGTAGGCTAATTCACGTAATTAAAGAAGTTTAGTTGCACTGCAGTTGCAGTTAAGTTTCGATCAAAACAACGTTTTTCGTAATATCTACCGCTATCAGATACGCTCGCGTCAAGTGCGCGCAATAACGGCATTCGCGTCACTACTGCGCGTCATTAGAGCGTGATTCTGAACGCAAATTGATCGGTATTCTATTATTCGTTTGACGTCTCAAAATGACAGCTTTGAAGTTTCAATTCGATCAACGTGCAGTTTCGGTTACGCACAACGTAAGTTCCTCAATGTTTGCTTTTGTTGGCATCAAATTGTATTTTATGTGAATGTGAGTGTTTAAAATTAAATATTAAACAACCAGAATACCATATAACCATTCAGAATGTAATTGGAAAATCTTGTAATTATACAAGCTTTTTCCAATTACATTCTGAATGGTTTCTTTTACCTTTTTTTGTGAACATGAGTGTCCAACTTGGTTTGAGAATTTTATCCCTCGCTGCCGAAATAGATAACCGAAAATGTCGAGTACCAAAAAGACAGGATTTCTGTGGATCCATTCCGTATTTCGGTTTGGTAATGCCAGAAAACCTATCGTCTGACCAAAAACTTGACTCGGTAATTGATTACAAAAATAGCAACATGTATTCCGAAGGAGAGAAAGAAAGATGGTTTGAGTGTACAGGCAAAGGTTAGTCAAACCTGTTTATCTATAGTAATTTAATAAAGCTCAAGAGTTTGTTTGTTTGAACCTGCTATTCTCTGGAACTACCAGTCAATTCAAAATTCCTCTAGAATTGGGCTATACAATTTTGATAGCCCAATTATTGAGGAAGGTTATAGGCTATTTAACGTCACGCTATGACTCTTAGGAGCCGAGTGCGGGTGAAACCGCGGAGCACAGGAAGTTTTGGAATTCAATCATGCAAAATACATTAGATTTGATAGTAGGTACTCTATAAATAATTGAAATGAACTCTATGAATGTATTGAAGGCATCTTTTGTTTATTGTATTGTTATTTATTATAGTTTCTAAATGTTTTTGTTTCAGGTGTTTATTAGCTGCACACATGATCCTGTTTTTGCACGCCAAATAGTGAATGCCTGTGCTATATTGCAAAATATAGCAAAAAAGGCGCGATTATTAGTGCCCAACCGACACATGAAGAGCTTGAGCGGTAGGGGGATGCCCCCTGCCCCCTGGCACCCCTCCCGTGAAAAGGTAACGCACCGTTTTTGAGAAAAACAAATTATTGTAACCTAACCTCAAAGGCCCTCAAGGGTTAAAGAAGGATAACTTCGAAGGGGATGGCCTTCAAACCTAACTTGTCCGAGTCGGGGTGCCCCAAGTCCCGAGCTCGCTTCGCTCGCTATTGCATCCTAAGTTCTCCTAGTAACAGTGCTAACATTGCCTTTTGTACATACATACGATCAGTGGAAGTACAAACACAGAGAACAAATTCACGCAACTCGAGGAGAAACGGAATTATCGAAAACGAATGACAGTGACACATGACGCAAATGGCATACCTGTGTTTTTGTTTACGTTCCGTGTTATCGAATTTGCCTGACATTATATACCACGGACTGACTACAAATACTGATACTGGATACTGACTACAGATACTGGGAAAGATTTGGTTGTCAATCGCCCATTTTAATGTTTCGTTTTCGCTTCTTATCTGATTTGAGGTTAGAAATATTTTTTATTAATTTCTCGAAAAATATGCATTACCTTTTAATAAGAGTGGTAGCGTTATAATCGGGGACCCAACCCCTAGTAACTTTAGCCCCTTTTACCCCCAACTCCTGCCAAACGATACGCGATCCAACACCCCTTTTTTTGGGTGGGAAATCATCAAATAACTTCTTCCGCTCTGGGCGGAGCGGGAGGGTGTGTCAGACTCTTACTGACTAAAACCCACCCGTATTCCTTCCGTTGCAGGCAACGAAATGAATACGGGTGGGTTTTTTTTGTTGCCAAGGGCCTCGGTAACCCTTTAGTACCTTCCCGCGACCCCGGCAGACATCGGCCCTAGTGGACCCCTACACATGTGCTGACGACATCTCTTTGTCCTGCGGCGGCTATGGACGAGAGGGCGCGAAATTTTCCTTTACCTCAACCGTCCCGCCTCCTCCTTCGCGACCATTACTGCTTCGCAGAAGGAGGTGACGGCTGCCCATGCCCTCTCGCTCCGTACCATGGCCTGAACCAGGGCCGGACACGAGAGATCTCTGCCGCCGATCGCCTCCACGAGGACACGGCGGTGCTCTGCCCAAGCCGGGCAGACCTCCACCGTATGCTCCACCGTGTCCTCCGTGTCCTTCAACCCCCCTATAATTTTAACTATTTATTAGTGGCTTTTGTTGACATGATATTATTTCAGATCTGTTACAGTTGTAATAGCAATCATATCTATATTTTGGTAAGTAATAGGTTTTCATTTTTACTATATTGATATTATTTTATACCTATAGATTCTTTTATATTTTGTGAATGTGAGAACGTTGTAAGCTTAATGGACTGTAGATTTGCAGATCATTTATTTTTGTTAAGTACCTGGTACTTGTTGACAGGCCTACACAGTCCTCCCTTACCTATTAACACCGTAATTCGAAAACGTTGTAAAAGCCAATTATTTTTAAAAGAGTAACCGTGGAGTTTCTTGTCAGCTTTTCTCCATAGAAAACGACCAATTGGAACCGTGCACCTAGCTTCTGACGTTTCATAAGTAAGTGAGTGAGTGAGGTTTACGTGAAATAAAATATTTTGGTTTTGATTTCTGTAGAAAAGGTATATAAATAATATTCGTATACGAGTGGGTTCGTCTTACACATTACCTACCATTGATTGTTTGCTCCAAAGAAGCCTTCTATCGTCACACTGAAAGAAAAAACCCAGAAAAACCCGTGTGCATTTTCCTGTCATTTTTCTTTCAAGCCAGGCTGTATACAATGCACATATACAAACTCTATGTTTGTGAGGCCCTAAAATAGAGAACACGAACGAACTTCTGCGTAGTCAGTAGAGTATTTACAAAAATTACTCATGCACTCACAATGTCCTACTTTCAAAGCTTGCTAATCTTTCTCTAAGACCATTTTAAGTAATATACTTGAGTTTATGCTTGCGATAAAAAGAACTGGGTGAATGAACTGTTGTTGAGTAAGTAGGTTAGATAAGTGACCTTTTTTATCAATTAAATGTATTTAAATGAGGTATTTAAGTGAGGTGGTAGGTTAATCCATCCCTCTTCGTGTCATAAATGTCTAGTGTTATTGCTAATACAGGCCGTTATGTTTTGACTATAGTTCTAAGAGGAAGTTTCCTTTGTTCCACGAAAAGAAAACACATTGGCAGTGTAAGTTGCTGATATTTTTACTAAACGGTACATTTTGATATTCGTTTTTCCATTATGTCGTCAATAATTCAATTTAATGAATTATGTTGTAAAAAGAATTGTTAAAAAAAACTAACTAACTGAAAAATAACTACTATTGTCTTATTTTGAAACTACATTGCCCGCAATGTAGTTTCAAAATAAGACAATAGTCAAATTAAGTTACTTTCGCACATGATGGTATCCGTACGATCATGTGCGAAAGTAACTTAATTTACAGACTTTACAGGTTAACCTGTTAAGCCCCGCTACTATCTAACTAACAAGGCAAGTTAAATAAAATCGTGTAAAAACCTTTATTATGTTTCCTACAGCGAACGCTACAAGTTGGTAATTCCGTAAATCTTACCCTCACAGCATCCCGGCGGTATAATTTTGCTGTATTTCTAACTACAGTGTGTGAAAATACGTCTTACCTTATGTCTCGCTTGGGTTTTGATGGGTATGGCTTGAAAGGGAAACGTTAAGGAAAACGTTATTTAAGCCATTGAGCCTTTGGATAAAGAAACGCCTCTCAATTCACTTGTGAACTTTCGTATTGATAATTCGATCAAAATTAAAATACTATTATAAAAAAATTGGGGAAGGGGAAAGAATTCATCAGGGGTCATCCAAAAATTCGTACGCATCGCTGTTGACAGGAAAAGTGTCCAAAAGGCTGGCAGCATTGCATTGTACATATTATTATTATTATTATTTTAAGACTGTTAGCTTAGTATATTACGTAAATATAATCTTAATTGGTACAAGAAAAAAAATCATACAAAACAAAACGAATGATAAAAAAAACCGGACTGCAAAAACACAATTGAAAAGAGAAAAACAAGCATTATAATCTATAGAATTTTGGCATCGCAGGCCTGCTGGTACCAAGTAAGATAATATTTACATAATATAATAAGCTAACAGTCGGGTTTCTTTGTTTTTTTTTAAATAATTTGGTTTATTTCAAGCTTTTTATTTGTATTAATAGATATATATATATATATATATATATATATATATATATATATATATATAAATATATATATATATATATATTTATACATATCGATGCCCCCAAGCAATAAGTCGGTAATGTGCTATTATGGACTTATTATTGTTATGTCAAATTCGGCACCTATGGGTTTGGATACATCTTAGTGATTTATTTCACATTTTTCGTAGTGATATTTACGAAGAAATCATGAAAAACACCTTTATTGTAGGGAAATTCTAAAACGAAATTGTGACGAGAAAAGTATCTTTACGTATCAATACAAAAATATTTTGCGAATTTAATTTTGGTAAGTTGCTATTACCGAGTTATTGGCGTAAATAACTAATTTCGGGCAGATCTTGTAACCGCTAGCACGTCGTTTTTGTCGAATTATTTTGAGTAAGCTCAAACCATAATGCGAACTAACAAGCTTTTTAAACTACATAATTTATTAATAAATATGTGTAAAATTGCAATACGCATCAAATTTGAACACGTCTAGTCCTGTTTTCGATAAAAACAATAAAGTTTTATAACGATATTGTTACAGTGTCAATCTAAAATAACCACAATAACCCCGTAATAACAAAGTACGTATCGTTTTCAAGATATGAAATAACGTTGGAAAATTCCATATTGTAATGTTACGTATCAACATTTTTAACAAATTTACTGCAATAATGGCGTAAGTGTATATTAATGAATCAATTTACCTATCATATTTTTGTATTATGTATTTTCTTAATTCTCAAGATTTTTCACACACTCAGTTTAATATTGACATCGTAATTGAATTACACAAAAATAATACTTTCGTTTGATATATTGATGTCCTCAATAGTCCGACTAGTTAAAAAGATATTCAACAAAAACAGAAAAACATTTCTCCTGTAAAATTTGAGTTTTCCTATTACCGACTTATTGCTTGGGGGCGTCGATATATACCTGTACATTATAGGCTCATTACTGGCTTTTATTTGATATCATTATTGTTGTAATTTATTTTTAAAAAAACTTCTCCTCCCTTGTATTTGCAGATGCAATATATAAATATTATATAGCCTATATCACTCCCACAATGAAGACGAATCTAACGACACCTCTTAAGTTAAAATACATCAAGGCGTTTAGGCTACAAATCGTCCCAAGTAAACAGACATACATACATACTCTCGAAAAACATTACCGACCTTCTGGGGCAGTCGAGTAAAAAAAACCATTTCACGCTCATTACTTAATTTTGCATCTTTTATAAAAATAAAACTATTTAAAAGCATTCAAATAACAAATAGAAATCCAGATTTAGATACAAACAAAGGCATGACAACGATCCAGGATGTCAACAGCACCATTTGATTTAATTTAAACAACAATGGCTGACAGCAGTAGTCCCTAAAAACAATAATGATAAGGGAATAATTAATGGAAACAAAGAATTTCGCTCGACAATCATTACAAGTGACCCTCTCAGGTCGCTTTCATTGTTAAGTGTGTATGTAGCATCTTGCCATGTTCTAATGTTTGGTTTATCTTAGCCAGGCATTTAATGTACTCGTTTTGGTCTTCTGATACTCAAATCAAAGTCAAAATCTCCTGGGAAAAAAGCCATTTCCCTGGTTTGGCGGACCAAACCAGAGAAATAGTTTTTTTTATTACATTTTGCTTTTTTGCTTTGCAAGCAAAATGTTACCACTTCATCTGTCAAGCGTGGTATTGGTCTGCCCAGCTTGGGCAGAGTACCGCCGTGTCCTCGTAGAGGCGATTGGTGGCGGAGATCTCTCGCGTCCGGCCCTGGTCCAGGCCATGGTATGGAGCTAGAGGGCATGGCAGCCGTCACCTCCTTCTGCGAAGCAGTAATGCTCGTGAGGCTCCTTCACGGAGGAATACCATAATAATAAATGCTCAAGTCAGCCTATGGGAGTAAATAAAATAGGTGCTATACCGCGAGAAATTGACACTTTCTTAAAACTGGAAGAGCCTCAGCTATACACGGGTCACTGCTTTCGGAGAACTTCTGCAACGCTCTTGGTTGATTCCGGAGCCGATCTCACCACTTTAAAACGTCACGGCGGGTGGAAGTCCAATACGGTTGCAGAAGGCTATATTGAAGACTCAATAGAAAATAAGTCGAAAATCTGTAAGCGTATAGTGGAAACAATAAGCCTGAATTTGACCTCGGATTCTTGGCCTCACTCACGCCCATCCACATCCAACGACGCACAGTGTACTTATACAGAAAGCCGATCAGAGTCACCATTGTTCACCATTGTTCCTTCGCAATCCGCCACCGAAACAAAAACCTTAACCCCAGATAATCAAACTCAACTCAATGCAACTATAACGTTGCCAAATAAATCTGTTACTTTTAATTTGCAGAATTGCAGTAATTTTACTTTTAACTTTTAAAATGTTCTATTTTATTGAATTGGTACCTCTACCTACAATGTTAATTATTTTGATTCACAATAAATAGTTATTTCAATCTATTCCTGTTTATTATTTTATCTGCTAACGTGTTCTCGCTGCTGAAGTGAAAAGTTATGTGTGTTACACGAGAGCAAAGTTTTTTGCATGTCGTGCCTTTGAATCCTTCGCAAAATCAGCACTCGCAGCTAAAAACGACTTTGCGCTCTTGTTGCACAAATAACTATTATCTTAAATAAAACTGCTACTAAAAACTCTCATGTGTACATCAGACACGTAGGACATTTTGATTTACAATAAAATCTAGGCTGAACCTTTTTTTTTTTTGAGTGTGGGAAATCATCAAATAACTTCTCCCGCTCTGGGCGGAGCGGGAGGGTGTGTCAGACTCTTACTGACTAAAACCCACCCGTATTCCTTCCTGTTGCCTGTGTTGCCAGGGGCCTCGGTAACGCTACCTTCCCGGCAGGCATCGGCCCTAGTGGACCCCTACACTTGTGCTGACGACATCTCTCTCAGGAGGACCTGAGCGGCTCAGTGACCCTAATTTCGTCGGCCGCCGCCGGTACCCCGTCCCTTGAGGCCGTCAAGAGAGGATGGGGCTGCGTAGCAGCATGGTTCGGGGAGATTGTCGTGGTAGGGGACTACCTCTCTGCGAACCGAACTCTTGCCGAGTTCCACAACTCCCTTGCGGAGTTGAGAGACGTCGTCGTCGAGTTTGGTTCCCTCCCCGTGTTCGTCCTCGGGGACTTCAATGCCAAGAATTTGACTTGGGGTTCCCGGTTAACGGACACACGGGGCAGAATGGTGGAGGACTGGGCTCTGGAGACAGGCCTGGTCGTCCTAAACCGGGGTTCTGTCCCCACGTGTGTGCGGATGCGGGGTGAATCAGTGGTAGACATCTCGTTCGCCAGCCCCGCTCTGTCGCCGCGTCTAGTTGACTGGCGTGTCATGGAGGGGGTGGAGACCTATTCCGATCACCGGTATATCCGGTTCGACGTCTCCGCCCAGACCTCGGACGCGCCGGTCCGACGGGCCCCGAGTGGTCCGCGGTGGGCGCTGAAGCAGCTGGACCGGGACCTCCTCCTGGAAGCCTCGATCGTGCAGGCCTGGGTGTCACCACCGAACAGGCCTGCCGACATCAACGACGAGGCGGAGTGGTTCCGGGAGTCCATGTCCGACATATGTGACGTGGCAATGCCCCGGGTCCAGCCTGGACGTGCCTCGCGCCAGGTGTACTGGTGGTCGCAGGAGCTGACGGCTCTGCGCACTGCGTGCGTGGCTGCGCGACGCCGGTGCACCAGGCACCGCAGGCTCCGTATCAAGCCATTCAGGCGGAGCTGTACGAGGGGTACAGAGCGGCGAAGACCGCCCTCCAAGCGGAGATCCTGCGGGCCAGGGGGTTGGCCCGCGAGGAGTCGCTGGGGACTCTGGACAGGGACCCGTGGGGACGCCCGTACAAAGTGGTGCGGGATAAACTCCGCCCATGGGCTCCCCCGCTGACGCAGAGTCTCCGGCCCCAGCTTGTGGAGGACGTGGTGAGCGCTCTGTTCCCTTCCCGAGGGGAACACACCTCCCCGCCTATGGCTCCGCCTACTGCGGTGCCCGATGCGGACCACACCGCCAACGACGACGGCGACGACGATGCTCCGGAGGTGACCGAGGTAGAAATGAGAGCGGCGGTACGCAGGCTTAATGCCAAAAATACCGCCCCAGGACCCGACTGCTTATCTGGGAAGGCCTGGGTCCTGGCCTTGGAGGCTCTCGGACCTCGACTTAGGGGGCTCCTAAGCGCATGTTTGGAGAGGGGCCAGTTCCCGCTTCGTTGGAAGACGGGAAAACTGGTCCTAATAAAGAAGGCAGGGCGCCCTGCGGATTCTCCGTCCGCTTAACGGCCCAGGCGAAAGTTGACCAATAGGAAGTACTGCAAAATGCTTTATGACACTTTCTCCATGAATCAAAATTTTGTGAACTGAAGATGGCATGTAATACCATTCATAATTGCTCACATAGATCCTAGCAGTCTCCATAGCATAACTGCCAAATTTTTCAGCATTTATCATTACACCCGATGAAAGAGCTTGCAGAATTATGTAAAGTCGTTTAATCAAATTTATATCCACTCCTGTAATTTCAGCAGAGCAGCTTGCATTGTGAAAAAATCTTCTGGCAGTATTCCCATCATTAGAATTACCACTTACTTGTCTTGGTTTGTCGATGATCAATCCTAGCTCTTCACGGAAACGCCTTTGTACCAGGGTTTTCTTCTCTTGCTTTAGTCGTTTCTTTTCTTCACTTGTGGCTGACTATGTTTGGAAAGACAGATTATAGGAAATATGTAAAATCATTTCCTTACAACGAATCCAGGCGTGCAAAGTAGACAGTCCGTATTGATAAGAATCTTCATTTTCAGGCCTAGCTGTCACTTTTGTCAAATCGTTCATTTGGCGTGGAGTAGCTCCACATATTGTACATGTGGAACCCGAAGGCGTATCTGTTAATACCTGAGCTACTTTACCAACTATCATTGTAAGGAAGAGATCATGCTTCACTTGCACTCCCTCACCTTCTTTGTTAATTAATGATGGACTCAAGGAATTTATTTGACCCTTTATTTCATCCACAACGGCTTTAGTTTTCTAGGGAGTTTCTTTACAAAATTCTATTAATATAGGCGGGCAAAAACGAACAGATGAAGGTACCGGATTTTGCCAGACAACATCACCTGTTAGCTCGTTAATTAACTTAATAGGCACCAAAGAAGTGATAAATAAATTCGAATCAGAAATAAGTTCAGACTCTTCTGGCAGTTTCTGTTTGTACTGGCTTTGACCGGATGAGCCATCACAGCCCCATTTACTATACAGAAGTAAGTTATTCAATCGATTCCTATAGACTGAATCTATTGTCAATATTCTAGCTGCTGTGTGAATTAATAAATCTTGAAGTCTTACTATTTTTGCACTTGTGTCTGTAATTTCTATGGCTGAAGACGGTGGATAGCAAGTAGTTTTAACTTCTTGCACTTTGTAATATGGCGGAAGCACAAAACATTTTCGTTCGTTCGTTAAATTTCTCAAGTGCAAATATTGTGCTTTCGTTAAATCCAAGTCAATAAATACGCTCAATGCTTCTTCATCCGTTAACATTTTGGTCTGCCTTGCGTCTTCTATGAGACTCGAAAGGTCTTATTTTCACTGTCAGCAAACCTTAATGTTTCCACAAGTTTAGCTTCTGTTCCTTCTCCTATCGAACGTAACCCTTGAAGATATGCATTATAGACGTGTTCAAATCCATATTCATTAAGTAACATTGTATTTTTTCTTCTTTTACTGGATTCTGACAAGTCTGGATAAGATACGCACGGTCTTCCACGTTTCCCAGAAGAAGTAGATGGTGTGGAGATGGTTGTAACGTCTTCAGAGTCCGGTAAAGTTATTGAATATTCTGATTCCAACCAATTACTGTTCTTCATTAAAAATGTATCCTTGTTCCGTGAAGCTTCGTTCCAGCGTTTATTAAAAGCGGGAATAATATGTCTTTGAAAATCACTGAGGATGAAACATAAGTTGTCTTCAGACACATGATATTTTTCTTGCAAAACTGTTGATAATGCTTCCAACGATTTTACTCCTTCGATATACGAAAGTATTATTTTACGTTTAGAACACTTGAAAGTAGACATTTTGAAGAGTCAACAAATGTAATTACACTTCTGTTAATTCACCACTATTTTGTTATTTACAATGGAATGAAACCACTGTTTATATACTATTTGAAATAAGAGGGTAGTGTGCATTTTGTTGATTAATATTTTCACACGCAACATGAGTGCAAAAAAGATAAATGCCCTAATATCAATGATAAATTACAAAACTTACCGCAAACTATTGATGTAAACAGCAACATTTCAAACCGCAATAGATAGCGAGCGGTTTTCCGTTTTCTGACTATTATCACATTTTTATTAATTACTCCGAAACCCGCAAATATCCGCAGCTGTTATTATTTGATTATGTTTATGGATAGTTAGGCTACAAATCAACATTAAATGTAAAGCAGGGGTAAACGTGGGTAACTGTCAAAAGTCTCGTTGAACTTTAAAAAAACTTTTTTTTCACCATATTTTATTTTGCAATTATTTTAAGGTGAACCTTAACATAACATTAAATACATATTAGCTGTTTCATATTCTTCAAAAGACGAGGTTTCCAGAAATATATAATACATTGTACCTTTTCCTGTAACGTATAACAATAAAATCAATTTAAAAGTGATGAAGTGAACGGGCCTGACATGGACGTCCGTCAAAACTATAAAGTTTGTGGTGTTGTAAAAAAATCATTTCATTTAATATTTATAATTTTTTGATATTATAGTCTAGTTTGGTCCTTAAACTACTGAGTAAAATAAAAAAAAGCATGCCAGTAGCGACATTGACAAAAACCATTTTTGTTGCCAGCAGTTGTTCTACGATTTTCCATGGTGCGGCGGCCGAATTAGCGGCACGCGGGGTTGCGACAATCGTCGAAAGGATCCGGCAATTGGGACTCGAGGGGGCCCTGCACAAGTCCGAGGCCATGTGTTTTCATGGTCCTCGGAACGCGCCACCTTTGGGGTCCCAAATAACGGTAGGAGGGGTTTCTATCGGCGTCGATTCGACGATGAAGTACTTGGGACTCGTCCTCGACAGCCGGTGGAACTTCGTGGAGCATTTCCGACGTTTGGCTCCCAAACTGGAGCGGGCGGGCGCTGCATTGAAGCGGCTCCTGCCCAATCTAGGGGGTCCAAACGCCTCCTGCCGGAGGCTCTACGCGGGGGTCGTGCGGTCCATGGCCCTCTACGGGGCTCCTGTATGGGCGCGCTCTCTGGCGCTGCGGCCAGCCCGCCGGTTGAGCGCGGCCCAAAGGGTAATGGCCATCCGGATGGTCCGAGGATACCGCAGCGTCTCCTGTGAGGCAGCGAGTCTCCTTGCCGGATTGCCGCCATGGGATCTGGAAGCAAAAGTCCTCGCGCACGTATGGGAGTGGCGCGAGGAGGCGAAACGCCGGGGCGTAAGTCCGCTGCCGCGAGAAATCGCGGCACAGCGGACGGAGCTCCGGCGGGATCTCATGGCGTCATGGAAAGTACGGCTGAACCTTGAGATTTAAAAAAATAATACGTGCTTTATCGAAATAATAAGATATTCACATGGAAGTTTGTGCTAAGTATCAAAATCGCTTTTTAAATTTCTGCAAAACTCGACAAAAATGTCACATTTTTAAATTTGCAACGACGTTATGATTGATATGGTAGTCTAATTATATCCCTTAGTCCTCGATGACTCAAAGAAAGCTAGCACGGCTATAGAATTAATTTAATGATCCTTCGGTCCACAAAAAGTTTCATGTCTGGGATGGGAATAGAGTAATTGTGATTTACACAACAACGCTACGTGAGACTCGACGAACTTGAGATATTTATAAATAAACATCTATTTGTCTATAGAGACCGATTTTCTTATGTGCACTAATAGAAGTCTACCGATGTTTATCGGATCCAAAAGTGAAGCCAAGTCTCAAGCGTTGGTTATTAAATCCTCGGAGCCTTATATTTAGAATCACTAAAAAATAAATGAACCAACAAAAAAGATTATACAAAATTCCTACAGAATTGCGAAAAAAGATACTAAGAAACCTTTTGATGCCAACACGGTCCCGCGTTTGTAATTTTATAAACATAAAACAGTGTTGACAATTTCATACTCCTCAATTTGTACTGCTTTATAAAAACGTAAATGAGAACATCTGCGCAATATAAGCAAGAAATAATGAATTCGCAAATAAGAACAACATTTTTTAAACGCTGAACGGCAAGACCAAAATAAAAAACCGACATTGCGGGCGGTAACACCGTATTTTCTAAATGTCAACCAGCATTATTCCATTATTTTACACCAAAACGACTCTTTTAAACCTTGGAGACGAGACGAGATATATTGAGACAAGCGACGCAATAAAAAACTCTTAGGTACCAAATTTGCAAATTTATTACGATCCCAGAACACTTTTCCAGTTTTGTACTTGTGAGCGGCCACTCCGAAATTCAAGATATAAACGCAACAAGTTCTTACAAAAGAAAACAGCGTTTTCTCTCGGTTTATTAATGTTTCCGTCTCTTTTTCTCTTTGTTTGATGATGCTTTTAAAAATATCTGCACGGAAACGTCATTAGTAAGCTTGTGCTAAGAAACTGGATCATGAGATGTTCTTAAGGGTTTATTATATTTTTTTCGCGAATAATGCTTGTAACGGTCAATGAGGAGAAGTGGAAAGGTTTTAACGTTAGTGAAAGATTTTTTTGGAAACAAAAAATGAGGCAATTCCAGAAAGAAGTGTTATGAAATACATACCTAAAACTTATTTCTGTGATGTTATGCTAGTAATTATTAACATCTTAATTAATATGACAAGAAAATCTTCAATAGATCTTGTACAGACAAAGCATTTCACACGCTCCATTTTCAAATATCAGCCGCACGTCCAACTTCACGTCAAGAACAGCCATCCTTTGCCCTAAACACGAAATGTGGATGTAATACAGATTTCCGTCGCCACGACTCGATTTGCGCTTGAAAAGCCTTGTTTGGGCTCTTAGCTCTTAAAGCTCCCGCGGCCAGGCGTGACGCGACGGCGTGACGCGACTCTGGTAGAATAATTTCCACGAAGTTTTCATAGAAATTGTTCTACCAGAGTTGCGTCGGGTCTGTTTGCCTTTATTTTGGTGAAAGTAGGTACAATTGAACAAGCTACAGTGCTACAAGGATCTTCTGGCGCCTAAATGACATTGACAGGGGCGTTATTGGACGTTAATTTGTGAAAATATATTGAACAATCAATCAAACTGACTGCGTTAGTTCCAATTTTGCGCCACGCGCCAAAAGATCTTTGTACAGCTATATTTGGTTAAGTTACAGGCAGCAAACATGCAACTACTCCAAGTACATTCTTTAACATCGCTCCAGTATACCACAAGCTTAAAAAGTTTTTACGTACACAATAACGATAAATATTAGCAACCGACTTCCAAAAAGGAGGAGGTTATATTATGTTCGTCTGTATATATATATATATATTATATGTAATTCTTTAGTTTTATTCGTTATTTTTACCCGACTGCCCCAGAAGGGTAATGTTTTTCGAGAGTATGTATTTATGTATGTCTATTTCTTTGGCACGCTCTGTAGCCTAAACGGCTTTAATGGATTTTAACTTAAGAGATTCGTCTTAATTGTGGGAGTGACATAGGCTATATAATATTTATATATTGCATCTTAAAATACAAAAAAAGGAGGGAAAGGTTTTTTTAAATTAAATTGTAACAATATTGATATCAAATAATAGAAAAAATCCGACTGCTAAAACACATAACTGAAAAGAGAAAAACAAGCTTTATAATCAATAGAATTTTGGTATCGCAGGCACAAACATAAGTTACACCATATTTAAGACTATTGCTTTGTCCCCGGCCTGCGACACTAAAATTATATAGATTATAAAGCTTGTTTTTCTCTTTTTAGTTATGAGTTTTAGCAGTCGTTTTTTGTTTTTTAAATAATTTATTTTATTAATTTAATTGAATTTAGCTTAATTGTATGATCCAATGTAGATTGAAAATGAATAATAATAATAATATAATTATGTCAACTGTGGACCGATTTTGAAAATTCTAATAATTATTTATTCTATAAATATAATTATTAGAATTTTGTTTGTGACTTGGTGACAAAATCTGATGAGGCGATCCCATGGAAATCAAAGGGAATACCTTAAATTTTATAGGCACACCTATAACGATTCGGGTATTTTTTATAGTCGCTCGTGCATTTGCTTTCGCACAGCACCTTTTGGTGAAGTGGAACCGATGATGAAGACCACAAATGACCAGCGGAACTACTTAATAATAAGTATTTCACGGGTTGCGATTCGATTAGGTACTTTAATATGGTTGCTAAGCAATTCATGTTCATCACAATTTCACGATCAGCT
Source organism: Atethmia centrago (assembly GCA_905333075.3). Lineage (NCBI taxonomy): Eukaryota > Metazoa > Arthropoda > Insecta > Lepidoptera > Noctuidae > Atethmia > Atethmia centrago. The sequence goes on along the minus strand of HG995377.1, from coordinate 10,490,753 downwards.
CCAATTATCCTGGTTCTTACAACGCAACAATTAACGTCCCTGTTTCGGGAAAAGCAATATAAATTACAAACGGATGCACTCAAAAGTGAAAAATAAAAAACTTACTTGAAAAAAAAAATAAAACAACTTTAAAAAATAACACTACATAGTGAAAATAACTTAACATAATTTTGGAAGTCAGTGGCAAAAAAGTAAAATACAGATCCAAAGACTTCGGAATTTAAAGTAATTTTTCACTTTAGTGTTTTTTTACACTTTAGTGTTTATTTTGTTTTATGATTTCGCACCCTCAAAAAAAAAGTGTTTATTTTTGAGTTTCTTTGCCTTACCAAATAGCTTGTCAACTGTACTTAGGTATGTGGTGTCGGTGATTTCAGATGGCTTTTTTTTTTTTTGAGGGTGGGAAATCATCAAATACCTTCTCCCGCTCTGGGCGGAGCGGGAACCCGTGTTAGACTCTTACTGACTAAAACCCACCCGTATTCCTTCCTGTTGCCTGTGTTGCGGGGGCCTCGGTGACCCATAAGTACCTTCCCGCGACCCCAGCAGGCATCGGCCCTAGTGGACCCCTACTATATGTGCTGACGACATCTCTTTGAGGCGCGCGTGGAATACGACGCGCCGTCGACCCGGGCCTGGTCCTTACCGGACGGTGAACTACCCATTGCTCACCGTCCGCAAGCCCGCGCCTACGGTGGCTGGAAATCCGCCCGAGATTCCCGACGCCCAGGGCGTCTCCTGCGGGATTTCAGATGGCTGTACTTTAGCTATTAATTGGAAACACGTGAGTTCGCATATTTGATAAAGTTTTCGAGATATAAAAAATTGCGACTTCGTTTTTATTTTAAAAACTTTCCGACTGGTAACTCTAAATTGAATGAATGTCTGCGTTATTTCTGATTAGACACATAATACAATCTCTGATAAAAAATACTTACAAGTTTCAAAAGATAGGTCTTTCGATCCGATTTAATATTTGAAAGATTAAGAATTTCAGAAAGCTTTTAATGAGATGAACATCGCGATCAATTTTAAGTTAACATTCTTAGAAACTCATATTAAAAGAAAGTAGCTTATGGGACGTGACAATTGATTAAATATTTTTTTATTATTGCGTAGATATAAATTCGCAATATCATAAGCACCGCCGCCATGGGATCTGGAGGCAAAAGTCCTCGCGCACGTATGGGAGTGGCGCGAGGAGGCGAAACGCCGTGGCGTAAGTCCGCTGCCGCGAGAAATCGCGGCACAGCGGACGGAGCTCCGGCGGGATCTCATGGCGTCATGGAAAGTACGGTTGTCGCAACCTAGTGCTGGGCACACCACGATTGCGGCGATAAGTCAGGGGACTTATCGCTTTAAGGAGTGGCTAGAGAGGCGCCACGGCGTCCTCACCTTCCGCCTGACGCAAGTCCTCACCGGACACGGCAGTTTCGGGAGGTTCCTGTGTCGGATAAGGCGGGAGGAAACGTTCGGGTGTCACTACAGTGTGGATCGCCCGGAGGACACGGTGGAGCATACGGTGGAGGTCTGCCCGGCTTGGGCAGAACACCGCCGTGTCCGCGTGGAGGCGATCGGTGGCAGAGACCTCTCGCGTCCGGCCCTGGTTCAGGCCATGGTATGGAGCGAGAGGTCATGGGCAGCCGTCACCTCCTTCTGCGAAGCAGTAATGCTCGCGAAGGAGGAGGCGGGACGGTTGAGGGAAAGGCAAGTTTCGCGCCCTCTCGCCCCTAGCCGCCGCAGGAGACGCCCAGGGCGTCGGGAATCCCGGGCGGATTTCCGGCCACCGTAGGCGCGGGCTTGCGGACGGTGAGCAATGGGTAACTCACCGTCCGGTAAGGACCAGGCCCGGGTCGACGGTGCGTGGTATTCCACGCGCGCCTCAAAGAGATGTCGTCAGCACATAGGTAGGGGTCCACTAGGGCCGATGCCTGCCGGGGTCGCGGGAAGGTACTTATGGGTCACCGAGGCCCACACAACACAGGCAGGAATACGGGTGGATCTTAGTCAGTAAGAGTCTGACACACCCTCCCGCTCCGCCCAGAGCGGGAGAAGTTATTTGATGATTTCCCACCATCAAAAAAAAAAAATAACACCTAATTTTAATTTTCTTTTCTTTCTCTTTAGTGTTCTTCCCAGCCAATGGCTACGTCTGAGTAAGTTAATGTAAAATTATTTATTTCAAATAGGCACATATAAGGCACTTTGAACGTCAAAATTTACAATAAAAAATAATTGATTCTAGTCGCCCCTTCCAAAAGGTAGTTTCGTATGGAGAAGAATGGGCAAAAAAGCTCCATTTTTACTCTTTTAAAATTGTTTACAATATTTTGTAGACATGAATTATATAATAATATGTGAAGACGATGTATCTAAAAGAAAATTACTATACCACAATAGGTAAATAGTATTAAAAATGAAACAGGGACAGATAAATTAATTATGAGATGGTGCTCACATATTTACAAACATTGTAAAAGTACGTCTGTGTTTAAAGCAATAGGTTACAGCAAATTAATGAATTCAAATTCCTAGCAAACTAACTAATGCCTTAAAACGGATAAAAGTTGACCGGACGGAAAATTACTAATAAAAGTCTACACGAGCTTAAAAGCTAGAACAACGTGAACTGCGAAGCGTAGTATATTAAACAAACTTTGCTTTCTCGCCGCCATGTAAATGGAAATATTGTGCATTCAACTAGGTTTTCAAACTTTGATAATGTTATGAGGCTTCTACACAATGGGCCATGGTGGACACACTTTGTGTTGATTAAAGGTAAATAAACTTCAAGTATAATACAATACTAGAGCAGTGGTGGCCCAGTTGTAACGGCCGCGACTTACGAGTTGTAGGTCGTAGGTTCGAATCCGGACAGGCGCTTTACTTTGTGTAAATTATTTCATCACCACTGCTCTCAAAACGGTGAAGGAAAACATCGTGAGGAAACCGGCATGTCCTAGAACCAAATATTTGAAGACATGTGACACCTACCAACCCGCACTGGGCCCGCGTGGTGGATTACGGTCCACTCCCTCTCACAGAGAGGAGGCCAGTGTCCCAGCAGTGGGAACATTATAGGTTGATTATGTGTAATACAATACTACACCTCTGCCTACTCTTTTGGCCATACAAGCATGATGTACAACTAAGTACAAACTATCGGTAGCAATAGGCCTTATTTTGGTAGTTTTTGGTAAAATTGACGACGGTCTACGATACAAGGGAAAGATGAGACCCTAGACGAATAGATTCTATTAGTACCCATAAAGCGACGAACCTAGATTATTAATAAACAAGGTATTGGTGCGCCGCGGTTTCACTTGCAAATAATTTTCTTAAATGAAATGTAGGTACCTACTTTGAGTCTTTCACCAGATACGACGCGCGACGCTACTTTTTTGCCATAGAACAAAAATTCGTTTAGTAGTTTTGCAGTCAGATTGTGCCAAATATGCAAAAATACATTACTCTAATATCTGTGTGATTCCTTAGATGACGGAGTGCCTACCTCTTCAATATTACAATCTTGATACTTGATAGGATAGCTTATTGTTTTAGTTTCATTTACCCAGGACGAGAATATTTCATAGTGATTTATTGCTATCAACTACGATTACTTATATCGCACGCACGATACCATTATTTTTAGGTCAGAATTTCTTGGAACATTTTATCTCGTGTACATTTCATCGTAAGATTGTGAGCTGATTATGCTGAGATAGGAGCCATTTTAGCGACGCACAAGTCGTTTTTATTTATTTTCTTTGTTGATTTTTGTTTTTAATCGAACAAATAATGTAAATTTGGTTAGTTTTAAATGCTCCTTTTTTAACTTGTTGTATGTCTTGTGCGTCTCCCAAATAAAATATTTTTCTTCTTTCTTCTTCACTGTTACTTTATAATCTATCTAGCGAGATTATAAATTATTGAAAAATTGTGAACAATAATATAAGGCATTAATTTTCGGTAGTTTATAAGACTTTATAAGATTATAGTGGAGGTTCGTTCACAATTTAAGGATTTCCCATTAATAGATATCAATGGGAAATCCTTAAATTGTAGACGAACCTGCACTTATCGACAGGGTTCATAATCTGTCCGATTTTATCACCCGTAAAATTGTGAACCGTCCCTGATTGAAAGGACTTAGTGGTACCCGAATTAGTCACAGTAACTAAGCCAGGGCACCCCGGCCAAATGGGTTAGGTTGGGTTGGTACTGTGACCAACCGCACTCGAGCCGAGCGAGCGAAACGAGCGGGTGCCGCGGCAGCGTCCGGCGACCGCATCTTCCAAGTTAGCCGCAGTTATTTAGGTATTTAGTATTAGCGTAAGGTTCGTTCGTCACAAGCAAGTTTCATACCAGTTCACAATTTGTCGGTTTGCAATTGTAAACTACCGAAATGAAAAGAAATGAAATGAAATGAAATGAAATGAAATGATGAAATGATTGAAATGAAATGATGAAATGATTTTATTTTCTGTAAGTAGGTTTATACAAACACTTTTACACGTCAATCATACTTAGAAAAAAAAACTAGATGAGCTCGGCGTTTCCTATCTGACTACTCTGAGAAGAAAGGCCGAAACAAACTCAGAGGTCACAGTCTCTTTTAAAGTCCAGACATAATCTTGGTCAGATCATGTGAAGACCATGTAGATTGGTGTCTGAAATGGTCTTTTGAGGAAAAAACCACACAGAAAAATAACCCGTTGAATTGTAAATAGTTTGTTGCAGTTCTCAATTTTTCGATAGTTTATAATATCGCTAGATATATTATAAATTAACGATTTTCATAATCATACGGTGATATATAAAAAGAAAGATTGTTACCTAAAATTGCAACGACGAAAGTTTAATTTGTTTCTCGAATCTTATTCAACGTCACGACGAAAACAAAGTTTTGATAGATCATTCAAATCATAATCATCATTATTTATTATCTAGCCAGATATTCGTACCTATTTGCTAAAAGAGCTTATATTTTTATTGACAGCTTTGTGACGTTCATGAAATATATTTAACTACCGTGCACTATCAGATTAGTAACGCTGGTTTATGAACACATTTCGATATTATATTCCACATACCTATCTCTAAGGGAGAACGCTTCCAAAGTTGCATAAAGCATTAAAATCCTTGAAGCTACTGTCAAATACAATGACGCGTATCCATGGAATATTCGCCGTTCGCAATTTAGGAGAGTAATCAGAATAGAGACACAAAATAGATAAGTACAGAAGGTTGGCTTCACGCAATGAGCGAAAACCCACCCTCGCTTGATCAGGGTACAGCGAGATTGTTTTTTGGTGCCCAACGGCCGCGGCGCCGAAAGACAATCTCGCTCTACGCTTTCACTTAACGCTTTTATAAAAAAAATTGTGAGTCGCGAGACGTTTTTACAAGAAACGCTGTTTACGGACTACATTCAAGACTAGTCTATTCCCTCCAAACAGACAGATTTATCTTTTATAAAAGTCTGTAGATCTACGGATTTATTGTAACGTTACGATTGGCCGGAGGGCCAGTCGCAAGTCACGTTAAAAAAAAGAAAACTAAAGTAATAGTACTTACTATTAAATAGTTAAAAGATTAGACTAAATATTAAAATTATTCTATGCTTCCGGTCCGAGTGCACGGGACGCTTGGACGGCAGGATGTAGCATCGGATAGCAGCAGCTGGACAGGGTCGGCAGGTAGTTGGTCTGGATCGGCAGGCAGCAGTGGGACAGGGCTGACAGACGAGGCGGAGCACGAAGATGAGGATCTCGCCTTCACAGTCAGTCGGCAACTCTGTCCCAAGGAGTAAAATGTCCCTTGTAAAACAAGAGGTTTTGTTCTATAGTACTTAAATTAGTGGTATTGTTGATGTGGTTGGTGGTATGATGTGTAATCGGTGTTAGTGTCCAACGCCACGTTGATAGAATGCCCTAATAATGGTAGAGCTCTCAGTCCTGGAGTGGGCTAGTAAGACGGTGGCGTAGTCCGAATCTCGCCGATACGGCTGACTGCGGAGGCACTCTACAGCACCTCACGCTCCGCGAGACGAGTGTCTGGACCTCCTAAGACACACAGGTCGGCTATGGCGTCCTAAGCCACGCGACTATAACGCCTTCGGCCTTAGAAATCTCCCAAAGGCGGAAGTGAGAGGGCCGGCGACTATGTAAGGTGAATCACAAATCACACACACTATGAGATTCTTTAGAGATTATATTTTTACACGTTACAATTATTAGTACAAGAAATAAAGTAAGCTATAGAACTGAAATGACTGAGTTGAACTGAACTGAACTGAACTCTTGTCAGGTCCGATCACCGCTTTTATAGATCCTGGCAAAGATTCTAGAAGTTTCTGTGAAACATAATTCAAATGATTAATTTGAATGCCTGCCAGGATCAATAAAAACGGTTTACATGAGTACATAGCGAAGTTTTGTATTGGAGGAATTGCACTATTCGGGACCGAACTAATAACGCTGATTTCCTAAATAATTGGGCGCTTATGGTATATTTTAATATTTCTAATCCAGTGAAGATTAAAACAAAGTTGGTAAATAAAATAAATCGTAAACGAAAACAGGCTGATACATAGACAATACACATCTCTGCTTGAGGTTCGATTTGATTCTCGATTCAGCTGAATAGAGATTGATTACCGCTCTGGAATATGACCGATGCTCGAGTACTGATTCTATACTTAAACAGTGATCGACTGATTGACGCTCAAACTAGACTTGAGGAACCTTCTGTAATACGGACCTAAGTCTGAAACTAGCTTTATCAAGGCCGGTACGATTCATAGAGAAAGAAAATATTAGACAGATGACAATTTATGATTGAAGATATCAATGGATAAAAATATGCTATTTTACAACAAGAGAAAATTAATAATATAAAATACAGTCGTCAGTGTTAAAAACAGTTCATTGTGATGTTGATTTTCAGCTGTGGTGTTCAAACATATGTAAGAAAGTCAGAGAAATAATATGATTTCATGTTTGAAGAAAGTAAAACAGTATAGGAATCAAAACAAAGGTAAATTTATAATTATTATAACATAAAGATGTGGCTTTGAGTAGCAAAATACCACATTATCTAGAGGCAAACTACGGATTTTTTTAAATCTGATCTGTCAACACTGCTGCCGTGCATCTTAAAAGGCGCCATAAAAACTTTATTTTGCGCTGGTAATTGTTTCTCGGATTTGGCTTTAGTGCGCCCCTTGCCATCTGGCGCGTACAGCAAATGCTCCTCTCGGCCTTCTCCAGGACCAGCGCTGCTGACACGCTTCACGTAAAGCGAGCGCAAGCCTCCTCGCGACTGGAATTTGACCAAGATCGCCGTACGCGTGGTCTGTTCCAAAATTATCTGAAAGAAGTGTAAACAAACCCTCAGTCAACTCAGCCTATAGCAGTCCACTGCTAGACATAGGCCTCCCCCAGGCTGCGCCACAACACCCTGTCCTCCGCCTTCCGCATCCAGTCTGTCCCAGCCACCTGTTTAAGGTCGTCGGTCCATCTAGCTGGGGGGTGTGGCCCACACTACGCATGGCACACGCGGTCTCCACTCCAGGACATGTCTGCTCCACCGGCCATCGGTCCTTCGACAAACATCGCCAGCCCATTGCCACTTCTGCTTGCTTACTCTACAGGTTATGTCGGTAGCTCCGGTTCTCTTCCGGATAACTTCATTGCCGATCTTATCCTTCAAAGAAACTCTGAGCATATCCCGCTCCATAACGCGCTGAGCGAATTTGTGGACGAGCCCGACTGTCACAAACCCGTTCAGCTTCAATACCTCAAGGCTCCTACATACTGGCGCGACTTGTCGCGCGACGCGACGCGACACAAAGACACCGCGTGTAGCGCTACAAGCGGTGCCTTTGTGTCGCGACGCGTCGCGCGACAAGTCGCGCCAGTATGTAGGAGTCTTTACACACTAAAGTATCTACTTACCTATTTTTGTGAGTAACACATTCATCTGTATTTAGAAGGTTTCAACATTAAATCACACCACTTTTTCCAACAGTTATTGTTTGGAATAACATTATCAAATTATAATTGAAAAATCTTCGACTCAATCGTTAAATGAAAAACATCTTAAAGGTGATTTAAAATTAGAATTTCGGATTTAAGTTTTCAAATAATAAAACAAAGCACTCCATTTGTAACTGTCACTACAAACGGGCACATTTTAAGATTTTTTTTTACATTTTAGAGATTAATATCATGTGCCCGTGGCTTCGCCCGTGTGGATGTCGGAAAATATCCCATGGGTACGTACTACTATAAAAAGTACCCTATGTATTAAACCAGGTTATAAACTATCTATGGGCTGGCCATATTTGTCGAAGGACCGATGGCCGGTGGAGCAGACGAGTCCTGGAGTGGAGACCGCGTATCGGCAAGCGTAGTGTGAGACGCCCGCCAGCTAGATGGACCGACAATCTTAAAAAGGTGACTGGGACAGACTGGATGCGGAAGGCGGAGGACAGGGTGTTGTGGCGCAGCCTGGGAGAGGTCTATGTCCAGCAGTGGACTGCAATAGGCTGAGTTGATTGTTGATTGATAAACTATCTGTGTGCCAAACATCCAAGTCCGTTCTGCCGTTTTTGTGCCAATCCGGAACATACAACCAGACAAACAGACAAAAATTCTAATATCTATATTTGCGGCATCAGACTCGTTCCCACCTCGAAGCAATCACTTTTTTGCAAAAGTATTCAATATACAATTTTGACTTCGTTACTATCGTATTTTATTATACGTACAGATAGAGATACGCGTCTGTGTGTGCATGCATCTGTTTCGTTCGTTGTATGACCCGACCTTCTGTGCCTGTTTATTTTGTGGTGGAGGGGCGATCGTGCGACTTATATTGGCCATACCCACGCGATTTGAAAATCATCGCGTTCGGGTACGCTTCCAAACGTTAGCTCGCTAGACTGGACACTGATTTAACACAGGGATGAAACAGATACATACGATTTGTTGATTGATCTCTTTTACATCGAGGCACGTACTGTCCAATAAATGTATGCAGTAGCTTGTCTACTTACTACTGCTAATGCTATGTGTCGTGTAGCTATTGTGCAATTCAAACATTGAAATCACAATGTGTTGAGTTTGACTTAGGTAAAGTTATACTAAAGTGTAAAAGAACTTTCAAGTAAGACAAATAAGACAAATGCTACTTCCATTTGTGTTATTTGTACATCAAGTAAGACAAATGCTCCCTACTATGATGAGTATTTTAAATGATGTCGCAAGACTTTTTTTTTACTGGGAAGCACGCGGTGGGTTCCTGATATACCTAAAGCTATTGAATTCTGTTCCCAGAAAAATACGTTGTACCTTTCTACATAAATAACCATATCGTAAATAATCCAATGTATCATAAATAATGCCAGCCTTTTGGGCACTTTTCCTGTTGACAGCGATGCTAATTCTTGTCCCTCCTTTTTATTTTATGTACATATTATTTTTATTATTTTAAAATTGTTAGCTACTACTGTTATATATTATGTAAATAGTATCTAGTTCGAATATAAAATTATATCAAGAATTTACACATCATCATCATCATCTGCCTAGCCTTTACCAACTATGTTGGGGTCGGCTTCCAGTCTTACCGGATATAGCTGAATACCAGTGTTTTACATGGAGCGACTGCCTATCTGACCTCCACACGTTAACACGATACCCCTCGGTAAGACTGGTTGTCAGACTTTCGAGCTCCTGACGACCCGTAACGACTGTCAAAGATCTACAAATGACAGCCGGGACCAACGGCTTAACGTGCTTTCCGAGGCACGGAGGGGTTTTGGTATGTAAAGATGGTCACCCATCCACGGACCAACCGCGGCAAGCGTAGCTTAACCTGATCGATCGACCCGTGCGGCTGTTATTACTTAGCCACAAGCCCCTCAATTACCATTCCCACAAGAATTTACACAATAAGCATGTAATGTTTCCACTGCTGGGACACAGGCCTCCTCTCTGTGAGAAGGAGTAGACCGTAATCTACCACGCCGGTGCGGGTTGGTCAAATCAAGTATTTGAGATTGATTAAAACCAGAACAAATGATATTATTTCCCCATACTCATTTTGACAAGGCCGTAGGTTTCAGGCAGCCATATTGAATTTACAGTCCGATAAATTGAATTTTGATTAATCGTCTGTCCATTTTACCAAACTAATTGCCCTCATACCACACGTAGAGCAAGTTTCAAACGCTGGCCTTAACTAAAGTTACGAATTAAACAAAAGTTCATACAAGATTAATCTTAACATTGCTATTTAAACTTGAATAGGCTTCGATCAGCTAGTTGTCACTTTGTTTCCAACATTGTACTGAAACAGTACGCAAATAGATCTAGTTTCAGTTTTCTTGTATTTCAAAAGAAAGGTTCTAAGAATATTATGTAATGACGTAATGGGAGTTCTTTATATTTTACGGATTTTGGATAATCTATTATGTTTTCTAAGACGTTTTTGTTTTCGGATAGCTATTGTATTTTCAAAGAAAATAGCGGAAAACGTCATCTAAAAATAGAGGTTTTCATTAAAACTCCGCCCACTGAATATCGAACACAGAAACCATCGTCAATCCAAAACCCACACAATACCATTTGTTTTGTTTCGTATTTCAAAAGGAAACATTGGTTAAAATTAGCAATGGCTTCTTATATTGTGACGGAAAATCTCAACTGCTATTTTCCTGAATGAAAAAGGACCAAATTTTAATCGAAATGAAAGCTTTATTTACGTGTCTCACGAAGTGATCAAGCAGATATCTGAAATAATGCATTACATCCATGGCCATCGACATCAGACATTTTCTTAACAAAACGTTCAGTAGGTACCAACGTTTAGCTTAACCACCGATTTAAGTTTTTAAAAAGTCTCGTTTATTTGATTGACTTATTTTTACGTTAAGTTGGTTATTGAAAATACTCAAACGTCAATTAGTATTCTAATATAATATATTATTTGTTGCATAACGCTTTAATTTTCTAAAACCTATTCCAAAGAATTGAAAACAATCAGCTTTTTAATCGTTCAATTCACGGAAAAAACTTAATCAGAGCTTAAAAGCTCATTACTACGTCTGAATGTATCAGGGCAAAACGCGAAGTTTTACCGTTCCAAAAGGACCAATTCTATTCCAGCTCATTCGGCACGAAGGACCAAAAACCATCAGCGACCAATAAAAGCCTCTTTATTACAAATTTCTCGCTGGCCGGATATCGAACACTGCATGACATACTGGCTGGTGTTTGTAAATCAAAACAGCGAGGGTGGGAAGTGCGGGGCCATGCCGTCTAGTCTGCCGACCGACTCCGGCCGACGCGCACGGCGCGACTCCGGCACGCGAAGTTATCTTACGACATGAAAGTGTGACGTGTGTTTTGTTTAGAACTCGGATTAAGGTAGAGTGATGAGTTTTGTACGTACGTAGTTTTATTGGTGTAGTTGGTCTTTTTGGGGTGTAAGTGTGTAGGTTTTTAAAATTGGGTTGGTATTTTTTTGTAGTTAAGGGTTTCAGATGATAATATGTTTTCTATAAAAAGGGTTGAAAATGTAAAAAGGAAAAGTTTTCTAGTATGTTGTTTGTAAGAAAAATGTTATTTGTTTGTAAACTTATATTCTCTTGCATTTCGCGATAGCTGAAAGCTCATGAAAGCTTAAAAACCCAAATTGGAAATTAAAAACATAATTTCAGAAAGCAAGAAAAATAAAAATAGGTTGGGTATTTTTCCAACCTATTTTTTTATTTTTATGAAAGCACCCATCAGTTTCCCTAAAACAGAACAAAATATGAAATCGGACACACCTAGACGCATACTAATATGGCTTATTAATCCCAGCAATACAAAACGGGCAATATATTAATACAAATAGGAAATGAATATTCATAGCCAGTATTTCGCACCTTTAAAAGTGGGGTCTATATCTGGAAACGTGACAATAATTCTATTTGGTGCGACAAATAGTTGCCTGCGCTTAATATTCTGAGCAGTCGGCAGCTAACAAATTCTCGAGGCGGGAATTATTACTGCTTACGCGAGTATGTGAGCTTTTATGACGTAGATTTACTTAAGTGATAAAGTTTCGGTGTTAAAGTATGGATTATTGGGAAACTTATACATTAACCCAGCAAATGATGTATGAAACAGCGATTGTTTATATGAAAAATACACTCGAAATGACATATAATCATTAAATCCGTTGAACGCGTACATGCAAACGACTTCTAGTAGACGATCGTTTGTCGGGTTAATGTAGGTGACAGACTTATGTTTATATCATTATGTATTCTATCATCATTGCCATTGAACTAAAGTGTAGACTAGAATCAATCCTACACTTGTAGGTAATGTTTGGGGAAAAGACAACGTTGAGAAATTTTATTGTAAAGTCGCTGTCAACAAAACACTGGCCACCAGCTGGCTTAGCATGACGCTTTCTATTTCTACGAAGAATAGACACAGCTCTTTCTATACAAAATGATTTTCATTTCTCCATTTTTGACATCGCACCGTAGAAATTCTTCTACAATCTGTCATTTTGTCTTTCGTGTCTAACGATCTTTGTCTAGGTCCTTTTTATGCAGAAGGATTTCTACGGTGCGATGTCAAAAATGGAGAAACGAAATGTCACTTTGTACAGAAAAAGCTGTGTCTATTCTTCGTAGGAATAGAAAGCGTCATGCTAAGCCTGCTGGACGTATTTCCACTAACGAGTTAATATGACCTTTAGCAAGCATACTATGTAGGAGGATTCCTATTGGTCCTAGTCATCCACTGCGTGGTTTATAAGGTATTTTCTTGCGCCCCCCTAATAGATATGGACTCCAAGCCATCAATCATTTAACCTACCTACGTAAACTCTCTCTCATCACTCGATGAAAATACACACTCTATTTTCACTACCACATTTACCAACCAATATTTTCATATCCAAAGCGCGAAAAATAAAAATCGAAATACGTTTTCACGAAATTGATGTATGCAGTTCAATATTAATTGGCATTTAACTCAATATTATAATGGACGGAAGTGCGAGAACTGTGAATGAGAATGAATGAAATTAATGAAAATTCTCTCCTGAAACACGGGATGCTGCGAACATTTTAATTGCACATTAATCTGTCATCCGTATGTTGGCAGCACTTCGAGACAGCAACGTTATAAGCAATCCCTCATGTCTGTTGAAACTTGATGTTGCCTTTGCTAATGAAACCTAGTTCAAGTACCTGTCTTCCTAGTTTGGTAGTTATGACCTATTTTACAAACGTATTACAATTATAATTATTATTGGTGATGTTCTTTAGAAATGTCATGAGAGTAGTACTCGCAACCGGCGTGCGTGTATGACCAGATGTATGAACGTAAACGAGGAAAAAGGCGTATGTAAGAATCGTAGCAGGTGGCGTTCTGTAGGAGAACCTACAGACACGAGGGTCACGCATTCTTCTCATGGGGGTAGGCAGAAGCCTACCCTCATGGGAAGAAGGCGTGACTCTATGTATGTATGTATATATTAGAGTTAAATATCCTCCATTACATTCTTATCGTACAACCTATAGTACTTTATGAATATTTTAATTTCCTGTCGTCGCGCAATTTTCAGGGCTCATAATGTTCTCACTTATAAAGTCCTCCCGCGGCTTAAGCACTGAAAATTGCTCATAAGGCGGAAAATGAAAAAGTTAATACGTACCGGAAGGTAAAATACTTAAGTGCCTACCTCCAAAAAAATGTTTTTATGACATAATATTCAGGGGCCATGACGTTTATTCAACCTCTTGATGAATAAACAATATTCACAATTAAATTCTCCACTAACAATTTAATACCACCAACCAGACTACGAAATATGTGGCGCCACTGTCATCCAAACTCGACACTACTGCATATTCAAACACTAATTATGCATTAAATCTCCAATCATCTAAATTGAATATGAAATACCGATACCGAGACCGTTGCAAATTTCGGTATCGGTATAACGTCAGATGTTAATAGGGCAACAGGGCCTACCCAACCTATGAAAGACCTCGACATTATAATAAGGAGAATAGCCGGAGCTAGTTCAGTACTATAATTATAACCACGTACGAAATAACTTTGCTTAAGCCCGAGGGATTGTAAAGGGGACGAAATTACAAAAAAATAGTTGTGCATATGTAACTGGTACAGGGTTTGCTTGTGTTTTCAATGAAGAGGGTTGTTGAGTGGTATGTGCAGGTGTGTTGAATGCTAAGTAAATATCATGATAAAATTATTTTTTAAGTTCATGCTCTACTCAGTTAAATCTGGTTCAACTAATATTAAATATAATTTTTATATTACACAATAATTTACAATATTATTGCTACTAACTATTTACACTAGGTAGGTACTAAATTAAATTACTAACTAAATATACAAATGATATTAATATTATTTTTACTTTTTAATTGTGAATATTTGATCGTCTAAGATTTAGGTACCTAGTGCAACGATATATTGTTTATGGAACCATAGTTTTTAGTGCATTAAGACTTTGCTATTTTTAACTTTCAAATTCAGGATGTTTTAATTGTCAAGCCCGTATTCCAGAACGATGCTCAAGAATTAATCTACATTACGGTACAGCTTTGAGTTGAGATTAGCGTGGATCTGTCATTACCATTCTGATTTTGAGTAGAGATTTATACTAGAGCTTTGTTCTAAAACCTTAATAGTTTTGATAAAGTATACCATATTATTATCTCTGTATCTGTGTTTAATAAGACGTTTACTTGACTGTAGCCGTTTAGAAGTCCCGCAAGGTAGCGTATTGGGACCATTGTTATTCATAATCTACATAAATGACTTGCCATTGGTAACTAATTATCCAGTATCGCTGTTTGCTGATGACAGTACAGTCACTATTAATTCCATAAATAAAGATAGATATGAACAAGAAATTAATAAGACAATCAATTCAATAGTAAACTGGTTAGATAACAATAATCTAAAAATCAATCTAGAAAAAACAAAAATTATGTTCTTTAGTCAACGTTTAGAAGCACCAAGTATTAATGTTCAACACAAATTAACTGTTATAAAGAAGGTAGACAAAGCAAAATTTTTAGGTGTAACCATAGATAAACGTCTAAATTGGAAAGCACACACGGAAGAATTAAATAAAAAAGTATGTTCTTGTGCTTATGTCCTCTATAAACTTAAACCTATTTTGAGTACGAATGCGATTATAACTGCCTACCATGGAATTGTCGGCTCCTTATTAAGGTTTGGGGTTATATTTTGGGGAAACTCCACCAATAAGGACATTATTTTTAAGTCACAAAAAAGGTGCATTAGGGCAATGTCTGGTCTGAAAAGAACTGATAGTTGCAAACAGTATTTTATTAAATATAACATCTTAAGTCTGCCTTCACTATTTATTTATGAAATAGCTAATTTTGTAAGGACAAATCCACACTTATTTAAGAAACTATCTGACGTCTCCATTCGTAATAGACGAGATAATAATAGATTATGCGTACCGAGATCAACCACGGCTTTGATGCAAAAAAGTACTTTTTGGTTAGCACCAACCATTTATAATAAAATCCCAAAACCTATCAAACAAATGCCTACTGCTCTGTTTAAAAAACATTTTAAAAAATATCTCATTGCTAAGTGCTATTATTCCATAACGGAATTTTTAAATGATTGTAATTAATTAAATGGATTTCTTAATTTCTAGGACTTTTTATCAGTTTTCACAATTACGACATTTTTTTCGCAGTTATGTATGAATTTTTGGCATATGTAATGTATTCTCCCTAATTTTTATTTTTTTTTTTTTGATTTAGTTATTCTTTTTATTTTATTGTGTAGAGTCAAATTCAATTTTTTTGGTTTTTTTTTATAGACCAAAAAAACATGTTATTATTGTACGCCATTAATGGCAAAACATGCAGATCTGCCTATTATTTTTAAGACCTTGCACATATTGTTTGATGTATACTCATGTTTTACAATAAATATATTCTATTCTATTCTATATTCTATTCTATTAGTTTAATGACTCGACAAACTCTATTACTCGCAGAATAACCCGTTAATGTGTACATTAACAACTTCACACTTTAACTATTGCGTATGAGAATAATTTTCATTTGGTGTAGTTATTTAGAGGAATTCACAAATACATTCGCAAGATTCTCAGTAATTGGTAGATACGAATTATTTAACCTTTTGACCGCCACGCCAAAAAGCAAAAAAGTGCCCTCGTCGCCAAACTACGAATTCATACTTTAATATCATGTAGTTGTGACCGTGGCGTGCTGGGCACATTTTGGTTTGTCATTTATACATGACTGTGGCGGTTAAAAGGTTAAACCAGGATGTTCCCATTGCATCCAGCGGGGTAATTGAGTAACACACTTACAATCGCGATGCTTTTTATTTTGACTGTTCAACAACATTCATTGCGTTTTTAGGTTGCTGAGCTGACGAATTTTTTGAACATATGAAGTTATGGATTAGGAATTCCCTTTTGAACATATGAAGTTATGGATTAGGAATTCCCTTCAAAACTCTTCGGGTTGTGACTGAAGTGTGTTGCGCAATTGGGGTGTAGGTTTACTTTTTTTGTGGGTCATGCAGCATACCATTTATTTTTTCAGTAGGTTTTAATAGTATTCATTATCTGCCTAGCCTTTTCCCAACCATGTTGCGTTCGGCTTCCGGATTCAGCTGAATACTAGTATTTTACATGGACGACTGCCTATCTGACCTCCACAACCCATTTACTGAGTAACACGATACCCCTTGTAAAACTGGTTGTCAGAGTTTCGGGCTTCTGACGAACCGAACTCTCAAAGATCTACAAATGACAGCCGGGACCAACGGCTTATCGTGCTTTCCGAGACACGGAGGGGTCTTCATATGTAAAAATGGTCACCCATCCACGGACCAACCGCAGCAAGCTTAGCTTAACCTGATCGATTGACCCGTGCGGCTGTTATCATTTAGCTACAAGCCCCTCCAGGTTCAATAGTGTTACAAAATATAAATTGAAAATATTATACCAACCCATATGGTTGAGGTCTATCAAATTGGGGGTAACTATTAGCTAAGCTGCGGGTTGTACATGCATTACTTACTGGCTCTCTGACCTCAGCTTATCCTTCTGGGAATCATGCACTACGTATACTGTCTCTCAAACATTATCCTTTTGGGAATCACATGCGGTGATAACGCTATTTTAACCATTGTTTGGAAAAATTCCTTGATTCATCTAAATATATTGTTGCCGATTTCGTTGGTCATCGACGAACATAAATTAAGAGTACTACATACATCTCAAATTTCTCTCATCTACTAACGTAACATCGTAGCATGACAGTTTTGTTTGAACCAAAGGAGAATGCCCATCAGCCATACAAAAAATGCCTGAAATGAACAACAATGAAATAAAAAATTGTACTATAAATCGCAGGAAACCCATTAAAATTTAAAAAAAATTGAAAAAAACTGGCCAAGTGCGTGTCGGACCACGCACAATGAAGGGTTCCGTAGTTGGGAAGTTATGCCACAATCAATTCTCCAACTGCAAATTTAAGTTGGTCGACTATTGCTCGTTAACTTGTAAAGCCCATTGCAGCCGTGATAGCTTTCCTTTTAATTTTATTACATGTACTACTGCCATGATTTTTTTCACATCTTTATAAAAGTGAAAAGTGGTGTTCACACACCCATAATATTTTTGAACGGCCTATCCAACGATACCTCACAACATGGCGAAGACGAGAAAAAAATGTCATCCCCACATTACGTGAAAGGGAGGTACCCAAACAATTTTTTTTCCCAAGATTATATTTTAGCACTTTGTCGGCGTGATTAATATGTATACCTACGCCAAATTACAGTTTTCTAATACTAAGCGTGTCTGAGCTACAGCGGGGACAGACAGAGAGACAGACGGACATGGCAAAACTATAAGGGTTCCTTGTTTACTACGGAACCCTAAAAAATTAGATAGATACCAGTTAAAAACTAGACTGTCTTGTTCAACCTGGGAAAAAGAACAAAAGATAACTTCATTGTTGTTTTTCAGTGCGTTCAATATAACTAGGCAAAAAAGATAGGAAATCTCAATACTTACAGCTTGTGGTGTTGTCCATGCCTGTAGGACCATTTGCGTTTAGGACTTTTCGAAACGGATGGTATTAAACTACGTGCTTCATCATTTTGCACTACTTAGACGTTACGTCTCTTCCTTACAATATCGAGATAGCAATTAACACAGTGTAGTTTTCTATGCATTTTTAAATGTACACGGGACACAAGTACAAAACAACAGCAACGTCGTATATAAAGCAGGTTCAGGTCCTTCGTCAAAAAGCCGTGTCGTCGTTTAGGCGGTTCCAATCTAAGTCCGTGTTCAAATATGTGTGTAGAAGTAAAATCAGAATCCTTAAAAAATGGCCACAGCCATCGTTAAATATCTTAATAAGAAAACGTCAACTCAAGTCGCAAAAGCAAAACCATGAATCAAGTAAACAATCGAAGAATTGAAATGCAGTAATGTCAAACAGTCAGTAAGGCAAAAGACAGGATTCACACAGCCTAGGATACGTTCTATTTTGAAAATAATTTGGTAACAAATAATTCATATTGACATGCATAATAATGCATATATTATTTTAAATAGATTTACAGTACATATAGGTCGAATTATATGAAATTAATGATAATTGTGCACTAATTCTATAAAATAGTTCATTAACGATTATTTGACGATTCCTGTTTGGCTGAATGTCACTTACTCATGTCAAATAAACACGGACGTCCAATAAAAAAATCCAATAAGTATGAATTTGACGGATATCAAGTTAAATATTTTAATGATCGTTATATTTTTACCCTAGATAAACAAACTTGAGAATAATTACATTATACATATTTTATTCTAAATACAATTAAAGACTATTAATCGTTTCTGTCCGTTTCAGGCATTTTTCGGGCTTTGACAGGTCAAACTCACTCTTTTTTCTTGTTTTATTTGCCAGAAAAAATAGCTCCAGCTAAAGCGGAAGCACAAAGCAGTTGAAGCACAAAACCTTTCCTGCTTTATTATAAACATTCCGCCTGTCTCATAACGTTTCTTCGTAGTGTAGTAATTTTGACTTTTATATTAGACGTTAGTGGCACAAAGCGATGTCAGACACCTTTCAACGCGCCGTTCTTAACGCTCGTAGTCTGCATCACAAAGAATTCCTTTCTTTCTGGTTTTGTGCAACGAGACGCTGATATTATGTAGGCAAATTTAACGTGATCTTTTGCGTTTGAAGTATTGTAAATATCTAATAATGCGAGATGGCATGCGTAGGTAAACCTAGAGATAGTTGTAGGTACTATCTAAGTAAATGAGTACGGCACATATATATCTGCCTAGCCTTTTTATAACAATGTTGGGGTTAGCTGGCAGTTTAACCAGAAGCAGCTGAATACCAGTATTTTACACGGAGCAACTGCCTATCTGACCTCCACAACCCAGTTACTGGGTAACACGATAAGCCTTGGTAAGACTGGTTGTCAGGCTTCTGACTACCCGTAACAACTGTCAAAGATATACAAATAACATCCGGGACGAAAGGCTTAACGTGCTTTCCAAGGCACGGAGGGATCTTTGTATGTAAAGATGGTCACCCATCCACGGAGCGTAGCTTAACCTCATCGATCGACCCGTGCGGCTATTATTACCACAAGCCCCTCAAATGAATACCGTACATATATGCTAAATATACTGCCACACAATGCCAATATTATTTTAGGCGGAAGACACTTGATCCCGTCATAACATGAATAATTGAATTAATTCAATGACTATTTCATTGTTTGGATATACTCCAGTAGCTTATTTAATAGTCTTGTATTTATAAATTTAATATTTAAATGTAAGTTTATTTTATTGTCACTAACACTGTATGAGTCTCATAGTTACTCTCAATAGTGAATTTATTAATATTATTTTAAATCCCGGGACCCTGGGGCCCCGAACCTTTGGAAGGCGTACGAGGGGCCGAAGCCAACTCGCAGAGGCCCCTTAGACAATTTTAAGTATTGAGGCACCAACCGATGATTATCCCTGTATGCACTATGCAAATCCACCCAAGGACAATCCCGGTTGTTGCAGGACTATTGCAGAACATTATTATTATGCAATTGAAATATCTTGCATAATCAGCCTATAATGTTCCCACAGCTGGGACACAGGCCTCCTCTCTGTGAGAGGGAGTGGCCCATAATCCACCACGCGGGCCCAGTGCAGGTTAGTAGATGTCACATGTCTTTGAATTTTTGGTTCTAGGACAAGCCGGTTTCCTCACGATGTTTTCCTTCACCGTTTTGAGAGCAGTGGTGATGAAATAATTTACACAAAGTAAAGCGCCTGTCTGGGTTCGTAACTTCGATCTACAACTCGTAAGTCGCGGCCGTTACCACTGGGCCACCACTGCTCAATTGAAATATCTAAATAGCATAAATATCAATTGAAAAGGTGTCGTGTCGTAAAATTGAAAACATAATATAGACTCGAGTGTACGACCCCTGCTTACCCCCGTCGTACCTTATATACGGTATGGTTCACAATTTGGTAATACATTTTTGACTTCAGACTGTATAAAATTAATTACATACATGAAAGGTCGGTAAATCCCTCGGATCCTTGGGTCTAGTAAAATATTCGAAATATGTTAAGTACATAAAACAGTTTAAATACTTTTTGCATTCCTTTTGCGACCTATGATCTGAAGCTCCGAACCCAAGGACCAAAAATTATTCACTGCTAGCTTTTTCCCACGTCTTCGCCTGTGTGATGGTCCGGGATTTAAAATAACCTATATGTTAATCCAGTTTATAAACTATCAGTGTACCAAATTTCAGCCAAAACCGTTCAGTCGTTTTTGCGCCAATCCGGAACATAAATCCAAAAGACGGACAATAATTCTAAAAAACTATATTTGCGGCTTCAGACGCGTTCCCACCTCGTAGCAATTACATTTTTCAAAAATGTTCAATGTACAGTTTTAACTTCGTTACTATTTTATTATAATTATGTACAGATACAGATACACGTCTGTGTGTGCATGCATCTGTTTCATTCGTTGTATGCGGATCCATACAACGAACGAAACAGATAATTGCTGTACACTGCAAAACTGTAAATTTAATATTTTTGAAATACCTTCTGTACCTGTTTATTTTTTTGTGGTCTGTTTGAAAATTCGTAGTTTTTTTTTATTCTCATAACTGTACAGAAGCTATGCAGCTAGGTACGATAATGCATGATGATTGCAGATGAAGCCTCATCAACTGAAATTGCCTGTTATGAAGTTAATCCGGTTTGGCTTTCAGCCTATGCCAATTGATGCAAACGTCGATACGATACTGAATTTAGGCGAAATTATTCTGTACGTATATCGTACCTACTCTCTACCTATGTTTTCTGTTCTTGATTTTGCAATATGTTAAAACCCATTTTAACAGTAGTATCTAGTACTAACTTATCAATGGCAACAGTCCAATCCGCATAAATGTTAGCAGAGGCTAAATTAAATGCCAATCATATTTGAGGATCGAATATTGAATATGAATACCAGCAAAATCCTTCCTACGTTTATGCAGCAGAAAACGAAAAGAAAACGATAATTGTTTATTGGACTAGCTGCTGCTTGGCTTCGCCCGCATGGCTTTTTCTAGTAGTTGAAGTTACTCCTTATATCATCAGCTATCTGCCAGTGAAAGTCCCGTCAAAATCGGTCCAGCTGTTTCGGAGATTAGACGGAACAAACAGACAGAAAGTCTGACAAAATTAAAAAAAAAAAAATAGTTTCTGCCGTATATACTTTCATATACATTTAGCAAAAACCTGTTATTAGGACATTACAAACAGACACTTCAATTTTATTTATTTGTATAGAAGTACCAACTAGTCGGAAAAGCCGAATATCCGGCCATATTTGTAGTCGGCGACTGGTCGGCAACTACACCGAAAGCATTGATCGGCTTGGCCGACTTGTCTTTTTGCAACCGACTAGCCGACCAGTCGGCTACTCGGCCAAAATCATAGTCAGCCCATCTCTATTGTTTATTAATGAAAACAAATTATAACTTTTAAAGTTATTATTTCCATTAAATATTTCTGGTATCAACAAAAAAAGTGTATTTACTTACCTATACTCACAAAGTACATAGCTAGCTATCTAACGATCATATTATATTCCCTAATATTCTTACAGGAGCTCCCCATAGGATATGAAGGTATTGTGATTGAAGTGGGTTCATTATAATAGTTCGGGGGACTGAATGCGAACTCCCTTAGATCCCGAGGAGGCACTTATCGCTTATTGTCGTTTAAGCATTATTATGACGAATTTAATAATAATACCTAGGATATTTAGATGTCTGAACTTAAAATAAGTATCCGGAAAATGAATGGTCTGGTGGCATTCGCCCTTTGTAAATATTGTTGCCCGAATATAGGCATAATTATAATACCAGCCTATTATCGTCACACTCTTCTCATACAGAGCAAAACTGACGAGGTAATTCTCGGCAGGTAATGCTCATACACACCTAGTATCCTACAAACTACAGAGCGTAAGTGCTCATACACACGAGCTGCACGCGTCAACGGCAGAGGCCACTGCAGCCGTCGACAACGTGCCGATGGTGTATTTGAGCACCGTACTCAAATACACGAGTGGCACGCGTCAAGGGTAGAGGCAACTGCGGCCGTCGACAACGTGCCGATCGTTTATTTGAGCACCGTACTCAAATACACGAGTGGCACGCGTCAAGGGTAGAGGCAACAGCAGCCGTCGACAACGTGCCGCTCGTGTATTTGAGCACCGTACTCAAATACACGAGTGGCACGTTGTCGACGGCTGCTGTTGCCTCTGCCATTGACGCGTGCCCGCTCGTATGTATGAGCACTTACGCTCTGCAGTTTATAGGAAACCAGTTAATTATATTTTTAGATTGGTTTTGATGTTGATGAGGTACTAGCGATATCTAATTATATATCATCAATACCGAGACAAAATTAAAAGAAAAAGACTAATTGAAGAAATATACAATAATATTGATCAATCAATATGCCTAGCCTTTTCCCAACTATGTCGGGGTCGGCTACCAGTCTAACTGGATGCAGTTGAATACCGGTATTTTATACGAAGTGACTACCTATCTGACATCCACAACCCAGTTACTGTGTAACACGATAACCCTTGGTAAAACTGGTGGTCAGAATTTTAGGCTTCTGACAACGCGTATATACTGTCAAAGATTTACGAATGACAGCCCGGACCAACGGCTTAACGTGCTTTCCGAGGCATGGAGGGATATATAAAGCTTAACCTTCGATCGACCCATGTGAATATTCCATGTGCCACAAGCCCCTCAAAAACAAAAAACAATAATATTTATATGAGCATAAAATATCATGAACAATTGAACAATATGAAATAATATGACAAATGACCAAAGTATGCTTGTATTAAGAAAAAAAAATTGTAGAGTTTGTGGTAACGGAAAAAATATATGTTAATTTTGTACATATTTCTCAGAACTTGGTTGTGACGAAAACACGTTTTGAAAATAAAATCTCGATTACAAATTACCGGTAAACTAACCTTTTACCTTGAGTTCCAATCCAAAATATATGTATTAAATATCAACGTACATTACGTATTTAATTAATAACAAGAACGTCTTAATTGAATACAGAATTTGGTTGTTCTTTTTTTATGTTCGATTTCTCAACTCAATTTTGAGTACATAGATAATTGTTTCATATTTTGCAACAAATTACAAGCGTTGTGTCATCGCACTTCTCTTTCTTTTCTATGCAGTCTGACAGTGACCGCGGTTTAGGTGTTGTCAGCGTCTTAAGGATAATTTCGAAGAAAAACAAAAACAATACAATAGCGCCCCATAGCTTTCACAGTCTCTTTGCAAATGGCTCTCTCACTTATCCTTATGATAATATCAATGTTATCATGAATATTTTAATGCTCAAGCCTATTTAGTAATCAAATGAAATATTATTTGATTACAATTAATTGGTCAAGGACAGCTAATGAGACACAATTGATTTTCTATTGTTTGACACCGAATCGGAGTCACGCGGGGCTTTACAGGATAATTTCGCCCGCTCTGGGCGGAGCGGGAGGGTGTGTCCGACTCTTACTGACTAAACCCACCCGTGTTCCTTCCGTTGCCTGTGTTACCAGAGGCCTTTAACCCTTTAGTACCTTCCCGCGACCCCGGCAGGCATCGGCCCTAGTGGACCCCTACACTTGTGCTGACGACATCTCTTTGAGGCTCGCGTGGTATACAACGCGCCGTCGACACGGGCCTGGTCCTCACCGTCCGTAAGCCCGCACCTACGGTGGCCGGAAATCCGCCCGGGATTCCCGACGCCCAGGGTGTCTCCTGCGGCGGCTAGGGGCAAGAGGGCGCGAAATTTGCCTTTCCGTCAACCGTCCCGCCTCCTCCTTCGCGAGCATTACTGCTTCGCAGAAGGAGGTAACGGCTGCCCATGCCTTCTCGCTCCGTACCATGGCCTGAACCAGTGCCGGACGCGAGAGATCTTTGCCGCCGATCGCCTCCACGAAGACACGGCGGTGCTGTGCCCAAGCCGGGCAGACCTCACCGTATGCTCCACCATGTCCTCCGGGCGATCCACACAGTGGTGACACCCGGGCGTTTCCTCCCGCCTTATCCGACACAGGAACCTCCCGAAGCTGTCGTGTCCCGTGAGGACCTGTGTCAAGCGGAAGGTGAGGACGCCGTGGCGCCTCACTAGGCACTCCTCAGTAACAAAATACTTGACAACGGTAATAATAATAAATATTGTGCGTAAGACGATACAGTTATACGTGTTTATTTACTCTGTAATTCAATGTTAACTGTAAACCGTATTTGATCCGATGTGATTGTTATTTATAGCTAATATTTGCTTAATTGGGAAGCAATTGTTAGTTAACTCCTGTTTACTTTACAAACTATCTAATTTTGGGTTTTATGTAAATGTGTGTCCTTTAATTACGAGTGAGTATAAGATTACACACTAAAGAAAGTTTAGGAAATAACTCCTTTTTAGAGTTAGTTACGTACGTTGATTTTGGGTAAAGTTGGAGCCAAGCTTAGTTTTAAAGTCGACGAACAAACAACAATGATGACCTTTCTATTATTATAATTATTTCTATTATTTTTTCGTTTTATTTGTGATCTCCTGTGCGAGTCCCAATAAATACTTTTTCTTACTTTCTTTTCTTTTCTTTCTTTCTATTCTTCTGAAATCATCATCATCATCATCTGCCTGCCTTTTCCCAACTATGTTGGGGTCGGTTTCCAGTATTACCGGATACAGCTGAATACCAGTATTTTACATGGAGCGACCTCCACAACCCAGTTACTGGGTAACACGATACCCCTTGGTAAGAATGGTTGTCAGACTTTCGAGCTTCTGACGACCCGTAACGACTGTCAAAGATCTACAAATGACAGCCGGGACCAACGGCTTAACGTGATTTCCGAGGCACGGAGGGGTCTTGGTATGTAAAGATGGTCACCCATCCACGGACCAACCGCGGCAAGCGTAGCTTGGGCCCTGTTAGGACCAAAAAGGGTACTAACAGGGCCCTGTTAGTACCCTTTCGGATACGAAGCCTAAAAATATAACATTGTTAACATCGTACCGTCTTATTGAGGCTAAGCTCAAAGCATTTCTGTTAGATAAAAGCGTGTACTCAATGGACGAACTGTAATTTAATATTAGTATTTCAATTTTCTATTTTAAAAAGAGAAAAATTTGCTATTTATTATTATTGATTTTGTAAACATGCTTTTTTATATTGTATCTTCATTTTTTTTTTTCATATAATAATTACTATTGTTATTTTATTATTATTATTGCTGCATGTTCACTTTTAGAATTTATATTAATATTATTAATTATGATTTATGTAATGTAAGGTATCAACACAATATAAATTGTTCCTGATAAATAAATAAATATTATGCCAGCATTATACCTAACCCCATTACAGAGGCGTACGTCACAAATCTTCCGCCTACAGTCTTAATTAGTGCTAAGGCAATTACAGGCACTCAAACATGAATATTCGTATATGGGTTAATTGAATGTAAGCCTTGTAGGCGCTTCTATTAACTCCGAACATCGCGTGATTGATCGCCATACAATATGGATGGATTTCGGGAGGCAAGTGAAGTCAAGCGATTTTCTTTTAGCGAGGAGAATTTTAGCTGCGGTTTTGTATGGTGTATTGATAGTTTTTCACGCGATGGTGAGATAAACGTTGGTATGTTATCACGACTGTTTAGAGATCGATTCGATCTGAAATCGATTAATCGAAGAATTGATATCTAGTACGGAATCGATCTTGTGAATCGATATTTAACCCTAGAAAATCGATATTTGATTTTTCTGTTTTGATAAGAACCTGAACTGTAAATTATTTACAATTAGTTGAATGTGTTGTTCACTTAATTACTCAAAAACTCGCTAGATGGCTTAGTTTCCTTCTTCGCTGGTAAATAGGTAAAAGAAAGAAATAAAAAAATACGGTTATACTACAAACGTATTTTTCAACATTAACAAAGAATATGTATACAAACTCGAAAAGCATATCAAAATAACATCAATTTCTGGAAAATCGATTTTTTAAACCTCGTTATTCTTGTGTATCGATTTATCAGGTTTCGATTCGAATCGATTTAAGAATCGATATTTTTCGGAAAGAATCGCCATCTCTAGACTATATTACACGAAGGGGTGGGTAGAGCTGTATGTATGTGGGTAGAGGTGTGTGTGCTGCACACTTACATTTCGCCAGTCAAACCTATCACCATTCAGTCATCAGTCATCCACAGCCCGACAGCCACTATTGAGCATAGGTGACAGGCCTCTCTTTTCTTGTGCCAATCCCCACGCGCCTGTCCCAGCCTCATCACTGCGCCTTCCCAGATGTCCAACCCAACGCCATTTGACTTCCATAACTCGTTTTCTACCAGCATTCCCCATCATCATCACCATCATTTCAGCCGAAAGACGTCCACTGCTGGACATAGGCCTCCCCCAAGCACCGCCACTTCGACCGGTTTTGTGCTTCCCGCATCCAGCGGATTCCTGCGGCCTTCACAAGGTCATCGTTCCACCTTGTAGGAGGCCTTCCAACGCTACGTCTTCCGGTACGCGGTCGCCATTCCAGAACCTTTCGGCCCCATCAGCCATCTGTTCTGCGAGCAATGTGCCCTGCCCACTGCCACTTAAGTTTTTTGGCAATTCTTCGGGCTATGTCGGTGACCTTGGTTCGCCTGCGGATCTCTTCATTTCTGATTCGATCACGTAGGGAAACTCCAAGCATAGCCCTCTCCATTGTCCTTTGAGTGACTTTTAGCCTTTTGATAAGGCCTATTGTAAGCGATCACGTTTCAGTGCCATAGGTCATCACTGGCAACACGCACTGGTCAAAGACTTTCGTCTTGAGACACTGTGGTATGTGGGACGAGAAGATATTGCGTAGCTTCCCGAACGCTGCCCAGCCGAGTCGGATTCGACGATTGACCTCTTTCTCGAAGTTGGACCTACCTAACTGGACAGTTTGTCCTAGATAAACATACTCGTCCACAACTTCGAGCGTAGCGTCTCCGATTTTCATGAGAGTGGGTGTAACGTGGGCATTTGACATGATCTTTGTCTTGTCCATGTTCATTTTAAGACCCACTCTTTCGGAAGCTCTACTGAGGTCATCGAGCATTGTACTGAGGTCCTCCATAGTCTCACACACAGACACTTAAGCACCTCGATGTACCGATAGTCGATCTGGCACCGTTGAAGAGACTGCAGTACAGCCCATGTCTCGATCAAATCGAAGGCTTTTTCATAGTCCACAAACGCTAAGCAGAGAGGCAGGTTATACTTCTCGGTCGGGTCAATCTAGCTCTTGGGTCGTTTGCCAGATTCATACCAGGGTTACCTGATGACGTGTATAACTGTCCATAGAAACTCTCGATCTCTCTCAACAGCTCATGTTTGGCGGATACGATCCTGCCATCGTTGGTCTTCAGTTTCACAAGCTGGCTCTGCCTAATAGACAG
The DNA here is from genome assembly GCA_905333075.3 of Atethmia centrago. NCBI lineage: Eukaryota > Metazoa > Arthropoda > Insecta > Lepidoptera > Noctuidae > Atethmia > Atethmia centrago. The sequence continues at coordinate 10,462,578 of HG995377.1, read as the reverse complement.
GTCTCTTGTAAAGACCTTGGAGCCTTTATTCCGCTCTATCGCGTCCTTAATGCGCTCTGTATTAAAGTGGCGAAGGCCACTTTTTAAGGACTTAGAGATGAGTTATTATGACTTATTGAGCTGGCGGTACTTGGCGCATCAACTAAAGACTGCAGGATCATCTCGCGCCTCTCCTCCATGAGCCGTATAGTAGGATCAGAGAGCTTCTTGTTTCTATTTGTACGACGGGTCTTGAAGATCTCAGACCCGACCGTATGGACAGTTTCCACGAACCCATCGTTATAATCGTCCACGGAGCTCCCTATGCACTCGAAACGATTCTGAAGTTCGAGCTGAAAGCTCTCGAGGTTTTGGACTTGGATCGGTGATGGGCGGAGCGTAGACTTCATCAGTCGAGATCTTTCCAGCTTGATATTTAAATTCAATGTGCCTCTTACCATTCGGTGATCACTTCCGGTTTCCACCGCGTTGATCACAGAGACATCATTGAATACTTGCTTCTTCGTCGACATAATGAAGTCAATCTCATTTTTTGTTGCACCATCAGGGCTCTGCCAGGCCCACTTTCTGTGCTCACGTTTTCTGAAGAAGGAGTTCATCATAAAGAGGCCTTCCTTCTCTATAAAACTGGCTAGTAGGTGGCTTCGGTGGTTCCGACGTCCAACTCCAAATTGCCCCACTCGCAGCTCATCACCGTTTGTTTGCCCAGTTTCGCGTTGAAGTCCCCCATGACAACGGTGAAGTGAGTTTTAGAGCCATGTATGGCTCTGGAAATATCCTCATACATGGTCTCCACTTCATCATTAGCACCCCTTGCCTCACCGTAGCCTTGACCGCTACCGTAGCCAAGGTTAGGCGAGCCGCCGGTTACTAGGAGCCGTATTTTTTTAGTGCTTGTCATTTGGGGAGGGGGGGGGGGTGCCATAATCGCCACGCTTGGCAGGCGGGTTGGCGATCGCAGTATGGTGTTAATATGCATAGAGAACGCTGCTGCCCATTCTCTAGTAAGTCCCTTAGTCGCCTTTTACGACACCCACGGGTAGAAATGGGATGGTACTATTCTTTACGTCCGGCACCACACGGATTGATTTGATTGATTGATAGCATTCCCCATAACCGAGCACAAACCCAAACTGCAGCAGAGAATTAAAAAAAATCAGTAATCGACGCTCAAAGCAGAAATCTATTTGCAATTAGAGACCTGCTCATGGGGATATCCAGTTATTGAGAGTTGTACACTGAAACCCCTCGGTGACCTTCCGTCAAATGCGTTTGAGATCAATGAGATCTCGTGTGGCATCCGTGTCCCTTATAAAACGTCTAAGCCAAGAGACTTATAAGAATAAGATATCCATTTAATTGGGCAGATTAAAGATCAAGTTAATTATCGCAGCATTAATGTCTGAGTACCACAGCGCATTATCCAATAACTTTCGCAAACAACTGCAAAAGGTAAATATAACATAACTAGCCTTCACTGCAAGGCTAAGGCCTCTTCCCGTATAGAGAAGGCAGTGAGCATTGATCACAATGCTTGCTCAAGATGGGTTCGAGATTTTAGACTTTATGTACCTAATGATTGTAGCAGGTGACGAACTGTGGGCTTGCGGACGGTGAGCAATGTGTAGCTCGCCGTCCGATAAGGACCAGGCCCGGGTCGACGGCGCATTGTGTTCCACGCGCGCCTCAAAGAGATGTCGTCAGCACAAGTGTAGGGGTCCATTAGGGCCGATGCCTGTCGGGGGCGTGGGAAGGTACGACAGGATTACCGAGGCCCCTGGCAACACAGGCAATGGAAGGAACACGGGTGGGTTTTAGTCAGTAAGAGTCTGGCACACCCCTGCGCTCCAGAGCGGGATTTGATAATTACCCATCCAAAAAAAAAAGTTGATGTTCTGAAGTTTCTGCCTACCCCAATGGGAAGAAGGCAAGTTTGTGTATGTATGTATCCTAACTAATATCACAAATGCGAAAGTGAGTTTGTTTGTTATGCTTTCACGCTAAAACGGCTGAATGGATTTGGATGAAATTTTTCACATGGGTAGACCATTAGCTAGATTAGGACATAAGATACTTTTTACCCCGGGGATATCCACGGAATCGAGACTTACGTGGGTGAAACCGTGGGATGCAGCTAGTTTACTATAAGTCCAGGCGACTAATTCAACAGGTAAATAAATAACTAAAATAACAAAGCATAGAGGTAAGGTAAAAGAGAGAGATAGAGGGGAGGTAAAAGGTCTTCATTCCCAGAACATTAGTATCAAGAGTCACGTACGAGATCTATCTAAAGCAATTCCATTTGTTAGGTCGTAAAACCAACGAAAACGGATAGTGCACTCTAAGTATGCTGTTAAAGTTTAAAACGCATTTGAACGGACATGTCGGATGTCCGACTTCGTGATGAAACATTTTCAGTAACGTGAGCTGTTCCTTGTTAAAATAGCCTGGACTATAGTAGTGCTTATTGTTAATACAGAGATCGAACCAAACAAGCGAGCAAGTCAAACGTTTGTATCAGGCCTTATACAATACTAGCTGCGCCCCGCAGTTTCACACGCATAACTCTCGATCCCGCGGGAATATCGGGATAAAAATATCCTATGTTCTAATTCAGGTTATGGTCTACCCAGGTGCCAAATTTCATCCAAATCCGTTCCGCCCTTGAAGCGTGAAATCGTAACAAACAAATAAACAAAGCAAACAAAAATCTTTCGCTGTTATAATAATAGCTAGGATGTACGACAAGAGCATGACCGGCATAGTTTGAATAATAGACTATTATATGAAAAATAACTTGCTGTAGCAGGGACTATTTGCCTAGAATGCTTTGATTATAGACACCGGAGGAGTCTGGGCACTGTATTGACAACAAAGCATTCAAGTAAATGTGAATTCTGAACTACAAGTATCATTTTCAAACGCCTCAGTCAATTGTTTTAATTAATTTTACCGGATACACATGTATACATACATACATAATCAGCCTATTATGTTCCCACTGCTGGGACACAGGCCTGCTCTGTGTGAGAGGGAGTGGAGCGTAATCCAGCACGCGGGCCCAGTGCGGGTTGGTAGATGTCACACGTCTTCGAAGTTTTGGTTCTAGGACATGCCGGTTTCCTCACGATGTTTTCCATCACTGTTTTGAGAGCAGTATTGATGAAATAATTTACACAAATTAAAGCGCCTGTCCGGGTTCGAACCTACGACCTACAAGTCGTAAGTCGCGGCCATTACTAATGGGCTACTACTGCTCTCAACCCTTGAAGTTGAACTTAAAAAAAAAACTTTTTACAAAAAAAAACCGACTTCTTTTTTTTTCCAAAAAAGTTTTTATATTTTTCACTTTTTAATGGGTCAGTTTGTATTTTATCTAAGTTACAATAGCCTAATGTCAACTGCTCATCACCGTTTACGAAATATTGCTTTTCCCAATTCAGAGAAGTTAATTGTTGAGGCATCCTCCCGGTAAGAACCAGGAGAACTGCCACTCATATACGACGAGCATAAATGGCTTAGCAAACATATTAAAGTACCTGATCGGATCGCAACTCGTTAAATACTTACTATTAAGTAGTTACGGTGGCCATCTGTGGTCTTCATCATTAGTTCCATTTCACCAAATAGTGCTTTCCGAAAGCAAATGCACAAGTTACTATAAAAAATACCCAAATCGCTATTGGTGTGACTATAAATTTTGAGGATTCCCCTCGATTTCCATGGGATCCCCTCGTCAGATTATGACATCAGATTATGGGACCACCTCGGGAGCGTACCTTTTCAAACAAACAATTTTTTTTTCAAAAGCTCCACAACTGACGAACAAACATACAAAAACAATATACGAGTAAGCATCCGAATTGAGAACCTCCTCCTTTTTAGAAACCGGTTAAAAAGTATAAAAAGTTATGATTGCGATAATGTGTGGTGTTAGCTCTGCCTGCAGATATGATATGATATAATTAATACCTACATCATTATTAACTACTTGAAATTATCTATAGAATAGTATTCTAGAGTCTGTTTGTGTCCTTATTAAATAAATATCATCTTCCTAGCCTTTTCCCAACTATGTTCGGGTCGGCTTCCAGTCTAACCGGATGCAGCTAAATACTTTTACATGGAGGGCCTACCTATCTGACCTCCACAACCCAGTTACTGGGTAACACGATACCCCTTGGTAAGACAGGTTGTCAGACTTCCGGGTTTCTGACTACCCGTAACGACTGTAAAGATCAACAAATAACAGCCGGGACCAACGGCTTAACGTGCTTTCCGAGGCACGGAGGGGTCATGGTATGTAAAGATGGTCACCCATCCACGTACCAACCGCGGCAGGCGTAGCTTAACCTAATCGATCGATCCGTGCGGCTGTTATTACTTAGCCACAAGCCCCTATCAAATAAATATAACATCAGGAAATAAACGTACATACACATACATAAACTAACGCCTTCTTCCCATGGGGGTAGGCAGTAACTATAGAACACCACCTTATAGGCTCCTTACATACTCCTTTTGCTTCGTTTACGTTCATACATCTGGTCATACACACGCCGGTTGCGAGTAATACGCACCAGGGCAGGGGTGCAACCATCACCTCTTATAGCAGTATTATTTCAATGTTACTTCAGCGTGAGAAAGAGATGAAGCTTTAAGTCCTGTACAGCTCCATCACTTCCCACTGTGAAGTAATATTATAATAATACTGCTATAAGAGGTGATGGTTGGCCCCCTGACCTTTTTAAAGAACATCACCAATGAGGTCACTATATGTATGTCTTTCTGGGGCGTGCCCTCCATCACTTTTGTATTTCCACTCACATCTGCCTTGTAAATACCTTCTGTTAGTCGCCTTTCATTCATCCTCTCAACATAAACAAACCATCTAAGCATACTCTTTTAAATTTTTGTCACTACATCTTCCTTTAAACCGCACCGTTGCCTCATAACATGATGGTGCTTCATCGCGTACAAACTTCTTACTTCCGTTTTTTTTTTGTTTTTCGATGAACGAACATTGCGTATATGCATCATATATACGGAGGCACATCGGAGTAGCCAGAAAAAGTGATTGTTCGAGCATTCGATAGGAAACGAGAAAAACCTGATCCGTTTTTTTCTTTTTTTCACGAGTGAGCTTCAAAACTATTGGGTAGAATTTAATTTGATTCCTACTGTTGCTTCAACAAAAGGAGGGGCTCGTGGCTGAATGATAATAGCAGCGCAGGCCGATCCAAAGTTAAGCTACGCTAGCCGCGGTCGGTTCGTGAATATACTTTAATCAGGTATTAAGACTTAACGTGCTTTTCGAGGCAACGGAACACAGAGGCAACGGAAGGGTGTTCCTCTAGGCTGGATGGCTTTTAGTCAGAGTCTGACACGCGTTCCGCCCAGAGCGGGAGAAGTTATTTGATAATTTCCAACCCAATAAAAAAAGGTAGGGGCTTGTGGTTACGACGTTGACAACACCTAAACCACGGTCACTGTCAGATTGCATATAAAAGAAAGAGCAGCGCGATGACACAACGCTTGTAATTTATTGCAAAATATGAAGCAATTATCTAGTTACTCAAAATTGAGTTGAGTAGGTAATCGAAAATATAAAACAACCAAGTTCTGCATTCAAATAAGACGTTCTTGTTATTAATTAAATACGTACCATATGTTGATATTTAATACAGATATTTTTGATTAGAACTCAAGGTAAGAGGTTAGTTTAACGTTAGTTTGTATCGAGATTTTTTTTTCAAAACGTGCTATGGTAACACCCAAAGTTCTGGGAAATGTGTTCAAAATTAACATATATTTTTTCCGCTACCACAAACTATACAGATTTTGCAATTTTTTTTCTTAAGAGAATCCTATTTTGGTCAATTGGGTCTTGTCAGCGCCTTAAGTAATAACAGCCGCGCGCCGCGGGTCGATCGATCAGGTTTAGCTACGCTTGCTGCGGTTGCTCCGTGGATGGGTGACCATCTTTACACACCAAGACCCCTCGGTGCCTCGGAAAGTACGTTAAGCCGTTGGTCCCGACTGTCATTCGTAGATTTTTGACAAGCGTCTCACCAAGGGTTATCGTGTTATCCAGTGTTTGGACTTGTGGAGGTCAGATGGCAGAGGTCCATGTAAAATACTGATGTTCAGCTGCATCTGATTAGACTTAAAGCCGACCCCAAAACAGTTGGGAAAAGGCTAGGCAGATGATGACTCTTAGTTAACTTTTTTGTTTTATACTCTCGGGATATCGAAACCCATCAAATCTGTGAGGTTTTGCCAGAGAGCAGTGGTGGCCCAGTGGTAACGGCCGCGACTTACGAGTTGTAGGTCGTAGGTTCGAACCCAGACAGGCGCTTTACTTTGTGTAAATTATTTCATCACCACTGCTCTCAAAACGGTGAAGGAAAACATCGTGAGGAAACCGGCATGTCCTAGAACCAAAATTTCGAAGACATGTGACATCTACCAACACGCACTGGGCCCGCGTGGTGGATTACGGCCCACTCCCTCTCACAGAGAGGAGGCCTGTGTCCCAGCAGTGGGAACAATATAGGCTGATTATGTAATAATTTATTTAATAAATAGTAGTGTTATTAATAATTAATTATTTTATTAATCATTATTAATTTAGATTGATTGATTTTGTTGCTTCAACAATAGAAAATCCGTTCTCATAGTTAAACAACAGATATTTTTCCACTAAGCTGAAATCGTTTAGCGATTCGCGACGTAAAAAACCTGTTCAAATTTGAATGAACAAGGGAATGATATCCATAATTGAAAAACCGCCTGCTTTATTCATTCATTAATTCAACACGTATTTTTCCGTAATCCTCCAGTTTTACTTATTAATATTTATGTTACATCGTTTTATACCGTTCGTTTTACATTTTACAAAATAAGTTTTGCAACACACGTGTCTTTTATTGTTGTTGTATGAGGTACTTATTTATTTCTAAAAACACAATATGTAGTTTATTACCTGTAGGTAGTTCATATACCTACTGGTAAATGTGGGATAAGTTTAAAAAAAACATATACACACTTACTTACTTACTTACTTACTTGCTTATGTTCACATTTGAAGTAAACTACAAATGTGAACATAAAAGTAAATGAATTATTTTTATGCTTGTGCCGTCTAACATTATGTATGGAATGATTTTATGGTTAATCTAAATAGTGTCGAATAAAAAAAGATAAAAGAAACAAAGAAATTTGAACCTGGAATGAACTATGTATTTTGAAATAGGAAAACTTTAATGAATGAAAACAAAAGATTTGTTATAATGATTTATTTTATTTTCTGAATGAAAGAATGAACTATTTCGGAACAGGAAAACTCAAATGAAAGAAAAGAAAAGAGTTGATAACATTTATATACTTTACTTTACTTTTTTTTTCTGAATGAAAGAAAGCGGCAACTATGCATCATGTGTACCGTCTAAGAACTATATACCTATCATAAAAAATGTGTGCTCTATCGTCGTTCAGAAAAATACTGAAAATATTTATCATAGAGAAAAATGACTAGCATTTTTAATCTGACATGACTTGACAGCCTGCAGGCCTCACCCCGGGCGCGCGGCGGTGGCGCGGCCATAGAGCGTAGGGTAAAGTTCATGTTTTTTTTTTGCTCGTCATCTTATTGACATACCTATTTAGTAGTTTATATTCAGAGCTTAATTTAATTAGCTACTTAATACATTTTTCAATCAAGATTTTCAAAACCTGTCCTCGCTAGAAGAACCTGGTCTGCAAGATTGGTTTATTAATAAAGAAATGTATTTCTCAGTAAGAAATTCTCCACTTGAGAACAGTTTTTGAACTTAAAATACAGTATCATAAAACATTGAAATAATAAACTAAATAGTAATTTCGTACGCAGTAACATACACGAAAAAAAACTAAAACTTTAAGTCCACCCGCAATATAAATAATTTGCACGATCGCTCATAATAATATGTCGGTTGAAATTGAGAACGAAAGATGGGATAAGGGCAGGAGAATGATGAAAGTTGCTCATAATAGATAAGGAATGCGAACCTGGTATAATAAACTACACTGAACTGAACTAAATTGAATGAACTTTACCTTGAAAAATGTCTAACTTCATTTAAATGTGACACAACAACAACAATATGACGAATTTTTTTTGGTGGGAATTATCAAATAACTTCTCCTGCTCTGGGTGGAGCGAGAGGGTGTGTCAGACTCTTACTGACTAAAACCCACCGGTATTCCTTCCGTTGCCTGTGTTGCCAGGGGCCTCGGTAACCCTTTTGAACTTCCACGCGACCCTGGCAGGCCTCGGCCCTAGTGGACCCCTACACTTGTGCTGACGACATCTCTTTGAGGCGCGCGTGGAACACAACGCGCCGTCGACCCGGGCCTGGTCCTTATCGGCCAGCGAGCTACCCATTGCTTACCGTCCGCAAGCCCGCGCCTGCTGCTCCTTGCAATTATATTTCTGGAAATTCATACTTCCGCCAAGAAACAACAAATATTCCTCCCAACTGAAGACTCTAATATGTATGTATATTAGAGTCTTGAGTAACACTTCCCTAACACCACGAAAGAGAAACACACAAATGGTTCTATTTATTTTCCTGCACTGTATTCCGTACTTTCCTTAAGACCGCATCACACGGTCCTATCACCTCCTGGCACCGTACCGTCTGTAAAACACAGTAGAACCGCCTACCTTTATTAGTACAAACCTTTTTACTACACATCGCTTTAGCGTTGGAAAAAGTTCGTGAGTAATAAACTTTATGCACTGAGTGTTCTCATTCCAATCGGGTTTCGAAATTCCAGTCCGAAATAAACTTACCGTTTTGTTAGTTCGATAAGATAGGTGTTTTGTACGGTATCCTAAAAGAGGTGTTATTTGCGAACACCCACGTAAGTCTTTTTGTGTAGCAATGAATACGTTTACAAGTAAATTGCTATGTACTCTCAGACGGAGAATATTTTGGCTATTTATTTTTATGTGACGCCTAACGAGTTTTCGTCTGGTGGATAGGGATTACGTTTGTACTTTATTGTCTTTTAAATTGAATAAAGTAAAAGCTGTCTGTTAATTAATGGGACTCACACTTTCAGAAGATTAATCTGATAATATACGTATACAAATCCCAACTGAAAATATTTTAATAATTTTTTCGAGTCAACAGAGATATAGATATATCTACGAGATAACTAAGAGAAAAGCTCTGTCCGTGATTAAAAGAACAGCTAGAAAGATTAAACAAAAAGATTAAAAGTTTCTGACGCACCGATAAAATTCTCCAGTCACAAATTGATCCCTAAAACATGTATCCAGTAGATAATTATTGAATACCTACATGTTGAAATTCAACGCTACAACCAAATTTTACAACTCACTTAATTACATTCGCGGAAGTAAAGACCCCTTCTCACACAACACTAATACCCGCGTACCGTACAATACGCTACATTCTACCCTCCATTTAATACTAGATCATTACTAAAGTGCTAGTCACTGCGGAACCCCATTCGCTACTGTCACTCATAGTCACTATTAAAGCCTTCCATTTTGTATATTATAGTGAGTTTCCAAAGATGTCGAGTATTGTAAGTAGGTAGGTGGGTAGCTAGGTATTGTTTAATTTACTCGACCTCGAAGACGAAGGATCATTTATTATGGGTTTGGAAATTGACATGTTTGTACGTATTTCTTGATTAAAATAGGATACCGTTATTTAGGGCCTAAGAATACTTTATTATTAAATGAAGGAACCTTTAGTACTGAATATGAGCGTTAGCATTAACTGCTGCATTTAAATATCTTACCACCTAAGTTTTTAAAGTTTAGTTCTAGAATTTAGGTGCTTATTAAACTCGCTTAACTCTGGCTCCTTGAATGAGACACAAATATATTATAAACCGCGTATTCTATTCACAAAATAATGTAGATTGTTATCTACATTATTTTGTGAATAGAATACGGGTTTTGTTAAACCCGATTCATATGTTATAGGCCACATCTGCAGAAATGCAGTGGTGTGGTAACGGCCCCGTCTTACGTGTTGTAGTTCGTGGGTTCTAACCCAGGCAGGCTTTACTCTATGTAAATAATTTCATCACCACTGCTCTCAAAACGGTGAAGGAAAACATCGTGAGGAAACCGGCATGTCCCTAGAACCAAAAGCTCGAAGACATGTGACATCTACCAACCTGCACTGGGCCTGCGTGGTAGATTACAGCCCACTCCCTCTCGAACAGAGGAGGCCTGTGTCCCAGCGGTGGGAACATTATAAGCTGATCATGATGACTTATTAAGGTCTTATTTTATTGTTTGACGTACTGTAGGCCACAGGTCAGTGGTACACTGGACCTACCAAACTACCAACGCAATAGCTTATTTTTTTTTTGTTTATTATGGTTTATGACAGCAAATTGCCTACATACTTGACAGGTTATCGTGCTGCACCTTAAATCATTAAAAATATCATCAGCACAGGAACATTATAGACTGATTATGGATACATCTCCTTGTCTAAGCTATCAATACGCCCACTTTCTCAAGTTTCAAGACTATTTTGATATTGTATTTACTAGCCATGATAAGTGGTTTATGGTAAAGCTAAAGGGTTAAACCCCACAAATGTTCATAAGCCTACCTAAGTAATCCATAATCCTCACAAACTCACCCCTACTTACTAGATTACTTCTGTCAGTTAAGACAAGTTCCTCATTCCTCAAGTTGACCCTTCGCAAATACTGACTGATATACCATAACTACAGGCTAATACTCGTACCTCAAACTAAATCTAAAATCCGTTAATTACAATTTAAGGTCAGGTCTCGCATCATAGTTCACGCTAACTATTCCTAAGTCCGAATTAGGTGCAAGTCTAAATATTAATAAGCAACAACTGCAACCCGAAAGTTACGCTAATTTGAAACGGGGTTTTGTGTGTTGACGTTTAAAGCCTGGTGCTCATTGGCAACACGGCAAGGAAACGACTTTTAAAATATAACAAACATGATAGTTGAAACGAATACAGTTACCAACGGCTTTGAATGTCGTGCGCGCCGCCTTTGAAGTATCAACTATGATGAAAGTTACGTGATCAACGCCTAAAAATGTTTTACCGTGCCGTACCACTAGTGTGTAGGCCCGGTGGCCTAAACAAATTCACCCACGTCTACTGTAGCTCAAAGTTTATACAAATTGTAGTTAATGACTAGGCCAATCGTTTAGTCGACTGAGAGACCATTTATCACAATAAAGAAACCACCCAATGCCTCCTGAGTCGGCAGAATTCTATGATATATTCCGAGGAAAAACTGCACGTCGATATTTTGTAGAGCGATTAGATTGAGTGGACTATGATTCGTCTATTTGTAGGCAAGAGTTTGAATATATTACCCGTTGCTATGATTTCCCGGGAGGCTTTTACTTTTCCGCGTATTACGTGACCCCAGTACTCGCTCCTATAAGAAATACACACATCAACACGGTCTAGGGATATTTCATACTCAATTAAATAACTCGAAAAGTACTGGCCGCATTGTAATCTTTCATACACCGATTTGTTTGTAATTTATCTCAGACTAATTCCAAATTCAAATTTTTGAAAATTCTTTTGTTTCGGTGGCATAAAAATGTCTTGATGTGTAGGAGAGGGAATTTTCATTTGTGCGAAATTTAGAAAACAATACAAATTACGTTTAGTTACAGTTTTTTTTCATTTTTAAACGAAAGATAAAGTTAAAATTGAGGTATTGTAGCCATGCAACGCCAATATTTGACGAGGGCGGAGATGTTACGAGCTGTGGGAATGCTGGAAGCTGGGTCTGTTCAGCGTAATGTTGCTGAGGCCATAGGGACCCACCAAAATGTAATTTCAAGATTGTGGACACGCTATCGTGCCACAGGTGAAGTAGCGGAGAGGCACCGGGGGCCAAGTCGCATCACTACCCCCAGACAAGATCGATTTTTGCAAATTACTGCGCGAGCTCAACCAAATGCAACGGCGGCTCAATTGGTCCAAAGGCTGCGAGTGGAACACCAAGTGCTTGTGAGTGACCAAACTGTAAGAAGGCGACTGCATGAAAGCAATCTACGCTCTCGTAGACCACTCTGGGTCCCACCTTTACGGAGAGGCAATCGTGGACGACGATTAGAATGGGTTCGGAACCACGTGGACTGGGGCCGTGAGCAATGGTCCAATGTGCTGTTCACGGATGAATCCAGGTTCGGCTTCCATCCAGATTCACGAAGGACGCGTGTTTGGCGAGTTCCTGGACGATGGAGCCGTCTTCAGAACCCTCAGGAAGTTCACCCATACCAAGGAGGAACAATTATGGTTTGGGCAGGAATTCGTCTTGGAGGACGGACGGATCTCGTTTGGGTGCGGGGCAATATGACGGCAGAACGATACGTCCAACAGGTGCTGAGGCCCGTAATCTTGCCCCACAGAACACAAATGGGGCAAGATTTCCTGCTCATGCACGACAATGCCCGGGCACACACGGCGAGAACGGTAGCAGCTTGGTTACATACACACAATGTTAGGGCCTTAGACTGGCCTGCTCAATCGCCAGATCTAAATCCCATTGAGCATGCGTGGGATATGCTGCAAAGAAGAGCTCTGAAGGAAGTTCCTGAAAATCTGGCTACAGAAGATCAACTTTTTGCGCACCTCAGAAGGACATGGGACAATATTCCGCAGCAAGACATTGACAACCTTGTTCTGAGCATGCCGAATCGTTGCCGATGTGTTATGAACATCATGGGCGCTTTCTCAGACTACTAACTTCAAGTTTATAAACACAAATTTAATGATTTTTCTATTTTTTTCAGTTTTTACTCATAAATTAAAAGTTAATTCATATACGGTTTCCGTCTATGCTTAATTTTTTTTCCATTAAATCCTGAAATTTTAATCGAAGTACCTTAACCATTATTAAAAAATGGTAGAATATTAAATAACGTATCTTTTAAATATATAAATGTCATATAAATAATTAACACATTGATAGTAATTCGCTTTTTTAAAAATATCCCTAGACCGTGTTGATGTGTGTATAATCGCGATATGATAAAACAGGAAAATCTAATATAAATCCCTTATTTTTTAATCAAAATCTTAGTTTTAATATTGTTTTGAAAATCCGTTTAGAATTACATTAAATATTTTAAGCACAATATTTTAACACATAATATTATCATGCCTGTTTCCCCCGAAGGGTTAGGCAGAGGTGGAGGTACCTAATAAGCAGTGGCGGTACCTTCATATAAGCCCAAAAGCCATGCATGCGGCATGCCTTACTAAATTGCTCGACAGAGAATTTATTGTACCTAACCAGTAGTTTATGAGAAAATTGCGATGATACATACGTAGATACGTAGGTACCTACATACTCAGTCGAAAACTGAACTTTCTTTTTTTGAAATCGGTTAAAATTTTATTGGGCTTGCGTTATTTTGAAACCCTAGGCACGCCACTGCTAATAAGGTACACCCATATTTCGCGAGATGTGTTTTTAATTGATAGACTCGAATAAATTACCTAAAATAAGCCTTGTAATATTTTGGTTTTGAAGACTTGGAGAGTACGAAACCTGTTCATAGAATGGAACGCACGTGCTACGCCGTAGCACCCGCGTAGCGCTTCGACATAATTATAAGCGAACACTAAACTTACATTGACACAATTTGAAGTTAGAATATTTATTTTTATATAACATAGAAATAAATATTATAACTTCAAACTGTGTACAGTTAGTAAGTTAATTAAGTACAAGTTGTTATTTGTAACAGAATTTGTTCGTAAATTTTAGGAATTATTTCGTTGATGTATTTTGCATTTCGAAATAATATATTTACAAGTCTAATTAAATTGGCCTACATAAATAATTTTGTTATTCTCGTAGTCTTCAAAAACAAGAAACCTCCGCTCTGTAAAATACACCATCTCCAATATTGTGAACAATCTTTATCACACAAGGTGTGCAAAATCTCGATATTAGAGGCGGCCCATTTTACATAATCGATAATCGATATGATGGCTAGTTTCGTTTGGATCGTTAGGTCGAAAACTTACCTCAAGTTATTTTTGCTACATTACTCATAAGCTTGGAAGTATGAAACGGAATTTTTAATATAACATCATTGAGGGAGAAAACGTTGAGACTACTTTAAAAATGTTATTTGAAAATGCTTCCTTATTCAAAAGACGTGGAGTGAAGAAATATTTAGTTCTATAACAATTAATGGCTTGTGGTTAAATCATAACAGCTGCACGGATCGATTAAAGGTTAAGCTACGCTTGCCGAGGTCGATTTGTGGATGGGTGATCCATTAAATATCAAGACCCCTTCATGCCTCGGAAAGCACGTTAAGCCGTCGGTCCCATCTGTCATTTGTAGATTATTGACAGTCGTTACGGGTAGTCAGAAGCCCGAAAGTCTGACAACCAGCCCATACCAAGGAGTATCGTATTATTACCCAGTAACTCCTGCTGGGGTCGCAGGAAGGTACTTATGGGTCATCGAGGGCCCCGCAACACAGGCAACAGGAAGGAATACGGGTCGTTTTTAGGCAGTAAGAGTGACACACCCTCCCGCTCCGCCCAGAGCGGGAGAAGTTATTTGATGATTTCCCACCCAAAAAAAAAAAAATACCCAGTAACTGGGTTGTAAAGGTCAGGCAGTCGCTCCATGTAAAATACTGATATACAGCTGAGTCCGGTTAGACTTAAGTTGACCCTAACATAATTATGATAAGGCTAGGCAGATGATGAACTGTTCATGCAGGCTTGCCTTAAATAAGCAGAGTGCTTAAGATTCGCGTGGAAGTTCGAAAGGGTTACCGAGGCCCCTGGCAACACAGGCAACGGAATGAATACGGGTGAATGAGTAAGAGTCGGACACACCCTGCCGCTCCGCCCAGAGCGGGAGAAGTTATTTGATGACCCACCCAAAAAAAAGAGGTGTTGGATCTAGTATCGTTTGGCAGGAGTTGGGGGTAAAAGGGGCTAAAGTTACTAGGGGTTGAGTCCCCGATTATAACGCTACCACTCTTATTAAAAGGTAATGCATATTTTTCGAGAAATTAATAAAAAATATTTCTAACCTCAAATCAGATAAGAAGCGAAAACGAAACATTAAAATGGGCGATTGACAACCAAATCTGTCCCCAGAGCGGGAGAAGTTATTTGATAAGCACCCACCCAAAAAAAAAAAGTGCTCAAGACTGATTAAACCACCGGACTATTAATACCTACAAAATCTCATATAAATCACCACAATAGCTTTAGCAATTTTACATTGCTTGTTTTATAAAATAACTAGCTGCTGCGCCCCGCGGTTTCACCCGCGTAAGTCTCGAGCCCGTAAGAATATTGGGTTGAAATATACTTTACAACCTATTCTCATACCTACCAAATATACATAAAAAAATTCATAAAAATCGGTCGCATCGTTTCGGAGGAGTGCGACCACAAACACCGTGGCACAGGATTTTTATATACATATTAAAGAAGAAGAAGATTACAATTTAGATAACAACTAAGAAGCCAAATATAAGCCCTCTTACTCTCTCCTACTTTTGCTGTGTCTGACAGGATCCAGAATGATCATATTTTTATTGTAAAAACCTACCACCTATTTTCACATGTGGAAGCAATAAATATATTGAGTACTTGCTGTGCTCCGCGGTTTCACCCGCATAAGTCTAGATCCCGTAGGAATATCGGGATAAAAAGTATTTTATGTCCTAATCCAGGTCATGGTCCACCCATCTGCCAAATTTCATCCAAATCCGTTCAGCCGTTTTAGCGAGAAAGCGTAACAAACAAATAAACAAACTCACTTTCGCATTTAGAATATTAGTTAGGATTGAGTATTGAGCTTGATTGCTTAGATTCCTTGTTAAACCTCAAGTTAACACAATCAATAATTGATTATACAAGTTAATATTAACCTAACCCAATACCTTACCTATTAAGTTACCCAATAAGGTAGATTACTAGACGTAATCATTACTAATAAAACATGTCAAACTAGCTTTTGCCCGTGGCTTTGTCCGCGTGGATTTGGAATGTATGAGATAGATAAATAAAACATTTATTTAGTGCACACAAAATAATAGAACAACACACAAAGGCGCAATTAAATGATAACAAATTATATGAATATATTAAATAAATAATTATATAGGTACTATCGGCCAAAGTTCCGCATGCTCACCTCTAAGGCGATAATCGTATAGCACAGCTCACGACTCGATCGCCCGATGCAAGCGTTTTGACCAATGGGATGCACGAAGCCTATTTTAGTCGTGTTCGTATTAGTGTAATTATGTATAGAAGTGTGACACTCACACTAGGCGCGGGCTATGCTCACTTGTTTGTGAGATATTTTTTTAATAGGCACGGCCAGCGAGAGCTCTATGAATTATTATTGTTGACAAGAAGTAATTTCGTACTCATATCTTCCGTTTGGTTTAGAAAATGTATTATTGGTATTGCTATATTTAATTAGTATCAATAATAAAATATTTCCACAAAAATATAATAATTTAGAATAAGGAATGTCAAACAACAAAAATCATGTCTATTCTATCCACTATAATATTTAACTCTCCGACACATGGCCTCCTCTGACGGGTCTATAAATTTAGTTATTTATTAACACTTTCAATGCCTCCCCAATTTTCGCTATGTCCTATGCGATGCCACCAGGCAAATCGCAGCGAACGCGCTAGGCGCGTTAACAGGCACCGCATAAAGCTATAAAATGTTTATATTGTCATCTTTTGTGTTTTATCAGCGTGAGGTGTTACTTGTGCAGTACTATTGCAAAGTAAATAACTACATTTAAATGTATTTAAACTTGGAAACAATAATATAAAAAATCAGCCAGGTGCGAGTCGGACCACACACAATGAAAGGTTCCATAGTTAAGATAAATTTATCTCAAAAACAAACTTAACATTGTAGTCAAAAAACATGTTCATCGATATACGTCACAGTCAATTCTCCAACTGAAAATGTAAGTTGGTCGACAATAGTCGACCAACTTACATTTTCAGTTGGAGAATTGCGAACGAAATAAATAGGAAAAGTAGGCTTTACAAGTTTACGAGTTATTACTCGTAAACTTGTAAAGCCTACTTAGCTGTGATAGTTTTCCTATTTATTTCATTATATATAGGTACTTTTTTTTTTTTTGTGGGTGGGAAATCATCAAATAACTTCTCCCGCTCTGGGCGGAGCGGGAGGGTGTGTCAGACTCTTACTGACTAAAACCCACCCGTATTCCTTCCTGTTGCCTGTGTTGCGGGGGCCTCGGTGACCCATAAGTACCTTCCCGCGACCCCGGCAGGCATCGGCCCTAGTGGACCCCTACTTTGTGCTGACGACATCTCTTTGAGGCGCGCGTGGAATACGACGCGCCGTCGACCCGGGCCTGGTCCTTACCGGACGGTGAGCTACCCATTGCTCACCGTCCGCAAGCCCGCGCCTACGGTGGCCGGAAATCCGCCCGGGATTCCCGACGCCCTGGGCGTCTCCTGCGGCGGCTAGGGGCGAGAGGGCGCGAAACGTGCATATATATAGGTACTACTGCCATATTTTTTTTCACATATCCAAAATCAACCATTAATCTGGCAGAGGGAGGGGGACATTTGACTATCAAAAATGAGCACTTTAAAGCTTAATTGTATGCATACGGATCCCTGAATCGAAAATATTTTTCACAAATCAGCAATATCTTTGAACGGTCTATCCAACGATACACCCACACTATGGGATAGACGAGAAAAAAAATATACAAAAAAATATATCATCCCCACTTTATGTGCAAGGAACGTACCCTAAAAAAACATTTTTTTCAAGATTACAGTTTACCACTTTGTTGGCGTGATTAGGAAAGAAAGAAAAAGTATTTATTGGGAGTCGCACAGGAGATCATAAATTAAACTAAAAAACACTCATAGAAACATTAAAAAAAAAACAAAGTTAAATTAAAATAAAAACGAAGTCCTGTACGAGGCCAAAAGGCTCCTATCACAGTTCATTAATATGTATACCCATGCCAAATTACAGCTTTCTAGTACTGAGTCTGTGAACTAAGCCGAGGACAGACAGTCAGAGAGCAAGACGGTCATGGCGAAACTGTTAGGGTTCCTTGTTGACTACAGAACCCCAAAAAGAAGCAAATTACGTAGTTTTGTTAGAAATTGACAACATTTGGTGCCTTTTTCTTTTATTGCTGTTTTGATTGAAATAGCAAAATTACAGTAGTATTTGAACTCTGATAACAAAAACATAACAAAAAACTCTGATAACAAACCCAAACAAACAAACAAACTTATCAGAGTTTTTGTTTATTGCTGTCACAACTTTTGCAACTGCTAAAAAATAAGTTCATTATCTAAGTACCATTGTTATTCAGTGGGAACGTCAGAACATCCGGTTAAACAATAGGACGGCATAAAAGAAGGATCATAAAATACAGTTACAAAAAATGACGAAATATTTCTTCAACACACTTGCTTGAAAAGTGACTCTTATGGCAACGCATTTAGATTCATAATTCAGCTTATTATACAGTAGTGTTTTTACTTTACATTTATTTCCAATCAATCAATCATTAATCTCCGCAAAGTTTTTATGTCTAATTACAATGAATATTTTTGTGAATAAATGAAACTATTTTAGGTTACTTATGATAAATCAATCATCAAAATTACCATCGTTTCATAAAATTATATATTTTTCACTACATACTAATAATTTGCTTATTCAAAACATTATTTTGTGTTTATTATATTTTTTATATTGGCTGTTTAGCGTTTTGCCAGTGCCTTTATTTATACCTGCGCGCGAATTGCTAGCGCGGCGCGCTGAAGAAACAAAACCAGGTCGCCATTATCCATAAGTACGTTTTCATTGTGGTTAATTATTATTATCAAAAATGTTGACTTCAAGTAGGAAAGAAGAGTGAGGAGCAACACGTAGATTTGACCCCCCAGGAAATACTAATCGAGGCACGAAACGCGAGTGACAGCCTGTTGCCACCAAAAACTAGGGAGAAATACCTAGCAGCCTACGAAACTACTAACAAGTCTGTTTTATTCCTCTCAGGTTGAAAACCGTCGTATGAAATGCGTGTGTATTGATCATTACACACTTGGCTCCTTTATCGGAGTAATACCGGCTCGAGTGTAGTGGGTGACCAAAATAGCACACTTGTATCTGTACATTTTTTGTTACATACCCTGTACTCACACAAATGCATATTGTCTCTAATTGGACGAAACCAGGAAGGGGTTTGTCTGTCGCTAGCTGCGCTTACCGGAGAAATATTTTCTTAAGTGAGCATGCTTAAGTTTTGCCAATAGTACATATATAAATTAGTAACGGCCGCGACTTACGTGTTGTAGGTAGTACGTTCGAATCCGGAAAGGCGCTTTACTTTGTGTAAATTATTTCATTACCACTGCTCTCAAAACGGTGAAGGAAAACATCGTAAGGAAACCGGCATGTCCTAGAACCAAAAATTCGAAGATATGTGACATCTACCAACCCGCACTGGGCCCGCGTGGTGGATTACGGCCCACTCGCTCTTATAGAGAGGAGGCCTGTGTCCCAGCAGTGGGAACATTATAGGCTGATTATGTATATATTAATAAAATACAAGATGCCTTAGACATACAAAAAACATATTTAAAAAATAAAATATGAGTAGGTACCTAAATTAAATGGTAGGTACGTTTTTCTGCCTCAGAGGTTTATTTTTGAAAAATCTATCTTGGGGTATTTATTGGTCGTGATACATAATATTCCAAAAGTTTTCTAATTCTTTTTTTCATCGTCCCCATATTTTATTGATTTTTACGCTCAGTGGTCAATTTGCCCATAATCTGTCCGTTGCATAATAAGTAAAAAGCAATAGCTTTAAAATTTGTCTCTTTATTTCATCGCTTTCCAAAATATACTAATTAATTTTGGTATAGATTTTCAACTATTTCTTGACACGGTACATACTTACGGGTGACGTCATGCCATGGCACCAGTCGACCACACCACGGAACACAAACTAATTATTTGTTCATAAACGATTCTCTGTACCCAACTGATTGACACACCGTAGAATTAGAGCTGTATTGTTTCAGTTTAGAGACGTATTCAGATACGTCTCTAAACTGAAACAACTGTGACACTCTGCCTCTAGTCTTATCTCTAAATAGTACCTATACTTAAAACAAAGTCCCTTTTCATGTCTGTTTGTAATTTGTACATCCGCTTAGTTCTTCAAAATTACAAAGAGGATTTTGATGCGGTCTTTACCACCATTTGAAAAATGTATTCCAGAAGGTTTAAATATATAATACTAACTGCGCCACGCGGTTTCACCCGCATAAGTGTCAAACCCGTGAGAACATCGGGATAAAAAGTATTCTACGTCGAAATCCTGGTCCAACCATGTGCTAAATTTCACCTAAATCCGTTGAGCCGTTTTATCGTGAAATCCTAACAAACAAACAAACTCACTTTCGCATTTATAATGTTAGTTAGGATACTAACTGTTGCCCGCGACTTCGCTTGCGATCCAGGATGAAAAGTATTCCTTTTCCAGGCCATGTGCCAAATTTCATCCAAATCCGTTCAGCCGTTTTAGCATGAAAGCGTAACAAACAAACAAACTCATTTTCTTACTTATAATATTAGTTAGGATTAACGTTTAACTTTAGGTATGACACAGAAATATCGATGTTTTTACATGTCGCTACATCAGCAGATCGTACCCATGCGAAGCAAGGGTGGATCCTAGCGATTCGTCCCTGCTTGTATAGGCGAGATAAGACGAGACATCAAACAAAACAGTATAGTCTGCATTATTGTGTCCCCATTGACAAACTTTGTATAGAAATAGGCAACTGTTTCAGTTGCAGCGACGTGTATTTCGAACTAAACCGTCTGTTATGTTTGCAATTGTATGGGAAAGGCTACTTAGAAATATGTTTCGGTATCGTAACGTACATAGATTTGTAATATTTGTCTGCTAGAGATGCTGTATTGTGAGCTTCGCTTCCTAGTAGAGCTTTGTTGGACTGCTTTTAAGTTACTAAGCTGCTCATTGCGTAGCTTGTTCAATTTACCAGTACCTACGATAATTTTATACTTTCCGTTGGAAATATTCATACGATTAGCCGCTTATTGGCTGAATATCACCGCATGGGTCGGGTATTGATAACGTTATTACTGCATGTAACCAATAAAAATATAATCCACTATTAAGATGCTGCCAACACCTAAAGCGCAGTCACTGTCAGATTGCATAGAAAAGAAAGAGAAGCGCGATGACACGCTTGTAATTCATTGCAAAATATGAAGCAATTATCAATTTAGTCAAAATTGAGTTGAGTAATCGAAAATAAAAAACAACCAAGTTCTGGCATTCAAATAACACGTTCTCGTTATTAATTAAAACCGTAACGTATGTTGATATTTAATACAGATATCTTGGATTAGAACTCAAGGTAAGAGGTTAGTTTAACGTTAGTTTGTATCGAGATTTTTTTTCAAAACGTGTTTTGGTAACAACCAAGTTCTGGAAAATATGTTCAAAATTAACATATATTTTTTCCGCTATCACAAACTTTACAGAATTGGCAATTTTTTTTTTCTTAAGTGAAGCCTATTTTGGTCAATTGGGTCTTGTCAGCGCCTTAACCTGCTGCAACACGTACGTCCAAGTCCTTCAGTGTGTTCGCAGCCTTAAAACGTTTTATGTCAAATGTTTCATCACATCACAGTGTACCAAAACTTTGTTAATCTGATTTAAACCTAAACAGGTTGCGAAAAACAAAAACAACGCATACGAAGAATGTAATACAGAAATTGTTTGGAGACAAAACATATGTGATAGGATAGGATTACAATCAGACACGACGTTGAGGACGGGAAGCTTCCCCACCCCATTTTACCCCCTTTCACTGAGTGACGTAGAGCTGATGTGTGACAGGCTTGTCAAGATTCCCAACGCCATAGCAGAAGTACCAGCTTGCGAGAAATTTGCTTACGAATTGTGCGATTTCGATTTCCGAAGGGTTAAGGACCGGAGGTGAAATCTGTGCGATTTGTAGACACGGAGTTTTATAAGTTCAGTGACCTCCATGTGAGTGAAGGAAAATCTAAAAGAAAAAGAATAAAATTATGGAAAGATAAAATTGTTTTATTATACCGCTATAGCATAATCAGCCTATAATGTTCCCACTGCTGGGACACAAGCCTCTGTGAGAGGGAGTGGGCCGTAATCTACCACGCGGGTCACATGTCTTCGAATTTTTAGTTCTAGGAGATGGCCGGTTTCCTCACGATGTTTTCCTTTACCGTTTTGAGAGCAATGATGATGAAATAATACCGCTATGATTGATCAATTTGTTAATCACAAGATTAGTACTTAAGAAAGAAAGGCTTTTCATTTCATAAAGGGAACGATTTGTAGAGTGCTTATTAAAACCATACACTGCCCTTATTGGTGGTGGTCTCCAGAAAGGTCAGAAGCAGAGTACTATCTAGTATCTACCAACCGCACTGGGTAATCGTGGCAAATTACAGCCCACACCCTCTCGAAGAGGGGAGGCCTGTGTCCCAGCAGTGGGAACATTATAGGCTGATTATCTTTCTTTTTCTTTTCTTTATAGTACTCTCAACCGGTGTGCGTGTATGACCAGCGGGGTAGTTGCCTAACAATAGCAATGGGTTTCATTTTGACAGTTCAATAACATTCATCGCGTTATTGACGTTGTTGGGCAGATATATTTTTCGAACATATGAAGCGATGGATTAGCAATACAGTGTGTCCCTGGATAAAGTGCACAAACGAAAATGGGTGATACTATATATAAGAATAATTAATCCACAAAAAAAAAATTGAAAAAATGTAATAACTTTTTATTAGCTGAGGGAATTTCGCTAAAATAAACATCAATCAAAGCATCAATTATCAGCCAACAATAATGTTGGCTGATAATTGATGCTGCATTTCTTTGAAAATATTTTCTAAAGTTCTTTTTAATTTTTTTAATTATCAACGATTTTTTTTTTTTAATCTCCATTTTTTTTTTTGCGATTTAGTCTAGTTTCATCCATTTTCGTTTGTGCACTTTATCCAAGGATATACGGGCTCCCACACAAAACTGCGAATTCGCATCGCATCGTAAAAATCTGCGAGCTCGATGTCAGTTTTTCATAATAAAATGACAACGAGCTCGCAGATTTTTGCGATGCGATGCGAATTCGCAGTTTTGTGTGGGAGCCCTAATGTATACTTCAAAATCATTCATCACACATCAGATTGTGATTAAAAAATAAGGTGCAGATGTATGAACGTACACAGTCCACAGCCCATATATGGGCTGCAGGCCGATAGCGTCAAGTCCACAGCCCGCATATGAGGTGTCCGCGTAAACGATTTCAAAGTAGTGTATTAAACTGGACTCTCGAGGGAATTTATTATTTTAAACATGCACTCGGCAGGATAGATCCTAAGCTACAAAAAAATCATGGGATTTGGAGAAAGATGTTTATTTCTATAATACTCAATTTTATCAAAACATCTACTGGACTTGGGAGATACTTTATACACTAGTTAAGGCACCAGTTAAGGATCATAGCAGGTGGCGTTCTGTAGTTTCAGCACATACTACCATGGGAAAAAGGCGTGAGTTTAATATGTATGTTTAAAAACGTTTTGAGAGAAAGCATAACATAGAAATGTTTATAATTATGTAAGTAAGAATAACTTTTTTTCCAAACTATCCTCGAATAAGATCATCGACAAAAATCTATTGACAATAAGTCTTTGATCTGATAATCTCAATAGGCACATTGGTGGATACGTGGCAAAATAAACAGCTGATTAAGGCGCAGATATATGATTTTAGTGACTTCTAAATCTGTTATTACGCCTCCATACGCGACGCGACACAAAGACACCGCGTGTCGCGCTACAAGCGGTGCCTTTGTGCCGCGACGCGTCGCGCGACAAGTCGCGCCAGTATGTAAGAGCCTTAATACAAGTAAGTTATGCAAAAAATGAATGTTAAACTAGATCGCATACTCATTTCTATATCTATATCTCAATTCTATATCTGAATATTTAAGTATTGTAGTAAAACACTTTATGAAATCAATTCTGGAAGTAATACCCAAAGCATAAAAAAAACAATTTTACTTTCAAACTACTTAAGATATTTTCATAATTATTATTATATCTGTGATTATTTTCAATTATTCATATTTTCGTTACTAAAAATGGACGAACCTATGAAACGCCAAGGTCAACGGCGATTACCCGACCCTTAACGTGAGCCGGAGAGTAGGTGCTTAGTCGAATGAGGATTGCTCGCTATAGCACCTCGTATAGCCAGCCAATAGCCAAGTGTGAATTAGGTAACTAGTTTACCTGTTGGCTCACTGATACCCGGCCACTGAGTTCTGGAAATGAATTGATTTTTTTTAGCTATGGCCTGTACTGCACGCCTCACAACCTCACAACGCTTCAGCGTGTGAAAATGAAATGATGTTCTCTACTCTTGATATATCGCCTCCGCAAAATTTTCCGACATAAAATCGTTTCTGTTCTCTCAATTATACATAGTATTCATATTAGCAGGGAAGTTTTAAAAACTAGAGACTGGACATTGTAAGATTAATATATTTTTAGATAGATATACCTACGTTGATATATTTATATAACAAATTTGTAATAAAAAAAGTGCGTGTAGTGCTTTCCGTTGCGAAGTGTGTCTGTTTGTCGTCACGATTCACGTCGTCACTGAACGGATTAATCGAAATCTTCTTCTATAAGTTTTCTTTCATCTTTCGGATGAGCCCTATTGATTTTCGTTATCAAACTCATAACCGTTCAAAATATATTAACAAAAAATTATGAATTTTCTTTTTCTTTTTCCGTAAAATTCATGTCGTGTGTTTTCAACTTGTTTCATCAGTAAGGCGTGCACACTTTTTTGAAAATACACACATCACAAAAATCTAAGCAACATGTACGGTTTGAACTTTTGAACGATTTTTACTATTGTAATAGATTTATATTTCTTTTATAAATAATAACCAAGCATTTTTTGATGCCTTAGTGACTAACGCAATAAAATAATTCATTCAATTGTTCATTTAATAACAATAATTAACAATATGTGTACCGTAACAAACGTAGTATAAAACAAAGTTAAAACGAAATTAAACTTTTTTGAAACATGTTTTACAAAATTAAATAACGACTTTTTTTATTGTGACCGAAACACAAAGTGTGACCACCTCTGTTGTTTAAAACTTGTCGACACTCCGTCAAGGTTCTCTAGAACATGTCTCTAGAGCATGTCCCATGCGTGCTCGATGGGATTGAGGTCTGGTGATTGTGCAGGCCACGGCAATACCCGGATGATTTCCATTGCCAAGTACTCTCTGGTCCTCCGAGCTGTGTGCGAACGCGCATTGTCATGCATCAGCGTGTAATCTGAGTCAACACTTTGTGGAAATAGGTGAATATAAGGCCCGAGGACATTTTTCACGTAACTTTCAGCGTCCGTATTGGCATCTACAAAAACGAGCTCAGTTCGTCTGTTCTTCAAAATACCCGCCCATACCATCACTGTAGAGCCACTTTAAGAGTGCACTTCCTGGAGGCATCTCAGTTATTTAGCATTTCCGGGACGACGACACACTCTTACGCTTCTTGTAGCTGGGTTTAATCCAAACCGGGACTCCTATTGCTCCTGAGTCCATGTCAAGTGTTCCCTAGACCATTCGTTTCGATGGGCGCGATTCCGATGGCGGATAGGTGGGCACCTAATTGGGCGTCGTGGTCGTAGGCCGTATTCATGTGGCCTATTTCTCACGGTTTGGTGGCTAACAACAACACCGCTTGAGAATTGTAGCTTTAAACCTATCTCCCGGGCGGTTAACATCGGCTGACGCCTTGCAGTCAGTTGTACTCGTATGTATCGATCCTGTCGAGCAGTTGTACTCCTTCCACGTCCAGAGTGCTGCTCAGCAGGATCCCCTGTATTAACGTAACACTGCCAAAGACGACAAATCACGCTCCTATTGACACCAAAATGCCGAGATACCTAGGTCTGATTTCGTGCCGTTGTAGCATTCCTACAGCTCTCTGCATTTCATCAGCAGTCAAATGGCATCGCTCCATGACATAAAAAATTACTCACCACTCATTTTTTTTAAAAACTGTATATCTTAAAATGATAAAAGTGAGATAAATACCAAATTTATCAAGCAACGAAAACAATATGAAATCGGGAAAAAAATAATTAGCTTTTATTTTAATGAAAACAAGACACAAACAAAATGTTTCTATTTTTAAATCAGCCAGTATGTTTCCGAGAACAAAAAGAATGTATACCAATCTAGATTGTTAAGAAAAAAATAAAGTATCAATGAATAAAACATGCAGTTTCTGTAAATGATGCGTGTTGCTTAGACTTTTTTGATGTGTGTATAAGGTAATGTGGGTGCGATTTTATGAGATAATGGGATGATAAAGGAAAAAAAATCCTTTTAACCTGGAGAATTCGTGTTTTTATCACATCAACACGCCTTGTTTCCCCGAAGGGTTGGGCAGAGGTGTTCCTGTAGTACACCCACATTTCGCCCGTTATGTTTTAAAGTCATATGTAATAGTGGGCTAGCCTATTGCTATCAACCGGACACAAATCCAGACTCCGGGCTGCTACTGAGAAATTCCATTTTATCACATTAAATAATAAAATATGAACACTGACTTATACGCTTCTTTATCATAACAACCACTAAGATATCTTCGTCGTAATATCAGCCTAGCTCCACCATGCTGCTTGCCTGGCAGCCTTGTTCCACCCACTGCTGAGTGTAGGTTTCTCGGCAACCAATCCGTTAGGGCTCTGCTCCACCTAACGGAATGGTTGCCGAGAAATGGTAGAAGGAGCGTTAGGGCTCTGCTCCACCTAGCAGACGGTGGAGGTATGCCCGGCTTGCGCTGAGCACCACCGTGTCCTCGTGGAGGCGATCGACGGCGGTGATCTCTCGCGTCCGGTCCTGATCGCCATGGTACGGAGCGAGAGGACATGGGAAGCCGTCACCTCCTTTTGCGAAGCAGTAATGCTTGCGAACGAGGACGCAGAACGGGTGAGAGAGAGGCAAAGTTCGCGCCCTCATGCCCCTAGCCACCGCAGGAGATGCCCTGGGCGTTGGGAATGCCACCGTAGGTGCGGGCTTACGGACGGTGAGCAACACGAATAAGAAAGGAACACGGGTGGGTTTTAGTCAGTAAAAGTTTGACACGCCCTTTCGCTCCGCCTAAAGCGGGGGAAGATATTTGATAACTTCCCACCCAAAAAAAAAGAGGACCTCGCTGCCACCTGCAATCACCACATTTAGCCAAGTGTTCTGCCCACCTACATTTCAGAGCCGCCACAGTCCTAGGCTTTTGCACGAAGTTATTCTTCTATAAGACTTTAGTACTTGATCTTGAAGAGGCTAAGGGTACGTTAGTTACCTGTAGTTACGACTCGTAAGGGTGTTTACCTTTCTCTCACGTCCACAAATCTGGGTCTTAATCTAGTCCTTCAAAGCCTTTAAAGCTAGTAAATCCTGATTTACGTAGTTTGTCCAACAATATATTTGAAGATAAGTTTCTTTTTCTCAATACTTTAGACAGGGCTTCACGTAACTTGAGGATTACTTGCCATCAACATTACTGTTATCCTGTGTCATCCCAATGTTGGGCCAAGGCCTCACAGAGACACAGACAAGGTTGTCTCAGAGTTCCACATAGTGACTCTATGTGGAACTCTGAGACAGCTAGGAGGCGTCGCTGCAGACCCCGTCAACAGATTTTGGCTTACAGCTCATTGGGCATGCTGCAGACGTGGCCAGCTCAGTCCCACTTCAACTTTGCGACTTATTGAGCATCGTCGGCAATTTGTGATTTGCAGCGCAGTGTGGTGTTGCGAATGTGGTCTGTTAATTTGACGCCTAAAACACTGCGCTCCATCGCCGTTAAACTTTTTAACAATAAGTAAATAAATTTCGCCAGTTATGTTTAAGTCTCATTTAATCATGGATAAGCAGCCATTACACATAGAAATTTCTAATGGGAAACCCAATGACATGGGCTGAACTGAAGATTGGACCTCACACTTCCCAGAAGCGCAGTTCGCGCAGTTTTCTTTCCTAAATATATAACCTAAAGAGAAACCTACATGGGAAGAAAGCGTGAGTTTATGTATGTATACATAAACTCACGCTTTCTTCCCATGGGGGAAGGCAGAAGCTACAGAATGCCACCTGCTACGATCCTAAAATACTCTTTTTGCTTCGTTTACGTCCATACATCTGGTCTTACATGCACGCCGGTTGTGAGTACTGCGCACTTGACCGAAGAAGACCTTCGCCTTTAATTATTTAATTCTAAGCCTCAAATTAAATCGCCGGATCGAAACCCACAAAAGCTCTTGACCGCTACATTTTCTTACGGCTAACTTAGTTTAAAGCCGCAAACCCTTATAATTGTGGCCTTCCACCTGCTTAACGTTTAATGTTTTAGCCAGTAACTTCGTTAAGACCCTGAGAAGGGATAATACGTAAATCGCTGTACTCTTACGCTTATGAACTTTAGAATTAATGAGCTTAAACGGTTTAGTGGCAAGAATATTAAAATGCTGTTACACTCATTAGAGGAAAGGTTAATGAGTATTCAAATAGCTATCAAATATCGTATTGCCAGCAGTAGAGGACCGTTCTTTGGAGCCTTAACCGTCTTATTACAAAACGAGTTCTAACTTTGGTTCAAGCTTTCAGCCAGTTTTTGTACTTCAAACCTTATTTCTACTGAAGTAAAGTTCTAAATACAAAATTGACAACATAGACTCAGACAAAAAATCGACATTCATAAATGACTCGATGGTATAAACCTGAGTCTAAAGATAAGTCTGGTTTTGAAACTTAACCGTTCGTGGATAGCTTTCGATTCTGCCACGCAAGTAAGACCAACCCTCGAAAACTGCAAAGTTTGGTAGATATCAGTTTTTTCATACATAACCAAGTAAACGATAGATGACTGTACAACCAACCCCTACGTTGTTGATAAAACGAGCTGATAATCATCTGCCCAAACTTTTCCCAACTTTGTTGGGGTCGTCCGTCGTTTAACCGGAAGCAGCTGAAAACCAGTATTTTACATGGAAGGACTGCTTATCTGACCTTCACAACCCATCAAACGGGTAATACATAAGACTGGATTTTAGTATTTCGGGCTTCTGATTACCCGTAATGACTGACAAAGAATGACAGCCGCGATCAACGGCTTAACGTACTTTCCGAGGTACGGAAAGTACGTTGGGGATCTTTACATACCAAGACCCCTTGGTCTTGGTATGTAAAGATCCCCACCGAGTGTCACCACTGTGTGGATCGCCCGGAGGACATAGTGGAGCATACGGTGGAGGTCTGCCCGGCTTGGGCACAACACCGCCGTGTCCTCGTGGAGGCGATCGGCGGCAGAGATCTCTCGCGTCCGGCCCTGGTTCAGGCAATGGTACGGAGCGAGAGGGCATGGCTTGCCGTCACCTCCTTCTGCGAAGCAGTAATGCTCGCGAAGGAGGAGGCGGGCGGGACGGTTGAGGGAAAGGCAAATTTCGCGCCCTCTCGCCCCTAGCCGCTGCAAAAGACGCCCTAGGTACCGGGATTCCCGGGCGGATTTCCGGCCACCGTAGGCGCGAGCTTGCGGACGATGAGCAATGGGTAGCTCACCATCCGGTAAGGGCCAGGCCCGGGTCGACGGCGCGTTGTGTTCTACGCGCGCCTCAAAGAGATGTCGTCCGCACAAGTGTAGGGGTCCACTAGGGCCGATGCCTGCCGGGGTCACGGGAAGGTACAAAAGGGTTACCGAGGACCCTGGCAACACAGGCAACGGAAGGAATACGGGTGGGTTTTAGTCAGTAAGAGTCTGACATAACTTCCGCTCAGAGCGGGAGAAGTTATTTGATAAGTTCCCACTCAAAAAAAAAGCGTAGTTTAACCTGATCGACCGTGTGCCTGTTATTACTGAGCCGAAAGTGAAAAAACGAGCTGATAATAATGATTGTAATTTTCACTATTTAGAAACATGTTGCTTATTTATCATTTTGGCAAAAAACTCAAGGATTTTGTCTCTGCTAGAATTGGGTACGTAGGCAGTTCTATTTTCATTCTAATATCACGTAGGCGTTTTTATTTTCTTTTTAGCTACTACGGACAATAGAAAAGAACTTTTCTTTGAGGCAAAATGGCGAATGTGTAATATATGTAGGTGTGATTTCGGTTTTTGTTATTTTCCGAGCCGTTCGCCTGATTTCAATATTATTGGATTGTGTGAATAGTATCAAACATTGCAAACATGTAGTTACATGAGACATTTGAAATTGAAAATAGTAAATTGTATTTATTGTTGCCTTTTTTATAGCTTTATAAATATATCTCACTTCAATTAGGGACTCATATTTTGAAGTTGTAGTTACTAAAAGAGGAATATGAAGGAACCATAGTTACTTACCGACTTTTTAGATCAAACAACTATAGTTGCAAGGAGATAATGATTAGAGTAATCTCGAAATAACACCAGTTGATGACGATCTCGGAGGACGAGGTATAGGAGGATAGGATAATTCTCGTGATCAACAAGTCTCCAGGGTCACCTATAAATTAGTAAGCTTTTTTGCTTTAGGCTATTAAACAGATTTACCAAACCCACAAATTAAATTGTCAATACGAACCGTAGATCCAACACGCTTAAATCAACAAGATTACTGAATTATAGAAATCAAATTTAATATACCAGAAACTCCTAAGATGGCGGGTATAAAAGCAGGACCGAGTTCCGAGACCATTGTTTTAGTCAAACGATTTGAGCGGATATTAGTCGAGCGTAGAAACGGACCCAAGAAGGAATGTTACCGACGAATTTCATAGATTGCTCCAGCCACTTTAAAAATAATGAGGTTCTTGAGTACTTCTATAAAACTTTCATATTTTCATTAATACACATAAATATTGGAACGGAACTAACAGCGGAATGGCCTTGTTACTTCATTGACTCGGTAATTTAATTACGAATCTTTCAAAATGAAGACTCAATAACCGTTAACGAGATAGAGAATGCTTTGACAACTAAAATAATTGATTCCTTCTACTAAATGGCCCATACTAAAAACAATCGTTTGTTATAAACAATACCGGAACAAGGCAGCTAGAAAAAAGTCATCCATACTTACATCATATTAGTATTATAAATGTGAATTATTTTCACGTTTCTCTGCCTGTCTGTCTGTCCGTGATCTTTTAATTCCTAAACCCCTGAATCGGTGAAGGTGGCCTGGTACCCGGAGGATATAGGCTAGTCTTCATCCTGGTTATTTATATTAAAAAAAAAAACCGGACTAGAGCGAGTCGGAGTCGCCCACCGAGGGTTCCGTACAAATTTGTAGGTATTAAATAAAGACTATATTTTTTATGATTTAATTACAAGACAAATCTGAAAACTATACATTATATAGTCGTTATTATTTACTTTATATACTCTTTATAAGACGATATTACTTGCCAAATTTCATAGTTCTAGGTCAAAGGAAAGTACCCTATAAATTTTGATTCCCTTGAGTGTGTCGAAATATACGTTTTTGCGGCATAAACGACAGTATGTATCTTTTTTACATTAACTTAGAAGTTTGATTTTTTTACAGCTTCAAGGGACTGTAGACTTGAGTATATCATTATAATTTCAACTTGATACCTCCACGCGTGCCCGAGATAAAGGGTCTTGACAGACAGACGACAACAAAGTGATCCTATAAGGGTACCATTTTTTTTCTTTTGGGGTACGGAACCCTAATGATAGAAGAGATACACGCAGTTGAAGTCGCGGGCCACTTCGGTGGATAGAAATAAGCCTCACTTCTTACATCACTATCTTTCAGTTTTTGAACTCAGTTTGGGATTGGCTTCTAAAAATAGCTTGACACATCAGAAACTACATATATATATTATACTATATATACCTTTAAGAATATAACAAAGTATCTTCTCAGTACATCACCAACCAAAAATTTTGTTCTCGAGAAAGTTCGCGTCCTTTAAGTGTTTCAAATTATTGTGCAAAAGACAAAACATTTGCCCTTTTCCCTTCGGCTACGCAAATGTAAGAAACTTTCGTGAACTTTTTACAAGTAACAATATTTATGATAAAGGTTAGACGTTATTTCGTAGCGTGACACATTTTTATGTGGACAACACTTTTTTTTTTATTCTCTTTTAGGAAGACTGTTGAGATAAAAATGTGGTTCCGAATGAAAACGAGAGCGGAAAAATGTAAAAAATTATATTTGCTGTATTCGTACTGATGACCTTTAAGATATTAATAAAAAAATAGTCTAAAATCGTCACGCGATTTTGAAACATTTTTCTTTAGAGATAGAAGTTTCAGAACTCTGTTTTATAGATTGAAATTAGTTAATAAAAAAAACAATAAAAACACTATACTGAAAAGAAAATGATGGTTCAGGTAGAGGTTACCTACATCCGCTACATCTAAGATGTTTTCCCACGTGCCTACGAATAAATTCCGCAAAATATTTCGTATCGACACAAGGCGTGATACGAACCGCCGTTTCAGTAACAAAACATACCTATAAGATACTGTCAATAAAAGGTTCAGTACATAAATCTCAAAGTTACAGCTATTACGTGAACAAAGGGAATGAATCCTACTCCACCGAATTTATTCGTTCCGATAACATGCAAATGTGAAACAGAAATAAATATTTATGTGTGTTATTTAGTCCGGTATTCGTAAAGGCACTCAATTAAAATCCGTATTTCGTATTAAAATCCGTTTAAAGGTTGTACCAATTCTTTTTGTAACGTTTTAAAGGCAGATTAAACTGTGCGTGAAAACAATGTAAAAGGACCGCATGAGAGTCTTTCAGGCGGAAAACCCGATGTTTCACGGATCATTTTTCCGTGTTAGACTTGGAAAAAAGCATAATATGGGATTTAAATAAGGATATTTATTTGTTAATTTGTCCGGTTTTACATTCGTTTATTATTTCCTAGCCGAAATAGTTACCTAAAACCTTTTCTAAGAATGGGTATACTATTTATATATTTATTTAATACTTTAAGCACACAAATGTACAGAGGCGGACTTAATGCTTATTGGTAACGATTTTTTTTATCGAATTTGAAAGGGAAGATATTTTAGGTCAATTAACGTGTAAATAAGTAATATGCCTGAAGTACAGTATCTTCGAAAATTGACAGATAATCAATGAAAAGTCTAATACTTTGCGATCATTGAACCCAATACGAATAAAAGACTCCCGATCCGAAATCGCTGAAAATCAGAACAGACATTGATGAATTGCAAAGTCGATTGACATCGAGAAGTTCCCCCAGTCGCTTTTCAACAAGTCGTTTTAAATATTTATGCAAATTTACCGACTCTTATAAAACGAGGATAAAACCATCAACCAGCAAGGGCTGGTTGGTGGTTTGTATTCGTTGGAAGGCCAAGGGATATCATGTTACCCTTTCTCTATTCTGTGTCATCATCTCTCTCACCGGATACAGCTGAATACCAGTATTTTACATGGAGCGACTGCCTATCTGACCTCCACAACCCAGTTACTGGGTAACACGATACCCCTTGGTAAGACTGGTTGTCAGACTTTCGAGCTTCTGACGACCCGTAACGACTGTCAAAGATCTACAAATGACAGCCGGGACCAACGGCTTAACGTTCTTTCCGAGGCGGCACGGAGGGGTCTTGGTATACTTTCTATATTCTGTGTGAACCCCAGTAACTGAATCGTGGAGCCCAGGTAGGCAGTCGCTCCATGTAGAACACAGTTCAGCTGCGGCTTTGTAAGACTGGAAGCCAACCCCAACTTAGTTGAGAAAAGCCTAGACAGAAGATGCTTCATAATGTGATTTTTGAGTGTGTTTTTAATAATACGTTCTATTGTTACAGGTATCAAAACACAACAATGCTATAAGATGAGCATAGCAGTGCCTCTCAGTTTATCGCGCGCAGAATGTGAGGGGAGTTAGCCAGTGTCATGCAACTTGTAATGCTGAACTTTTTAATCATGTTCGATGTGGTGTTCATATTCTTCCTGTTTCTGATCGCTGTCACGTGTGTCATGAATTACATGCCGGGCCGGAGCAAGCGCTCGGAGGTGACGGAGGATGAAGTGGATGATGACGTCATCCCCCCACCCCCATTGTTTGCGGGGGATGACGATGAGGTTCCTACTGCCAGTCGTGACACGTACGTGGTGATCGCGCCGCCGCTAGACAACGTTAGAGCTAAGGGCAGCTGTCCTGTTCATGTGGTGTAGTATAAGCACTGATATAATATGTGAGTATCTTTTGTTTTGTATATTACATTAGCTAGTAGCCTTCACGTCTTGATCCCACATCGCATGCCAATTTTGGCTACGGTGACTATTTTTGTTTCCGACGACTATAGATTACGGGCGTGTGCTCTGATGTTGCTTATGTAACCCATCTTGACAGTAAAGGTACTTACACAGTGCGGACACGTTAGAATGCCATTGTGGTAATGGCATTGTATGTTGGAAGGTGGTTTACTCTTGTGGTGAGCTCGTCTGCTGTCGAGATCTCTCTTCCACTGGTCTTTAAAGTCATAAAAATTTTGTTTTACCAAACGCCTCTGAACTGGTCTATCCTTTGCCAACTCCTCCCAATGAGAGGGATCAATTTTGTATCGCTTTATATGTCTTTTGTGAAAGTCTTTGTATCTGAGGAATTGGCCGCCTTGCTTCCGCTTGCCGTCCTTGAGTTCAGAAAAGAAGCTACACTTATCTACCCTCTCGTCAGGCATCCTCACAACGTGTGCAGACCAGCTTGGCTGACGACGCATTAGATAGACCTCCATTCCACTGACGTTAGCCCTTCGCAGGACATCCATGTTCCTCCTTATGTTACCTCTAATTTAGTTTAGTTGTAGTTTTAGTACCTTTAACGTTAACGAAACATCAGTTCACTACCTCAACTCATAGCTCTTGAAAACATTGAACCCTTCCACTAAAAATCATAGAGAGCATTCAAATTTAACGTATCTAACTTCTCAGTTCCAAGAGTTTTCGATTTCTCTCACGATCTTCCCTTACAAGTAACTCAATGAACATTTTTCTTGTTTCAGATCAACGTAGGAGTTTATTACGAAGAAGCCTTATGAGAATGTAGGTGTCGAAATGTAGACATTTTTTACCAATTAGTCGAGTTTTAAATAAATTCTTGTTATTAAAGACTAAGTTGGCGGAACACGGGAATCAAGTGGATGTAAATGAGTTGGTCTGTATCATGGGTACTAATATCAGAATCAACCTCTTTCGATTGCACTTTACCAAGAAATAGATAATTATATACATAGAGCTGTAACTCTGACTATACATATAATAATAAATGTATAGGAGCCGTGTCTGTATATTGAAATATTATAAAAAATAGTGGCAGTGTTAGGAATGAGTAGTGGGAACTATTTTTTGATATTTAATTTAAATGTTCGCTACCGCATCGCGTAAACTATGTTGACTCAATTATGTAGGGGATCTCAATAGTTTTATCCTCGCACTGACGGATTTAGGGGCCATATTACGGAGCCTGACATGTAGGTAACAAAATTTAAATAGTAGGGAAGCTGAACAGAGGGAACACGTAATAAAAGAGGTTTTATCCGCGGCAAAGATACGCTTAATCGAATGTCACTAACACACTGAACGGATACTTGGAATATCCGTTAGATGGTAACATGGAAACATGACCGTTTGTTTTGTATACTTTTATCGACTAATTTAGATCTTTCTAATGGCCTAATAAAGTTCCGTTTTTATTACTTCAAAAACCATTAACGAAATTCTTGGTTACGCCTAACAAAGTCTATGTAATCGCGTGAGTAAATAATTTGTTATGTAAAGTGTTCAATTTTCGGAGCAAATATATGCAAGTGCTTGTTTAAGATGAATGTGACTGAATTATAGGTAAATGGTTAATAATATTAGAGTAATAATTAGTTATACGTTTCGCTTGCTACAGTATTTTGTATGAAATAATTAATTACAACTTGATAATGCTAATATTCATTTTACAGTTTTAGTCTTTGCTAATATTATGGGAATATTGTAAGGATTCAAATGGATGCCTAATGTTTCGAGTATTTAGTTATTCTGAATGTTCTAAATAGGTATGTAAAACGCTGTTTGTTGTATCAAAATGTAATATTATAATGTTGGGTGTATCGACAACTCTATGAAATCTTGCTTGTAAAATTCCGCAATAATAAAAATGTGCGGGTCCCATCCGAGTGTCGTCTATAACTAAATTCCTTTACGCTTTTCCTGACCCATTTCATGCATGTTCATACCTACATTCTTACCTATATTTACCAGGCACTGAAATATGTTATGACACCTTATCTAAATCCTCATTGGCAGAATGTGCTGCGTCAGCCCTGGGTGGCTTATCCTTTAAGCTGGTCTATTTCCGGAGTGGAGGGCGTGTTCAGACATCACCTAAGGTCACAAACTTAATGGTTGGTAAACGTGTTCGTATTTCATTCTTAACACGTGAACGCCGGCTGTCGCTGAAAATCAGCGCTAAGGCTCTGCCTCGCATAGGGTCGCAGAATTATGCTGAGCGATGGCCGTTTTGCGTGGATGTAGCGCATATTTTCCACCTGTTATTTTGTGTTTGTGTTCTTTTTTGCGTTATGTATACCAAAAATAAACGTATTTTCTTTCTAACATTCTGTTACATTAAAAGGATGTTGATCTCTTATTTATACCTATAAGAAAGGGATAGCTAGATCAAGAAAGCTATATCTACCTATACCTACTCAATGTTTAACTTTTCCTTCGGTCGGAACAAGGACTCAATACGAGCCCTCAAATTATTATAAGATCATCGCGTTATCGAGTTTTCCTGTACTAGTGACGTCATAACACGCTCATAAGATCATCTATCCACCTCTTTCTAACGTGAATTGTGAATTATACCCACATCTCTCCCTCCCCCTTCTATTAACGAAAGCCTCTATCACTCAACGCTTCACCGCTTGTCGAGTACATTCAATTATTCGTAATTAAGGATAAACTTTGAATAATTGTTTATTCAAAACAATACAAATATCAATAGACTAACACAAAACATTTAGTAATAGTTTATACATTAGTATTAAGAAGTTATTATAATAATAAAACGACAATACATGTTACGAATGTTTTCTCATATCATTCTCGTTAAGTGGAGTTTATTGGTCAGGTGATTAATTAATGTTCTTGTAATATTATGTTTTTTTTCTTTACATCCGCTACCCTTTTAGAAAGTAAAATAAGTTTTCCTAAATCCTTTATTTGTAAACGTTATTTTGAAAAACATTGGGTTTTTTTTTTTGGGTCTATTTCATTTAAACAAAATTGTTTATTCTGTAATGATATAAAAAATAAGCTAGATGGAATATAAAAACATAAAAAAAATGGTATAAAAAAATGATCATATAAAAAAAAAATTAGCTAGATGGAATCAATATTTTCTATCTGACTACCCCTGCGAAGAAATGGCGAAATAAACTCAGGGGTCGAAGACTTTTTTAAAGTCCAGACATAATCTTGGTCTGGTGAGTGGATCATGTGAGGGCTTCAACGGTGAACATAATAGCCCAGTGTTTTCAAAATAAGCAAGGATTATATAACATAAAGGTGTCTTTAAAATATACCTCTGTCTTACTCAGTGTAAGAGTAGAAAGATAAATAAAATGGGTGCGGCTCGCGTTGCATTAAGTCAGTGAACTCTCAAAAAAATCTCCTCCCTTTAAGAAGTCAGTTAAAAAAGGAGAAAATTCTGCATGATCATTAAGTTAAATTATGCTGTGGGATAAACTATATATACAAATGTGATTTATTTCTTATATGTCATTGATATTTAAAAAATGCGATCCGCATCCACTATCCACAAAATTGTCCCTAAGCTAGTTCTTAGGAATGTCAAGGCACTGACATTCCTAATTAAAACATGAATGTAGCAAGTTTAATTACCAACATAGTACATATTTCTTTCGACATCTATAAAGGCTTAATTAATAATGAATCCGTTTCAAATTCTCAAACTTCAACAGCTTAGTTCATTAAGTATTCGTTGGGGGTACCCAAGTTAAGTCTTTGAAATGATCTTCTTCGGAATGTGAAAACATGTGAAAAACTAAAATGTATTCTTACCATTTCCATATTTTTTTTCCATGTTCAAGGTAGATTTTATTTTCCCTTATTTCATTCATATAGATCGTAGGTACCTGAAACAAATTATATAACACAAAAATATAACTAATGAGGTAAAAAATATAAATAAAATATCCAAAAAATCGAATAGTAACGAGTAAAAATCCAAAACATACACTATGTGATATAAATATACACAATTTTTAAATGTAGTTGTATAGAGAATTAAAGCATTGTTTTGAATTTATTGTTATATTTGCGTTGTCTGACGCGTAATAATGATGTAATTAATAAAGTGCACTAAGGCAGTGTCGTCATAACATGGGTATGTTGTTTTATTTCTTTTTTTTACCCACGCATCATATTATGCTGCTTCATATTGATAAAGGTTTTGAGGTCGGTTTGAACTGACCATAGATAGCAAATGTCAGGTTTAAATCTGTCACAAAATGCAACCCCGATTGAAATATGAATGACTAAAAACAAATGTAAGTTGCACCATGTAGATATGTTTTCATATCACAACAAACTGAGACATTAATCGACTATTGACAGATTTTACGAGTCAGAAGCCCGAAAGTCTTACCGAGAATATCGTGTTACCAGTAACTGGGTTGTCGATCCTTGTTAAATACTGGTATTCAGCTGCTTCCTGTTAGGCAGGAAGCCGACCCGAACAAAGTCGAGAAAAGGTTAGACAGATGATGAAGAAAGTGAGCCAATGTAATATGATAGATAATAATATAATAGATTTATGCTGCCATGTCTATGGGTTCGCATCAAAACGGCAATGGGCGGGGTCCGCCCGCACTAGCCCTTACGATTTTACCTCTTGATCAAAGTAACTCTACACGATCATTGTCAGTCAAAAAGTTAAATGTTTCTGCTAATAATATATGTATAAATGTCATGATTATGTTAGAGATCTAATAAATCTGCCTAGCCTTTTCCGAATTATGTTGGGAAAAGGCTAGACTGCCTATCTGACCTCCACAACCCAGTAACTGTATACTAATAGTAATACGACGCCACTTGGTAAGACTGATTGTCAGATTTTCGAGCTTCTGACGACCTGTAATGACTGTCAAAGATCCACGAATCACAGCCGCAACCTTCGGCTTAACGTAGATTACTTTAGAGAACCAACAACAAAATAAAAATAAAACTATTGTTGACCAACTTCAAGAGTTGTGGCGAAAAGTTTTAAAAATATTCATCCAAATGATCTCGGTGGGTTTGCGGATCTTTTGTCAGTTTCTTCTGTTGTTATGAACATTATTTTTCAGAATAAACTGGATGCTAGCGAAACTGAGGGAAACAAGGTAAGTTTTTCTGTTTTGCAAACTAGCCAGGCTAGCGTATAAAAATAAGATGGTGGAGTATATAATGCCGTTTTCTATTTAACACAAAAAGAGGAATTCTTTATTATTTCTCAGAAGATAGCCCCTTATATTGTACAATGACTTTGTTGCAGAAAGATGCAAAATTGTAAATAAGCACGGATTGGTCGTATGTTTGGTATAGTAGGTAAGCTGTTTTGGCCTACAACAATTCTCGACCTCATTTTATGATGAATGGATTGCTATCGATAGCATCCATTTAGTGGACATCGACACAAAACAGAAAAAAGTATAATTGCTTTGCCGAGAACGTATCACATTCACATTTTTTCTAGTCAGAATAATATAAATAACTAGATGCGCCCCCGCGGTTTCACCCGCATAAGTTTTGACCCAGCGGGTATATCGGGATAAAAAGTATCCTATGTGTTATTCCTGGTTATAAACTATCTGTGTGCTAAATTTTATTCAAATCCGTTCAGTACTTTTTGCGTGAAAGAGTAGCAAACATCCATCCATCCATCCATAGAAACTTTTGCGTTTATATATTAATATTAGTAGGATAATACCAGCCTATTATTGCCCTATTATTGGGCAAAAATCTAACAGCGACTTTTATTTATTTGGAATTAAAATAAAATATACATAAATAACAACAAATATACCGGATAAATAAATAAAAATAACATTTGAGCAGTCGTGGCCGTGGTCGCCGCGATTTGCGAGTTGTAGGTCGTAGGTTTGAACCCAGACAGGCGCTTTACTTTGTGTAAATAATTTCATCACTCCTGCTATCAAAACGGTAAAGGAAAAACATCGTGAGGAAACCGGCATGTCCTAGAACTAAAAATTCAAGTTCAATTCAATTTAAAGACAAGTGATAACCACACCAACCCGCACTGGGCCCGCGCATGGTGAATTACGGCCCACACGGAAAAAAAGGATGTCTTAAATTAAGACAATATCCTTTTGGTCAAGACAAATATTGATTCATATATGGGGAAAACAATATATTCTTGAATGAAGTAAAATTTTGTCTTAGTTTTATTGTCTTCTTCGAAAACATTATAGTTAAATGAAAAATTATTAAGTTTAATTTTAAGAATATTATTTCTCTCTTAGAATATTTTCTTCAATTAAGATTATTAGAGTCTTGAATCAAAAACATTTGCTTAAGTCAAGAATAAAAACCAAGTATTTATTATTCTTATTTTGAGTAACCAGGTTTTCTTGGACTGAGTACTTACGTTAAGAAAATATTTACTTGGATTGAAACAATTTTTCTG
Source organism: Atethmia centrago (assembly GCA_905333075.3). Lineage (NCBI taxonomy): Eukaryota > Metazoa > Arthropoda > Insecta > Lepidoptera > Noctuidae > Atethmia > Atethmia centrago. Next base: position 10,421,617 of record HG995377.1, on the reverse strand, counting down.
AGAATATTGATATTCTTCGCTGAAGAGATCCTTTTTTTCCGTGCACTCTCACAGATAGGAGGCCTGTGTCCCAGCAGTGGGAACATTATAGGCGGATTATGTATGTATATTATGTATTAGACTAAAATAAAGTCTGTATTACTGAGTCTCTTTTTACCACCTATTTCAAACAATCACGTGATATTCACCAGCTGACAGCACATTGACTGACAGACCGGCGCACGTCCGTACGTTCCCCGGTGTATATTTTCCCAAACATTTTAACAAAAATTGAATTTAGAATAAAGAGAGGCTCTTCCTTTGTTTTCTGATACTTTCAGGAAATAATACCGTTGAAAATTGTTTTTTTTTGGGAAACTAGGTACCTAAAAGGGTAGTAAATAATGTAAAAGCACTTATTAAGGATTGAGCACTGGACCACCATCCAATGGTACCGGCTGCGACTTAAGAGTTGTAGGTCCTGGGTTCACACCCAAGCAGGCGCTTTACTTTGTGTAAATAATTTAATCACCGCTGCTCTCAAAACGGTGAAGCAAAACATCGTGAGGAAACCGGCATGTCCTAGAACCAAAAATTCGAAGACATGTGACATCAATCGACCCGCACTGGGCCCGCGTGATAGATTGCAGCCCGCTCCCTCTCGAAGAAAGGAGGTCTGTGTCCCAGCAGTGGGAACATTATAGGCTGATTATGATGACTTATTAAGGTTTTATTTTATTGTCATACGTAAGGTAGGCCACAGGTCATGGGTAACAAAACCAGAATAAGCTGGCCTCTGATTCTATTGAAACTCCGTACTATGCTAGGCCAGCTTAAGGTAAAAGTGTTATAACTCACGTTCGGCCAACTGTACCTACCGACCTACGCAACAGCGAATTGTTTTTTGTTTGTTAAGGTTTATGACAGCAAATTGCCTACATACTTGACAGGTTATCTTGTTAAGCCGCGCGACACCGATTCGGAGTCAAACAATAGAATATCAATTGTGTCTCATTAGCTGTCCTTGACCAATTAAAGGAGTAAAAGTAGGTACTCATTATTTATTTAAGGCGCTGACAAGACCCAATTGACCAAAATAGCCTTCTCTTAAGAAAAAAAAATTGCCATATCTGTACAGTTTGTGATAGTTGAAAATATACATGTTAATTTTGAACATATTTCCCAGAACTTGGTTGTTACCAAAATACGTTTTGAAAAAAAATCTTGTGACAAACTAACGTTAAACTAACCTCTTACCTTGAGTTCTAATCCAAAATATCAACATTCGTTACGTATTTAATTAATGACAAGAACGTCTTATTTGAATGCAGAACTTGGTTGTTTTTTATTTGCGATTACTCAACTCAATTTTGAGTAAATTGATAATTGCTTCATATTTTGCAATAAATTACAAGCGTTGTGTTACAAGCGCTTCTGTTTCTTTTCTATGCAATCTGACAGTGACCGCGGTTTAGGTGTTGTCAGCGTCTTAAAACAATTTTCTAGCTTGAGGAAACAAAAATTGGCAATACAAGGAAAAACATAATACAAGGTGTCGTTTTGCATGCAGTTCTTTTATAAAAAAAAGTTAAGTACATCAATCAATCAACCAACTCAGCCTATGGCAGCCCACTGCTGCACATAGGCCTCTCCCAGGCTGCGCCACAACACCCTAAAGTCAGGGACCGACTACCTTAAGAAGGTGGCTGGGTCAGTCTTTTTTTTTTTTTTTGAGGATGGGAAATCATCAAATAACTTCTCCCGCTCTGGGCGGAGCGGGAGGGTGTGTCAGACTCTTACTGACTAAAACCCACCCGTATTCCTTCCTGTTGCCTGTTTTGCGGGGGCCTCGGTGACCCATAAGTACCATCCCGCGACCCCGGCAGGCATCGGCCCTAGTGGACCCCTACTATATGTGCTGACGACATCTCTTTGAGGCGCGCGTGGAATACAACGCGCCGTCGACCCGGGCCTGGTCCTTACCGGACGGTGAGCTAACCATTGCTCACCGTCCGCAAGCCCGCGCCTACGGTGGCCGGAAATCCGCCCGGGAGGATGGGTCAGTCTGGATGCGGAACGCGGAGGACTGGGTGTTAAGTACATACCACATCGTAAATCATTTTCTGATTATATACCTACTGAACAAACATGTACAGTTACATTATAGCCTTTCAGCTTAGTAGGTAATAACATTTCAAGCAAACATAAACATGGCAACTTTGGCGTCCATCGCATGAGTTAATAAATAAGCTGTGTGCATAGAGATTTATAGAAACGTACTTTGCATGCAATGGTCGACCCAAATAGGGGATAAAATCACTGCTTTAAATTATAGTAAGTAACCGTTTCAGAGGTCTATAGAACCCGGGCGGATTTCTGGCCACCGTAAGCGCGGGCTTGCGGACGGTGAGCAACGTCCGATAAGGACCAGGCCCGGGTCGACGACGCGTTGTGTTCCACGCGCGCCTCAAAGAGGTGTCAGCCCAAGTGTAAACCCTTACACCCCCACTAGGGCCGAAACCTGCTGGGGACGCGTGAAATTACGAAAGGGTTACCGATACCCCTGGCAACAAAGGCAACGGAAGGAGCACGGGTGGGTTTTAGTCAGTAAGAGTCTGACATACCCTCCCGCTCCGTCCAGAGCAGGAGAAGTTATTTGATAATTGACCATCCACAAAAAAAAGGTCTAAAATAGGTAAATGCTTCATTATCCATTTACCTATTTTCTTAAGACCTCTTTAGATTGGTAATGGGTAATAGTAAATGCCAAACCTTGATATCGAAAAAATTAAAAAAAATACTATAGAATCACGTACATATGATAACGATAATTTTACTCCATTAAATGAAGCAATGAAGCTGTTTAGTTATACTGAAGCCAATATAGGTTGAAGAATGATAACCGGTTGAAGGACACTGAACGAGACACGATAAAATTTTTATTGTTATTACGTCTGAGGGCGTTTAGTGTCACACAAGGTGTTAAGGGACAATGTTATAATAGGTAGGCACTTAAATACCTACTTATTAAAATAAAAGCAGGCACAATTAAGAAACATCAACGTCAGAAGAAGAGGGTTAAAAAATATACCCACTATTTCTCAAAACTTTCTCGGGAAAAGGAAAATCCACCAGCAAGCCATAATAATTAAAGCGAAAATAGATTTTTTGAACAACGGACCCCTCTTTCCTAACTTCCATAGCATAAATTTCTTTAGAAATACGCAATCGAACTTGCTGGGTAATGGAAAATATGCCCAAGACATTTTAATTAACAGAATCGAGGTCCGTGCCAATAAAATGTCAAGATAATTTTAGGTGTTCTTGGGCGCACCTGCGGCACGAGTTTGACGGTAAATCGATGGCAAAACAAAATGTACCGAGCATCGATAGAGTTGCGAAGTTGAATAGACATACACAAAATAAAGGCTGATTTACACCAACCGGTCTAATCTGTAAAAATCTTACCGTGAAAATTTTGGTGAAGTGAGCTGTCATCAGCGTCAATCCCTAGCATCAGTTGGGATGACAGCTCGCTTCTAGCTCACTTCACTTACATTTTCAGAGTGATTTCTTTACAGAATAGGTAGACTGGCTCATCACTAGGTGATGCACACTGCTTGAAAGAAACATCAAATAACCAATGACAATGCATCACGCATAACCAAACACGATTTATCAATAAAATAGCGAGCATCATCACTAGATGCACGTAACACACTGAAACACAATCCGAGGGTCCTGAAATATATTCTTAACCCATTGCTTCATAGGTTTTAAAAATGCGTCTGCTCAAAAACTTAAATAACGAAATGAACTGTCAAAGTGAAAGGCATTGCCATTGATTGCCATTGTATGTGTGTTACTTAATTACGCCGCAGGTGTTCATCAGCCTTGATTACTTTTCCGTCACGATACGTCAAAATGGTGATCGAAAGACGACATTGTTCGGTTTATTTCGAGGAATATGTTCAGATATTTTCTTTAGACCGATGTGTGTATAAAGAAAATGTAATGTTTCAGCTGGTTGTCAGCCCGGGTGTCGTAAACGTCAGCTGAGGGATGGTGATTAGGTAGGGTTCACATTTACGTCATGAGGTTTTCACGCAGTTTTGGATTTATTTTAGCTGTTTATCTTAAGATGGAAAGATTTGTACATAGGTTTTACTTGATACTTAAATTATTTCTGAATCTTATTTACCTTACCTATCCAAAAATAATATTTTAAAGTTTCCTTTCCAAAATAACTTTTAACAAAAAATCTTTCGCATTATTTTAACATTGATGAATGGATATTAGCTTGACAAAGTAAAACGATACTTCGTACCTACGCTAAAAATCTATTTGGGTGAGCCTCCGGCATCGGCCTCCAAATTAATAAAAATACCAATATTCAGCTAGCGAAGGAAATAATGTATGTGTGATATAAACTGAATATTTTTATGAGACGCTACAGTATATATTAATTTGTGGATTTCGCTTCTGTGAATTATTTTGGGTTTGTAAATGAATATAATATTATGCCATCCTATACGATCAGGTCCATAAATAACTAGCTTTTGCCCGTGGCTTCGCCCACTTGGATGTCGGAGAATATCACACAGGAACTTACTACCGTGATTAAAAGTAGTAAATCCTATATGTTAATCCACTATAAACTGATTATTAAACTATAAATTAGTACTTTTGACTAATTTGAACAAAAACGGTTAATAAGACTTAACAATAATAGTTAGACGTATAGTTAGTATAGTTAGACGGCCTTGCGGACATTTTTGTGAGGAATGTTGAGTACTATAAACATATAGTACATTATTTTATGTAGGTACCATCAATCTTTTTCGCAGCGCTCCCCAAATAATGACTTTTATAGGCAAATTTTTGATACCTTAGGTTACATTATTGCAATTTTCATAGGGATCTTAATTTTTTTTAAACATAAATTTCAATCCATATTACTCGCTGATAATTTAGCTTTCTATAGGTGAAATAATTTTTAAAACTGGTTAAATATTTTTTGAGTTTATCCAAAAATTATTAAAATTAATAATATTGTGCATGGTGATAACAGAAATATTTTAAAGGTAATTAAGTTGTATGTGGTCAATTTTTGAGACGGGACCGTAAGGACCTTAGCTGCATGCAATTGGCCCAACATTCTGATCCATACAAGACAGCAGATCTAACAATTGTTTTATAAATCGTTCCCTTAAGTTTTAGGAAAATGCGGGAGTCGCAGGTTGTTCCCGTGATCTGCCGTAAGTAGAGAAACACTTAATAACAAGTTTAGCTTCAATTAAGACTGACAAGAAGTTTTTAAAAGAATTCAGACATAGAATAAAAATTACATGAAATGAGTAATTTTTTTAGAATGATGCAGAATATTCTGTAAGGAACGTCAGTACTAAAATTTGGAAGAGAGCTATAAATAAGTAGGGCTATATAGTATAGGTACGCAATGCGCTGCGTCTTATGGTCTAAATAAACATTACGAGTAAATAATATTTCCAACTCAATGTATCTATGAGACCTCAAGTCGATCTTAGCATACCTATTCCCGGTCCCTAGCACTCTGGTACATTAAACTTGAGCAACAACTCACACAGCTGTATCGTTAAGTAATAACTGGTGATGTAACAGATCTGTCCATTCTAGCTGCACTCAAATAGAAGTACTACTAACTTTGGACGTTTGTTTTGATAGCTTGTTATCTATTATTTTGTCAAAATAAACTTACTCAGAAACTGTTTTTTTTTAATGTTCGCCTTACTTCGAAAGAGACTGGACGACGCAGGGAATCCTAGTGTCGTGTCTAAGGAATTTGTAAAAAATGAGTGCCGAAGGCTCCTATTTGATCGATTAAAAGTTATTTTTTTATATTGGACCGTGTTTTTCTAAACCGAATACAGTTTTTTTTTCTTTTTACTGAAATAAACTACAGTGACACCTAACTACAATAATAGTATAGTTTTACCGGTACCGCACCTCATCCTTAGGTATGTGCGCCGTGAGACGGGCGGGCAGTGTTCCCAGGGCGGCCCGCCTCCCGTCTCGCCGCACATTCCTAAGGTGCGGAACTACTCGTATTACGGCTTCTACAGACTGTGGCGATATCGCAGGCATTGTTATGCCTGTCGGGCCCGCGATATCGCTCCAGTCTACAGAAGCCTTTACGCGGTTGCAGTTTTATTTCTTATTGTTTGGTTATGGTTTTTATTGTTGCATAATGCGACTAATTTTGTACGCCATAAATGGCAATACATGTAGCTACCTTATATTAATTATAAGACCTGTATACTGTACTCATGTTTTAAAAAAGAAATAATATATCTTATCTTACAGCGGTATAGGTCAAACTATAAATTACATACAATAGACGCATTCATTTTTTTATGATTTATGTCTACATCTTCTATTTTATCATCATCTGCCTTTTCCCAACTATGTTGGGGTCGGCTTCCAGTCTAACCGGATGCAGCTGAATACCAGTATTTTACATGGATCGACTGCCTATCTGACCTCCACAACCCAATTACTGGGTAATACGATACCCCTTGGTAAGACTGGTTGTCAGACTTTCGGGCTTCTGACCACCCGTAACGACTGCCAAAGATACACAATTGACAGCCGGGACCAACAGCTTACCGTACTGTCACTAAAAAAAAAAAAAACCCTCCGAGGCACTCGACAGGGGGTTCAACGAGGGGTCTTGGTATGTACGTGTTGCCGGTTTTCAGCAAGGTGTTTGAAAAGGTAATGCTTAATCAAATGCTCAATCATTTTAACACCAATAGAATCTTACACGATCAACAGTATGGCTTCACCAAGGGACGGTGTACGACTGACGCCGGTGTCACCTTATTAAAACACATATTTACGGCGTGGGAAGAGGCCCAAGACGCAATAGGAATATTTTGTGACCTCTCCAAGGCATTTGATTGCGTCGACCACGAAACATTACTCTTGAAACTTAAGCATTACGGACTTGGAGACCTTGCGCTCAGTTTAGTAAAATCTTATTTATATGATAGACAGCAGCAAGTTCAAATAAATGGTGTCAATTCACTCGGCTTAAAAGTAGAAATGGGTGTACCACAAGGCTCGATATTGGGTCCTTTCCTCTTTTTAGTATATATTAATGATCTACCCCACTTGTTAAAAACCCAACCACAAATGGTGTTATTTGCTGACGATACTTCCTTAATTTTTTAAATTAATAGACGTGCCTCAAATTTTGACGACGTAAATAACGCCCTATTGCAGGTCCAAAATTGGTTCACTGCTAATAATTTAGTATTAAATGGGAAAAAAACTAAGTGCATAAGATTTTCTTTACCAAATGTCAAAAGTAGTATTTGTGAGATAGTATTGAATCAAGAGAAATTAGAATTCGTCGATAAAACTGTTTTCCTGGGGATTACGCTCGACTCAAGGCTTCAATGGGGGCCTCATTTAACTTCCCTTGCAGGACGGCTAAGTTCAGCAGCATATGCTGTGAGAAAAATCCGTCAATTTACTGATGTAGATACCGCACGGCTAGTATATTTTAGTTACTTTCATAGTATTATGTCGTACGGTATTTTACTATGGGGACGGGCTGCAGACATCGAGTCTATTTTTATTCTGCAGAAAAGAGCCATCAGAGCCATATATGGCCTCCGCAGGTGCGACTCTCTAAGGGAACTGTTTAAAGAAATTAACATCATGACGGTACCTTGTCAAAATATCTATGAAAACATCATGTACGTAAGGAAAAATCTACATCTTTTTAGTAAAAGAGTTCACCTCTTTAGACACAATTATATCACTAGAAATAGGGACCAATTAGGTCAACCAGGTTTCAGACTGGCTAAAGTAGACTCATCTTTCATGGGGTACTGTTTAAAATGTTACAATAAAATACCTCCCCACATACTTCAACTGAATGAAACAAAATTTAAATCTAGTATAAAACGCACACTATGTAGCCAAGCATATTATAAATTGGGGGATTACATTGCTGATAAAAATACTTGGCTCAACGCTGGTCCTGCTCCACAAGGGCGCAAAAACTAATTGGTCAGGTATTGAAAATAGTGTTGGAGCTGCTGAAGATTTTAAAAACTCTCTTTGCATTGTATAAATTCAATCTCTTAGTATTGTATAGCTGCACAGCACATTGTTATGTGAGTACTATGCACTATAAAGCTGCCATTTACTGGATACGTCTTTCATTGACTTGAATGTGCCCTGGTGGCTGGGAGTATGTCGTGCTCACTCTAATGTCTCGCTGATGGTGGCGCGTGTGTTGGATCATTTAGCTTCCTTCAAAATGGTTGAGCTGAATGGTGCTGATCCACGCGTCATGTTCGTGAACGGGTGCCGTCAGTAGAGACTGGTCATCTCTTAGCTGCCACGGCTTATTTTAACTTTAGTTTTTGAATTGCTTTTGTTTTTGTTGTAATCTTTTTATTACGGACGCTTTTTACGTTTTGCATCGTTCTCACATGTATAATTTCAAAATGAATGATGTAAACAATATTTTGTAACCATAATACGTTGATTTAAAAGAGTGTCCTTGGAGTTTCTTGCCCGTTCTTCTCCATAGGTACCTACTACGCTTTGGAATGGGCAACTAGCTTCATCTTTCTGACTGACTGACCGAACCCTTGACAATTCAAAAGTGCCTGTAATTGGTTTATTTGAAATAAATGCTTTGAGTTTGAGTTTGAGTTTAAAGATGATCTTCTATTTAATAAAATTCTTAATTCCATTAATTTACTGACAGACAATGCACAGTGTAAACATCTGGGTCTAGAAGCATGAACTGTTGCGCAAGAGTTACTTATACGACTAAGGTGAGCTAAGGAAGGACATTTGAAAATTCATCCCTTAAAGGTGTGTAACACCAAATATTATTAAAATACATTAATAAATTAAATATTAGAAGAAGAAGAAGAAAAATGTAATAATTTCGCGATTTCTCGCGGCAGCGGAGTTACTCCCCGGCGTTTCGCCTCCTTGTCGCACTCCCATACGTGCGCGAGGATTTTTGCCTCCAGATCCTATGGTGGCAATCCGGCAAAGACAAAGACAAAGACATTTATTCGTCGGATATGGTAGGTACAAGGTATGGTAGGTGGTATGGTAGGTATGGTAGGTGCAAGGAGGCTCGCTGCCTCACAGGAGACCGTGCAGTATCCCCGGACCAGCCGGATGGCCATGACCTTTTGAATGTAACCCCTTGTAGTGGTTAGAACGATTAGTTTCTTAATTATATCTCTTAAAAGCTAATTGTAAACACTACACACAACACATTACATAACCTAACATAATTCCTCGTTCGACATGTCAGCTGTCATATTTACGTTTTGTTCGTCATAGACAACAAACGAGGAATTATTGTCTATACCATGGTTAGCACATTATATATTATTCACAACAATTACTTATTTACTATATTTATAACACACAAAATATCTATGGACATATTACAATATATATTACAATTATTATTACACACAGTTATTTACACTCCACAACTTTATATATGTAAAACGAATGCACGTCCAGATTAGGGAACGAAACACACATTCGGGCACGGTCGGAAATCTTCGGAACCGATCGTGGCCGGACCGTGATGTGCATTATTTTGAACCCACTGGGAGAGGTCAACGACCCCAGTGTTCGACCTTGCCTCAAGGCGAATGCGCGCTCGGTATAGCGACAGACATAGCTTCCAGAACTTTTGAGAACGCTAGTCTCGCCCAGTCAGCTCCAACTATTTTATATTTTCTGTTTTACTTGTGCAAATTGTCCATAGTCCTTATTGTTGTTTTTGTACCTGTAATTGTTTTAAAGAAGTGCCGTGGTAGGCAGTAATACAAGTCGTTTTACTAAATAATAGTTTATTATTTAATCTACCCCCAACACTTCATTGGTGACCCCGAGAAGAACACAGAAGCCTGACGATACATCATGTCAACCGGAGCAGCAGAAGCGACGACTGGAGGAGCGTCGGCAGAGAAACAGGACGTCTGCAGAGTGAGCGTCAGATTGCCGCCATTCTGGCCAGAGGAGCCAGCACTTTGGTTCGCCCAGGTTGAAGGTCAGTTCACGATCGCCGGTATTACCGCCGACAACACCAAATTCTATACCGTCGTGGGCCAGCTTGATCACCGATATATGGTGGAGGCGCGGGACATTATCGAAAACCCGCCGGCCCAGGACAAGTACGTAAAGCTAAAGGCCGAGCTAATACGTAGGCTCTCCGACTCACGCGAAAAAAGGGTGCAACAAATCCTCACCCACGAGGAGCTAGGCGACCGTAAACCCTCCCAATTTTTAAGGCACCTTCAAACCCTGGCTGGACCAAATGTGCCAGAGGCGTTTCTGTCCACGTTGTGGGCGAGTAGGCTGCCAACCAACATCCAGACGGTTATCGCGTCACAGCCTAATCTTGCCCTCCAGTCTGTCGCAGATTTAGCCGACCGCGTGCACGAGATCGCGCCTGCGCCCGCCCCGGCGCTCACATCACCTCCCGCCGTGGCAAGCACGAGCGCCTGCAGCGAGATCAGCGAGCTGAAACAATGCATAGCTGGGTTAACAAAACAGGTAGCGGCGCTTCAAACACGTGGTCAGGTACATCACCACTCGCGATCCTCTGACAGGTTCAGGCGTGGTGGCAGACAACGGACCCCTAGTCGGCGCGGCCGCTCGCGCTCCAGAGGCCCGTGGAACGACGACCACTGCTGGTACCACAACAGTTTTGGTGAAAAGGCCACGCGGTGCACAACGCCGTGTACGTTCGCGGGAAATGCCACCGGCAGCCGGAAGTAGCGGCAAATGGCTGCCCCAACAAACCACGCCGCCTATTTGTCACAGATCGGTCCACTAAAACCACATTTCTAGTGGACACAGGGTCCGATCTTTGTGTGTACCCACGTACAGCACTACAGCAGCGGCGCAGCAAGACGACGTACCAACTTTACGCGGCCAACGGAACCGCCATCAACACATACGGTTGGGTCGAGCTCCATTTAAACTTAGGGCTCCGCCGTGTGTACTCATGGAAGTTCGTGGTCGCTGACGTCACAAAACCCATCATAGGCGCCGATTTTCTGGCGCATTATAACATATTGGTCGATTTAAATCATTACCGCCTCATCGACGGGCTAACCCAGCTGTCCTCCACGGCGTCTCTAGCAACCGGTTCGGCAGCTGACATTGCCTCAGTGAAGTCGGTTGGTGGCAACACGGAGTACCATGAGCTTCTTCGGCAGTACCCGGAGATCACACGGCCTGCGGGAAAACAAAGGCAGGTTAGTCACGGTACTGTGCACCACATCCGCACCACACCAGGGCCGCCCATCTTCAGTCGCCCTCGCCGTCTCGCACCAGACAAGCTCAAGGTCGCTCAGAAGGAGTTCGAGGCGATGCTAGCGAGCGGCACGGCACGACCGTCTGAGAGTTCATGGTCCTCACCGCTTCACCTCGCTCCCAAGAAGGACAACAGCTGGCGGCCTTGTGGAGACTACAGAGCACTGAATGCCCGCACTGTCCCGGACAGGTACCCCATCCCGCACATACAGGACTTCTCACATCAGCTGGCTGGCAGCAGAATATACAGTAAAATTGACCTAATTAAAGCGTACAACCAAATACCTGTCCAGTCAGCTGATATCCACAAGACAGCAATCACCACACCGTTCGGGCTGTATGAGTTCCCGTATATGACGTTTGGTCTCAGGAACGCAGCGCAGACATTCCAGCGTTTCATGGACGAGGTGCTCCGTGGACTGCCGTTCTGCTACTGTTATTTAGATGACATTCTCCTGTTCTCAGAGACGGCAGCCCAGCACACTGAGCATCTGCACCAGCTCCTGAAGCGGTTATCTGACTACGGCATCCTGGTTAACTCTGCTAAGTGTGAGTTTGGCCAGACATCCATCACCTTTCTAGGGCATGAGTTGTCCGCAGAAGGTGTTCGTCCCTTGCCGGAGAAGGTGCAGGCGATCCAGGACTATCCAGCTCCCAAGACCGTCAAGGAGATGCGTCGCTTCCTGGGTATGTTCAATTTTTATCGCCGCTTTGTACCAGAAGCCGCTCGCTTGCAGTCACCACTAAACATTGTCCTCTCAGGGCCTAAAACCAAAGGAAATCAGCCAATTAGCTTGTCAGAGGAAATGCTACATGCTTTTAATGCTTGCAAACATGGTTTGTCCCAGGCTGCCTTGCTAGCACACCCAGACCCCAATGCTGAGCTTGCTATATTTACAGACGCATCAGATACCTCAATAGGCGCAGTACTGCAGCAGAAGGCAGGTCATTCATGGCGACCGCTGGCATTTTTCTCCAGGCGTTTATCAGCATCACAGAAAAAGTACAGCCCGTATGACAGGGAGCTCTTAGCCATCTACGACGCAGTCCGATACTTCCGGCACATGGTTGAAGGTAGACACTTCACCATTTACACGGATCACAAACCCCTGTCATACGCGTACGCGCACAGTAGGGAGAATTGCTCACCGAGGCAATTTCGTTACCTGGACTACATAGCCCAGTTCACCACGGACATCCAGTTTGTAGCAGGCAAGGACAATGTTGTGGCGGACGCACTGTCACGAGTAGAGGCAATAATACTTCCGTCGCTCGATTACACGGCTCTTGCACATTCCCAGGAAAGCGATCCTGAGCTTCAAGGCCTCCTGGCAAGCAACAGCACATCGCTCAAGATGGAAAGAGTGCGCTTCCCCGACTCAGGGGCGGAGCTGCACTGCGATGTCTCCACCAGTAACACCCGCCCTTATGTTACAGAACCCTTCAGAAGGCAGGTGTTCCAGAAGCTTCATCAGCTGAGCCACCCTGGCAGGCAGGCCACGGTCAAATTGATTTCCGCACGCTTCGTTTGGCCTGGCCTGAAGAAGGACTGCAGGGCCTGGACCAGAGAGTGTATAGAGTGCCAGAGAAACAAGATCACGCGGCACATATCCTCTCCCACCTCTCCTTTCCCTGTTCCTTCCCAACGTTTTTCCCATGTCCACATGGACATAGTAGGGCCACTAACAGTATCTAATAATTTCAGGTATTGCCTCACCGTCATCGACCGCTTTACTCGCTGGCCTGAGGCATATCCTATCACCGACATCACGGCTGAGACATGCGCCCGCACCTTCATCGCTGGCTGGGTGTCTCGCTTCGGCTGCCCACATCGCATCACTACCGACAGGGGCAAGCAGTTTGAGAGCAAGCTGTTCAGCTCCATCGCAGCACTCCTCGGTAGCCAGCATCGGCCAACCACGGCGTACCACCCAGCCTGCAATGGCATGGTCGAACGCCTACACCGCCAGATGAAGGCGGCAATCCGATGCCATACGGACACCAACTGGTCCGAGGCTCTTCCTCTGGTGCTGCTGGGCATCCGCAGCGCCTGGAAGGAGGACATAAAGGGGTCAGCAGCCGAGTTAGTTTACGGGGAGCCCCTCAGACTCCCAGGGGAGTTCATAAGCCCTTCACTCACCGGCACCGTAGACTACACCGACTTCGCGGCGAGACTCCGACTTCTGATGGCGAAGCTGTCACCAGAACCGGCGAGTCGACACGGCGAGAAGCCGTTCTATGTGCCCAGCAGTCTAGCTGCGGCAACCCACGTCTTCCTTCGTCATGACGCCGTGCGCCGACCACTCGACCCACCTTACACCGGGCCATTCAAGGTGCTAAAAAGGGGCGACAAAACTTTTAAAATTGAGGTTAAGGGGAGAGAGACAACAGTCACTGTAGATAGGTTGAAGCCCGCTTACCTCAACAACGACATCAACAGCACTCCCAGCTCGACGACAACATCAACGGGGGCAAACACGCCTCCGCCGCCAAACAACATCGTCGAGAGAAAAACCCGCACCGGTCGCACTGTACGATTTCCTGATTACTATCGCCCGTAATTAGTAACCACGGTCTCAGGGGGGGAGTAGTGTAGTGGTTAGAACGATTAGTTTCTTAATTATATCTCTTAAAAGCTAATTGTAAACACTACACACAACACATTACATAACCTAACATAATTCCTCGTTCGACATGTCAGCTGTCATATTTACGTTTTGTTCGTCATAGACAACAAACGAGGAATTATTGTCTATACCATGGTTAGCACATTATATATTATTCACAACAATTACTTATTTACTATATTTATAACACACAAAATATCTATGGACATATTACAATATATATTACAATTATTATTACACACAGTTATTTACACTCCACAACTTTATATATGTAAAACGAATGCACGTCCAGATTAGGGAACGAAACACACATTCGGGCACGGTCGGAAATCTTCGGAACCGATCGTGGCCGGACCGTGATGTGCATTATTTTGAACCCACTGGGAGAGGTCAACGACCCCAGTGTTCGACCTTGCCTCAAGGCGAATGCGCGCTCGGTATAGCGACAGACATAGCTTCCAGAACTTTTGAGAACGCTAGTCTCGCCCAGTCAGCTCCAACTATTTTATATTTTCTGTTTTACTTGTGCAAATTGTCCATAGTCCTTATTGTTGTTTTTGTACCTGTAATTGTTTTAAAGAAGTGCCGTGGTAGGCAGTAATACAAGTCGTTTTACTAAATAATAGTTTATTATTTAATCTACCCCCAACACTTCACCCTTGAAGGTCCCTTGAAGGTACAGTGCCCGGGCACTGTCATCCATAAAGATAGCATCCTCTCCCAAATTGGCCATAAATGGGTCAACGTATTCGTTTCAGACTTCATCCACGTATCTTTCGCTAGTTATCGTACCGTTTTCAATAACCACCAGCTCTGTGCGACTCCGCAGAAATTCCGGCCCATACAAGTACGCATCCACCGCTATAGGCGATTTTCTCTACGATGCTTGCTTGCATGAATTGCTCCCCTGGTCTTTTATACACTCTTGTTCTTCTGTCGTTCTTATAGAGCATAAATCTTGCATTATCTGAGAAATCATACATAACTCTTGACCAATCTTCAATACTCCCATTTAAGTGGGTATATGTTAATCTCGAAATACGATGCCCACGTTCCAATTTTGTGCGGTAATTTTGGGCCGTCTTAATGGTTTTAAATTTGCTTCAGAAAGTCATCGTCTTACAGTCCATGCACTTGGGTTATTTCTTTCGAGGCGTCGGAACTGATATGTAAGTACTGTTTCTATGAGCAAGCGGTTTCGAAACATTGTGTAGGATATTCAAGGTGCGGGGTGTAACGTTGCCAAAATCAAAACGAGCTTAGAGGAGTTGTTAAAAATACGATATATTCGCAACACACAATACACACTACTTATATACACCAACAAACATCTATTATTACACAACACTATCACATAAACACAGAGAAACACAATCAAAACATAAGCTATCCTAACTAAACAAACTTATGACTTCCGTAACTAAATATAGGTCCTAATGTCTGGAGACTCTATGGGAACTCTATGGGTCTCCTCCAGCTGAGGGCTGATGACCATCTGATAGATAACACACCGTTGTTTACTAAGTTATAATGATTACTTAATGATACACACCGGTGTCACCAAAAAGGTGTCCTTTAAGTAGTTTTCTACCTAGGCACAAGTGGCGGGGGCACCTCTAACGTACCACGGGCAATATTCCATACAGAAACTCGCAAAATTGACTTGCCCAATGAAGCAGGCTGTGACTTGTCGAATACTATTACGAAGTAGCCTTGATGAGTAAGTATGGCGTATGGCTAAATCTGCCGGGGTCGCGGGAAGGTACTAAAGGGTCACCGAGGCCCCTGGCAACACGGGCAACAGGAAGGAATACGGGTGGGTTTTAGTCAGTAAGAGTCTGACACACCCTCCCGCTCCGGCCAGAGCGAGAGGAGTTATTTGATGATTAAACACCCAAAAAAAAAAGCCTTGATGAGTATTCATCAAGGCTACTTCGTAATAGTAGTTACACAATAATTATGGCGTAACTTTCTAAGGACCTATGCGTTTGTTATGGTTTGAACAAGCCTCATTTCTGCTCAAAATCTGCTCTGCTCGATATTACAAGATACTAATATGACCTAAAGCGACCTGACTGACAGTATTCTATACTTTTAACATTCCAATCAGTCAAGTTTCATAGATATAAGCATATCTTGATTAAGGTACATATTTTTACTTAATAAGATTGCTGTGCTTCTCAACACATTGTGTTGACCAAGTATCGATCTTCTCGTGCTGTGGTACATCTGGCCCTGCCTGTTTCTGGTCTGTGTAGGTTAAAGCCAATTTCCTCGTAACGTCGGAGAACTCGTTGTACAGTTGAGAACGACACACCAATTGTCCTTGCTGTATTACGCTGACTCTGGCCGATTTCCAGCATTGTGCGAATTCTGATGCATTCTTCAGGTGAAAGCGACATTATAATTGCCTCAGAATAGAAAAAAAAGCAAAAACAGATACAGAAATTCGACGTTTCATTCACAAAAGTCCCGTTTTTTGTCTTTTTTGATAGCATAATGTTACAGCACCTAAGAAGTTTTATTACTTTCATTTAAGAAACAATGGTGCCGATTCCCTTGTTCACAAACTAAACTAAATTTAAGTTCAGTGCATCTTTTTCTTTCTATTTCATTAAGAAAAGGACAGAAGATAAATTTTAGTTTAGTCCTGTCAAATTAATCAGCGCTTGACGTAAATTGACGTAATTTTAGTAGGCAAGTTTTTAATCACGTCTAAACTTGTATGGAGTAGTGACAGGCGCTGATTAATTTGACAGGACTAAACTAAAATTTATCTTCTGTCCTTTTCTTAATGAAATAGAAAGAAAAAGATGCACTGAACTTAAATTTGGTTTAGTTTGCGAACAAGGGAATCGGCGCCATTGTCTATCAAACACAATTTATTTCATCAAGCTAGCATTCTTAGTTTTCGAGACTTTCAGGTATCTTTATATGACCCTAATTCATTGCTCGAGAGTGTATGTATTCGAAAATAAGGGTGTAAACTGTACATATGAATTAAAAATCTTTTAATATTAGGCAGGTAACAATAAGCAAAATCTCCCGTTTTACTGATGGGATTACACAATTTACAATTAGTCCAGCTTAGTCGATTTCGTAAATAGGTCTACAATTCGTGGTAGCGAAGCTTTGAAGTGACAATATGACTGAAGGACTTACATTATTCTAAGAAAACGGAAATCTTGTAACGGTATAACAAGTCTATAACACACTCCTTGCCGGATTGCCGCCATAGGATCTGGAGGAAAAAGTCCTCGCGCACGTATGGGAGTGGCGCGAGGAGGCGAAACGCCGGGGCGTAACCTCGCTGCCGCGAGAAATCGCGGCACAGCGGACGGAGCTCCGGCGGGATCTCATGGCATCATGGAGAGTACGGTTGTCGCAACCTAGTGCTGGACACGCCACAATTGCGGCGATAAGTCCCCTCTTTGATGAGTGGCTAGAGGCGCCACGGCGTCCTCACCTTCCGCCTGACGCAGGTCCTCACCGGACACGGCATCTTCGGGAGGTTCCTGTGTCGGATAAGGTGGGAGGAAACGCCCGGGTG
This sequence comes from Atethmia centrago, assembly GCA_905333075.3. Taxonomy (NCBI): domain Eukaryota; kingdom Metazoa; phylum Arthropoda; class Insecta; order Lepidoptera; family Noctuidae; genus Atethmia; species Atethmia centrago. Next base: position 10,404,103 of record HG995377.1, on the reverse strand, counting down.
TCACCACTGTGTGGATCGCCCGGAGGACACGGTGGAGCAAACGGTTGAGGTCTGCCCGGCTTGGGCAGAGCACCGCCGTGTCCTCGTGGAGGCGATCGGCGGCAGAGATCTCTCGCGTCCGGCCCTGGTTCAGGCCATGGTACGGAGCGAGAGGGCATGGGCAGCCGTCACCTCCTTCTGCGAAGCAGTAATGCTCGCGAAGAAGGAGGCGGGACGGTTGAGGGAAAGGCATGTTTCGCGCCCTCTTGCCCCTAGCCGCCGCAGGAGTCGCCCTGGGCGTCGGGAATCCCGGGCGGATTTCCGGCCACCGTAGGCGGCGGCTTGCGGACGGTGAGCAATGGGTAGCTCACCGTCCGGTAAGGACCAGACCCGGGTCGACGGCGCGTTGTATTCCACGCGCGCCTCAAAGAGATGTCGTCAGCATAAAGGTAGGGGTCCACTAGGGCCGATGCCTGCCGGGGTCGCGGGAAGGTACTTATGGGTCACCGAGGTCCCCGCAACACAGGCAACAGGACCGAATACGGGTGGGTTTTAGTCAGTAAGAGTCTGACACACCTTCCCGCTCCGCCCAGAGCGGGAGAAGTTATTTGATGATTTCCTACCCTCAAAAAAAAAAAGTCTATAACACACCCAATTCTTTCTCTAGTTATGGTGGTTTGGTAATGAGGAGGGAAAGAGTTATTTCGACCCACGGGCCACCTGCATACTTTACCCATAAATATCTCTACGCCATCGGAAAGGCTGTAAATGCAGTTCTTAAAAAAGGTTTGTTCGTAATAACTTTTTTTTTTGGTAACGGGGTGGATATCCTCATGGATGTCTCCTGCCCTGGGGCGGACGGATGAGTCTGTCAGACCACCCCGGCTTTTCCCTATCCATCCTATCTACTGACTAAAACCACCCCAGGTTCCCTCGCACACTGGCGTCGGGGGCTACGGTGGCACTTAAGCACTCTGCAACGCAGTCCCCGTCAGGTGCTGGCCCGGCACTGTGTGCTCCATCTGGTAAAGCGGGGCGAGTGAGGTGTTTGACTCCTCCGCGACGTTTAAGAAGGGCGTGCGAGTCCGCCATCCCTGAACCCATTTAGGGGGGCTAGAAGAGGGCATTATCTGCCCTCTGCCAACGCCTGGTGCACCGGCTGTATGGGTTCCTTCCTCCATCTTACCAAATGCCAGAGCGACTAAGTCCTCAGAGACCTAGTCCGTGGAACTAACACAACCACCAGCAGGCTCTCCCTGCTCTGGTGCAGCAAAGACCCTCCCACATTCATCCCCGATGGGTCCCCCACCCATCGGGGATGAATGTGGCAGGGTGGATCTTTGATGCATCTGATAGATCCCCGCATCCGCGCCCCCGCACTCACTCCCGTTCAACCCTCAAAACCCGCGCCTGCTCCTAAAGCCGCTGTCGCTTCCACCGCTGTAGCTACACCTATTCGAGCCTCAACCACTCCAGTGATTGGTTCAAACCTGTTAGATCCCTTCAACGTGATTTACGGCACCTTCACGACCTTGCACAACCCCGCGTCAGAAAAATGGGCACTGAAATCGTTGCCACCAGAAATTCCGGCAAAACCCAAAACATCTACAATGCATATCCCGAGATCACGCAAGCTCTCACTTTCTACGAAAACTACCCTAAACCTAATTGATAAAGATAAAGGAAAAATGATGATGGATAAAGGAATAATCGCAAGAATCAAACCCGGTTCCCTCAAGATAGGTTTCTTTAATGTCAATGACATTCAAGAACAACGCGATGAAATCACCGCGTTCCTACGCGACCATCAATTTGATATTCTTCTCTTACAGGTACGAAGAGAATGTCCAAATGAAAATGTAAAAGAAGATGGAGAATTCCTTAAACTCAGTCATCGATACCCGTCAATTGCCAACTATCGCATAATTCGTAATGACAGGGTTCGATGCCACAAGGGCGGCACCTTCATTTATTATAAATGGCTCTATACTGCATCCCTATGGACCCTCCCCCTCTCTCACAATTAGTAATGTCTGTCTGTAGGTTAGGCTTCATAGGCCACCAACCGACCACCTTAGTATCGGCCTACATTTTTTCATTCCACCCATTTCCACGTTAGAAATTTGGGGTCCATTCATCGTTTCTTTTTCGGTGAAGGAAAATTTCGTGAGGAAACCGGCATTTCCTAGAACCAAAGATTCGAAGGCATGTGACATCTACCAACCCGCACTGTTTTAGTTCTGCTGATTTTCGAGCCAATATTCTCCAGCTTCTGTTGCCATTTCTCCAATCTGCTCTGGATCTCAGGTCCATCTTCACCGACAAAAACAATGTCATCGGTAAACAGCATGCACTAGGGTCTTTTCATGTGTATCCGACATCAGAGCATCCATAATCACCAGAAAGTGGTAAGGACTTAAAGGCGTCCCTTGGTGCAAGCCTACAGCCACACTGAACTCATCGGTATTGGCTAGTTTTCGAAACTATTCACGATAAATTCAATACTAAATTAAAATCTATACTTAATCCGCTATTCATTTCAATACATTTGGCTGTAAATGTGAGCAGTGAATTATATGGCTGGACACACACGTCAGTAACACTGACGCGTGGAGGTTTCATCTCGACCGCAGCCGGAATAATTAACGAGGATTTTACGTGGAACTATAGTTTTTGGCTGGGATTTCTTTAGCGTGAGTTTTTGATGTAAACTTTCAGGTTGATTTACAGAATCTTTTTTACAACCATTAGATTTATGTGTATTATTTTATTTAAGTTACGGTCATCGACGATTTATGCGATGTATTTAAATCATCGTTTGACAGAACAATGATACAAATTCAAATACTAGGCGCATGGTCAACCAAACGGTTTGTATTTGAATTAAAAGAATTAGTGTTTAGTTTTTAGGTATTTACTTATTCGTAAAGACAGGTTTTTACATGATTAATGGTTGAGGTACCAAGTGGCATTAAAGTGAAGCATATAGGTAACAAAATAATATTTTTGAAAGGAAATCTGTGGAAAATACTTGAATTAGAGTGAACAAGGGGTCGGGCGTCTCGTGTCTCGAAGTCCCGGGACCTCATGTAAATTTAGTTGTCTCGGGTCCCGCGACTTTTGATTCGAGCCATCACAGCTGACAGTCTCAAAATACAGATTTTTTTACTTCGAATTTGAGTAAAATTACATATAAGTAGTGCTTATGTCGAACAACTGTAATGAGACTTTTTGATAATAGTCCTCGTATCCAAACGACAGATTTGGAAATAATGGACTCCAAAACTACAAGTATTTCTACAGTAGGTACACAAAGAACCTGACGAATCGAACGCAGAAAATTACCCGAACAACTTACAAAAAAATCAAGAGCAACATTAAAAAAGGAGTTCCAGTTGTTTGAAGCAACCGGAAACCAAACTGAAAGTTTGGAACTACTTTACCAAGCTTTAAACTTAATAAGACCGACATCTGTAGAAAACGACATAGGTTTCTCCTTGGACGGTGGCATTATTACAAAAATCACAAACAAATTGCTTTTTATATTGATGATATACGAGTATCTGGTCCAAAATTAACTCTATTTTAATTTTATTCTGAGAAGTCTCGAAGCTCCGGACGTCCCGGGAATTTGATCGTGGGTTGTCTTGTGTCCCGAGACTTTGAGACTATCGAGACTTCCCAAACCCTAACCTAAGTACATCCCTTCATTAAAATTAACGACTTTTGTGGGATTATAAACAACTATAACCTAAAAATTAAATAATATTTTGCATTTATTTTTATTATCCCCAAATCAACAACAAATAATTTTTATTCTACTAATAAGCCTGAATAGAAATAAAAAGAAATAAAGCAACAAATTCATTACACAAGTTAATGAACAATAACTTACAAACACTTGAACAGAAAGTTAAGCTTAGTAATCCAAACACGTTTCAGTTCCATTTTAATTTAAATCAGGGGTAATATCGCTCGCTAATGAAGCGATAAATCTGGGAAAGACTTCTCTACCAATCAGGCCCCACAGGGACTTTTTTCTCTCCTGAGGATAAACAATAAAATGGTCGATGACATACGTCCATCATTCGATATTAATTTTTAATAGTTCTACACGATATTTGCTCCTGAAAAATAGAGTCTTCTAAAGCGACACCGTATTTTTTTATTGAAATATACTTTCAATAAAATTAGAATTTGCAAACCTGTTATCGTATCGTCTTTACTTATAATAATTGTGTGTGCTGTGTTTAACATAGACAGTTTTTTTTGTCAGCCGGTTTAACAGGGTGCATTAAATCATAACTTAACCATTTGCTTTATCGACGACTATGTTTTAGCCAATTGAATAATTAACATTTGAAACACTGTTGGAGCAGCTGAACATTATAAGACTATCTTTGCATTGTATAAATTCCATCTACTTTGTATTATATAATTGCATTGCACAGATGTGAGTACTATGTATAATAAAGCTACCATTTACCGGTTAATATGTCATTGACTTGAATGGGCCTTGGCGGCTGAGAGTATGTCATGCTCACTCAGACGTCTCGCTGATGGTGGCGCGTGTGTTGGATCATTTAGCTCCCATCAAAATGGTTGAGCTGAGTGGTGCTGATCCATGCGTCATGCTCTTGAACGGGCGCCCTTAGTTGGGACTGGTCACCTCTTAGCTTCCTCGGTTTATTGTAATTATTTTATTTTAAAATTGTTTTTTTTGCTACTATGGACGCGTTTTCCTTTCGTTTTACATCATCCTCACATTTAGTTATACTCGTAAATTCAACATTATTTATAGGTACTAATCTTTATGTAACAATATATAAAAAGAGTGTCCATGGAGTTTCTTGCCCGTTCTTCTCCATAGGTACCTACTATGCTTTGGAATGGGCAACTAGCTTCATATTTGTAACTGACCGACTCCTTGACAATTCAAAAGTGCCTGTAAATGGTTTAATTGAAATAAATGCTTTGAGATTGAGTTTGAGTTTAGCCCTTAAGTATTACCTATTTATTTTTTGCTATGGAAATTGTACATGTAAATAACTAAACGTAATTATCTGTCAAGATATTCCTAGAAATGACTTTATGAATACATTCTTTTCTAACCTTTTTTTTTAATTGGATGGGGAATTATCAAATAATTTCTCACGCTCTGGGCGGAGCGGGAGGGTGTGTTAGACTCTTACTGACTAAAACCCACCCGTGTTCTTTCCGTTGCCTATGTTGCCAGGGGCCTTGGTAACCCTTTCGGACTTTCCCGCGACCCCGGCAGGCATCGGCCCTAGTGGACCCCTACACTTGTGCTGACATCTCTTTGAGGGGCACGTGGAACACAACGCGCCGTCGACCCGGGTCTGCTCCTCATCGGACGGCGAGCTACCCATTGCTCACCGTCCGCAAGCCCGCGCTTACGGTGGCCGGAAATCCGCCTAAGATTCCCGACGCCCAGAGCGTTTCCTGCGGCGGCAAGGGGCGAGAAGGCGCTTATGGGTTCGCGTCACCGCCATGCTAACCGCCATATGCTAATGGTACGTGTAGCGCCAGACAGACTGGCGACGCGCAGAGGCCTCTGTATATATTTAAACAATCCGCATATTCGTATATATGTACAGAGGCCGCTGCAATTCGGTATTTTTAATTAAGTATGTTATTCCAAAGTTTTAAGTTTTTACTTCTGTCGGCAGTCCCCATGACTGCCTATTTCTACCCGACTGCGGCGAATCCAAAAATGGATGACTATATGCTTATGTGTTAGAGCTGTATGTATGGCCGTCTCTATGTTCCCTCGTAACTACTGAATGGCTGAACTGATTTTTATTACTGATATGTCATTAGATTTGCCTTTTTTGCGCGAGTGTCACTGGGTATATTAAAATTTAAAAAATCAAAAAGTGGGGCATCAAAATGAAAGGTTTTATAATGTGATTACAAAAATATATACAAATTATATATATATAAGTATGGAATTTGGGATGAGAAATGATAAAAAGAACTTTCCCGAACTTTTGGAGTGAGTGAGTACGAGGCCGTTATCTCCCGATTATAAGTGAGTTGTTAAGGCGGTTGAATAGAAGATGTAGTGACAAAAATTTAAAAGATTATGCTTAGATGGTTTGGTCATGTTTAGAGGATGAATGAAAGGCGACTAACAAAAGGTAATTTTTACAAGGCAAATGCGAGCGGAAACGCCGGGAGGGGACGCCCAAGGAGGATTATAGCGATATAATTGGTGATATTTTCCAGAAAGGTCAGATACGTAGTACTCGCAACCAGCGTGCGTGTATGACCAGATGTATGATCGTAAACGTAGCAAAAGGAGTAAGTACGGAGCGTAACAGGTCGCGTTCTATCGTTTCTGCTTATGCATGTATTCTGTATGTAATTCACCAAAATACTAACTACTAATCCTCCTTCCGAGTACCAGGAAAACATAAATAAGCAAGAATTCTCACACGCCCTAAAAATCAATTCATTGACGCTATCCGACACCGATTACTCGACGTGCTCTCTGAAGCGTGGAGGGGATCCGTTCGATCCTAAACAGAATTCCGTTTACTGAGATGAACTTTAGTTAACCAATACGATGTCTGTGTATACGGAAGTAATTATAAACTTGTAATTAGGTGTACGAGTCTTTTCGGAAAGGATTAGGCCTGCCTCATTTGCATAATTTCGTGGAAATTCACAAAATTAAAAGCAGTAAGCGATCATGCTTCGTTCTTGTGCTAAAGATACAACAAAGGAACGACACTGATTATATTTTTTTCCATAATCCTCGATATAGAAATCGTTTCCGTACGTCATTTTTGGGTGACCACTGAAAATCAGTGCTGTGCTGTCGGTCCCCCATAGAATCATGCTGAGTGGACCCTTCTTGTCACAGTCACGAAATGCAGCTGCAGACTACGTTTTCTGCGTACTTACTTAAACTTATGTAATAATGGATTTGTTTTGTTTTCAATTCAAACTAACTTTCTAGAGTTCCGTAGTCACCTAGGAACCGTTATAGTTTCGCCATGTCCGTCTGTCTGTCTGTCCCCCGGCTTAGCTCAGAGACTCTTAGTACTAGAAAGCTGTAATTAGGCATGTTTTTCGATAAGTGAAAAAAATCATGGCAATAGTACATATATGACAAAATTAAAAGGAAAACTATCAGAGCGAAGTAGGCTCAAGTTAACGAGTAATAGTCGACCAATTTACATTTGCTGTTGGAGAACTGACCGTGATGTATACCGATGTATGAGAACATGTTTTTCAGCTACAATGTTAAGTTTGTTTTCGACCTCAATTCATCCCAACTACACAACCCTTCATTGTGCGTGGTCCGAAACGCAATTGGCCGGGTTTTTTACTGTAAGTACGTGTGTCTATGACGATAAAACATAATTTCTTTCTCGTTCACGCACTAATTTTTAACCGACTTCAAAAAAGGAGGAGGTTCTCAATTCGGTTGTATGTTTTTAGGGTTCCGTAGTAAACAAGGAACCCTTATAGTTTCGCCATGTCCGTCTGTCTGTCTGTCTGACCCCATTGTAGCTCAGAGGTGCTTAGTACTAGAAAGCTGTAATTTGGCATAGGTATACATGTTAATCACGCCGACAAAGTGCTAAAATAAAATCTTGAAAAAAAAAATATATCTTAATTAATTATGTGCAAAGATACCCTTGCACGTAATGAATTAAGATATTTTCGATGGACGATTTTTTTGGATTGCTCATTTTTGTTAGAGTCAAGTGTCGCCCCCTCCCCTTGCCAGCTAAATGGTTGTTTATAGAGATGTGAAAAAAATCATGGCAGTAGTACATATAACGAAATTAAAAGTAAAACTATTACGGCTAAGTAGGCTTTACAAGTTAACGAGTTAAGTCGACCAACTTAAATTTACATTTGGAGAATTGACCGTGGCATATGTCGATGTACATATCTAGACTCGGAAGCCATAAGTACTTAAGTCAATTTTTTTTGCATGCAAAATTTTTACAGGAGACTGTTTAATTCGATTGGTATGAAAAAAATGTACTACGGTTATGGTTTTTATTATTTATTTTTACACAATGATGAACTAGTTACATATCAGAATATGGCTATTTAGGCTTTATTTATTATTTACTGAAATATCTGACTTAAGTTTCTTTGAACATCAAGAAATTGAGACTTAGGTGTTTATTAACATACTATAACTACTTGGTTTATTTATTTTATTTTATGATTTTAATAAAAACTATGAATAACTAAGATTATTAATTAAAATTTTATAAAATAATGCATGCATTAAAGTCGAAAACTAACAGTCACTCTCTTCTGAATCTTGTATATCTGGATCAACATCCTTGGTATCGTCAGTGGTTACTAAATTCTGGTAAAAAATATGGAAACATTCCGGTATTAAAGACAAAAGTGATATTATATCACGTTTTTTGTCGACACTTATTGGTACTGGCTTGTCAGTAATCTGCATCAAATTAAATTCCTTATCTCGTCGCGTGTTCCGTTTGAAATTAATACTTTTAAATGATTCGTCTCTAGAAAGAGTGGTTTTGTATTTTATGACGCCGTACTCAGAGTCATAACTCAGCCACTTCACATCATGCCACTTGAAAACATTTCCATCATCATCTTTTTTTCGGGCTACTAATGGACCCTTCAATAAGCTAGCGAAATCAAAGAAATCATTTTGTCGCATTTATCTCACGGTAAATTTTTTGCTACTCGATCGATCGATCGATTTTTTTGTTTACTAACTGCATCCAGTCGTGGTGATAAATTTGTATGTTAGTTTTTTTCTTTTTTTTTTCAATGATTGCGTGGTTTAAGTCAGTACATATGGAAGTTCCATATGTGTATGCCCAGGTATCATAAACTTGTGGTGTATTAACTTCATTGAAGGTTTTACAGTCAACAAGTACGTGAACATTGCAGCTACGTGTGTGTTCTTGTTTTGTCCTCCACAAGTATCAGAGTATAAAATCACTTCTGAGATTTCTTCAACTTTTATCAAGCACTTCAAAAAAACGAGTAAAGTGAGGGTAGATACTTGAAAATAATTTATCGACAGCAAAAACGGATCACTGTTACCAAGTTACTTAAGTCAGTCGGTATAAGGGATGAAGATGTATAAGAGATTGAAATGCTCGAAAAAAAAAACTTAAGTCAACTTAAGTGGTTTGTGTCGCCGCTTGATTTGTTGATACGACTTAAGTTTTATGGTACAGTCGACTATTACGACTGAATGGAGTGACGGTGACTTACGTGCTTTTTCCAGTCAACGGATAATACAAAAACATGGATGCTGTGACTTTTTATAATTTTGAGCTAAAATTGACTTAAGTGCTTTTGGCCGCCGCGTCTAGATATGTTAGCATTGTTTTTAAACTACAATGTTAACTTTGTTTTTGGGATAAATTCATCCCAACTTCCCAACTGCAGAACCCTTCATTTTGCGTTTTCCGACACGCAGTTGCCCGGTTTTTTATTTTTGTATTTTTGTTACCTGAGAACTCCATCTTTTATAAACCGATTCGGAAAATTATTGTTTTATTTGGAAGGGTATACTTTCAGATTGGTTCCATTTTAGGATTTTTTTCCAATAGAGGGAACTCCTCGTATACTATAGGCATACCTACATATAGCGATTTTTATATTTTCATCAACATGTCAATCTTTTGCATTCAGAAAGTATCATTTGGTGAAGTGGAACTGATGTAGAAGACCACAGATGGCCACCGGAACTCCTCAGTGATAAATATTTCACGGGCGGCGATAAGATATCTCGATTAAGATAGTTAAGCGACTATGACGAAGCAATAAATAAATGGTTCTGATCAAAATAGTACCATCAAACTGATCTGATGATGAAGCCGAAAGGTATATAGGCACGGGAACTCCGTAATTAAATATGTATACTAGCCGTGTTATGGCTTATTGGAATTGTCATGAGATGCACTCTGGCTATAAATGATTTAAACCGACTTAAAAAAAAAGCAGGAGGTTCCTAATTCGTCTATATATATAATATATATGTTCAGGCATAACTTATTTTTTATGAACCGATTTTTATAAATATTTCATTTCTTAGAGGAAGCTTGACGCGGTGGTCCCATATAAATTATATTAACTTTTCTTCGGTAGTTTTTGAGTTAGCTTCAATAATACGTATTTCATTCACTCGGTGTATGTTGAAGATGTTATAAAACTTCCTATCACAGTTGTTTACATGGCGAGTAGTGGTATACGAAGTTTTTGTAGAAGATGCTTGCACGGGTAACTATCCTTGGGTAGTTTTTGAGTTAGTAAATAATACGTATTTTTGGGGGGGGTAGGTACCACAACCAAAGAGTGAAAAAAAGTGTCTTTTAGGAAAATACTAAACCAAACACACCGGCGACTATCGAAAATAAAAAAATTTTTCACTTTGTAGTGTTTTTTGGAAGGTAGTTGTTTTTTTTTTTGTAATTATTTGTTTATTTATATGAATAAATATGTAATATCTATCCACATTCTAGTCTCCGTAATACAATTAACAAATAAATAAAAACACAGAATCAATATTAGCGTACATAGAAATAAAACACGCGCGAACATTGAAAAGGTTAGCACACACAAACGGAGTTCACAATACGGTCATAAAACGCAAAAATGGCTTCGAAACGTAAAAGTGACTGTGTTCGTAGCAAAAGACGTCAATAATACTAAAGTGGCCATTAATGGCGCACTTAATGTACCTACTGGTGTTACGATGGAGATTGTAAATCGACTCCCATAAAACTGTGTCAGAATCTGTCTATCTATAGGTACATGTGTGTACATATTCTAAGGGCAAGTTTCGCAGAACAGTAAACAATTGGAGTAAGTAGGTTAGTACTTCTACACGTAATGAAACGAAAATAAATTCCGTTTATCTGTCTTGTGCGTGGGAGAGACAAAATAATCTGGAATAATAATGAAGAATAATCTGGAAGATTGCCTTATTGCGTAAACATTTTATCGGCGTTGTTTTCCACAGACGTGTTAAGACCACTTGAACATATATAATTGTTTCTTTGCAAATAGTTTTACTCTGAAACGTTAAGCGCGTGAATTTTGAAAATAGAATCACGCGGTAAATGTTCACGTTAAAAGTTAGGAGTACAAATCGCTAACATTTTTTTTATTCAAAGTCATTTTTTTTTAGGTTAATAAACAGTTAGGTAGTACGTATTGGGTAATACGAACCCACCCTTACGGATTTCCGCCTAAAGTTTATGAGGATAAAAGTGAAATAAAATATCCTTTCCTATTTTCTCTGATCAAGATGGCTCAGATAATTAATAGGTCGTCAAACATCGGGTGGATTTGAACACAAAGTTGGAGGGCTATCAGCTTTTTGATGGTTTTTTGCCATCCATAATAAAGGGAACTAATTGCTTTGAATAGGTAGAAGAAATAAGTAGATTCTGGTTTATAGGTTCGTTACAGTTACTTTACAAAATAATAAAATTTTGTAATTTAATTTTTATAAAATACGAAAGTTTTAATATCAAAAAGTTAGTGTAGCCGCGCCTCCCCTGTTTTATTTAATAATCTGCTAAAATTCTTTCCATGTTCTCAAACAGGCATTAAACCGATAAAAAGCTGAATCTTTACTAAGCCGGGGTGAGAATTTTTGTTGTCTCAACCGATATTGGGCTGACCCCATTCCAATAACCGTTGCTTCCCGTTATTAGGGCGTGCTCAACCTCAGCCAGGAATTAATGACTAATAAACGTCACCAAAGAGCAGTGGTGGCCCATTGGTAACGGCCCCGACTTACAAGTTCTAGGTCGTGGGTTCGAACCCAGTCAGACGCTTTACCGTGTGTAAATAATTTCATCACCACTGCTCTCAAAACGGTGAAGGAAAGCATCGTGAGAAAACCGGCATGTCCAAGAACCTAAAATTCGGAGACATGTGACATCTACCAACCCGCACTGGGCCCACGTGGTATACTCGTATTACGACCCACTTCCTCTCACCGAGATTAGGCCTGTGTCCCAGCAGTGGGAACAATATAGGCTGATTATGATTATTATGATAAACGTCACCAACTAGCGTTGTTTTAGACCTCTGAACAAGCTGTTTGTTGTCTCGACATATACTCGTAAAGTAATAACTTGTGGTCAATTAAGTTGAGTTTAAGTGGTTTCGTTACTTACTGACTGACGAATGATTGAACACATTAGTTTGAAAACAGTAGGTCGGTTTATGTTGTTGTATACTGCTCATTTAGTTCTGCCATTTTATTCAGAAACTGAGAGATAAATCGGATACTGAAGAACAGCATCCTCAGATCTGTTAAAGCAACAAAAAGCATAAGAATCGATTTAGGGTCTTTGATGCCAGTTTGGTTGATTTAATATCCACATAGGATCAGTATTTTAATGCAGATACATCTTTAATCCCTCATTACACACCATATGAAAGTCTTAACACGCCCAAGGCTTTAATTACCCTCAAAATAAAACAACACCATGATTAATCTGTCAACCTCTAAAAATCTTTACATAATAACCCGATAAAGTCCCAGTTACATCATCAAAGGGATAAGCAACATAAAAACGGATATTTTCGTCCTACTTTATCGTGTCCGTTCTCCGGATTCCGGATGGTCAGTTTTTAGCGGTATTCTCGCGGTACGTCGCAACAAGACGCGGTAAGCCGCCTAGCTGCCTGAGACCGCAGACCATCTGTTTATTAAATCAAGATCAGTGGCCGCAAATACTAGGGATTATTTAGTAACTAGTCGTTGTGTGTTTGCTTTTGTTTTCAATTTAGGTAGGAGAGACGATCAGTGTACTGATGTATTATTATATAATTACCCAAGGGTTATTCCATAGAAAGAAAGAAAAATATTTTACTTGGAACATGCAAAGGAAATACAACAATAAAAAACTCGGACAAGTGTGTGATGAAGGACAATGAAGGGTTCCGTAGTTAGGATGAATTTATCCTAAGAACAATCTCAACATTGTAGTTGAAATACATGTTCCCTCATACGTTCCAACTGCTAACGTAAGTTTGTACGCACAATATTCTCAATATTGTGTGTACAAACTTACGTTAGCAGTTTTACCATGTTTTACCAGATTTACCATGTTATTTTAAGACCATACACTTCTTATAGGATTTCATGTATTTTTTCAAAATTTAGGCTCAGTGGTTTCGGAGATTTTCATCTATTTCCTTAAATAATTTCAAAAGTATTTCTTTAAAATTATAAAATAAAAACTGAAATCCTAACAAGCTCTTTCATTTGATATGTCACACGTAGTTTGAAAAACTTTATTTTAATCTAATAATTTGCCCCCCAAAAGTGACTCCCATATTCAAAATTCATTTATTTACGTTACACGTCCGTGTTTGGGTCATAGAAATTCATATGTGTATCAAATTTCAACTTAATCGGCCCAGTAGATTCGGAACAAACTGGCTGTGGCAGAGGGTCAGATAATCTCTCGCGTCCGGCCCTGGTTCAGGCCATGGTACGGAGCGAGAATCTCTCGCGTCCGGCCCTGGTTCAGGCCATGGTACGGAGCGAGAGGGCATGGGCAGCCGTCACCTCCTTCTGCGAAGCAGTAATGCTCGCGAAGGAGGAGGCGGGACGGTTGAGGGAATGGCAAATTTCGCGCTCTCTCGCCCCTAGCCGCCGCAGGAGACGCCCTGGGCGTCGGGAATCCCGGGCAGATTTCCGGCCACCGTAGGCGCGGGCTTGCGGACGGTGAGCAATGGGTAGCTCACCATCCGATAAGGACCAGGCCCGGGTCAACGGCACGTTGTATTCCACGCGCGCCTCAAAGAGATGTCCTCAGCACAAGTGTAGGGGTCCACTAGGGCCGATGCCTGCCGTGGTCGCGGGAAGGTACTAAAGGGTTACCGAGGCCCCTGGTAACATAGGCAACACGGAAAGAATACGGGTGGGTTTTAGTCAGTAAGAGTCCGCCCAGAGCGGGAGAAGTTATTTGAAGATTTCCAACCCAAAAAAAAAAAAGACGGTCAGACAAACAGACAGACACACGAGTAATCCTATAAGGGTTCCGTTTTATCCTATTGATGTACGGAACCCTAGAAAAGAACATTAACACTAACAAAATTGAAACGAGAGAGAGAGAGAGTACAACAGAGAGTGTTACAAGTTCTGAACAAAAATAGCAACTGTCACCAGATTTGATGCCTCGTTGCTGTCGCGGTAGTATTTCGCAGCGATTCATTTCTACTTGACTTGGCAACTCCATAGCTGTTACGGAATCCCTGGTAACTAACAGAAGCCTGCATTAAAAACGATGATAGAAAGCGTTTTGGAGGGCAGCGGTATACCCAAATAACCGGTATACCCGGCATCGTTATACCCGAATAACATTATGAATTACAGAATGTGGTTTATCAGTAATATATGAATCACCTAACGAGAGTAAAGTCCTCCAAACTTCGTCCTATTCACAAACAAATTAAAAACAATTCCATCGCACGTCGTAATTAAAAGGATTTATGATGTAAATCTGACTCGAAGGAAACAAAGCGGTGGCGATGTCGGCCATTTTTTTCCACGCACCGTACACCTGCACTTAACAGGCCGAACGTGGCCAGAATTACTGAAAATACGACTAACCTTTTCATTTCAGGCTGGTATTTGAATAATTTTTACAACACGATGGTTGAATTGCGGGAAAAACTCCCCGTGAGTAGTTTAGTACAAGAGCTTGCTCGAATATATTTTTCACGGATAATTAGTTAAATAAAAAAAATTAGATCCTGCATGGAGTATTGTAGCCACCTTTGGGATGGCTCGGCTAAATACCAACTTGCCGCGCTTGACTCGGTGGAACGCAGAGCTAAGAGGCTCATTGGCGACGTAAATCTGGTGGATGCCAAGCTTCACAGTTTGGCCCATCGTCGCAAGGTTGCCTGCTTGTCGGTCTTCTATAGATTGTACTTCGGAGAGTGTGCCCAAGAACTCCACGACCTCATTCCACCGGCCCCCTTCTATTATCGGTCATCTAGGCGCACTTCAGGTTACCATCCCTTCCTGGTGGCTATCCCACCAGCTCGCACTAAGCGTTTCCAAACTTCTTTTATAATGCGCACAGCAAAGGAATGGAACTCTCTGCCTGCGTCTGTGTTTCCGAACGCATACAACCCTAATCTCTTCAAAGTGAGAGTGAACAGGCTTCTTCTGGGTAAGCTCGCTCCATCGTCGACTTTGTTTCTGTCACCTCTGACATAGACTAAGGTCAAGAGCAAACCCATCACAAATAAAAAAAAAAAAAAAAAAAAGATAAACAATCGACTTTTATAAATAAATAAGTACCTAAACTTAAATAAATCTGTAAATCAAATCCGTATCCGAATTGCGCAACATCGTAATAGCAGTAGTAATGTTTTCGATCTTTTGGTTCTAGGATATGCCGGTTACCTCACGATGTTTTCCTTCACCGTTTTATAAAGTAAAGCGCCTGTCTTTTTTTTTTGGTTTTGAAATCATCAAATAACTTCTCCCGCTCTGGGCGGAGCGGGAGGGTGTGTCAGACTCTTACTGACTAAAACCCATCCGTATTCCTTCCGTTACCCGTGTTGCCAGGGGCCTCGGTGACCCTTTTGGACTGCTACGCGACCCCGGCAGACATCGGTCCTAGTGAACCCCTTCACTTGTGCTGACGACATCTCTTTGACGCGCGAGTGGAATACAACGCGCCATCGACCCGGGCCTGTTCCTTACCGGACGGTGAGCTACCCATTGCTCACCGTGCGCAAGCCCGCGCCTACAGTGGCCGGAAATCCGCCCGGGATTCCGACGCCCAGGGCGTCTCCTGCGGTGGCTAGAGGCGAGAGGGCGCGAAATTTGCCTTTCCCTCAACCGTCCCGCCTCCTCCTTCGCGAGCAGTACTGCTTCGCAAAGCGCCTATCTGGGTTCGAACCTACGACATACAACTCGTACGTCGCTGCCTGGCCATTACCACTGGGCCACCACTGCTCCCACTGGCCCACCATACTTTCCATTGCTGACGAGAAGACAATTTTCCGGACATACCGAGCAATGTATACTGTTTAATTGTCAAAACACAAGTTGTGTGTATTTTCGTTGTGAGAATTATGAAGCCGTCATTACCGTAGCGATTTTTAAAGCAATGTTACTATTACTTACCTTTATGAATATTTACAAGTAGTAATTAGTATTCTGTGTTAACGTAGAACGTTTTTGTATTACCGTGTCTCATACAATATTCATTTGAAAATGATATGGTTTACAGAGTATAATATTTTATTCCAATATTTAAGTACTTCAAATTACGTATTAAATTCATAATGAAATACATACCTATAACTGTACGAAGAGTAATTCTAACTCATATTATAAATGCTAAAGTGAGTTTGTTCGTTTATTTATGTGTGTGTTTGTTTGTTACACTTTCACGCTAAAGCGGCTGAACGGATTTGGATTAAATTTGGCACCTGGGTAGACCATGACATGGATTACGACATAGGCTTACTTTTTATCCCGATATTCCCACGGGATCGAGACCTATGCGGTTGAAACCGCGGGGTACGACTAGTTACCTTTAAAAATAAAATAAATTATCTAAAAACAAAACACCCGACTGCAAAACCACATAACTGAAAAGGGAAAAACAAGCATTATAATCTATATAATTTTGGTCTTTTTAGA
The DNA here is from genome assembly GCA_905333075.3 of Atethmia centrago. Lineage (NCBI taxonomy): Eukaryota > Metazoa > Arthropoda > Insecta > Lepidoptera > Noctuidae > Atethmia > Atethmia centrago. The sequence goes on along the minus strand of HG995377.1, from coordinate 10,387,443 downwards.
TAATTTATTTTATTTCAAGCTTTTTAGTTTTATTAATATATATTTGAAAATTACTCATTACTAGCTTTTATTTGATACCAATATTGTTGCAATTAATACAAAAAAAAAAAAACAAAAAAAGGAGGGGCTTTTTTTGTATTTGCACATGCAATTTATAAATATTATATAGCCTATGTCACTCCCACAATTAAGACGAATCTAAGGACACCTCATATGTTAAAATCCATCAAGCCGTTTAGGCTACAGAGCGTGCCAAAGAAATAGACATACATACATACATACATACATACATACATACATACATACATACATACATACATACATACTCTCGAAAAACATTACCCTCCTGAGGCAGTCGGGTAAAAATACCATAGGTCATCTCTCAAAATCATTTGAGAGATTAGTTTAGTAATTTTGCTGAAACAACTGTATTCTGAAACGGACGGCCGAACTGTAATTTATGAAGCTCCAACCCTCAAAATTATTACAAAGAAATAAAGCCTTCCATTCTTTGCCTGGCATTTGGCAATAAATCCTAGCTGAAGCGCTGAGATAAAGCGCTGCATTCATTACTCGACGTGGCTGTTTGACCACCGACACCGCGCGACATTGGCGCTGCCACCGCTGCGCTGGCTTCACAAAGCCATCCAATTCGATAAGCGAAGAACTTTTTTGTTCATACTTTGTGACGTCCGATTGTTTGATGGTTTTTTTTTTAGGCTACTTTTGATTCTTTGTCGTGAATGGTCACCGTTTTTGACGATACCAAGGACCTAGTCAAATTCTTCATTTATATTTGTTATGTTTATGGTGTACAAAATAAAGAGTATTCCATTTATATAGTTCTGGCGCAAGCTAACCAGTCAAATGAGCTAGACTGGCTAAGTTTCATCCTTGGCTGGTTTGATTAAATTCATGCTGACACGAGTTAAGACGTTTATTGGATACTTGAATTAATAAGAGTCAATAAATTATGCTTCCTTTTTCATAATAAACTAAAAAAATACATTTCCAAGTACGTATATATAGTATTTAGGATAAGCTTCTCACAATTTTTAAGCTTAAAGGTAAAGGATCAAGGCTCTCACAGACAGGCGCGACACGACGATGCGACGCGGCTCTGGTAGAACAATTTCCATTATTTTTTCTTAGAAATTGCTCTTCTATAATTGCGTAGCGCTGACGTGCGTCGCGCCTGTCTGCGGAAGCCTTTATGCTCACAAATTCCAAAATGCACCATATAGCCAAAGTTACGTCGGTAATTGACCATACCTAGTAGATTCAATATGCAGGCGCCTATGTTATTTTTAACTCACTAAATGTCGCTGAAAACCAGCGCTGGGGCTGTCTTACATAGGGTCGCGGCATTATGCTGAGCGATGGCCGTTTTGCGTGGATGTGACGCATATTTTCCCCCACTTGTTATGTCGGGTTTGTGTTCTTTTTTGCGTTATCTTAACCGAAAATAAACGTCTTTTCTTTCTATTTTCTATTTCTACGCGATCGGTCACTTTTCAATTCCGGTTCAATATCAAATTCGGGCAAGTAGCGATGTAACTTTTATAATTCATATGTACTTTTGAAGTTTATCTTGGACATTAATAATAAATACTTAAATAAATAATAAATATTTATTCAGTATTATAATTGGTAAAATATTAACATAAATTCTTCGAAATAATTTACAAAGGTATTATGATGTTAGATGCCTGTACTAGAATAAACCTGTATCACAGGCGGCATTAGCTATTACTTTATGGTAATTATAGGACGATACAATTCTTAACAATATTTAACATAACAAGTCTTGAAATAGTGACAAAATGTAATTAATTCAATATTTTATACCTAGTTTACTTAAAAAAACTACTCAAAAAAAAAAAAAATAAAATCAAAAGTCATTTATTCAAACTAGGCTGAGGATAAGCACTTTTCGAACGTCAAAATTACCTAAGACAGTCCCCCAAAACGCCCACCCTAGCACCCCACTATTACCCACTATTACCACCCCACTATTTACCGTAAACGTAAAAACAACAAAAAGTCTTATAAACGTAAGTTCTTATTTAGTTTGCGTAAAATAGTTTCTTGCACTTTATTTATAATCTAGTTAAACACATGATATAATTTTGCGTCAGCTAAATTGGTAATGAAATCGCTGAAGGAAAATATCGTGAGGAAACCTGGAAACTTATGATTAGAATAAGTCTCAAATCGCCAACCAGTCTTGAGCAAGCGTGGTGATCAATACTCGTACCTGGTCTGTAAGAGAACAGGCTTTTGGTCAGCAGAGGAATAATAATAGGCTAGTATTATCTGGTCACTTATGAAGTACATGAAAATATTCGCATTTATAAGCGAAGAATTAATAACGCCGTATATCTCGGAGCCTGACACACCTAGCTCTTCCTTTCAGCAAGAACAATACCTCCGGCGGGCATTATGCCAAATTGCGTCAAGGAAGAATTTGCAAATGGCGGAATGCAATGCCCTGTTTGTACGGACAATGCTTCGCCGAAAACTCATGTATTATGCGAACGACAATGGAAATGGGAAAATATGATAATAAAATACCTACCATCCGTTTTTGCCGTCTGAAAATCCTCATAAGGGTTCCGTAGTTAACAAGGAACCCTTATAGGTTCGCCATGTCCATCTGTCTGTCTGTCTGTCTGTACCCGGCTTTGCTCAGAGACTCTTAGTACTAGAAAGCTGTAATTTGGCATGGTATACATATTAATCACGTCGACAAGTGGTAAAATAAAATCTTAAAAAAATATATAAGATTGTAGGGTACGTCCCTTGTACGTAAAGTGGGGATGATGTCTTTCTCGTCTATCCCATGGTGTGGGGTATCGTTGGATAGGCAATTCAATAATATTGCGGGTCTGTGAAAACCATTTTTCGATTCAGGGATCCGCTTGCTTGCTAGATTTAAACGGCTGTTTTTTGTTAGTCAAGTGCCAGCTAAATGGTTATTTTTTGATATGTGAAAAAAAAACATGGCAACTTTACAAATTAACGAGTAATAGTCGAACAACTTACATTTGCGGTTGGAGAATTGATCGTGACGTATATATCGATGTAATAGGTGAACATGTTTTTCAACTACAATATTAAGTTTATTTTAAGGATAAATTCATCCCAACCACGGAACCCTTCATTGTGCTTGGTCTGACCTGGTCGGTTTTTCTACCTTTTTTTACCTGCCTCAACCAATGACCGAACTCAAGTACGGGCGTGCTGAGTGGCTTATCTTTTCACTATCGCTGGTTTTTTTTTTTTTTATTAAAGTCCCATGCGTTATGAGCGAAGGAGATGAAACAACCCTATCAATCCTTTTCCCGCTCATGAACGCTGGTTGTTCCTACAATAACACTAAAAGAACAATCAGTGACGACATTGTTAAAACGACCACAGTTGATTGCCATTGATAATCAGTAATCATATCTTACACCCAAATTTTCCCTGGACGTAAGGAATCCCGGACGGATTTCCGGCCACCGTAGGCACGGGCTTGCGGACGGTGAGCAATGGGTAGCTCGCCGTCCGATATGGACCAGGCCCGGGTTGACGGCGCGTTGTGTTCCACGCGCACCCCAAAGAGATGTCAGCACAAGTATAGGGATCCACTAGGGCCGATGCCTGTTGGGGTCACGTGGAAGTCCAAAAGGGTTACCGAAGCCCCTGGCAGCACAGGCAACGGAAGGAATACGGGTGGGTTTTAGTCAGTAAGAGTCTGGACACACCCTCCCGCTCCGCTCAAAGCGGAAGAAGTTATTTCATAATTTCTCACCCAAAAAAAAGACTAGACACGCGGTAGCGTGTCAAACAAAGTTCAAGTAATAGGCAGCACCGTGTAATAAATATTACACGAACCATTTGGAGCCACTTTTGACCCCCTCATAACTCAAAAACTATTTCACATAAACGTGTCAAATTTGGCTCATATATTGAAACATGCGAGATACAGATGTGTTCCAAATTTTATAAATTTATCTCAAACGGTTATTTAGATATTAACGTCCAAAACTTAGGATAATATATTGTAGCCTAAGGTCTTTCTAGGCTAGTTTTCATATACGCATTATATTATAGCCTTCGCAAGTTCTAAACCTGTTGCTTGTCGGTTCTTATTTTATTATTCCGAAAATTTGGCTTGCTGGTAGAAACTAACCATCGAACATAATAATTCGTATATGAGAACTAGCCAAGTCAGACCTTAAGCGACAATATATTATCCTAAGTTATAAGAAGAAATTATATTTTATGTTGTTATAAATAAATTTCAGGACTGACCATTGAACTTGGCACCCATTTAGATCTCACTTCTTTTGTCGTTGAAGTCAACAACCAAGGCATATATCACAATATTGAACTTGGCTCTCATTTCACATTTATGTTTTTGATGGGATTATATTATACTGTGTGCTTACAATTGGAAGTGTTGTGGTTATTGCACAATAGAAAAACGACACCACACAATTATACGGAACGTGCGACAGTTTCTAATCGTGTTCACTTCTTGACCGCCTCCGACAGACTGCTCTCGATAAACTGCACTTAATCCCGGTCAAGCGTTATGTTGTAGACTCTGTCGAGCGCCACTTGGTGGCGCTGGCGTCCCGATTAGTCAAACGAGCGACTAACGTATTTCCGACATGGCCATCCTGCTTGCACCCATCCTCGTGTGTTAACCTGCAACCAGAAATCAACAACAGTGTCTGTTCGACTCGGCCAATCCTCTTTTTTTTTTCCGGGGTGGAATATCCTCATGGATGTCCTTCGCCCTGGGGTAGGCGGAGGGGTTTGTCAGACTCTTACTGACTAAAACCACCCCGGTGTTCCCCTCCCACACTTGCACCGGGGATCATGGGATCTCGGGGACTCGGCCAATCCTGACCAAACTGTAGATTCATCGGGTCGGTGAAAATAAGGAAATTTTTAAAACTCTACAGTTTTGTTTTAACCAAATCTACTACTACTCTTTCATTAAATCAAACATGGTAAAATAGGGCAAAATACAACAATCACTACCCTGGGCCATGTACCATCAACCAACATTTAAAACTCTACTGCAACAAATTGCCAAGCTTACAGAAACTCTCGAGTAAGACCTCTAACGCCACGGCTCTCCAGCCGACCAGCAATCGCATTGCTCTCACACATCCAGCGCATGAATCAATCTGTACGCATATCCATGAAGTGGATCGCCCGTGTGCATCACCCACTGACTACACACTACGGTCTCTCCAGACCCCGACCTCCGCCAGAGACAAACGCGCACCGCGCACCCACGGACTACTTGAGTTTCTCAAGAGACACCGATTTCTACCGAACTACGACTACGTATTGACTACTGGTACGGTCGACTTTACTACGGCCGATAGAGAACCCCACTCGCGTGTTTCCCATAACTTAAGCTTGCTCATCAACATTGTGATCTCTATCTACTTCGACTGGTACATGACCTACTGGCATCTTTCATAACCTATCGTGAGTGTATTTGTAAGTACGGTTAGAACTGAAAGCTTTTAACGTATAGCGATCACCATTCAAAACATCGGCTACCCTAAACGGACTCCTGAACTTCCGATCAAACTTAGTCTGATTTTGCTCTTTGTTTTCTAATAACACGAAATCGCCAAATATCCCGAAATTTTTGTTACAGCTGCCTTTGTCCTATCATAAGATTACTTTGAAGGTATGTGTTGGGAAGCACATGTAACAAAATCTCAAACTGGTGTTCGCTAATCGTTACGCTACATAAGATTTGTACTGTGCTGAATACACGTGTTTGACCAATACCAGTCAACGCAACAACGTTATTAACTCGTTTGCCACTTAGTTTGGCTGCACAACTTTCCTTTACTAACGAGCATTCAGCACCAGAATCGTGAACAAAACAATACAGCTCATCGTTGTGTTCTAACGTGCCTGAGCGTGGTTGTACGACGCAAACATCCACTCGCCGTTCACTTCTTACAACACGTGCTTCACCATCCGATTGGCTGCCACTATTCGTGCACCGGGCCGCGATATGTCCTGGTTTCCCACATTTGAAGCACACGAAGGGCTTCGCAGACGGCTGCGGGGCTGCTTGGCTCAATACTGGAGACGTCGTAGCTGTTCCTCTTCTGTCAATCGGCTTGCTTCTGTGCTCTTGTGACCGACGTCATCAGGCGATTCGCATAAGCAATAAGGGTCTCCTTGCAGTGAATTTTCAGCAAAATAAATCTGCTGTCACGCACCATGATCGCGCATCTGTATCTACTTTGTCTGGGTCGAACTCAGGCAGATCCACACGATTGTTGGTTTTATGTGCTTGCAGGGCTTCAATCAGCGCTCAAATGTTTGCATTTTGTTGTTCAAACATGGCACGCCAATAGTCATTTTCAGCATTTACATTTTGCGCCTGAACCAACACGTAATCCCGCTTCTGATGACGGAGAAGGTACATCTCTCTCGTTATCTTCAGCCATATTATAACTACTGTGGGCGTACAATGGGAAGTGTTGGTTATTGCACAATAGAAAAACCGTTTGCAGTTTAATTCACATTATAATTTACGACCAAACAATCACACTAGCTATTCACACACTGTAGGTACACGACACAACTATACGGAACGCGCGACAGTTTTTAATCGTGTTCACTTCTTGACCGCCTCCAACTGCTCTCGATAAACTGCACTTAACCCCGGTCAAGCGTTATGTTGTAGACTCCGGCGCTTGGTGGCGCTGGCGTCCCGATTAGTCAAACGAGTGACTAACGTATTTCCGACATATATAATAATATAGGCAAACTACTTAACCACATATTAACATTTATATAATTATTTAAAGTGTCATCTACTATGTTCTTAAATAAAGAAATAAAGGCTTATTTATGTAATCAGTTATTACAGTATCTTTAGGCATTATCACATCACGGGAGAATGCTAGTACCCATATTCCGTTCTGATCGTCGCATCGCTAGCAATGGGGAAAGTTTCCATGGAGCGCGATGCCGCTACAGTCTTCGCCAATTTTTCCTTAAAATCCTAGAACTCACTTATACCGGCAGATTCTTTGTGGAAATTTTTTGACTTCGGTATTCATTAAGTATTAAAATGACCTCGACGTTAGGAACTAAACATTAATTTTATTTTAAAAGAAAAGTGTAAGTATCAATTTGTAAAGGAAGGCAATTCTTTTATCGTCATTTGGTATTCATAGGCTCCTTCTTGTTTCAGAACGACTCCCACGCCGTCCATTACTGTTTTCGTTTAATTTAATAACTTCTTAGTACAAAATATCGATCGTGAATAAGCAATATTTTTGGTAGTAGCCTATTATTTATAGAAATGAAAACTTCAGAAAAAAAGTTATGCAATACATTACCTTCTCTAAGTACCTATCTGTATCTCAGCATAAGTCCATCATAATCAGTTTGGTAGATTATCTATCAAAATCATACCAAACAAGGAGAAAAACACTTTCAAATTTAAATAAATAAAAATCAATTGCCGTGCGTTAGGCTCGCAAAAATTCGAAAATGGCCCGTCCGATTGTGATAAAATTTGGTAAATTATTGTGTGCGCGCCGGAAAAGGTTGCTAACGAAAAAAAACGGCCAAGTGCGTGTAGAACCACGCACAATGAAGTGTTCCGTAGTTGGGATGAATTGAGCCTAAGAACAAACGACATTGTAGTTGAAAAACATGTTCCCTCATAAATTCCAACTGCAAATTATGAGTGATTTACCATGTTTATTTAATACCATAGACTTATTATAGGTTTTTCTGTAATCTATAAGCCCTTTTTTTTTCAAAATTTTTGACTTTTTCATCTACTTTCTTTAATAACTTTAAAACTAATTATTTTAAAATTATAAAAAAATATATTTGGAAATCTCATAACAATTCCTTTCATTTTATATGTCCCATGACACAGTTTGCAAAACTTTTTTTAATATTTTAATTTGTACCCAAAACTAACCCCATCAAAATAATTAATTTACGTTACACGTTCATGTTTGGGTCACAGAAATTCATACAATATGTACCAAATTTCAAAACAATCGGTCCAGTAGATTCAGAGCAAATAAACTGTGACAGACGGACATACAGACAGACACACTAGTGAACCTATAAGGGTTCCGTTTTTTCCTTTTGAGGTACAGAACCCTAAAAATAGATAAAATTAAGATAATATTGTGACAGTTTATGACTTTTCTATAAATGTTAAGAAGACAATTATATTTAAGAATTTTAGTTCATCAAGGGGATCGGCAGCAGCGTTATTCCGACTGCTAATTTCACCAATTTGCAAACATATCCAATCTTTTTTTTACTGTACGAGTACAATTGGAATGCCCCAAATTCAGCAATGAATATTGGACAATTTTTTTTTTAACAGCTTATCATTTATTTTATTTCTTTTTTTTTTGTTTTTTTTAATGTTAGAATAATATGTAATAAATAACAACTGAAACCTGATTAATTCATAAGAATAACAAAACTATTCACAAACTAAATTATGGCGTCGAAAAATTCAACCACATCACCGTCTATGTACCCAAGATACCCATTGGTAATGTACCCAAGAGACTAGCGGCATTGCGACGTTGTATGGCAATGCTTAGCGTCTGGCGAAGGTAAAAGCCAGCCTTTGGATCACGGGAAGTGTCAACCAGCCATTTCGAGATTTCCTTAAAAAGACCATAAGCACTAGGACCCCAGGGCCCGAGGGTTTCAACCCCAAACGGCTCGGAAATATAAAGACCAACAAGGTTATTATACTTACGCTGCTTGAGGTTCTCTGCAGCCGCAGCAGCAGCGCCAGCACAGCACCCCGAGCCTGGAAGCTTATCTAAAAGTATTTACCGTTAAGCCTTATTTTATATAAGAAAAAAACGACGTAGGACTCAAACGTCGAAAAAAATATTTCCAAATAAATATCCCACGTCCCCAAAAGAATTTAATATTGTCTTGAGGATCGTAACCTAAATATTTAGTGCGAGCATTTCTTACAATTTTTGTAGCTTTCAAGATATTCGCCCCTTTCGTTTTACGTAGAGTAGGCGTGAGTAAATTGTGACTGTTTTTTTTTTTGACATAAATTGGCTAACTGAAATATTGTCAGTTAAGACCATAATAACCTTTGGATAAGAATGTTCGTAAGTAAGAATAGTTTTAATTTTTCACTCAGCAACACTGCAATTCCTTGAAAAAAAATAATTAGAACATACTCAAATAAAATCAGGTTTTTTTTTGTTTTTGCTCTCATCCATAAAATCTTTATGGGTTTAACCTGAACGACAAAAACGCAAGTAAAGTTTTAAAAGATTAAGGAAGATGCGATTAAAATTCCCGGTAAAGACAACCGTAAAATTTAAGTCTTTGAGCAGCTTACTCAGAAATGCAATTACTTTTTTAAGAAGGCCACGTTTTCCCATAATATGAAAGTAAAAATAAAAAACTAGTCAAATGCGTGTCCAACCACGCATAATGAAGGGTCCCGTAGTTGGGAAATTTATCCCAAAAACAAAATTAAAATTATAGTTGAAAAAACATGTTCTCCCATACACCGATATACGCCACAATCAATTCTCCAACTGCAAATTTAAGTTGGTCGACTTTAACTCGTTAACATGTAAAGTCTACTTAGCTCTGATAGTTTTCCTTTTAATTTCATTATATGTACTATTGCCATGATTTTTTTCATATCTCTTGACTCTAACAAAAATTACCACTTTAATGTAAGCATTAAAGTGGTAATTTTTGTAATATTAAGATATTACGCAAGCGGGTCCTTAAATCGAAAAGTGGTGTGAACAGCCTATCTAACGATACCCCTCACCATGGGGTAAACGAGAAAAAAATATTTTTCTAGATTTTATTTTAGCACTTTGTCGGCGTGATTAATATACATACCTATGCCAAATCACAGCTAGTACTAAGCGTCTAGCACTAAGCGTATTTGAGCTACAATGGGGTCAGACAGACAGACAGACAGAGAAATGGACATGGCGAAACTATGAGGGTTCCTTATTTACTACGGAACCCTAAAAAACGTCAAGCATAAATCCCACCTTATTAAAACTGTTAAATGAGGTGGAATATCTTTAATTTTATACTCTTAAAGAAACATTAAATAAAATGTGAAAGACTCAAATATGGGACTATATGGGACTACCACAAATGATAAGATTTTTGTTACTAATTAAAGGTGACTAATTTCTTTAGATTGAATACCGAGTATATTCGTCTAGTTGGCCATGAACCCACTTACATACCCTCTCACCCTCTCAACACTACACACACACACACACGCACACACACACACACACACACACACACATCCCAAATGCACCTTGAACTTCACTACACTTCATACAAATTTAAGATTTTATTATTATTATTATTTTTACTTTTCTTCTCTTTAACAAATAGTTTGCCCTTTTAACATAGAAATGTAACTTTCGCTAAGCATTGTCTTTTTATTAATGTTTTTGATGCATTTTTGCCTGTAGGGGGGAATCCCGGGTGTCGAGAAATACAAGTCACGGCTTAGTTTAGGCACCAGTTACTTGTGGAAGAAATATAAACATTTTTATATTTTTTTATTATTATTATTAAAAACAAATAATTTTTCTTTTATATTATTAAACTATTGCTTTCTTTATTATCATTTTTTTAAATGTTGTGAATGGTTTGAAACTCCAGCTTTATTTTAAATTCCACATTTCAAAATATCAAGAACAAAAGTGTTACCGACACGAATTACTTACCAGGGTTACATGAAATCGCAACAACCTGCTACGTCCATCCTTTTAACACAAACAATAACAACGCATCATCATGATCTAACCCGTAATAGGACTCCAATGAAATTATAAAGCAATTTATCATTTTCACAGGGCATTTGGCGAAACGTCATTATTCATTCCGAATCGTGAAAAGCGTACATTGTAACCATTGTGATTTTTTTATCAGACCTCTTGAAATCCGGACGATAATTTCTGAGGCCAATTTTAGTCCCCTAAATACCATGTTGCGTGTTTTTTTTGTTATTCTAGATTTGATTGTGATAAACGGTAGATAATATAAGTAGTGTATTATTGGGGGTTCTGCATCACTTGCTCTCGCTTCGCTCGAGCGCATTCTGCAGAACGCCCCAATAATACACCTGAATCAGGAAACACTATATCACTTCTTACTTGTTACTAATTTAATATCAGGTGGGAGATTTGATGGCTATACAGTCGATTTTTCAGGATCAGAATGCACGTTGTCAACTCGAACAAATGTAAGGAGTTCATTGTGTCCTCTCTTGAGTGTGAGATATCGTGTATTTGCAAAGTTGGATTTTACTGAGTTTTGCTCTATCTTGTTTGTATTTTCCTGGAGTTTTGATGAACTGGTGGTCATTATTTTCTGGTCAGCCATGTCTTGAGTAAATAGAATCTCGCCACTAGCATTCTTGAAAATAAGTTTAGAAATGCCTTCCAAATCAAATTTCGGTGAATGAAGCATAATGTGAATAAAATTAATTTATTCTCTCTTCATAAAGCAAGCGTTGATTAAGATCGAACCAACACACTACAATGCTAACAGTTTAATGCTGTGATGGAGATATATGTATTAAATATATATTCTCTTCCTTTCACAGCGTTCAAATAAAAACATCGAGGAAAATGTATAGCATGTTGCATCCAAGGATGGTCATAAATCTCCCAATCTTGTATAACACCTCCACATGAAAAACATGCTGCTTTAGCATTTATACTATTTCCACAATAAAAGAATCCAGCGTCAGCCATTTCCATCACCAATCTTTTCTTTGAATCAGCCGTTGCCCAGTAATAGTTAAATGAAAATTGACGCATTTTAAACGTGTTATACATATCATATCGAGGTTTGTATTAATTTTGAGACATGTTCTATTTTACTTTCTAATTCAATTATAAACGTATAATGATATCGTCCAGCTCTTGTCAACAACTTATAAAGACTGGACAGAGGTGGGAGGAGGAGGACAGAAAACTCTAAGATGCATTTTACCTGTCTATAGAAATGAAACAAGAAAATATTTATTTTAGAATTTATTATCAAAGCACCACTTATTTAAACACAATACATTTTTTAAAGCACATACAGAGTCATGATGAATACAGTTATATAAATCTTGAGAATATTTATATTGATCGTATAAACTTATCAAACTAGGACAACCTTTATCTTCTAAATTGAATATATTACAATTACTATTTTCTAAAATATGCTTTAACCACAACACTTTTTCTGAACCTTTGACGTAGATACATTTATTTCTTAAAATATCTATAACTAAATTCTGATAATTAGAATAGGGTACAAATCCTTCGCGCCAGTGTATCTTTCTGTTACGTTCAATCCAACTTACTTGTTTTTTTTCTTGTTTCGTTAACTTTTCAAATGGAAATGGTGGCTTAATTAAAAACACTTGTAATGTTTTGTTATACAATATAGCGATTTCTTTTATTATAAATTCATTTGTTTCTGTTTTAAAGCCTTGAATATCCACAATAGCAATCATGATAGCCTGCGCACAATGTTGCTGAGAGGTTTGTATTCCACAAGACGATCGTTTATAATCAAACAATATGCAGTCGTCTTATCTGGTATTGTTGTAGAACATTCAATTTCTAACCTCACATCCACTGGACCTGTTTTTAGGCTATCGTTTTGTCTTGAGCAGTCTAAGATAAAGAGAGGGGCTTTTTCTTTGAATTCCTTTAGGTCAAGCAAAGGGTCTACTGGACAGTTGTAATACGACTGACGAAATTTCACAAACATTTCGTATAATATACTATATTTGTTCTCAGAAAACTTTAAACCTAAAGGTTCGTATGGATAATACTGTGAATTTAAAAAGAGTGTAACGTTTGTTACTTCACAATGATCGAATACTGAACTGTCTTTAGTTTTATTATTTTTTCGATTAGTTTGTAAACAAAAAATTACATATCTGGGTTTTTCCAATTGTGAAGCAGTTTTCACTGACCAAGAATGCTTTGTGGTTTTAGGTAGTAACGGATACTCATATAAATCCCAATTTCTAAACGCCATCTGAATAGGTTTATCTCTTTCTAAATGCTTTAAAAGTATCAGTCGTTCTCGGTCTGATACTTTTATGTGTGGCACTCTCCACTGTACTCTTTGTATGTCTATTTGAAAATTAGCAATATCATCAGTAAGAATAACACTATTTAAGTTAGTGTTACTTCTGTTCAATATAAGCTCATGTTTACAATTTATCACTATTTTATTGTAATCCTCTGCAAACCCTAAAACCTTATTTAATTGTACCACAGCGCTAAAATGCCCATCACTTTGATATCCCTCTAAACTCCAGCCCCATAGAGCGGCAACTTTATTTTCTGCTTCATTTAATGAGATGTACGATTTTATTGTTGAAGTTATTCCAGATTTTTTTATACGGTCTATTTCAATACCATTCATTTCGTATCTGATGTCTTGAAACAAAGACATAACAGGGTTATTAGTGAACGTAACAGTTTTCTTGATCGGATTCCCATCTTTACCGATGAGCTTCGCTTGTCCTTCAACGTAAATTGAACTGGCTGATGGTAACACGTATATATCTTGCTGGTGGATGGGAATTCTGATTTCATCGTTTTCTCTAAAGCTGTTATTGTAGGGATTGTATGAATGGACTTCATAACTTTCGATCGTAGTGTCGAAGTGTGGTAATTCACTAATCTGTAGTATATTCATACTTTAAACCCTAGGGCTTTAAGAAAATCTTTATTTGCTTTTGTCAATTTCTTAACTTTTTTCTGACGTCTTTGCCCCTTAGCAATCGCAGAAGAACTAAGACATTTTGATTTCACTGAGATATTTTTATAGTATACTATCATTTTGCTTTTCTTATATGAAGACGTAACTGAACTTGATCCTCTCCAAAGTTAATACAATGCCCCAATTGATCTACAACCTTAACAGATACCGATGAAATTATATTTTTGTTTACTGGAAAGTAAATAACATTTTGTGGTATTTCCACGCACTGATGACCTGGAATAGTATCAGACACAAATTCATGAATAAAATGAGCTGGTGATCCGTTGCAGTACGAACCGTGAACAAGATCACATTCGATTCTGATTACAGACAGACCTCTGCTAATAATGGGACTATTTGGTCTTGATTTTAATACTGAAAAGTATATCAAACCGCACTCGTATTGATCTGACAAATGCAGTGGTGGTTGAAAGTATGATACCAATTCCGATTTATTTCCAGAGATGGTAACCGTAGTAGACATGCTTCTATACTGACCTCTTTCATAAATTATGTTTATTTTATACCTTCACTAAAATAAAAATTCTTCAAAAAGTTTAAACAAAGATGCCCACAATTAAAAGGATGATCACGCTGAATATTATCGTAATTATAGTGAATTTCGGATCCCAAGTATTTTATAAATTCCTTTGGAGGCTTAAGATTTCCGTAACTATCAAAATACTCAATATAATCGTTGTATTTTGCATAGGCTACCCAATGAGAACCAGGATTTTTAGAGCTATCTAAATTTATAACTCCACATTCTTTTTTAAAAGGGTGTTTAGGGAGCTTATCTCTCATAAAGACACCTCTGAAATAGGGAATATTATTCCCATACTTCAAAATGTCTAAATTAGTCAAGGCTCGTTTGGGTAGCCGATATTTTAGTTTTTTTCTTTCGATACAAAAATTCCGAGCCCATCTTTATGTGGTTTAAGGTGTAGTCCTTTTCCGATACAGAGAGCTTCCATCTTTTCATTATGTCTCTTCGATTCAGTCAATAACTTTTTAGCCATTTTGAATTCATTTATGGTTTTAGCAATACCAGCTGCACCGCCTGCTAAAGCTCCCGCTGCTGATAATCCTGCAAAAATCGGAATCAAAGGCAATACTCCACCAGTTTTTGGTAAAGGAATAACACGAGGAAGTTTAATTGATGAATCATCAGCTAATTCTCTGGTAGCGGCCATAGCTAATTCTATTGCCACTTTCTTGCATTTCGGTTTTAATTTTTTGATATGTCTCTTCGTTTTGCTAATAACACTTTTAAATTTATTTTTTAATCCTTTTCCAGGTTTCATTTTAAGAGAACACTTTTTGCTATGTTTTTTTAGGCCAAAACCAGTTTTAATTTTAGTTGACATAGCGCTGCTTACTAAGCGCGCTGACAATTTTTCCCCTACACTCGCATCTGAGGCAATTGCTCGCTCGTTAGCCATTTTTAACAAAGTTAAATCTGCCTTATGACGATCCTTTAAGTTTGAAGACTTGTGATAGACAATGTCGTGTTGTTTGCAATATTCATCTAATTTATTAACACCTTTATCTCCACGTCTAAGCCTTTTAATTAATTTAGTGCCAGGCCCACAATAATTGTATCCTGGTAAATGTAATTCAAATGGCAAATGATTTATTATCCAATTGAGAAGACTACACTCTTCAATACACATCATAAGACTGATACATTTTGGACTGAACCATTAATAAATATTCGATTTATCAATCCAACTGTTTTCAGAAAAAGGTAAACCTAACCATTTTACTAAAACTCTATCCCCTTTACTTTTAAGAACTTTCTCGACTAGATATAAATTGGGATGTTTTGTCTTTTGAAGCTCTTGTAAGTAAAATGCCCCTAAAATAGGTTGACCTCTGATTGTATCTTCAATTAAGTAGGTAATTGGAGTTGTATATTGTATTTTTTTAATTTTAAATATTTCAGTCGACCAGTTGGGGGTATATCCTTTTTCAAATGTTCCTTTATACTTACTGATACGTACGTAATCACCCACTTTATACTTGCTTTTTATTCTTTCATTTTTTACCAACCTTAAATACCTTTCTAAAGTACGTTTTTTATTAATGTTATCTACATTAGCAGGAATTTCATTGATTGTCCGATGGTAAGTGTGATTGTACTTATAAATAACATCATTAAGGGTACTATCTACCCAATTATAGTTGCCTTTTAAACTAAATTCCTTATACAGTTTAGATTTCAATGTTCTGATAAATCGCTCAACTATTGAGGCCTTTTTTGTTGAGAAGGTTGAATAGTGATTAATATGATTAGATTTCATAAGCTTTTGAAATTTATTATTATAAAATTCTGTTCCGTTATCTGTTTGAAGATTTTTCGAAACACGTCCTGTAGTCAGCAAAATTTTGAATGAGTTATAAACATCATCTTTGGTTTTACTTTTCAGAGGAAAGGCCCAAGCATATTTCGAAAATGTATCGGTAATAGTAAGTATAAATCTGTAATTTTTATTTTCTTTTGAAATTGATTGCATATCAATTAAGTCCGCTTGCCACAGGTCATCTATATCTTTCATAATAACATGTCTTCGCGGAAAGTTCACCCTTGCATTTTTATGAATTTCGTTTACCACATCAGCTTTGCTCATATTCAGTACATTTGTCTTGAATCCATCTATAATACTGAATGAAAAGCATATTATTACAGCTATTTATTCTTTAATTATTTCAGCTTCTTTTAATTCTTCAATTAACGATAAAATTTCATTATCATGGTTTGTGTTGCCAGCATCTCTTGAAGCAACTAATAGTTTCAATCTCTCGACTAATTCGTTAGGGTCATCCCAATATATAAAGTCAGTGTTGTTTTTGTATTTTTTTAGGGTGGGTAAGTTTCCTCCAAGTTTAGTGTTAGCAAGTTTATCATCGTTTGACGATTCGGAAAACAGTGGTTTGATTATTTCACGATATTTTATTCCTTTATCGCCTCTTATTTGTCCATAAGGATTGAAATCTCTCTTATGAGCATTTGTAAAATGCAGCATATCCTTATAGACAAGTTTGTCTTCACTCGAAATTAATTTTAAATCAGGTTTTCTTTGAAGTAAAAGTTCCTTCAGGCCAGGGGTTAAATTATAGGTTTTGTCATCGATTTTAATTAAAATGTCACCACTGTTATTTATACTATCAATTTTAGTAAATGTTACCACCGAATTACCCAACAGTAAAGTTTTGTTTACATTTCTTATTCCAAACGGTATATTTACATCATCATAAATACTATGGACATCACGACCCGCTAACGAAATTTCTAAATCATCTTTTAGTCCCGCTTTATTCGATTTTTTAAGTGATTGGGCAGAATTTATTTTCAGATCGTAACAGTCTTCAAACTTTGTAGGTGAACTAGTATTGATATCATCCAATTTACTGTTTTCAGAATCATTGAGCGTTGCATTATCTAAATGTTTGATTTTTTCCATAGATATATTAGAATCAACTAGGGTTTTAAGTGGATCTGTGACAGGTTTTAGCATTTTCTCGAGTGACAAGTTCATTGAGTGTTCCTGGTTCTTCATTTGTATAATTTTATTTTTTATAGAGTTTACAGACTTCATTAATTCTATTTTAATATCTTTTTCCATGTTTTAACAACTGTGTGCAACTGAGGAACAAACGATACTAATTTTGTTTTTATGTGTTATTCACTTATATTTACATACCTTCAGTCAAATTTAAAAAAAGTATCAAAGTTTTGCCTGTACTTTCCATTATTTAACGACGATTCTTTGTTAATAAGAAGAAAATTAAAAGTTTTACTCCAAACAGTTTGACAAATATTTTTAAACTCTTTCCATTCTAAATCAGAACTAACATGCTCTTCATAAATATGTTTTAAATTCACGTCGTCTTGTTTAAATATTATAATAAAATTTACATTGTCACGCAACAATTGTTTTGGAATTTTTGAATACGTTTGAGATAGATAGAAACAATCAATTTGTTTATGCCTACCCATACAGAAATAATTGCGGATATTTACCTGATTTTCACATGCAACATCGTCAAAAATGAAAACAGAATTTGTTAAAGCTTCACTCGGAGAAATTACATCTTTATTATCATTGAACTCGTAGAAGTTAATCTGAGGCACTCTTTTGAATACTTCAGTCAAGAAACGGTATTTTGGTTGGAAAGAAGTTTTAGAGTAAAGATAAAGATTTTTAAATTTGAGCCCATTTTCATGCAGCAGTAAACTAATCATAACATTAGTTTTTCCACAGTTTGATGGACCACATATTATACAGCGAATGGTATTTGGCAATAAAGCGCTATGTCTGATGTGGTGAACAGAGTCACATAATCTTATATTATTGACGTTGAGAGATATGGGTTGCTTGATCAACTTCATCTTGTCGATTAATTCAAATGCTAACCTTACATACACATATATACTTACACATTATTATTTAAACATAATCTTAGTGCAGGTTGGAACTTGCATTGAAATTGAGATGGCTTTTAAGGTGATTGCACAATAGGCTTGGATCTGTATAATAAAATAAAAATCATCTAAGAACATATTTGTGATTAAGGGTCAGTTCACATCGAGACATAACATGATGCTACTTACAGATTCTTAAAAGAAGTCTGTAGCTTCACTGAGATGTTCATCTATTCTTGTAAATAAGTTCAGTGTCGCTATCTTAAAAGTGCATTCAGTGTCGGGTTGAATACTTGTATTGCGTTTCGGTGTGAACTGACCTTTATACCAAATGGTAATAAGAGTCTATTTGTATTACATACCTAAAGTTCATCAGTTTGGACATCTCAAGTAAAAAGTAGTTCATTTAATTGTGGCAACCATCGGAAGTCAGTCACTTTTGTTGTGGATTTAAATTTAAAAAATATTGCTATTTCAATTATTAAAGGTAAGTTTCTATATAAAACCAACAAAAAAAAAAAAACACTTGTAGTTTTTTATTGACTTTATAAAACAAATAATTATGTAATGTATCTTCTTTTTTTTTTTTACAGAATCATGTCACATTCACCATCCTACAGCCCCGTTTTAGATATCGCCGAGCCACGAAATTTAGGGGTATGTAACTATTAGGATTATCTTAATCCAAACATTAAATCCATAGTTGATGCTGTTTAGTTATAATATTCTTGGTATTCTTTCAGAATGCGATAGAAGACTCAGACCCAGTTACCAATCCTTTTTACTATGCTCAAGATAGAGAGAGCTGGGATATGGAAGTAGCAGCTAAAGCATATGAGGAGAGTCGACAGCAAAAAATAGAGGAGCGAAGATTAAAGAAGAAAAAAAGTAAATCTTTTAAAAACTCATCTTTTATCATGCGTAAGGAGCAAGGGCGTGTTCGTCACCTAATAAAAAATATGGTCTATGATTTGGATAGTCGTAATATGGAAGAAATAGACATTGAAACTGATAATGCGAGTGTAAATGTGCAGTATATAGTGATTACGATGATATCATGGACAAAACTGATCATTTAGTTAGCAAAATAGTACAAAAGTTAAGCAAATCGAATGTGTAATGTTTTATTATTGTTATTATTATAAAAAGTTCATTTAATTATTATTTTAATGTATTATGTGTTGTTTGTATTATGTAGGTAATGTTTATATCAATCGGGCTCATGTTATATCTATATAAAGCAAATCTAATGTGTAATGTTTCATTATTGTTATATTGTAAAAGTTAATTTCGTTATTATTTGAATGTTTTATGTGTTGTATGTAATGCAATGTTTAAATTAATCGGGTTCATGTTATACCTGTATAATAAGGCGATATGAATAAATCAAACAACTGCTGTAAGATTACACAATTTATTTATTTCACATTATTAATTAAATTAAAATATAAAATTATTAGTAAACTACAAACTAACAATTCAAGTTAGGTACTATTGTTACAAGATGTTCATATATATGCAATAAATAATATCCGAAAAAATCAATAATTTGTTTTCATTTAAAATATTGTTTTATAATGACCCCATGGTAAGGTTGTTATCTTATCATCCATTATTTGTCGTTTATCATCGCTGTTTGACAAAATTACTTTATTTATCTTTTGAGTAAATATTCTATGTTTCTTAGATCTAATAATACACATATCATCTCTGAGAATTTCATTGTTCAGTAAAACCTTTTTATATTTTTCTATATTCAGTTTTTTTTTTGGTAATACATTTCTTAACACCTTTAGCTTTCTAAGCTGTTGCTATTATATGAACACTATCAAATTGTGTCTGTAATAAGCAATTCGATTTGTGTACATTCGTTTTTTTTTTGTGTGCAGAATATTTCGGAACTGAAACGTTACAGACTTCACAGAAAAACATATTTAGATAATTATAATTGCAAAAACTACCTTAAAGTATTTAAATATTCTAGATTTCTGATATTACTTTCCTGTAAATTATTATTAAAAACGAATTTTAAAGTGGATGAAAGTTTAAATGTAAAACAAATTACAAATCATATATTATTATTAAAATAGTTTCGAGTATTCTTAATGTTGAACTTTCTCAGAATCGAATATTCTTAATCGAGTTTTCTCAATATCGAGTATTATTAGTATCGAGTATTCTTAGTATCGAGTATTCTTGATATCGAGTATTCTTAGGACCGAGTATTCTTAGTATCGAGTATTTAGATTTTTAATATTTCATATATTTGAGCTTCCTGTAAATAAATCACAATTTAATATAATGAAAATAATATTAATAAGTTTATCATAAATGTGGATTAAATTTGTTTAAGTAATATATGTAAATAGAAGAGAATATGAGTAAAATAGGTATCCCAAAAATATTATTTAAAGTACTTAAATATTCTAGATTTCTGATATTAATTTCCTGTAAATTATTATCAAAAACGAATTTTAAAGTGGATGAAAGTTTAAATGTAAAACAAATAACACATCGATTATTATTATTATTAAAATAGTATCGAGTATTCTCAATGATGATTTTTTGTCAGAATCGAGTATTCTTAGTATCAAGTTTTCTCAGTATCGAGTATTCATTCCGTTTTTGGACAGCGGCGACAGTCTATCGCAGTAATCTGAGATGAAATTCTAAAAAGGAAGTTGCATGTACCTTGAATATTCAATATCGATCTACGAAGTGTCACATTAAAATGGTAGCAAACGGTTTTGTAAACACTTACCAAAATTAGTTAAGCCTAGACATTACATTTAGGAAAATGTATGAAATTCAAGGGTTATCGTAAATCTTTCCAATCTTCAAAGCGATCCAGTATTTTGTCATATTTTCGACGACATGTATGGCGCATTGATCAAGGGCTCGTCTCGCTGCATCACAATGTAAATATTAGTTTATAAACGTGCTGCTACTAAATGCACCAAGTGTCGCGGGTTCGATTCCCGCACGGAGCAAAATATGTTTGTTCTGGTCTGGATTTTGTTTTCATGTTTTATTTTACCATTATTTAATTTAATATAAATAATAATAATAATCAGGAAATGAGCAAGTATGAGCATGGATCAAAACATCCTATAGGTAACGAGGTAGGTACAATTGGTGCAGTGGTTAGATTGACTTCGGCCCTACGTATTGCGGGTTCAATTCCCACACAACAAATATTTGAATGATCTACAACTAGTTCCGGATCTGGCTGGGGTGGATCTTTTGTGTTATAGGGTTTGGTTTCCGCACTCAGTCCTTAAGGTGGATCATTGTGCGTTGGCTTTTGGCATCTGGCTGTCTGTAAAATGTGTCTATCAGCGAGAGAAATCTTAGCATGGAATCATTTTTATTCTTGGTTTTTGTGCTAATGGTCTGTTGATATCTATTATTTATTAATAACATAAAGTGTAACGTCGTCGGTTCCCATGTGCCTAATGTACTTAAGTACTGCAATTTATTGGGTGCAAATCCAAACCACTCCTATTAAGAATTATTTTACAGAAAATAAAATAACAGTTAGCATTGGAGATCAAACTGGGTTCCTCATGCTCGGCAATAGCAAAATTGAAATCGCGGGACCAAAGAATAAATTGTTGAACTACTAATTAACGCACTCTGCATTGTTCTACCTAATAGCATCACACTTTCGTCAAGTAATAAATTATAGGGACAATCGAGTTGAACATTATATGATTGTTTATAAACAGTACACATCA
The DNA here is from genome assembly GCA_905333075.3 of Atethmia centrago. Classification (NCBI taxonomy): domain Eukaryota; kingdom Metazoa; phylum Arthropoda; class Insecta; order Lepidoptera; family Noctuidae; genus Atethmia; species Atethmia centrago. Next base: position 10,365,453 of record HG995377.1, on the reverse strand, counting down.
CACCGTTGATTGCATCGCAATCTGCTATTATTTATTCCAATGTTCGACATCGCATCGTTGAATGAAATACAAATATTCAGTCCGTATTGCAAATCAGACCGTAGATCATAGTAGTAGTGTATTATTGGGGCGTTCTGCATAACGCGCTTGAGCGAAGCGAGAGCAAGTGATGCAGAACCCCCAATAATACACTACTAATATAATAACAAACTGCGCCCCGCAGTTTCACCCACATAAGTCTCGATCCCGTGAAAATATCGGGATAAAAAGCATTCTGTCTTAATCCAAGTCATGGTCTTGCCATGTGCAAAATTTCGTCCTTATCCGTTTAGCCGTTTTAGCGTGAAAGTATAACAAATTAAAAAACAAATAACCCGACTGCAAAAACATATAACTGAAAAGAGAAAAACAAGCATTATAATCTATAGAGTTTTGCTATCGCAGGCGGGGACAAACAAAAGTTACACCATATTTCAGGTTATTGGTTTCTCCCCGCCTGCGATACCAAAATTCTATACATTATAATGCTTGTTTTTTTTTTTCAGTTATGTGTTTTTGCAGTCGGGTTTTTGTTTTTTAAATAATTTGTCTTATTTCAAGCTTTTTAGTTTTATTAATATGTATATATATATATATATATATATATATATGGAATTGACTCATTACTAGCTTTTATTTGATACCAATATTGTTGCAATTAATTAAAAAAAAAACCCTTCCCCTCCTTTTTTTTGTATTTGCAGATGTAATTTATAAATATTATATAGCCTATGTCACTCCCACAATTAAGACGAATCTAAGGACACCTCATATGTTAAAATCCATCAAACCGTTTAGGCTATAGAGGGTGCCAAAGAAATAGACATACATACATACATACATACATACATACATACATACATACATACATACGTACATACATATATACATACATACATACTCTCGAAAAAAACATTACCCTCCTGAGGCAGTCGGGTAAAAAAACATTGTTATGAGTAGATTATGTCAATCAATAATAAGTGATTAGATATTAGATAAAAAATTAAAATAAATTGACTTATACATTCAAATAAAATAAACAATTATATGAACGCATATAACCTGTCAGTTAAGCTAATTCTGGAGAAAGAACATAAACATTGTCTTGAGTTAATCACAGCGACCAACAATTCTTATCGTTTAAGTAGTTGTTGATAGAATAGTATGCCTTTGAACAAATATTGAATTTTAATTTAGCTTTAAACGCATTAAAAGACAAATCTAGCAAAGAAGAGGGTAGCTTGTTACAAACAGTTATACCAAGCCCAACAAAAGAGTTATGAACCTAATGAAGCCGGTGAAATGGAGCACGTAATTTGTCAGAAGATTAATTGTAGCACATGTCAGATTATTCCATTGATAAATTCTTTGATACTAGCGGAAGCAATAAAAATACTAACACACAGCATTACAAAAAACAGAATCGTCATCATAACTTTATAAAAATATGATAGCGATATCGAGAAATAACTCAAAAAATTCGAGTACCAACATAAAATAAAATAAAAATACTGGCAGAAGAACATCGTTAACTCTCGAACACATTCACGCATTATAAACACGAAAATTATCGAGGAAAAAGAATACCTTTAAAATATTAAAATGAAAACTCAAACCTGGTTGCAGCAGCATTTAAACCGCCGAAAACCATAATTGAGTAATATTCCAGTTAAAATTCAATATCAGCCACGAACGACAGTTTTAACTAACTCACAGTCGATCGTTGTCACAAAAATGGCCACAGAATTTGTGAGAGCGCTCTCCATCGTCCATAACTTTAATATTTTACTTTATCTGGTTCTATAAACTCAATCTGAAGAGAGAAGTGCATAACTAGTGACGGTAGTGAACATCGATCCTGATTGCGAAGCGAACTTGTGATCCAACATTGTTGGTTGTTTGTTATTTAGTTTAACTACTGGCCTTTAGCAGTTCATGACATAAGTACAGTCAGGGAAATTACATATTTATGAAATTGACACATTATATGAATGTGCCATTTAAATCAACTGTCAAAGTCAAACAAATAGCGTAGAGTCATCTCAATTATGTATCTCTTTTCCTTGAATTTGTATGTATATATATATATATATATGTGTGTGTGTATTTGTATTATAAGTTTGTAATCTATTTATGTATATCTGTACCTAATCTATTAATATATTTCATTATTTTTATTTCCTCAGAGCACCTGCCATCTTATCTCTTCACCACCCTTGGTTGACTGGTAGAGAATGCCTAAGGCATTAAGTCCGCCTTTGTACTCAATTGTGTGCGAGAAGTTTAAATAAATAAATAATAAAGTATAATAACAAATAAGTAATAAATTTGATCTCTTCATCATCTTCTTTCAAACTCAGAAAGACATTAGTCTGAAAGGTGTCATAGTACCACCGACCTAATTTCCTTTCACCCAAAAAGTATTGTATTACAATTCCCATTAAGGAAACAATGGAACACCGTTTCATATAGTAATAGTTCTGTTCATTTCCCGTGATCACATTGATGTGACGTCACCATCATCTGTCATGGCCGCCACGTTAATCAGTTCACCTCCCGTCAGTGGATACGTTAAGAACACACTTGTCGCCGGCTCGAACTCGTTGATGGGCGTGGTTAAAATGCATGCTATTTCATCCAACATCATGTGTGAAAGGGACGAACACTGTGATGAGCAGTAAGAAGCTAGTGCGCGCACGGATACACACTCCCGTATACAGTCTACCAACGCTAATGACGCACACATGCGCGATTTCATTGAAGGTCGGACGGCGATGACGCGCCTACATCGCATACAATAAAATTAAAGTATATTATTTTTAAAATCAGATATTGTTGGTCCTTTTTTTGGGCAGTCGTGTAACAAGGCGGCTTTCTTCAAGATCAAAGGAGCGAACATTCTGTACCTACGTAATATTTTGGCGCGGTGATGATGACGGACATGCTTGAATTCAAACATAAACCTACCTAAGTATGACAAAATTAAATGATAGTCACTGTGTGCAACTCATATTTTATGGTACAATTAGGTAGGGTCAAACGACTTAGTTGAAAATTTAGTAGGTACGTGCATAGTGAACTTATTCTAATACTAGATCCTGCCCGCGACATCATCCGCGTGAAATTTCTTGTTCCCCGCCGCCGCCGCCGCCGCCGCCCGCGCTATTACTTCGTTTTCGCCATCGAGATATAAGTACTAACGTATTTTAGTACTTATATCTCGATGGTTTTCGCTTATCTTTCTTTCCGACTTTTTTCTTTTTGCTCGGCTCCTAAGGGTCATAGCGTGATTTTGAATAGCCTATAACCTTCAAATCCGACTGGTAGTTCCAGAGATACATACAAACTTACAAATAAATTTTACTCTTTATACATAATACCTATTAGTATACATAATACAAATTAGAGGATTATATCCAAGATAAGAATGCTTGGAAACATGCTGGTCCAGCTCCATAGGACAATCTAGAGTCTAGACAAAGTCAAACTGGTTGCTATTTTAATTGTACAATTTATTATTTGATACAAATAATAAATCAATGTTGAATTTAAATTCTGTGATTACTTTAACTCACACACTGACCTATTACTTTATTTATTATTTTTAGCAAAACGTATACTTTTACAATGTTTGTAAATATGTGAGCATCATGTACCTATCACATAATTAATTTATCTGTCATTGCTTTATTTTTCTATAGTATTTTGGTATAGTAATTTTATTCTAGGTGCATCGTCTTCACGTATAATTTTAAAATGTACAAAATTTTGTTAAACATTTTAAAAGCGTAACAGTGGAGAAACTACCTTTTGGAAGGGCAACTAGAATCAATTCTATTTTTTTTGTAAATTATGACGTTCAAAAGTGCCTTTTATGTGCCTATTTGAAATAAATAATTTGACTTTGACTTATAGATAGATAATACGTACGTACGCCCGGCTACACATCAAGCTATACACTTCCAGTTTACGCTGATTTCGCAATGTACGGAAATCCTATACAATGCGAGATCAGCTTATACTGTATAGCTTGATGTATAGCCGTGTGTACCAAGCGTTCCCTGTGAAAGAAACGTACCTACATAACTACACACATACCTATGTAGGTAGTCGAGATAGCTTTGCTTTGTCAACAGCACGACTCGATGTGAGCGCTAATACGTTAGGGTTACTACTTTATTTCTTATAAAACTTGTTCATCAAATAAAACATACAGTTATTTTTTAAATATTTTTATTGATAATAGAATTTGTTTCTTTACAATGGCGTTTTATAACGGTCTTGCAGTATAGTTATAGTTATCAACAAAAGTCACGGTAGGTACTACCGTAGAACACATTGACCACCGGAATATTTACGATCCGAACGTAGTCAGTGCAGCAGGAACATTTCCTTTATTTGTATTTGAAAATCTCCCTTTTACTCTGAACTTCTTTTTGCGAGCGATACTTGGCCATATGCTGGTCTTCTTACTCATCCATCAATCCTTATTGGGCTCTGTTGCACAAAAACCAAACATAATTAAATTGTGACAGAGACTAAAATTATTCTGTAAAAAATCAAACCAGTGCTTGCTCTAGACAAACAGAAGTATGTTAACTAAATTCGGAAAAGAAAAGGGTGACACACTGTGTAATTATACGAACCATTTCGAGCTTCTTTTGACCATTCATAATTCAAAAACCGGCCAAGTGCGTATCGGACCACGCACAATGAAGGGTTCCGTAGTTGAGAAGTTGGTTTGAATTTATCCCAAAAACAAACTTAGCATTGCAGTTGCAAAACATGTTCTCCCATACATCGATATATCCCACAATCAATTCTCCAACTGCAAATTTAAGTTGGTCGACTATTACTCGTTAACTTGTAAAGCCTTAAAGTTAAATTAAGGGGAAAACTATCACAGCTAAGTGCTGTGATAGTTTTCCCTTTAATTTGATTATAATATATGTACTACTGTCATTAAATTTTTCACATCTCCATTAACAACCATTTAGCTGGCAAGGGAGGGACTTGACTCTAACAAAAATTAGCCTTTTCCTTGAATCGAAAAGTGGTGTTCACAGACCCGTAATATTTTTGAACGGCCTATCCAACGATACCCCACACCATGGGATAGACGAGAAAAAAAATATCATCCCATACGTGCAAGGGAGGTGGCCTAAAAACATATTTTCAAGATTTTATTTTACTAATTTGTCGGCGTGATTAATGTGTATACCTATGCCAAATTACAGCTTTCTAGTACTAAGCGTCTCTGAGCTACAGCGGGGACAGACAGACGGACATGGCGAAACTATAAGGGTTCCTTGTTTACTACGGAACCCTGAAAACCACTACACCTGCATATTTGCAATTTTGCATGTATAACTAATAAGGCACCCTTGAACAGCCAGAAACCCAAATGACGCACGATGCAGACAACCCCGTACGTCATTTATACTTTAACTTGAACTGCTTTTTAGCTGACTTCAAAAAAGGAGGAGGTTATGGATTCGTCGATGTTTTTACCGATTTATTTGAGATTTCTATTCTATATAAAAACCGACTTCAAATAACACAACACATTATATAACATATTATTAGAATAGCTTGGAGCCGGCTTCTGAAACTTTTATTTTATTGCAATCTGTACTTGACAATTTTATTTGTACTATTTAGTGTTTTTAGAAGTTGGTTTTAAAAAAATAGTTTTTCACATTTATGTTTTTGGTGGGTTTTTATTAGGTACCTATTAAGTTAAAAAGTTAGGTACATCAAGCACCCCCGTGAATTGTAGAAAATATAATGATTATAATAATAAGAGTCAAGAAAACAGTCCACTTACCCATTGTTTCTTGTACTTGCACTACTGAAGGATCACTTCACTGACGCAATAAGTCCAAATACAAACGCCAAGTAAATCAATCAATTGACTGCCGGGGTCGCGGGAAAGTCCGAAAGGGATACCATGGCCTCTGGCAACACACAAGCAACGGAAGGAATACGAGTGGGTTTTAGTCAGTATGAATCTGACACACCCTCCCGCTCCGCCCAGAGCGAGTGAAGTTATGTGATAATTTCCTACCCAAAAAAAAAAGTGCGCTATTGTAGCTAGTATATTGCTAAATTCAATACCAAATCATTAATCAATGACCTTTGTCACTACGCGAGTTTAATAATCGCGTGTTGAAGTACCAAGAATACTCGCATTCGTCACGCGTTTGGTACCTACGAGCGTACGATGTATCAAAATCAAAATCCAAATTTCAATGTCAATATGATACACGACAAATTCAAAGAATATACACATGCGAAGTCAATCGTGAAAGGTATCAAAATCGGAATCCAAAATCAAGCCAGTGGTCAATGTTGTAAACAGATACGATAGATAGCACACAAGTAGTCTAGTCAGTAACAATCACAGCACGCGTGACGTAGGCAATAGCCGACTCACAAGCCGACCGGCGTGCGGGTGTGTGCGTGCGCCTCCCCTCCGCACACCGCGCGGGGAGGTATATTCCAGTGAAATGCACGATGATTTATAACGAAAACGACCGTGTAAAATTTTATGAACAGACCTTTGGGCGTATTGATATAATGAAAAAACTACTTATTATATCTACTCAAAATAAAATTATTTGAACTTTTGAATAAATTATCTATCCCTGTATGGTTTTTATTTTGCCATTTTCATACTACATAAGTTATTTATTTACGCTCAAAGATGAGTTAAAATTAGCGTTGAAATATGGAAGTTTCGACGCTCCTAACTTCCAAACCAATTTTTTTTTTCCAATTTTGCTTCCATACAGGGCTAGATAATGACGAGACAAATTGATATTATTTTTAGTTTTTAACCTACATCGTCAAACAGAGGAGTAATGACCACACTACGTTTGTATGGAAAAATGACCGACTAGTGTAACCTTAAGTGAAAAGTACACATGATGCCGTTTCGATACTCTCGTTTTACTAGCTATCGGATTATGGGAATAAAAATAGGGATACAGAGGCACGACGGTGTGACGATTAGTGGATTTACATATTACTAGTAGTTTATAGATTTCCTGTTAGGCGATGATGGATTTTTGGTTTAGAAACATGAACTAAATAAAATGAAATTGATGAATCAAATTGAGTGTTTGTTTCGACAAAAGATTACGACAGTACTAATCATTAAAAAATGCGGTGCATCTTTGTTTACGATTACTTACGTGCACGTCTTGTGGGGTGTGAATCGTGCGCCTTACGGCTCGGGTAATCGCCGTTGACCTTGGCCATACAAATACGCGTCGCGCTCACGCGCCGTTCGGTTTCAAAGGGAATATTTATATTTAGTAACGGAAACATGAATATTTGAAAAAATCACAGATAGAATTATAGATAACAAAAGAAAAACTTAAAAAAAAAAAGAAATAATGAAAATATCTTAAGTAGTTTGAAAGTAATATCGTTTTTTTCGGATAGACATTATTTCCCGAATTTATTTCAGAAAGTATTTGACTACAATACTTAAATATTCAAATATAGAATTGATGTGTATGCGCTCTAGTTTAACATATATTTTTTGCATAACTTACTTGCATTATATGAAGGTATATTAACAGTTTTAAAAGCCACTTAAATCATATATTGCACCTTAATCCATATTTTAGTACACTACAGAGTGTTATTTTATAATTTCATCAATTAATAAATTATAATTTGATCAAGTAGTAGAAATATAGTAATAGTAGCATTAATCAAAACAGCGAAATACTTGACAGCTATTTGCGAGGTTGCACCTTCTAAAAGCCGAGTCATCAAGTCACCAACTCCGACTTCAGCGTAGTAATAAACAACTGACGTATGATACTAAGTCGGCCATCAAAAGGCACAATATTTGAGGGTAGACTCAAGGAAGGAAAATTGTATAACTACCCTCGATCAATTTATTATCAATTCCGAACACCTACCTTAAAATACTTACCTTTCCACAAAATCTAAGGCTACAGAATTTAAAAATGCGGCTTTAAAATAATAAATAAAAGTTACTGTGCTCTTTCCACGTTGGCAGCCTCTTTTAATAGCTACTATTAACGTCAGTTTCAGGCGAATAAGTACATTTTCCTAATAGTTCCAGTGAAAAATTCTAGATATTTCAAACTTGGCGAACTATAATTTGGCGTCCCAAGTTCTGCTTGGAACTAGTTTTATGGACCTTTGAGAAGAGTTACTATTAATTACGGAATAGTTTTCAATTAACAGTTAATTTTTAATTAAAAGTTTTATTTTTGTTGAAGTTTACAAAGCTTTAATCTGGAAAAAAAGATACAGACCTCAGAAATTTTATCATGAAAGTGTTTGCCCATTATGAATAGGTCACGCAACTTTAGTTTGTGGTCCATATAAACGTCAAAAGTAAAGACCAAGTTCGCCATTTGACAGTACCATTAAACACGCTTCAACTAACACGAATACGCTATTAAAATACGAAATCGTTTTCATAAAATATCAACGTTTATTTCTAAGTAAAAGACAATAAAACAATATCTGCATTTACGGTTCGTTAAATAGTTTATGTTCAGATACTTAAACGAATTACTCTCTTCTCATTGAAACTTCTATCTCCTCGAAATAAAATACATTAAGTTGAAATTTTCAGACGTGCTTAAGTGGTTAAAAATATAGGTTCCACGCAAATTTTATTGATCTGTCCCCAATTGGAAAATATGAGTAAATTAGTCGCAGCTTATCATTGTGATAACTGGATGTACTAACATAGCATTACGCCCGTATTCCCCGAAGGATTAGGCAGATGTGTCCATATAGTTATTTTCTTAACTTAATTGTTTTATTCTAATTTATTGTTTATTTTATTTATTATTGTTTTTATCACATCCTCTATTGGGATTTATTTTGTGTCCGTAGGTGTGTCTGTAGCATCACAGCGGGCCCTATCAGAATGCCAGCGCTGCGGTATTTGTTTTTTTTTATTAAATATCGCAGCATCATGCTGAGATAGGAGCCTTTTTGGCCTCGCACATGTCTTCTATTTTGTGGTTGGTACGGTGGGGCTTGTAGCTAAGTAATAACAGCCGCACGGGTCGATCGATAAGGTTACGCTACGCTTGCCGCGGTTGGTTCGCGGATGGGTGACCGTCTTTACATACCAAGACCTCTCCGTGCCTCGGAAAGTACGTTAATCCGTTGGTCCCGGCTGTCATTTGTAGATCTTTGACAGTAGTTACGGGTAGTCAGAAGTCCGAAAGTCTGACAACCAGTCTTACCAAGGGGTATCGTGTTACCCAGCAACTGGGTTGTGGAGGTCAGTTAGGCAGTTGCTCCATGTAAAATACTGGTATTCAGCTGCATCCGGTTAGACTGAAAGCCGACCCCAACATAGATGGGAAAAGGCAGGCAGATGATGACATATCTTTTATTTTGTTTTTGTTTTCACTATTATTTTATTTTTTTAATGTCTTCATGATTTTGTTACTTTATTGTCCTTTTTTATTGTTGTATTTCCTGTGCGTGTCCCAAATAAATATTTTTTTCTTTCTTTCATTATTATATGGGACTTAAACATATCGCGAGTTATGTTTAAGTCCCATATAATACTGAGACAGCTACTGAGAAATTCCTGATAGAAAAACCCAATAATACTTGGCCTGCGAATCAAACCCAGGACCCCATGCTCGGCAGTAGCACTTGCGACAACTACGTAGACCAATGAGCCAGGCAACTGGATGTACAATAACGGAATTATCGCGTAGGACCCGACCGGAGATTAACAGACTGTTAATTAAAAAGCCTGTAAGCTCCGATACAACTTTTTCAGTACAATATATTGTATGTTCCTATATTCTTAGGTCATCTACGTCGACGCCGTAAATAGGTATGTACGTCAAAAGGTGAATAGTTGTGATTTCCTGTGTGACGTCACATTTTACTACTTTTGTTTCGCAGTTTTGTTGGTGAACATGTTACAAGTGAGGATGCAGCTAAAGCTGACGTCTAAAGACACCACTGACTTTTGTTAAAAGAAAACATCTTGAACATGGAACTAATTATCTCAAATCGCCACTGAGAGTGTAGCAATCAATGCTCGTTTTTCATTCATCGTTTAATGCAAGTTACACATGCAGCGACTTTAGTCGATACTCTAGCTAGCGATTTCAAAATCTTACCTTCACACACAGATTTTAATATCACTAGTGAAATGAATACGCCTTGTCAGTACGAATATTTCTGTATTTATATTCTTGCACACATACAAACTTGGTATATAGCAATATTTAACAAACGATTTAATTAGGTACTCAATATAATATCAGTATAGACATTAGACTTCTTGAAGACATTCTTTAGATTCCGAGGCTCGATGAGAACTAACTTAGCAACTACGCGGCACACGAAATACCTATATAATGTTTTCCATTCGGTTGTAATCAAAAAACCAGTACTTTTACGGTAACTGTCAAATTAGATACTTTTAAACTTCATGACTACCCTGATACAAAAATCATTTGAAGCAAATCACATACTTTCAATTTTATATTTAGAATTTAAAATTACTATTAATCTTATTAATATTTAGAAATCATGACACTCGCGACACATCGTCTGTTAGAATCTATGTGTGGACGTGTGTACCTAGCATGAGGAAAAGCCTTCACAGAAGAAAGTCACGGTAATATAGGTAATATTACCGTGGCTAAGTGCTTACCCCGAGTAACTATTATTAATGATACCTAGGCAAACACGTCATTTGGTTTAAATAGTTTTTATTATTATTTTATTAATATTTTACATAGATTCATGTGTAACTTGTGAATGTGAGAACGTTGTACGCTTAATAGACTAGATATTTTGTAGACCTTATTCTTTTTTTTTTTTGTTACGTACATGATACATCTCGACATGCCTACACTGTCCTCCCATACCTATTAACACTGTAATTTGAAAACATTGTAAAAGCCAATTATTTTTAAAAGAGTAACCGTGTAGTTTCTTGCCGGCTCTTCTCCATAGGAAACGACCAATTGGCACCGTGCACCTAGCTTCTGACGTTTCATAAGTGCCCATGTAGGTTTAGATGAAATAAAAATATTTTTGTTTTTTTTTTGACCTACTACATGGTAACTTTCTTCTGTGAAGGCTTTTCCTCATAATAGGTACACACGTCCTACGTAATATTTGGATTTATTTCAGCGTCTACTTGATAGTCAGCGTTAAAACAGTCGCACGGAAAAAGTTGTCTTAAAAACTACAAAGTTAAATGCAATTTATGGCTACTAGAGGAGAAGAAAAGAAATTCAAGCGGAAAACATTAAGATAATAATATTAGTGACTATTTTTATACACAAGTACATAAAATACTTAGCAAAGTTTAGTGAATTATTCACACGACGCTTCTTAGGTACCAACTTTTGTCACAGATCACCTTGAAAGTTGCTTGAAACGTGCGGCTCTGTCCGATGATGTTAAGTCAGGGAAATCAATTATTAAGCAATTAACTTTCAACTTAAATAGTGCGTATATTCAAATCACAGCTTTCTTACAATTGCATAACAATTGTCTGACTGGACAATGCGCACCCTGGTCAGCCCCCTGCCAACCAGACTGGCAAATCTTTTTACCATGACATCAACTATAGACTAAAATACATGGTCAAAAGATTTTTATTTCGGGGTCAACGACAGCTGGTAGTGTTGTTACATGATACATGAGTTGAGAAAATCTGTTTTCTTTTATCAATCACGTCTGTGAAGTTTACTAAAAAAAAACTGATTTTTATACTGATATTTCAAGTGACTACACTAAATGCGGTCGATAATCCCACAAAAAACCATCAAACTAATTTTTTTTTTTGTTAAATAATGTTTTGATCTCGATACCCATCACAACTGCGGGTTTCGCTGACTAATTAAATTTGACCCTGTATATAACACAACTAACTATTTACACTAGGTACTTAATTAAATGACTCTAGCCAACTCACATATTGATGAATTTTATTTATGCAAAGACATGAATATTTACTCTGTGAAGTAATATATTAATTTAACTATTGTAAACTCAAACTCAAAGCATTTATTTCAATTAAACCATTTACAGGCACTTTTGAATTGTCAAGGAGTCGGTCAGTTAGAAATATGAAGCTAGCTGCCCATTCCAAAGCGTAGTAGGTACCTATGGAGAAGAACGGGCAAGAAACTCCATGGACACTCTTTTAAATTATAGGTATTGATACATAAAGATCAGTACAAAAATAATGTTGAAATTATAACTAAATGTGAGGACGATGTAAAATAAAAAACGCGTCCATTTTATCAAAATAAAGAAAAACAATTTCTAAATAAAATAATTACAAATAAGCCAAGGAAGCAAGGAAGTGACCAGTCCCAACTGACGGCACCCGTTCACGAGCATGACGCATGCTAAACTAAATGATCCAACACACGCGCCACCATCAGCGAGACATCTGAGTGAGCATGACATACTCTCAGCCGCCAGGGCCCATTCAAGTCAATTACATATTAACCGTTAAAAATATGAAGACTAGGTGGGTCATTGTTTAATTTTGTTTTATTCTCAGTTCGTTTTTAACATGGTCTGTTGAGTATTTTTTGCGGCCTACCCAAATGTCCTTTCTTTGGTATTGTTGGTTGAATCGCAGTTGAGCTGCTCTGACTGGACAGGTCCACTCAATCTGAGTGGTTCTTTCATCAACAGGCCATTTCAGACACCAATCTACATAGTCTTCACATGATCTGACCAAGATTATGTATGCGCTAAAGAGACTGTGACCTCTGAGTTTGTTTCGGCCTTTCTTCTCAGAGTAGTCAGATAGGAAACGCCGACCTCATCTGGTTTAAAAAAATATGATTGAAGTGTTTGTACAAACCTACTTACAGAAATAAAATCATTTATCATTTATTTATCATTTATCATTTAAGTTTACAAATAAGTACAAAAGCAAAAACCCACGTCCAGAGCGTAAAAATATCGCGGCGGGATTTTATCGCACACTGGATTTTAAACTCTCGGTGTTGAGCCAAGCATTGAGAATCCAACAAAGTTCATCCCAGCGCGTCAAAAAACACACTGTTGGATTTTCAACTCTCGGCGCTAAGCAGTATGTTGAAAATACAGTGCACGAAAAACATTACCACGGGAAAAATCGCCCGTGCTACCTGGGGCTGCAGTCTCGACATAGATAGCGATCGAATTCGGTCGCATAGTTCATGGGGTCCCTAGACATTTAAAATTGCTTGACAAGCACGAAAAAATCACAATCTTGTCAAGCAATTTTTTACTTATATCATTTATTTTATAATTAGGACTTTGCGATCGAATTCGGTCCTAAAGCGGTCTATCTATGTCGAGACTGCAGCCCCTGGTCTAAGGCATCGAAGTACTCGTCCGCATCGCTTTCATCCGGAAAAATATATTATTTAAAATATTTAAATTATACATTCATCAACAAAACGAAGAAGTACTATGTACGAAATTCTACAAGATTTCTGTATATGAGACTGTTTGACCAAAAAGGTTTTCTCTCATCTGTGACTTTCATATTTAAGTACCTACCAGTATTCTATACCCATACCTTTGAACAGGGACATGAAGTGTTTTCCAATAATTAAGTCAACAATGAGGGTTATTAACCAAAGTGTTTTTGTGTCAGCCTTTTTTTTTGTAAAAAAAACTTAGCTACTCTTTAAAACCAATTAATCTGCCTAGCTTTTCCCAACTATGTTGGAGTCGGTTTCTAGTCTAACCGGAATACCAGTATCTTACTTGGATCTACTACCTATCTGACCTCCACAACCCAGTTACTGGTTAATACGATAATACCCCTTAGTAAGACTGGTTGTCAGACTTATGAGCTTCTAACCTCCCGTAACGACTGTAAAGATCTACGAATGACAACCGGCACCAACGGCCCAACATGCTTTCCTAGGCAAATCCGAATCCCAAAATAACCTGTAGCGCAAATAAAACTTAATTACTGTAACTTCACATTATCAGTACAAAAAACCAATTCGTAAGCATCTATGAAAAGGAATTTACAATACACATGTGATTGCTTTGTGTCGCTTACGGATTCCGGATGCGGAAACGATAGCGGATATACATTTATCTCGAGTACGGCAGAGTTGTCGGTCGGTAGAAATGCTTTAAGCATTTTTACACGTACTAGTAGTTCGTGGAGACTGTTGCTAGTGAGTGGAACGTTATCATGATATTTATAGGGTTAGCAAACAACTTATTTTGTCGTTTTTATTTACTATAAGTTGAGATAGCCCCGTATAGTTTATGAATGGGACTATTAAGACTTTGAATCTGGCAGAATACCAGCCCATTCCATCCACTAGATGCGAAGTATATTTTTTATTTTATTAAAAAAGGGTTCTCTGTTCGAACCGTATTTCCATAGTTAGTCCACCTTGGACTGTAAGCATAGGTACGAATAATCAGCCTATAATGTTCCCACTGCTGGGCCACAGCTGTCCTCTCTGTGGGAGAGATTTGGCTGTAATCCACCAAGCGGGCCCAGTACCGGTTGGAGGATTTCACGTCTTCGATTTTTTTATTCCAGGACGTGCCGGATAGCTCACAATGTTTTCCTTCACCGTTTTCAGTTATAGTAATAGTCAATTTATTTGTCAGAATAATGTTGTTGGTGTTAGTAGTTAACATAGTTTTTTTTTTTTTTTGAGGGTGGGAAATCATCAAATAACTTCTCCCGCTCTGGGCGGAGCGGGAGGGTGTGTCAGACTCTTACTGACTAAAACCCACCCGTATTCCTTCCTGTTGCCTGTGTTGCGGGGGCCTCGGTGACCCATAAGTACCTTCCCGCGACCCCGGCAGGCATCGGCCCTAGTGGACCCCTACTTTGTGCTGACGACATCTCTTTGAGGCGCGCGTGGAATACGACGCGCCGTCGACCCGGGCCTGGTCCTTACCGGACGGTGAGCTACCCATTGCTCACCGTCCGCAAGCCCGCGCCTACGGTGGCCGGAAATCCGCCCGGGATTCCCGACGCCCTGGGCGTCTCCTGCGGCGGCTAGGGGCGAGAGGGCGCGAAACGTGCCTTTCCCTCAACCGTCCCGCCTCCTCCTTCGCGAGCATTACTGCTTCGCAGAAGGAGGTGACGGCTGCCCATGCCCTCTCGCTCCGTACCATGGCCTGAACCAGGGCCGGACGCGAGAGGTCTCTGCCGCCGATCGCCGCCGCCGATCGCCGCCACCGTATGCTCCACCGTGTCCTCCGGGCGATCCACACAGTGGTGACACCCGGACGTTTCCTCCCGCCTTATCCGACACAGGAACCTCCCGAAGCTGCCGTGTCCGGTGAGGACCTGCGTCAGGCGGAAGGTGAGGACGCCGTGGCGCCTCTCCAGCCACTCCTCAAAGAGGGAGTTAACATAGTTTAAAAAGTTCATAATATTCATAATATTTGCTACGTACAAATATAGGTTTCGGTTAGTTAATTATCATTTAATTAAATAAATTTGGATGAATCAAATTCCAAATTAGTCAAGTATAGAAATGACAAAACGTTTAAATTAAGTCAAAGAGATAGTAAGAAGTGAATATTATTATTTCCTTATGTTTAAGTCAACTTTACATTCATAAAATCATTAGTCGAGTAGTAGCATTTACTTAAGAGATAATTGAATAATTTACATTTAAATGTCCTAAAGTTAAGAGTTTTAAAACAATCTGGCAGTTTATTATAAACTTTTGTCGCCATAAAAATATATTATTAGAAAATAGCTTATTATTCCGTCTCGGTACACGAAGCATGAGAACTTTGCGGCTAGCGGACATAATTATGCAGACCAAATTCATGGTTGTTTTGGTACACAAAAATACAAATTTCCCAAATATTTATTTTAATAATGGGACACAGTTGTCCAGGGGATGCGCTCCACATATTGAGCGAATGCATTTCAGCTCGATAGACTCGTGTTAAGTTCTACAGCATAATATATATAATAATATAAATAATATGGGTTTATTATAATGCCACAAAGAAAAATTGATGACACATTGCCATGGTATGCACATCAACACTAGCCACACGTGTTAATCTGTATAGGACGAATACGAATCTATCCACTTTTGAGCTTTCCAGTTACAGTGTTTGTCTATTGTTATCCCTAGGAACTTTATACTCTCGACCTCTTTAATTGTGTCATTATCATGCTATATTTTTAACTGTGGACGCTTACTGTTGTATTTGGAACTGTATAATGTTTGTTTATTATAATTTTGTTCAGTGTCTCGTTTATTTCGGTCTGGTACTCCCCTACGTCATAATTGTCGTTTAGAATGCTGAGAGTAGTATCGTCAGCATATAGTATGCAGTTATGAGAGAGCAGTGGTGATGAAATAATTTACACAAAATAAAGTGTCTGCCTAGGTTCGCACCCACGGACCTACAACTCAGTACTAATACAAACGTCTTATGCACTTAAGTGGGTAGCAAACGAGTTCAAAAGAACTATGTTTATTATTAGAGCTTCTCTATTGTAACCAGTGAAATTCAAAATACCACAAATTCCGACCATTTCGGTTTGTTACAAAATAGGTATATAATTATTATTATGGACATTGCTTTTGTGGCGTATCGGATGTAATTTAATATCGTCCCACGCATTCATTAAGCCTCGTTCAGACAGGATCAGTCTGTCAATATAGCTTGTTGACAGCATCCGTTCAGCCCAAAACCGTGTATTTCAGGTTTTATACTATTACCTGCGTTCAAAGGGAATTCAGCTTGTGTTGAATGAAATATATTATGAAGAATATGCAGATTATGAGGGTGATAATGAGTCAGAAGTCAAAAACGTTCTGAAATCTGATTTCAGACTTGTTGTAATGGCAAACATGTCATTTGGTTTAAACAGGTTTTTATTTTTATTATTTTATTATTATTTTACATAGATTCTTATGTACCTTGTGAATGTGAGAACGTTGTAGGCTTAATAGACTAGATATTTTGTAGGCATTTTTCTTTTTTTTTTGTTAAGTGCCTGATACATCTCGACAGGCCTACACTGTCCTCCCAATTTGAAAACATTGTAAAAGCTAATTATTTTTAAAAGAGTAACCGTGAAGTTTCTTGCCCACTCTTCCCGATAGGAAACGACCAATTGAAACCGTGTACCTAACTTCTGACGTTTCATAAGTGCCAACGTAGGTTTATGTGAAATAAAAATATTTTGATTTTGATTTTCGAATAAAAAGAAGTTATATAGTTCCTAGACAGTATGCCGCGGGGTGCGCGCATGGCCGCTGTTTGCTGTTACCTCTTGTCGCTGTAACGCAGGTATGCAGGCACCTCTGCGTCTACTAACTAGTAATCACAACAAGCAATTCCACCATATCGATATGTTTGCTCTTTTTGTTGGTAGATTAAAAAATATTGTACTCTAGACACTTAGTCACTAGTAATTTTAATTAAGATTTGCATGCCTTGATGAGTTTTTCTTTCTTTGTTTGCTAAATTTACTTTTGTTTTAACTATTTAGCACAAAAAAAAATGTTTTCTTAACTTAAATTTTTGTAGTTTGTAGGTTTTAGTTTTAATAGCATGGTTTGTAAAGATATTTTTTATGTGTATTCCGTGGAAAATGTTGTTGGTTACACATTTGGCCGTATCTTTTTTTATTTCTACCTACAAAATGTAATGTGTTACTGTTTGTTTTCCTAATAAATAAAATAAAATAAAATAAAAATACCAAGACCCCTCCGTCCCTCGGATACCACGTTATGTCCTTGATCCCGGCAGTTACTTGTAGATCTTTACAGTCGTTACGGGTAGTCAGAAACCCGAAAGTCTGGCAACCAGTCTTACCAAGGGGCATCGTGTTACCCAGTAACTGGGTTGTGGAGGTCAGATAGGCAGTCGCTCCATGTAAAATACTGGTATTCAGCTGCATCCGGTTAAGCTGGAAGTAGACCCTAACATACATAGTTGGGAAAAGACTAGGCAGATATTGGTGCCGATTCCCTTGTTCACAAACTAAACTAATTTTAAGTTCAGTGCATCCTTTTCTTTCTAATTAAGAAAAGGACAAAAGATAAATTTTAGCTTAGTCCTGTCAAATTAATCAGCGCTTGACTTAAATTGACGTAATTTTAGTAGGCAAGTTTTTAATCACGTCTAAACTTGTATGGAGTAGTGACAGGCGGTGATTAATTTGACAGGACTAAACTAAAATTTATCTTCTGTCCTCTTCTTAATGAAATAGAAAGAAAAAGATGCACTGAACTTAAATTTAGTTTCTTTTGTGAACAAGGGAATCGGCGCCGATGAGTAGTTTTATTAATGAAACTGAAAGAGAAATGGGAACTATTTCGTGTGGGTAGTAGGTAGCTACAAGGCTGCCACATATGTAAATATAGGTATCTACCTAAGTGACTGAAAAGATTTAGGGCGTAATTTTGCAAATACATTCTATTGACACTAGGTTGTAACCATCAAACGACTTATTCAGCTGCCAATGGCTCTTATCTTTCGAGGATCCTAAATACACTTAGCTTTAATTGGGTTGCCTACAAAATTAAATATTAATAAATCTACCGTTAGCTCGACCCAATAGAGGATACCTAAACTTATTCTTCTACCCAACTCGACCCATTAATTTCGAATGATGTATAGTCACCCTATACTACGCCTCCCTAAATATTAAAATCAAAATATTTTATTTCACATAAACCTACATGGGCACTTATGAAACGTCAGAAGCTAGGTGCACGGTGCCAATTGGTCGTTTCCTATGGAGAAGAGCCGGTTTTTTTTTGGGTGGGAAATTATCAAATAACTTCGGGAACCTATTTAAACCAAATGACATGTTTGCCATTACAACTGTAACATGTCTTAATTAGTATCCTGTCCACAAAAGCCACTAACAAATAGTTTGATATCAAAATTGTGGGTATATAATGTCAAACAACAACAGGCAACCCTGAATGCAAGGCAGTCTCGCAAAAATGTACAAAAGTAGGTTGCGAGTGGCAACACAGGCATTTTATGCACACTAATGAATTCACGGCAACCCCTGCTAATGTACGAAGGTGTAATTACAAGAAAGAAGTAGATAAATATATGAAATGAGAACATACACATACATAAACTCACGCCTTCAGCCCTTGGGGCAGAAGCTACAGAACGCCACCTGCTACGATCCTTACATACCACGACCTCATTCCACCGGCCCCCTTCTATTATCGGTCATCTAGGCGCACTTCAGGTTACCATCCCTTCCTGGTGGCTTTCCCACCAACTCGCACTAAGCGTTTCCAAACTTCTTTTATAATGCGCACAGCAAAGGAATGGAACTATCTGCCTGCGTCTGTGTTTCCGAACGCATATAACCCTAATCTCTTCAAAGTGAGAGTGAACAGGCTTCTTCTGGGTAAGCTCGCTCCATCGTCGACTTTGTTTCTGTCGCCTCAGACATAGACTAAGGTCAAGAGCAAACCCATCACAAATAAAAAAATAAAAAAACAATACTCCTTTTGCTTCGTTTACGTTCATAGATCTGCATCCTAATTGCGTAACCCGCTATCAATCACAGTGTGAATGACTTTGAAGTCTATTGCTAATCTATTGCTTCATATGTTCGAATAATTTGTCTACTCAACAACGTAAATAACGCGTAGAATGTTGTTGAACTGTCAAAATGAAACCTATTGCTATTGATAGTGTGATACGCAATTACCCATTAATAAATATTATATTATTTTAATTATTAGGAATGTGAGGACTATGTGGGTCATTGTTTGTTTTTTTTTTCTCTTAGTTAGTTTTAATGATGGTCTGGCAGTTTGGCTACTTTATGCGGCCTACTCAAATGTCTTTTCTTTGGTATTGTTCGTCGAGTCGTTGAGCTCCTTAAGTTTTGAGTTGAGCTACACGATTACTGACAAATGCTTGCACTGACTGGACAGGTCCACTCAAATTTGTGTGGTTCTTTCCTCAAAAGACCATTTCAGTCCTCACATGATCTGACCAAGATTGTGTCTGGACTTTAAAAGAGACTGTGACCTCTGAGTTTGTTTCGGCCTTTCTTCTCAGAGTAGTCAGATAGGAAACGCCGACCTCATCTAGTTATAAAAAATATGTTTGACGTGTAAAAGTGTTTGTAAAAACCTACTTACAGAAATAAATCATTTATCATTTATCATTTACCCCTCTGGTGAAAGGGTTGCCGAGGCCCCTGGTAACACAGGCAACGGAAGGAACACGGGTGGGTTTTAGTCAGTAAGAGTCTGACACACCCTCCCGCTCCGCCCAGAGAGGGAGAAGTTATTTGATAATTTCCCACCCAAAAAAAAAGCCTCTGGTCATACCTGCACGCTGGTTGCGAGTACTACGCACCTGACCTTTCTGAAGCACATCACCAATAAGGTCACTACATGTCTTGTCCTAAATAAGAACTTGAATTGAAAATATATATGAGTTATTGTAAAGAGGTGCTGAATCGGAAAAAAATGTTTATTAGTAAGTACGCGTGATACCTGCTGAATAATTACGTGATCATTTGAATAAAAAATATCAAATGTGTAATGGAAATTATGGAATGTTGTGTAATATTACCAAATAATGAAAACCAGGGAGAATTTTGTGTCGATGAATGGCCATGTCGAAAAGTAAAAATACGTTCTACGAAATTTTTTTTGTTACGAAAATTCGTAACTTAATATTATATTCGCTTTAACCTATTAAGCCCCGCGCGACATCGATTCGGAGTCAAACAATAGAAAATCAATTGTGTCTCATTAGCTGTCCTTGACCAATTAATGACATTCAATTGATATGAAAACATCAACACCAATAACAAACCTAGAATCATAATATCAGTTCGCGAAGGAGGAGGCGGGGGGGCGGTTGAGGGAAAGGCAAGTTTCACGCCCTCTCGCCCCTAGCCGCCGCAGGAGACGCCCTGGGCGTCGGGAATCCCGAGCGGATTTCCGGCCACCGTAGGTGCGGGCTTGCGGACGGTGAGCAATGGGTAGCTCACCGTCCGGTAGGAACCAGGCCCGGGTCGACAGTGCGTCGTATTCCACGCGCGCCTCAAAGAGATGTCGTCAGCACAAAGTAGGGGTCCACTAGGGCCGATGCCTGCTGGGGTCGCGGGAAGGTACTCATGGGTCACCGAGGCCCCCGCAACACAGGCAACGGAAGGAATACGGGTGGGTTTTAGTCAGTAAGAGTTTGACATACCCTCCCGCTCCAGCCAGAGCGGGAGAAGTTATTTGATGATTTCCCATCCAAAAAAAAAAGCATACTTTTACACGAAGGTATATTTTGATCAATGACTTCGAATACCCGCCCCGGTGATCATCATTTCAGTCGAAAGACGTCAGTGACAGCAGTGGCTGGACAAAGGCCTCCCCCAAGCACCGCCACTTCAACCCGTTTTGTGCTTCCCGCATCCAGCGTCCCGGTGATACATGTGTTTATTAAGAGATTTATTACAGAAATCTCAGTAAAATTAGACTAAGCTGCTAAGGCTTCTGCACGATGACAATTAAGGCATTCGTTGTATCGTAAAATGATCAACTCCATCTACGATTCTAGACTAAACACTATAATAAGTAGAGGACTACTTATTATACAGTGTTTAGTCTAGAATCGAATATCTTTATCTCTACGAACTACCACTGACTTCAAGTAGCACGTTAGACATTTATATCTGGCCAAGATTATATCTGGACTTTAAAAGAGACTGTGACCTCTCTCTGTTTGCTTAGGCTTTTCTTCTCAGGGTGGTCAGATAGGAATCGCTGACCTCATCTAGTTTTTAAAATACGATTAAAAGTGTAAAAGTGTTTGTACAAACCCACTTAAAGAAATAATAGTAGATTGTTATACGAGGGATGAAAGCGACTACGCTCGAACTATTGGCCAAATCATCTCTTGCCTAAAGTTGAATTATTCATTCACTGGAGGAAACTGACAGGTGCAAGCTGTCACTTATTTAAATATTACGGAAATATTTAACGTATTTATTGTATTCTAGACTTTTACACTTATTTTATTACAATAAATATGATCATTTTATTGCACAAAGTGACAGCTAGCACATGACAGATTACTCCAGTTAATTAATAATTCGAATTTAAATAGGTATTTCCCCAGAGGTGAACACTCTGTTTTTCATTTCGAATATGAGGAAAGTAAATAAAAACCTGATAAGTTAAACAAACAATATTTTATGAAAACATAAATAAACAATATTGGTAAGATAGTATCTATTATGTATGATTCGGCATGTCCTAGAACCAAAAGTTCGAAGACATGTGACATCTACCAAACCGCACTGGGCCCGCGTGGTGGATTACGGCCCACTCCCTCTCACAGAGAGGAGGCCTGTGTCCCAGCAGTGGGAACATTATAGGCTGATTATGTATGTATGTATGTATGTATGATTCTTGTGGTTTTAGCGGTAAAGGGGTTTCCACTTCTGTTTCTCTTCTCTCAAAACAGGCGTTAAATCCATATCTGAATGTGATGTACCTACTCATTTGATACAAATATCTGTTTATGTAAATAATTAGCACTAGACAAAACAACTGAAGATCGAATTTCCGCTTTCCTGCCTTTTTATGTTTCGTTTTCTGTGGCATTCCACCAGCCAGTGTTTTTTTTTTCATTGATAATGGTAAATATTTCGCTCAAATCTATGTAAATTCCACAATAATTTTGTAACAAGTAAATTATATATTATAGTAAATTATACAAGTAAATTATATACAAAATTGTTGATAATATTTTTTTATTACAATTTTATGCCACGATTGCTGTATAATTTTTTTTAATTTTTTTTGACAGCAGGGAAAGATTTTCCGCATGGAAGAAAATACTGTGTTCATCCCTCTGATCAGGTAACTTCAAGCGTCCTTTCCAAGTATGAGAAATGAAAAAACATTTATCATTTACAATAGCGAATAAAAGTCCATTTCCCACCCAAGCGAACAAGACAAAAAACAAAAACTGGCCAAGTACCTGTCGGACCACGCACGATAAAGGGTTCCGTAGTTGGAATAGATTACCCCAAAAATCTACTTAATGTTGTGGTTGAAAAACATGTTCTCCCATACATCGATATGTCACGGTCAATTCTCCAACTGCAAATATAAGTTGGTCGACTATTACTTGTTAACTTGTACAGCCTATTTAGCAGTGATAGTTTTACTTTTAACTTCGTTTTATATACCACTCTGCCGTGACTTTTTCACATAATTATCCAAAAACAACCATTTAGCTAGCTAGGGACACTTGACTCACAACACTTTAAAGCTTAATATAACGCAAACAGATCCCTGAATTGAAAAATGGCTTTCGAAGCCCCGCAATATTTTTGAACGGCCTTTCCAACGATATACCCCACACCATAGGATAAAAAAACAACATCATCCCTACTTTACGTGAAGGAGCCTAGATAACATGTATTTTAAGATTTTATATTACCGCTTTCTCGGCGTAATTAATATGCATACCCATGCCAAATTACAGCTACCAATAGTCTCTGAGCTAAGCCGCAGACAAACAGACGGATATGGTGAAACTATAAGGGTTTCTTGACTACGCAACCCTGAAAAGTCAGCTTCTACATACAAGAGTTCAAACTACTTATTTCCAACCTGTTTACGAGAACATGAGTATCGTAAAAGTCGCCGGTCTTAGGTCAGTTGCGAGCTAAGAATTAACGGCCACAACAGCTCAGTGGCTTTAAAAAGGGAATTTATTGCCAATGCTTGCTCCGTGTTATTCCCCCTTCGAGTCTATTTGTCTCCGTCGTAGTGACAGAGACCTATTGTTTCAGCCCGTGTCCACCGCAATATTGGTTTATTTTGTCCGGCGAAGACTAATATTAATAGACTTAAAAAACAATGCTCTTTCTCGCCCAATTTCACTAATTGTTTCTGTGAGTTGTGAGCGCCATTTGTTAGATTATTGCTGTGTTGGAGCTGTTTGGAATCAGGGATTATTTGGGATGTTGGGTAATGAATAAACTTCACGTTTATTTTTCCTAGAATTTATTGAACAAAAAAATCTCAATAATACTTTTCTGCTTAACAACTCCCTGCCTAATAGAAAAAAAAAAACAAGCGAGCCTTACAGCCGGCGCATATAATAAGTAACATCTGACATCTAACCTTGGTAATAGGCAGCGATAGGAATAACCTAAGGAAACGACCTTTTTATTAAAAACCCAGTTACTTACACCAAGATCTTGGCGTTTATCGTTTTATGTGCGTTCTCGTTGCGTTCCGAAATGCGATAGCAATTCATTTGCAACCGTCACCAGTCCTTTATTATCATAGCCCATACTTAAACCAAGCTTTACCATGTACTGAGTATAACTGTATTAGTGAGTGTGTGGTTAATCCACCTGTAAGTAGGTGCGATGTCATCGTTCCTGAAATCCCATAAGGATAAAAGCCACCACATTAGTTAGCGATAGCAATTCATTTGCAAGTCAAATGTCTCCATTAAGTACATCTTTTTTTAAATTCCTCAATGTGTTCTTTTTAATATTATTTTTTCTGAAATTTATAGAAAATGGTAATTTCACGAGGGGTCAACGCGTGAAAATGGATTATAACAACGATCGAGCCTTACAGTAGTTGCATATAATATGTAACATCCGACATCTCACCTTGGTAATAAGCAACTGAGCAGCGACAGAAATTAACCTCAACATTCAAAATCACTAAATACTGAAATATTTAAGATAAGATAAGATTCATTTATTTGTATAAACATGGTATACACATACAAGAGCATGCAAGATGTTATTCAGTTACATTAAAGTCCAATCATGCTTAGCCTTATAACATATTGGCGTACAACTATTTTAGTCACATTACTACTTATAACCAATATATAAAATTAATGTCAAACAAGTTTTTCGGCAAAAAATTCAGACACACTGTAGTAATAAGCCTTTTGCGATAAAAACACTATCAACTGACATTTGAACGCATTGATACTTAGCTCCTTCCAACGCTTAGGTAGCTTGTTAAAATAGTTGGAGCCATGCAGATGACACTTTTGCGCATGAGTGCAGTTTTAGCAGGATATATGCGAATTTATTCGAATAAATATTCATTACTAGTGGTCGCCCACTGGTTGAAATTCGAGCCCCTCCCTCTACTTACAACTTATGTAGTAGTTACTTATTCTATATTCAATCTCTCCCACAGAAAGTTAGATGTTACATATCAACAACAACACGAGAAAACTAAAACCTAATGGTTAACAGCTGTACAATATAACACGACTACTTAGCTCCTTTGTGACTCAGGTTTATCGCAAAGCAACTGTCACCAGTACTTTATTATTATAGCCCGTACTTAAACCAAGCTTTACCATGTACGGAGTATAACTGTATTAATGAGTATTTTGTTAAATCAACCTGTAAGTAGGTGCGATGGCTTCGTTTCTGAAATCCCTTATGGAAAAAAGTCACCACATTAGTTACCTACTATCCAAAACAAAAATATAAGTAGCTCGGACTTCTTAAACATACTTTTAAAAATTCAGGTCTTTTCTTATACAGTCAGGCAAAAATCGCAGAACACGAGCCTACTAGACAATTATCTAGATTCTTTGAAATAGCCTTAGGTGACAGATGAAAAGATGGAAATATTGTTTGTTTTAGACAATACAATCTATACAAAACAAATACGTTATTCAAATAAAACAGAAGGCACAAAAAATGTATGCGGTCGTTCCTGACAGGGGTCCTCCCCCTGTCAGGAACGAAGTTCCTTCTCACGTATGATTTAAAACAAAAACAAAATTTTCGCAGCATCTTGGATTTTATTTTGACCAAATTCACTTTCTATCTCTATCTGTATTATAATCTGCCTAGCCTTTTCCCAACTATGTTGGAGTCGGGTTCCAGTCTTACCGCATACAGCTGAATACCAGTAGTTTACATGGAGTGACTGCCTATCTGACCTCCACAACCCAGTTACTGGGTAACACGACACCCCTTGGTAAGACTGGTTGTTAGACTTTCGAGCTTCTGACGACCTGTAACGACTGTGCTTTCCGAGGCACGGAGGGGTCTTGGTATGTAAAGATGGTCACCCATCCACTGACCAACCGCGGCAAGCGTAGCTTAACCTGACGATCGACCCGTGCGGCTGTTATTACTTAGCCACGAGCCCCTCTTAAACATCAGTCATCATTATATCATTTATATGACAGTCAACGAAAAACTTTGCCAGAAGTGGTTTCTGACATCAATCAAATCTCGTCCCTAATCTTAGACACCATTTGAAACCAAGTGCCAAAACTTAAATTTTAAAAGTTTTTAAAACCAAGATCAGAAGATTTAAATTTTAATCATCTCGCCTTATATTTCTTCATTGCCGTCCACTTGGTGTGGCGAGATTGTAACGACTTACCGTCAAGCAGTTAGTTTTAATTAAATCTATGTAATTGCTATTTACGTTGGAATTTAATTGCTTGAATAGCCGACGGATTTGTCACAAGAAGAGAATGACTTTTGAAAACTGAATTGAAGAACAAACGACAGTCTGCTTAATTACGAGGATTTTGCCTTTTAGAGCTTGTCCAGATGATGCGCTTTACGCGCGACTTGACACGCGCGTAAGAATTTGCACTGCGATCAGGTGGCGCGTTTTATGCGCGCTATTTACAATTTATTTTAATTAATAATAATATCAAGCAATTCTCCAAGTTATCAATATTATTTTATTGCCCAGAATATTGACAATGACTTACAATTATCTCAACAATACTACGTGCACTTTACGAAGTTAACTCAGCGTAATATACCTATGCCCGTGGTTATAATTAAGTATAACAGATCCGACCATAATGAAGTTAGTACATCAGACGTCGCTGCTGGCCGTAGTTGGTTAATCCGACGAAACCCCCAACAGACGTATATTGACTATAGATGGGGTTTTGCGACAGAGCAGTTGGTTTAGTCTACTATATCCGAAATCTGGTGAATACTTATACTATATTGTTTAGGTTGACAGGAGAAACAATGTGAACATGACATGTGTTAAAATCAACTGTTCGTCACTTGTGACTTTCTGTGCAGTACGGGGCACATTTGTGTGCTGGGTTGGTGAAGAATACAGCGTTTTCCTTGTAGATCTTCTTTATTTCAGAGTGTTCTTCTTACTGCTATTTCCCGCCGACCGTGTCGACACCCAAAAAGGCTACGGAATTTATTCAAAACAATGTAGGCCCTGTGATTGGTCAGCCAATCAGATCACAGGACTTTTAGCCAATGAGCGCGAAGTGGATGTCGGCGCAGTAAGCTTAACTATGACAAAACTTTACCGTAGTGAGAGCCAACAATTAATCTTAAGTATATCAAAACTTTACTGTAACGAGAACCATGTGATGATTAGGCTTAATTATAACAAAACTTTACCCTAACGAGAGCCATACGACAATTTTCTTATGTTTTCTTACGGTAATATACGATAATTTTATGTTTTTAGTCTCTACAACTAATAAACTATACAAGAAAAATATAAAACGAGATATAGAACATAATCAAAATAAGCAATCTAATACTAAACACTTAAACTCAGTAAAGTATAATTAAAACTATAAAACAATGATAACGTAAACCTTATATACTATTATGTACTGTCCTATCAGTTCGTGTTATCACTATACACTTTCACTGTTCACTTGTCCCGCACACTTTCAACCAGACCCATTTTTTTCCCATGATGAAAAGTGGATATCTATTGCGTATTGAAATTGTGATGAAGCTAAGTTGAA
This sequence comes from Atethmia centrago, assembly GCA_905333075.3. Lineage (NCBI taxonomy): Eukaryota > Metazoa > Arthropoda > Insecta > Lepidoptera > Noctuidae > Atethmia > Atethmia centrago. The sequence continues at coordinate 10,337,637 of HG995377.1, read as the reverse complement.
GTAATAAGAAACAATAAGTAGAGCTACTTGGTGGACGAAATACATATATAATTATGTGAGCAGGAAATATTATTTGTCTCTACTAAATACAGATTATTAATTCACTGGAGTAATCTCACATGTGCTAGCTGTCACTTTGTGTAATAAAATGGTTACATTTATTGTATTTATTATATTCTAGACTTTTAAAATTAAACCGCTCGACGTCTCGCTGTACAAAAGAGAGAGCGCGAAGTGTAGTTCGGGTTATCGAGACAGTGTAGCCGTAGCATAACAAAAGGACTCTATTATGAGTATAAATAACAGAACCATTAAAATACTTCAGCTAAATTATTAGCTTCCAGTGTTAATTCCGAATTCTGCTCGAGAAAGCAAAGAAAAGTGGAAAGCCCTATAAAACAAAACGAAAGCACTATTAAACTAAGAATTTGTGTTTTCCAACGAACATAAGACTAATATTTTTCCTAATAAAAGAAATTAAGAATTCGTAATAAAAGAAAATCGTGATTTCAGTTTTAATTAACACTTTTGTTTAAGACGAAGTAGAATCAAGGGTTCTCGTAAATTGATTGTAATTAGACTTGATTTTAAGGGCTTTTCACACATTTCCGTTTATATTAAAATCTACTTACACAATTTTTGTAATTAACTTTAAATTGGATATTGAGTTTTCTTCAGTTTAAATTAAGTATGTAGGTATAACAGTTTACCTGATTCCGTGATTTCAAGATTTTATAAGGTCATTTTATTATAAAGTGAAAATGTAATTAACGAAGGACGAAATAATTGTCGTTTTAAGCCAAGTGGTTTAAATTTTGTGTAGCCAAATTTTAATGCTGAAAAGATCAACTTCAACTCTTCATTACTGAAAAGTTAGCTTTGAAAATTGAAAAACAACAGTCAAGTTTGTACGTTTAATTATGTCTTTGGTCCGCTTTCTTTTTTTTTTGGATGGGAAATTATCAAATAACTTCTCCCGCTCTGGGCGGAGCGGGAGGGTGTGTCAGACTCTTACTGACTAAAACCCACCCGTGTTCCTTCCGTTGCCTGTGTTGTCAGGGGCCTTGGTAACCCTTTTGTACCTTCCCGCGACCCCGGCAGGCATTGGCCCTAGTGGACCCCTACACTTGTGGTGACATCTCTTTGAGGCGCGCGTGGAACACAACGCGCCGTCGACCCGGGCCTGGTCCTTATCGGACGGTGAGCTACCCATTGCTCACCGTCCGCAAGCCCGCGCCTACGGTGGCCTGAAATCCGCCCGGGATTTCCGACGCCCAGGGCGTCTCTTGCGGCGGCTAGGAGCGAGAAGGCGTGAAATTTGCCTTTTCTTCAACCGTCCCCCTAGTACTAAGCGAATTTAAAATATCATTCCGTTTCTTTCAATCGTGAAGATTAAATTATCCAATACCCTTGATTTTTCATGCAATCATAATTATTTATCTAAATGATACGGTGAAGTTAACACTATCAAGAAGCCACATTACACGTACATAAAGTTTTAAGTTCCATCAACAATTAAAGTGAAGGATTCAGTATAATAAAGTGGAGACGCAGCGCAGCGGCGCGGTGGCGTGCTTTCTCGACTGGAAATCCATTGATATTAGGAATTATCTACCGCTGCGCTTTGCTGACTCCCTGGTCCCTGCAGATTTGAAGACGGTTGAATTCAAATTTATGTTAGAACTAGATATTGAAATTGTTTTAATTAATTTGGAGAAAGAAAACGTATCTCTACAATTTGTGTAAGTATGTAATAATTTTTTGTGTGACTTTGCTGACTTGAATACTCTGATTTAATGAACTTTTGGTGCAAGAATGACGGTGACAGGGGCGCCCCCCTGTCAACGTCGTAAATATATAACTGTTGAACTAAACATATAATTGTCAGTTCGTGTCAGTTTCATAAACAATTGTTGACAAAAAAAGATGGCGACGTTAGTTCTGATTTAGGCAAACCGTTAAAAGAACTACGCACAACTATACATTGTGGCGGCATCTACATCACCACATGCGAACTACGCAACACACTGACATCACGCAAAAATCCTGCATCGCGCAAGCAGAGTTTACCGCGCAACTAGTATATATACAACATCCCGACATCAACCGTGCGTCGGGCCGTTGCCCACCAGACACGACACCCGTCTGGTCGGAGGATCCTCCTTTTTCTATGTAGGATTAATGAACTTTACACCCTGTTCCTCATGCCTCTATACTCGTGACCCCGAATATGAACGTCAGCGCAGCCTTCGTGCAACTACTTCAGCGTGACGTCATCATCATCACTTCCTCAAGCTCTCGAGCGGCGAGTTAGTACAGCTAACCAGGACCCATGGCTTCAACGGGTTTACTGACCACCAGAATGCAGCGACCGCGCATACCTGGTAATTACCCTAAGCCTCATCAGCAACCTTGGCACAGCACACTGCACTTTCGACTGATCCACAAGCAGAACTCATGCCTCTATAACATACCTAGCCATTATTGATGAAATAAACACGTGCATGAAACCGTAAACGTTCTTAATTATCATTGAAAAACAAGTAAGTGTAACCGATACGCGTTTCAATATAACTTACAGAATCAATAAGGAAAAGTAAAAATCGTTTAGCTGTTATATTTCCGTCAATTTTCTCTCTACCAAATAAAGATCGGTGGTTTTCACCACTTCAGGGGTAAAAAACCCTTCCATACAAAAGCTTTCCGATTGTGTATCACAGTGAGCGAACCTATGGTACAGCAACAAATAACATTGTATTTCCACTGACAAAGATGTGAAATTGACGAGGGTCGTATTCAATTAAGGGACCCTCTGTGAGAGCATGCAATGCAAGCTTTTCAATTGTTTTGCAGTCCATTATTTTATATCTATAACAATTAACGCGAGAATATTGAACTAACAAAGCAATGAAAGCGGGGTTTGGAAATAGAATTACGTATGTATGTACACACGGCTACATATAAAGCTACACATTTCCAGTACAAGCTTATCTCACATTGTATAGGATTTCCGTACAGTGAGAGGTCAGCTTACACTGGAAATTATAGCTTGATATGTAGCCATGTGTACCTTCGTATTTTAACAAAGTCTTCTACTGTTTTTAGGGTTCTGTAGTAAACAAGGAACCCTTATAGTTTTGCATGTCCGTCTGTGTCTGAGAGCAGTAATTTGGCATAGATATACTTACATATTAATCACACCGACAAAACGCTAAAATAAAAACTTGAAAAAAAATACAAGTTAACGAGTAATAGCCGACCAACTTAAATTTGCAGTTGGAGAATTACAATGTAAAGTTTGTTTTTGGGATAAATTCATCCCAACTTCCCAACTACGCAACCCTTCACTGTGCGTGACACGCACTTTGCCGGTTTTTTAAGGAACCTTTTGCTTACCTAGAAGATAATATTTGATGGAGTTCCTTAATTAATCTAATATTTATGATTAGTCGACAGCGAAGTGGAGGAATTGTTAGACGCCAGTTTTTAGTTAATTTAGGATATTATGTTGTTACTTTTATTTATTAATTTTATAACTTTATTTACATAACCAAATTATAAGATGATTATTTACAATTAACTAAATTAAATTAAAACTGAGTTAAACCTAAAAAAGACTTTTGAGGTAGTGTACCGAGGATGCTGGTGGCATTTCCTCGCTGAATTGCAATGCTGATGCTTTGCGCAGGAAAGCCGCCAGCGTTTCGGTCACCAGTTACAACTAGACGTTTCGCGATTTCCGCGAATAACTTATGCGCACTGGGACCCCACGGACCGAGGGTCTCGACGCCAAAGGGCACAAAGTTAATTAATTAGTTATGAGTTGTTATTTAAGTACATTTCATTTTAATTATGATTAAATGTACTATTCACATACCTGGACTATTTCTAAAGATGGCATAGATAACAAGCAAATGAACCTGTTTAAATAATGGATGAACTTATATACAAGAACATTATTATCCCTGCTATCTATCAAGATTACTCCATTATTCACAAATGTTGTAGACTTTCTCCAAACACAAAGTTTTCGAGTATAACCTTGTGATTACAAATTCGATAAAACGTTTACCTTCAGAAACAGAAGTAGTAGGTGAACATACATACATACATACATCCAACTTTCAACACAGAAAAAGTTTACAAAGAACTTCCTTTACCTTAGAATTCCATTAGAATTGAGACTTACATGAGAACTTCATGACAAACACAAATTTATAACATGTACCTGGGTCAGGACCAAATTTTTGACGTAATTGCACAACGGAAATCACAACGGAAATGTACGAAAAATGTAATGAATGAGGAATGTGTGCATGTATGTGATACATTTCCGTTGTGTTTTCCGTTGCAAAAAAAAGGGAACTATAGGTTCTAGACATTGCGTAGAACTTTAACGCACACAATAATGTCTCTCCTTAGGGATCGAAGCTCTTCATTTTAACCTCGGAGAGCAATGGTGATAAAGAACTCCAAATTATAATTGAAAAGTATTTTTGATGAGTAAAATCTTTCCTCTCGCTTTCTGTGGGAGTGATTTCGTGAAAAGGGACGGAAGTGTGTAACAGGAAGTTACAGCTTAAGCATGGAATAAGTAAGTACTTTTTAATAGCATGGAATTAGTAAATACTTTATAATAGCATAGAATTAGTGTACTTGTGGTATTAGTAAGTACTATATAGATTGTTAGTAGAGAGGGTCGAATTTCGACCAGTGGGAGAAGGACTAGTAATTAATAATTATTTGTATAAATATATCAGTATTTAGCTTTTTAAATGTAGAGGTTAATTTCTGTCGCTGTTCAGTTGCTTATTACCTAAGGTGAGATGTCGGATATTACACATCATATGCTACTACTGTAAGGCTCGCTCATTTTTTTAGCCATCTTCACGCGTTGATCCGTCATGAAATTAACATTTTCTAAACATTTCAGAAAAATACTAAGAAACATTCAGGGATTTAAAAAGGATGTACTAAATGGAAACATTTGACTTGCAAATGAATTGCTATCGCATTCCGGAACAAAAAGAAAACGCACATAAAACGAAAGACGCCAAGATCTCGGTGTAAGTAACTGGGTTCTTAATAAATAGGTCGTTTCCTTCACTCATTCCGCTTAATCAAACCTCCATCGCCTCAGCTTTGCGGCTAATAGAATCGGAAAACCATCAGCGGATGCGCCTTGCCAGATTAAAGGTTGTGCTAACTAAGTTATTGCCGATTCCTGTTGAAAGGTCGACCCAATCATTTCGTACTTGAAAGTGTAGGTGTAAGCAAATTTTTAAGGAAATCGGGAAGTCTTGTCTTGGTAAGTTGGTACCTACGAGCAAACAACATCTTCTGTATTAACACAAGTTTTGTATATGTAGGTGTGTATATTATTTCATGTATGTTTAGGTTAAGGTATTTACCTAGGGCCTGTTTCGCCTGAAAATAAATGAATTTATTATTATTTATTTTGATGTGCTTACATATCTCGGAACCATGGGGTCCCGGTCCTTTGGAAGGCGTACGAGGAGTCGAAGTCAACTCGCAGAGGCCCCTTAGACAATTTATTATTAAACAGCGCTAGGTATTTTCTTCCTTTTTATATCTTCTACATGCAAAATTGAATCTTTGTGAATTTGTAGCGTAGTTCTTTTTAATTTTGGTATCGCAGGCCCCCGGGACAAACAAAAGATACACCATATTTCAGGTCATTGGTTTGGGGGGCCTGCGATACTAAAATGCTATAGATTATATTGCTTATTTTTTCTGTTTTTAGGCATGTGTTTTTGCAGTCTGGTTTTTTGTTTTTTTAATCATTTGTTTTATTACTAGCTGCTGCTGCGTAGATATTTTTGGAATGTAACAAATCCCATGACCAACATAGTTTAATATTTAATATCCATCGGTTCCACATATTATACCAATAGGTATTGGAATTGTATAATTTGTTTTTATTTATTAATTAAGGAACAAAACAAAATATAAACAGAAACATCATAAAAACTTCAATAGGTTTGTCCGGATGTTGAAAATTTTAAGCAATTTTAATACTAGCGAAATATCAATAACTAAGGTTACAAACAAAATGTGAATATCGACCATACGGGCCGGATCGATACTGCACTATATTCTATCATTCCCTTCGTATTTTCAGCATTAATGTAGGTGCAAAAACTTTTCAGTACATACGTACGTACGTATTTTATTTTATGAATTGAACTCTAGGTCACTTTTTCGTACGAAATCATTAATACGCAATGAGTGACAAATGCTCACTTTTTATTTTTAGGAATAGAAGAAGTCTTCCAGTAGTGGGAGAGTAACAGTTGTTAATAAAATCCACTCACTTTCTACCCATTTTTCATCTTCAATAACCAACTATCTACCCACTTCCGAAACTTTTATCCTCAAGTACCCACAGAATGTTAAATAGATTTTCCGCGTCGCCACTCACGCCGCGCCATTCCATCCACACAATACATACAACTCCCGCAAAGTATTGCCAACTGTCAAAGGCACTGGGTTATCATAACTCAATTTCTTTGTGCACCAGATTATAGATGTGTGAAAATAGGATGAACTATGCCGATTTTTTGAGGCAGGTACCACAACATTTGACAAACCATCGATTTCTGATAAAGGCATTCATTTCAAGGAAAAAAGGCCTTGGTCTGATTAACAAGTCGGATAAAATTTTACTGTATTTTCCATCAGTAATTTTTAAGCAGCATCCTGGAGTTTGGATTTTTCCGGTTATAAATGTCTATAGTATTACTTCCTATTAAATGGGACTTCAAATTTGTCGAATTTGGGTACTATACACCTCTGCCCAACACCGGCAGGCGTGATGTTTCGGTAGATTGCTAATCCTATTACTATGCCACTGGACACAATCCCCAACCGCAAGCTAGTAAGATTTCCAAACTGAAAAAGCGTCGTGCCACCACTTTGTCAAACTTGGAAATCCGCTTTGCGGTGTTAAACCAATGAGGTGGTTTCAGCTCCCTCCAAGTATTTCAAACTGTCAATGCCACCGAAATCTCGTAATTTAGCCATTTTGTGCAGCACATATTGTAGACCGTAAGGCGCATGCCGAATGCCGATACGTTTTCGAAGTTACTGGGGAATAGATATTTTGGTTTTGTTCCTTTTTACCGTGGTGGGTTGAATTGCTGATGATTAAACTCCACAAAACCAAAACGTGGAGTAAGGTATAATTTAATTAGGTTTATCTGTAATAGGAATAGTGATTACGAAGAACTGGAAGTTTGCCCAATAATTTACTGTAGGCTCATTGTCAATAAGTCGAGTCTTCAAGTTACCTTTAAGTCACATAATAAAAAAATAATGAATGAATGATGATGATAACGCTCGCACGGACCAATACCACTCCACACACACACACACACACACACACACATACACACACTAATAACCTATTTAACAAAAGTTTAGTTTATAATACATATGTAAAGTTTAAATTTCCACTCGAGCCACCAATCTTTTCACCGACCTGGTGATCTGAAATACAGGCCTAGAGCTTAGTTTAGGCACCAGTCTCCCACAATATTAAAATTTTGTCTGACTCTGATACCATGTAATATGTATTTTGTAATATTGTGGTGAGAAAATAAAACATTATTATTATTACTCTGCTCCGTCAGGTTAGGTTAGGTTAGGATAAACATTTGAAAAGTGTATTCAACGAGCAGTGGGCGTGCAATTTTAAAGTAAACGATCTCTACTACAATGCGAAATACTCGTAAGAGTAACTAGATTTTACTAACTAAGCTGTTAATGCTATAATAATCATCTTTTCATTGCTACACAAAAGATGAATTAATGTCTTGCTTAGGCGGCTGTCGTGCCTACATTTGTACTGTTCATTCAGCGTAATATTACGAAAAACCATTTTCTTATTGTTTGTACATAGCTGGTCAACAAATTCCAAATAATAATTTTATTTTATATTATAAGCTAATTATGTCAATATCGTGGATCGTAATAGACAAATCTAAGAAGACTTAAACTTAGTCAGTAGGTAACCCGAAATAAGTGTCCAAGGTAATAATTCAACAGCTTACCACCAGTATCGATTTTTTCATAACATAGACAATCTACATACCAAATATTAATATACTGTGTAACCTCTACCTTTTCTATACTATTCCATCCATCCATCCGACTATCAAGGTAATGGCGGTTCATGATATCGACTCGTTCTAATGATAGCAGCTTGGAGTGACAGCGTACCTAATTAATTACTTTATATGCCTATACGAGTAGATACTCTGTCATTATAATTTTTGTATATTACTCCCATAGAGCTGATATATAAAACGTTATCAGTTACCAAAATTATGTTAAATATAATGTACGTTCCAGTTTCGCTCTGCATCACAGGAAAACCTCAAAAGTATAACCTTTTCACACTGGCTTATTGCCACAAATATTTGCGGTCCAAATATGCATCCTTGAGGTACATCTTCTATTTTTAGCCCACATAAATTCTCTGTTGCCCCACCCTCGTAGATTTATAGGACTACAACTACACAATTTTCCGGGGCATAGCCAACGGTACTCTTTCTGTTTATGAATCCATTTATCACAGGTATAACAAAGTGTTTCAAGTTGTTTCACATACACGCCGAGTGTTTCAGATGCTTCGGATGGACCAACTTTGTAAATTATTATGTGAGAATATGTTTTTGATGAGGAATTTGAGCTGTTGCATTTTCTGAATTTTTACGGCACAATTATCTCAAAATCTTATTTTTAATTTAGGTTATATTGCACCTAGTCTACAGGGTGAAATTAAATTAGCTAGCACGACCATGCAGACGTGGCACCCCTATATTGGTACCCAACCAATATATAAACACGAGAAAATTAAAAAGATTTTAAGGATTATTTTTGGGCAATGACCGCTGTTAGTGTTGTTACTTTTTATTTTTTGGGTGGGAAGTCATCAAATAACTTCTCCCGCTCTGGGCGTGTCAGAATCTTACTGACTAAAACCCACCCGTATTCCTTCCGTTGCCTGTGTTGCGGGGGCCTCGGTGACCTATTAGTACCTTCCCGCGACCCCGGCAGGTAGTGTTGTTACTTGAAGTATGAGTTAATAAAATCTGTTTTCTTTTATTTTAAGATATCGATACACATCACGTCTGTGAAGTTTACACAATAAAATTGCGGTCCATGACCCCAAAAAAAAACATTAAATTAATTTATTTTTTGTTTTATTATGTTTAGATATCGATACCCTACTTATTACTTTCCAATTTCTTGTGAGAGTTTCCAATACAGTAAATTCAGGTTCAGATTTATCTTTAGCAAGACCTTAAAATTCAAGTAAAAGTATGCATAATGTATTCGACACCTGCTGGTGTTAGGCCTGTAGGATCAAAGCGGTAGCTATTAATCATCATGCTACCGCATGCTAACGACGTTCATCTAGATCACTTTTTCATTATTTTCTCTAACTTTTTGCGTATTACCTAAGTATAGCTAACAAAGCCTTTTAATTTTTTTTTGGGTTGGAAATTATCATGCGTATCACAATCAAATTATCATCAGCGGGTGGGTATGTCAGACTCTTACTGACTAAAACCCACCCGTGTTCCTTCCGTTGCCTGTGTTGCCAGGGGCCTTGGTAACCCTTTCGAACTTTCCCGCGACCGCGGCAGGCATCGGCCCTAGTGGACCCCTACATTTGTGCTGATGACATCTCTTTGAGGCGCGCGTGGTCACAACGCGCCCTCCACCCGGACCTGGTGCTTATTGGACGGCGAGCTACCCATTGCTCACCGTCCGCAAGCTCGCGCCGTGATTTTCATGGTATGAATCTCTCTCATAAAATGCATATTAGCTTTCGCCTTGTAAATTATAGATTGACAATCTTTCACGTAAGATCTCCTATCAGCAGGCTTAGCATGACACTCATATATATTAGTCTATGCATGACACTCTCTATTTCTTCGAAGAATAGACACGGTTCTTTCTATACAAAGTGACATTTCGTTTCTCAGTTTTTGACATCTCACCGTAGAAATCCTTCTACAATCTGTCATTTTGTCTTTCGTTTCTAACGATCTTTGTCTAGGTCCTTTTTTATGTAGAAGGATTTCTACGGTGGGATGTCAAAAAAGGAGAAACGAAATGTCACCTTGTATGGAAAGAGCCGTGTCTATTCTTCGAAGAAATAGAGAGTGTCATGCTAAGCCTGCAGGTTCTCTCTTCTTCTTATTTTCAAGTTAATAGTACTTTTTAAAGTCGAATTAAAATTTACCGGAATAATCTGACAGGTGCTAGCTGTCACTTTGTGTAATAAAATGGTCATATTTATTGTAATGGTGATCGTTTAGTTTAGTCGATTTATATAAGTGTAAAATAAATGTGTAATAATAAGTGTAAAAGTCTAGGATACAATAAGTATGACCATTTTATTACACAAAGTGACTGCTAGCACATGTCAGATTCTCCAGTGAATTAATAATTGAACTTTACATTAGTTGGGCCCATGGTAGCTCACCGTCCGGTAAGGACCAGGCCCGGGTCGACGGCGCGTTGTATTCCACGCGCGCCTCAAAGAGATGTCGTCAGCACAAAGGTAAGGGTTCACTAGGGCCGATGCCTGCCGGGGTCGCGCGAAGGTACTAATGGGTCACCGAGGCCCCTGGCAACACAGGCAACAAGAAGGAATACGGGTGGGTTTTAGTCAGTAAGAGTCTGACACACCCTCTCGCTCCGCCCAGAGCGGGAGAAGTTATTTGATGATTTCACACCCAAAAAAAAAAGTTGGGCCCATGGACTAGATAAATTACACGTCATGACGGGCCGGTCATATATTTTGTTCAAACAACTCTTCCACATCCATAGTCTTGTACACATGGTCATACTTAGTATACACAGGACTGACAACAACTCAACATTTTATTGATAAATGGCCGGCTGGCACAGGCACATGCTCAATTTATTTAACGTAGGAACACAAAACACAAAGTCACGGTCCACTAACGGGAAAATCAATTGATCTGAATGTTTGAAACACGATTGATTCAACCCTCGCTTTAACAAAAGCAAGTACCTACCTAGTCACCCAAAATCGTTTCATAATCCCGAAAAGCTTTATGGAGGTTTACATGAAATTATTTTGCGCTGACGGACGGTAGGTACCTATTTACATATTTTAATTGTGCTTTTTTATTTTTTAATTTCACGATAAATGAGAGATGTAGAATAATAAATATGACGGCGTCAGCGATGGCTGAGCGATAGTGCCATCATCATCTAGATTCGGTGGTACGGAATTCATAGTGCAGGTTTACAATCAAACACGATGATGATGAATTAGTTAGTAATTTTACTTTCACAATAATTAACACAGTACAAAAATAATAACGTTCAAGCACTATTTTCTAAGTTCGGGCAAACCGGCAGTTTCGCATGGGAGAAGGGGAGGTATGCATCCGTTCGTTACCCTCACAAGACCACAGAACATATATACCCTGACGCGGACGGGCACAAGACTGACCCGTCGTTTAGCCACTTCCCTTACCACGACTCTGCCCACGTGCCGCCCCCCTCTAGCGGGCACGTCACGGCGTTTACCCTCACCTTAGTACCTACTGAAATAATCAATTGAAAGACTATTATCGCTCAACTTTCACAATGTGCGACAAATAAATGTTGGTTAAATATTTTTTGGGTATTTAATTATTTTATTAGGTACGTATGTAGCTTGGAAGAAACACGGTAAAATCATATTCCTATATGACGGAACTATAAAAATATATATAATACAAATTGTTTTCAGGCTGTAGCGAGCAATACGTACCAAAAATACCTACTGGTCAAACATAAATTAAAACAAACCAATACCTAACTAAAATATAACTAAACGAGCTAAATTGAAACTAACGATATCGGAATTGAAGTTAATCAGTGGAAGTCAGGAAAACCAATAAAAGTGTGGCACTGTAGCCGTGAAGTCTAGTTCTTAAATTGCCTTCAGGGGTCACTTGCCACCCTCCATTTGAATGAAAATTGAGTGCTCTTGATAGAGGCGATCGGGATTCCTTTTTATCTTGTAACTAAGGGCTAAGGGCAATAAGATCCCGTGATTGTATTTTCAATTGGAACGTGAACTTATATATGCGAATAGAAATTGACTGAAAATTGTGACAAAACTATACCTACGAACAGACATAAACACGATATAATCTGCAATAATTTACAGATTTCAAATGAAGTACAAAATTATAATTACGTAAATGTTAGTAGATACTTCGGTATGGCCAGTAACATCTATAACAGCACTTCATCCAAAACAGGTTATACACAATTTGACTATTCCAAAATTACCCTAAGCTCCTGCCGGGGTCGCGTGGAAGTTCGAAAGGGTTACCGAGGCCCCCTGGCAACACATGAAACGGAAGGAATACGGGTGGGTTTTAGTCAGTAAGAGTCTGACACACCCTCCCGCTCCGCCCAGAGCGGGAGAAGTTATTTGATAAATTCGCACCCAAAAAAAACAATACCTGTTAGCGAGCACAGCAATCTCATTTTGTGAGCATGTACCTTGTACATATCAAGATATGCTTATAACTATGAAACCCGACTGATTGGAATGTTAATTAGTATGAAACACCATCAGTCGGGTCCCTTTAGATAACATTTGTATCTTCTGGAACGAACGGAGCAGGTTTTGACCAGAAACAGGACTGGTTCAAACCATAATAACGCATAGTACATGGAATATTACTCCATGATTACTCATGCAGGCTATATTGCAAAATCACTTGAAATATTGCACCATAATTACTCATATTAATTATGTTGCAATAGTACGCGACAAGTCACAGCCTGATCCGATGGGAAAGTCCATTTCTACAAGCTCTGCTCCCGCAACTTGTATGATAGTAGAAAACTACTTAAGGTACACCACTTTGGTGTATCGAGTTAAACCCCGATCCCTAAAGTTAGGTTTCTTTAATGCCAATGGCATGATTAATCCGCGACCACCAAATTGATATTCTCCTCTTACAGGAAACCTTCCTAAAGCCCAGCCGTCGAAACCCGTCAATTGCCAACTATCGTATAGTTCGCAATGACAGGACTAGATGCCACAAGGGCGGCACCTTAATCTATTATAGAACGTCCCTGCACTGCATCCCAATGGACTCGCCCCCTCTCTCACGTTTAGAAGTGTCCATATGTAAGTTAGGCATGACTGGCCATCAACCGATCACCATAGTATCGGCCTATGTTCCCCCCGTTTGCACATCGGAGTTAGCCCTTCCCCCCCTCTCTGACGACCTTTCCATTTTACTTGGCCTGAGTGACTCCGTTATCATAGCGGGCGATCTCAACGCCAAACATCATGCCTGGAACAGCACCAGGATCTCCACCAGAGGCAAACACCTGTTTGACCTATGTCCCATCCTCAACTTCGACATCATCGCCCCGATGACTCCCACTCACTTTCCCCACGACCCTAGCCATACCCCCGACGTACTTGACATAGCGCTTCTGAAGAGTATCAACCTACGGTTGGATTCTATAGAGGCGCTTGACGAACTCTCCTCTGACTACCGTCCAGTTGTTGTAAAGCTGGCCCCACGCCTAGGTCTCCACGACCCTGATAGACCCCCTCTCACCAAGTTAGTTACAGACTGGAGGAAAGTAAGCGACTGCCTGAAATCCACCACGTTAGGTCCCCGACTAGACTCCATTCCCGACCACTTCGACTCTATCGCTGACACGACAGCCGCGATCGACTCATTAACAGTACACGTACAATCAGTCCTGAACGACTGTTCAAGGGAGGTTCCGGCGATGGACGACCATCGCTGGAGGCTCCCGTACGATGTGCGCGAACTGTTGAATGAGAAGAACGCGGCTGTCCGTGCGTACAGTAACTTTCCCAACCACGCGAACAAAGTCCATATGCGCTATTTACAGAGATCTGTAAAGACACGCCTATCGGAGCTGCGTGACGCCGGCTGGGACAAGATGCTGAGTGAGTTAGAGCCCACCCACCGTGCTTTCTGGGACCTTCAGAGGAAACTCAAATCCGAAGAAGTCGTCTCAATGGCCCCCTGGTGCGCCCCGACAAGACCATCGCTTTCGATGACGTCGACAAGGCGGAATGCCTAGCCGATAGTCTTGAGGCTCAATGCTCACCTAGCTCTCAACCAGTAGACCAAGCTCACCTGTCCCCGGTCGACGCGGAAGTCGAACGTAGAGCCTCCCCTCCCGCCCGTTGAAGACCCTGATTATCCTCTGCCTCCCGTCACTCCAGACGAAGTGCATGATATCATCAAGGGTCTAAAACCTCGCAAAGCCCCCGGCTCAGACGGAATCACCAATAGGGTGCTCCAACTGTTCCCCGCTCACCTCATAATGCTCATGGCCACCATCTTCAATGGAGCCCTGAGCAATAACATCTTTCCCCATCATGACGTATGCCTGTGCAGTCTTCGCACATGCTAGGCCCCACCACATCCACAGGATGCAGTCCCTCCAAAACCGTTTCCTCCGAAAGGCAACGGGAGCCCCCTGGTTCGTCCGAAACGAGATCCTCCATTTCGATCTTAAAATCCCCACCATCAAGCAGTTCATGAAGCGCATCACGAAGCGCTTCTTCGACTCCGCCGCCACCCACCGCAACCCTCTGGTTGTGCAGGCCGCCAGTTATAGGCCCTCCACCATTAGCTCTATTCGCCGTCCAAGGCATACTCTCACCGACCCCGATGACCCCATTACCCTCCTCCAGGAAAGCAATAGGGCAACGAGTACAGTGCACAAAACACACCGACCTACGTTCCGACCTCGCCGCCGAGGTCCCTCGCGTAAACCCCGACGTAATTGTCCCCCCCGACCCTTGCTCGACGAAGTGCCAGCCCGCGCCGCAGCTGAGCCTGTAGCTTTAAATTCCCCGATTAATAATAATAATATTAACCAGATCCAGCCTGTCCCACCTTGCTGTCCTCCCCCCAGCGACGCCCTAAGCCGAGGTCCGTACCCCACAGGGGGTGCCTTTAGCGTGCAGTCGCTTAGTATTATAAGAAATTCGCCCCTGGCTGGAGGCTTTGAGTCCGCTTAAGGCAGCCACAGGAAAGTCCGGTTAAGTAGTCACGACCTCTCAAGGTCAACTACGAGATGCCATACACAAAAAAAAAAAAAAAGTGTATCGAGTGTGTATCAATGGAATCAAGTCTACAGCAATAATGTAGCGAGTGTATATCAATAGTAAATCAAACAGTAGTCATTAGGACTCAGTTAACAACGGTGTGTTATGCATCAGATGTCCATCAGCCTTCAGCTGGCATCTGTTCCCATAGAGTCTTCAGATTATAGGACCTATATTTAGTTAGGGAAAGTAAAGTATTTAGTTAGGATAAGCTTACGTAATTGTGTTCTCTGTGTATATGTGTTAGTATAGTGATAATAGATCATTGTTGGTAACTGTAATTATTGTGTATTGTGTGTGCGAATATACCGTATTTTTAAACCAACCCCTGGCTCATTTGATTTGGCAAATATTTTACCCCGCACCTGAATAGCTTACAATACCATAATCTAACATTTTCGTTTTTTCTAATTATGTTAAAATGAATTACACGATCGGCTTTCCCGTAAAAAGATCAACCTCGCGAATACATTTTATTAGCCAGCTACTGGTTCGAACGATTCCTACCATTACGTTTAATAATAATAAATTACAGAAGCGCTAGTGTGAATTAAATCGAGCTCAATATGATCGTAACTACTTTTTACCAACCAAGCCAGCCAAACCTAGTTGGCACAAGCGGAAGCGATGCTATCACAACTCTCGACGTCAGATTCAGCTGGGCTTAGAAATCGCAGCTATGTATTACTGAAATATGAAGTTAGTCTATTACCTAATACATAATCTTGCTGACTCAGAACCAACTATGTTAACGAACAACATGGTAAAGGACATGTTGATATGACAGTAAAACCAAATGATATTATAATTAATAATAAAAAGAGGTAGCCGTTTTTGAAAATCGAATGTTGGGTAGTAGGTTAGGTAACATTGTGCCGTTTTTGAAAATCGAATGTTGGTTAGTAGGTTAGCTACCCAACATTCGATTTTCAAAAACGGCACAATGTCACACTATATTAAATGACACATGGAAGTAGGATGGTATGTTGTAATTATAGGGTGCAAAAAAGAGACACGACACTTTGTAACTTAGCTAACTAGCCAAGTTTTAATTTGCCACTTGCGGAGCGCGTTAATCCTGCATAAGTAAAAAATCCGGCCAAGTGCGAGTCGGACTCGCGCACGAAGGGTTCCGTACCATTATCTATAAAAACGGCAAAAAAATCATGTCTGTTGTATGGGAGCCCCCTTAAATATTTATTTTATTCTGTTTTTTTTATTTTTTGTTATAGCGGCAACAGAAATACATCATCAGTGAAAATTTCAACTGTCTTACGTACCCTTTGGGTACGGAACCCTAAAACGAAAGAAAGAAAATATGTTTATTCTGCACAAAGAAAACGCACTTTACAAAAAAGATTTTATAAAATACACACATACAAAGTAGCCAAAAGTCTGACAAAAAGTATGACAATCTTGTCCATTGCTTGATGACTTATGAAGCTTGAAGCTTATGAAGTACTTCTTTTTACTTATAATATCAATGGTAAAACCATAGATATCCGTGGGTGAAACCCATAACACCACTCATACCCACTAATCATGAAATTATGGTTAGCCCTTATCCACATACAAATAAGAACGAACCCATATCACTAATGACCACCTAATGCATACAGCATACCTAGACATGATTTAACAAATACCAGTTAGGTATCCGAGAAAGACGTCCGACATTTAGGAATTTATTGAATTGCGATGTTTCATGGAAACGGAACGTGCTCTAGAATCTTCTCTTGTACGAGGAATCTTTTTGTCGGTCTCAAAACATGGCTATGGATAATTCAAGAAATGAATAATTAGAAGACTGTATTAACGCAGTAGAATTATTAAACTTAACCTTATGACCGCCACAGTCATGTATAGATGACAGAGCAAAATGTGCTCAGCACGCCACGGTCACGAACTCACGACTACATGACAGATTTTAAGGAATAATTCGTAGCTTGGCGCTGAGGGCACGTCTTTGCTTTATTGACGTGGCGGTCAATAGGTTAATAGCGTTATGTGGGTTATGTTACGAGCAGTAATCTTTCTCTAGTACCATAATATCACGTCTGCATTCCTCGAATGGGTTTTTTTTTTTGTGGATGGGAAATCATCAAATAACTTCTCCCGCTCTGGGTGGAGCGGGAGGGTATGGCAGACTCTTACTGACTAAAACCCACCCGTATTCCTTCCGTTGCCTGTGTTGCGGGGGCCTCGGTGACCCATTAGTACCTTCCCGCGAATTCCTCGAATGGGTAGGATGTATAATATTTCTACCCCATATAAAAGGGCGAGCCTATTCTACAGTTATGTTTTATTTTTAATATTAACCACTAAGTTTATTGTATAAACTAAAAATATATTCAGTGTCATAACTACTTATACTTAATTAACTATAACTAACTATATAAACACATTTTTTATGTTATTTTACCTGTACTCAAGATTTAAGTAAGAGTCTAAAAAAGATTATAATAAAGCTACAATGAATGTAGTCAGGTTAATGGCTTAGGTAGTAGCTAAACCTACTAAAACTCTAACATTGTAAAAGCTTAATCTTCCTAGCACCTATTTAAAACTCTGAAACACCTGAAAAGTTTATTTGGTCATTAAAAGTCACTTGTTAAAGGTTGCCTTGTTAAAAAAATTGATCATACGTAACGTATGAATTTGGATCGTCTGTCACGTGTCGGTGTCAACAACAAACTGAATTATACCTGTCGTTTCCGCGATGAGCGATGCCATTTTTGTTTTGAGCGTGAAGCGTTCGTTAATTTTCGAATCATTTCAAGTTTATACCGGACTTTTATAATAGTAGGTACACTCAGCCGCCAAATACATGTATCCATCGATAAATCGATCATTACATTATTAGCCTATAATGTTCCCACTGCTGGGACACAGGTCTCCTTTCTGTAGGAGAGAGTGGCCCGTAATCCACCACACGGGCCCAGTGCGGGTTGGTAGATGTCACATGTCTTCGAATTTTTGGTTCTAGGACATGCCGGTTACCTCACGATGTTTTCATTCACCGTTTTGAGAGCATTGGTGACGAAATGATTTACACACGAACCTACGACCTACACTCGTAAGTCGCGGCCGTGACCACTGGGCCATGCACCAATGCTCAATTTTTTTTAAATTGTCTACGATTTGTGGTTTATAATACTGTATCAATGTGTAGCTACAATTCAGTTTGTGTACAAATTAGCCAATGTGTAATGTTTTATGCTACACATTGATACCATATTATGGAACAAAGTGTGTAGAACAATTAAATAAATTATTGTCGATGTATACATCATCCTTTTGAGGCTGACTGTAGTGGATTTATGAAAAACTGTGTATGTTTTCGTGTTTCATAGACCAAGAAAAAAAAACTTTGAACAAATTTTGAATTTTAACGAGCTTTTGCAGTAACTAGATATGTAGGTACAGTATTCTAAAGAGAACACCTGAAAATTATAACCAGGGAAATGTAACAATCATATTGAACAATGAAATATATTAAGTCGATCTGCAAAAAATAAGCAAATTTAAAACTGAATTTGAGAACACACGTACTTCGCATTTTCAAACACTAAGCTGTCATATGTAAAAACATACGCATGTTGACGGTGGACGCATGTGGACGCATACGGTGACAAAATTTTACCTGACGCAATCGATCGCAACTGGAAAACTATTACTTGATACCCTAAACCAATTTTCAGGACACCTAAATTCCATGAAATCTGAGCAATTTCCAACACAAAGCTGCATTGAAACTGAACTACCTAAAACGGGACTAACAAAAATAGGAATGGCGTCGACGAGACGCAAGCAACACAGATTGAAGGCTGTACAGTGTACAATCGTATATCGGTTTTATATCGGACAGAAGCTGTCATGGCCGCCGTCCTTCGACTGGAGGCGGTAAATGTGTTGTATGTCGCTTGTTTAAGTGTTGATCAAAGGCTAGATAAATAGATCAACTGTTATGTTGTACTTATATTTATATTGTCAATTCGGTCAAAAAGCAACAATATTATGAGATTTACTATCAATGACTTGAATCTTACAACGTGTTGTATTCTAAGAACGCAGATTAGAATTTTAGGGATACTGAAAATCTCCATTCCGTCTAGGTAAGTATCGCAACGTGCATTTTATACGTGATCCTTTACTTTTGAATATCTTTGTATTTAAATCGACGCGACTACCGATACACTTATGGAGTAGCTAAAGAATTATAACGAAGTCTTTCCATCTCCAACATTTTTCAATCTCCGCTAAAACAGGAATTCCGTTCGCTTTCAGTTGTTTCACGTAAATGCCTTCAAAGCATTTTTTTAATAAGACCAGCAAGGAGCAGGCTTAGATCTGTCAATAAGATGAACGAGGTATTACAAACAAAACTTTTTTAAGAACTACAGTTAGGCCTTTTCGATGTCGTAGAGATATTTATGGGTAAAGTTTACAGGTGGGCCGTGGGTGCGGAATAATCCTTTACCTTCCCAAACCGTCATTAGAGAAATAATTGGATCTGAATAGACTTACAAGATTTGAGTATTCTTAGAATCTAAGGAAGTTCTTTAATCTTATTGTCACTTGTCACTTCAAAGCTTCACTTCCACGAATGGTAGACCTATTTTCAACATTGACTAAGCTGGTATAATTGTTGATTGTGTAATCCCCTCAGTTTAACGGGAGATTTTGCTTAATAGTAGGTACCTCCCTAATATTTAACCCCGATTTTAAATTGATATGTACTTACACCCATATTTGCGAATAAATAAATTTGACTTTGACTTTGTGCCATATTTGCGAATATTTTTAAATTTGACTTTGAAATTGTAATTTTTCTTACTAAATATAAAATTGTAATCTTATATTAAATCCTTCTCGCCTCCAAAGAAAAACCACGCATTAACGAACACTTATTTTTAAAGTACCACAGTATAATGCTGAAATACGAGCATTTTGGCCTCGTACAGGATTTTTTGTTTTTACTTTAATTTTACTTTGTTGTTGTTTTTTTTTTCCTATGAGTGTTTTTAGTTTAATTTGTGATCTCCTGTGCGAGTCCCAATAAATAATTTTTCTTTCTTTCAAAAATCAGCCCCCAAACGCGAGATCTATTCAGTGATGACGTTACATCGTTGCTTATGTATTTGTCGTCTCACAGAAAGGGTATTACAAATCCCAGAGCGGCTTATCTGTTTCTTTCTTGATCCATGACGGTTTCCCTCGGCCGCCGGGAATTCGATTAAAACACAACCGGTTAACTTTTAAAACCTTTTTCGACATTCGCACCCGTGGGCCCCATGGCCCTTGAACATACGTCGTAAATGTAATGGAAAACAGCGGTGGAGATATAAACGAGGTTTAGGAGAGGTTTTACGCTTTTGTAACTACCGCACATTAAACAGGGCGGGCGATATTTTAGTTCGATTGACCGAAAAATTCGGTGTCTGGGGAGGTTGATTTTATTTTTTTAATGGCGTTGTGACTTCTGTTTTGGAGTTAGTAGTTTCCTATTCAATCAACTCAGCCTATCGCAGTCTACTGCTGGACTGGCCTCTCGCAGGGTGCGCCACAACACCCTGCAGTCCTACGCCTTCCGCATACAGTCTGCCCCAGCCACCTTTTTAAGGTCGTCGGTCCACCTACAATTCACAATTCTTTATTGCATTCCATAATGTTCGGAAAACAGTGGGTAGGCTTAACATTAATTAAACATTTATGGACCCTGTCGGGCATTGTAGGAGAGAGAAGGAAGAGCGCTTATTTGTGATTATCTTATTTATGTATTCTGGTAATTGTATTTTTATTTTATTATGACATTATTTGTTCTTTTTCTAATATTTAATTTATTTAGGTATGTATTTTAATAATATTTAAAGTAAATATTTTGGCATTATATCTTGAAGTTATCAATAATACCCGCTTGAGTAAGAGTAAATATTTTTATGATATATCTATCTATATAGTTTTAGTTAATTATTCTTGTTGTTCAGTATTTGTTTAGTTAAACTATGATATTTGCTTATTATACTTAATTCTAATGGACGACCTAGCTGAAGGGCGTCCCACACTACGTTTGCCGATACGCGGTCTCCACTCCAGGACTCGTCTGCTCCACCGGCCATCGGTCCTTCGACAAACATGGCCAACCCACTGCCACTTTCCTAGTATTACAGCTCTAGCTAAATTATAATTTGGCATAAACATGATGAACACAGTTATTTGCCAGCAGGAATGTTAATTACGTGTTATTTTTAGTTTATCTAGGAGGTCCATGACCCTTGAGAAGAAATGGCGAAACGCCATTTCTTCTCAGGGGTAAAATAGGTCAGATAGGAAATGTCGACTCCATCTAGCTTTAATATGACGTGTAAAAGTGATTCTGATTTCCTATTTACAGAATAAACAATTTCATTTCATTTAATTTAATTTCATGTTCAGCAATAAATTGGGGTTAGTTAATAGTCATCACGGGAACATTAAAAGCTGATTATGTTATGTTATGAACAGAGATCGGATATTCGGATGCATATTTACCTAATGTTAAATTTTAGCTGTGAAAGTATGGAAGCGGCTTCTTAAAATATTTTTATTTGTAAAAAAAAAACACGGGATGCCAGGAACACCGGGAATGCATAGCTAGTCGGGTGTATAATAAAGAAGCGACTTCTAAAATATGTATATGTAGGGTGTAAGAGGAGGGGTGGTGTGTGTTAGTTAAAACAAAAAAAAACACCCGAAGCATGGCAAGCACAGCGACGAATGCAATTATTGTAATTAAATAAACTAAGAGAACTATTTGTCGGGGTAGCTACTTGCGCATAAGCAGGTACCTATAGTTTGCCGTCCCACTCACAAACTCGCAATTCCCCTGGCTGGAGGCTTTGAGTTCGCTTAAGGCAGCCACAGGAAAGTCCGGTTAAGTAGTCACGACCTCTCAAGGTCAACTACGAGATGCCACACACAAAAAAAAAAAAAAACAAACTCGCAAAATGCCTATCGTCGTTTTCTATTAATACTGTTTTTCTCGCTATCTGGAGAGTACAGGAATTTAACAGAATTTCACTAAGCACAATAATTTTTAAGTATTTGTTTCAATAGGTACCTACATCAATTATTCTAAATATATAGTCCGTTATTGTAGTGGACTGTATGAATAAAAGAGTTGTTTCCAATTCTTCTTGTTTATTTTCAGAGTTCTTGATTGTTCGGGAGCTGGAGACCGACTGTGTCCCAGCATTGGGAAGTCGCTACGCCCCCGTCAGGGGGCGCGGCTAGCGGAACCGGGGCGTCGCCCCTCGGCCGCGGGAGCAATTCGTTGGCCCGTAAATACGGGCCCCTCATTGTGAGTGTCAAATTAATGACGCCTAGATGATTGGGCGCGTTAATTAGGTACTGTAACGCGCCCATGTGAGTAATTGCTATTTTGTTACTGTAGGCGCATCACGACGCTAATACTGTTAGCGCCGCTTTCTTCACGACACCCCGGCGGTCAACCCCCGCCAGGTGAGACCCCCGGTTACCCGGGGGAGGACCAGTGAAGGCGACCAGCGACGTAGGTGCCGACTCGACGCTCCTACAGTATAGGTGTATAGTTCCCGCCCGCCCCGCTTTCAGATCAAGCCGATTACGGTCCGGGCTAAGGAACTGTCGTGTGTGTGTGGGCGGCATTGTAATTGCGTAACACCGCCCAGTGTCTACACATATCGCACAGCCCGCGCTGTACGTATGTGTGTGAGTTTAGCTGCCTGTTTAGTGGTGGATGTCTGTGTTTATTACGTGACGCGCCTATATTAACTTAGCACACGCCACGCAATAGATGTATGTTATCTGTAGAGTAATATCGAGTCGAGTAAGCCGCGTGTAACCTGGATGCAGCTTACTCGAGGCGTCCAGTCCGGTGCGATGGGGTCAGTCGTCCGCTACCAGGACGCGGGGTAGGGGTCTCGCGTCAGGGGGGCGCGTATGCCATGGCGCTATCTGTTTGACGTGTGGCCAATCAGATGCGTCGGCACGCGCGAACATTCCTTTCGCGAGACGCCGCACATACTCATCCAGGCCCTCGATCCTGAGGTCCCTCCGGATGACATCGTTCCTCACAAAGTGAGGGGCGTCCACTATGGTCCGCAGCGCCAGATTTTGTTGCGCGCGGAGCAGCTTGTGATTCGTCTCACTTGTGAGGGCGAACCATGCCGGGGCGGCGTACGTCAAGATAGGGCGCACGTACAGCTTGTACACGCCCATCTTGACGCGCACCGGGATGCGGGATGAGAGCACCGGCCTGAGTAGGTTGCGGGCTACCCTACCCTGCGCGGCGACCTTGCGGACGTGTGTCCCCATCGAGAGCCGACGGTCGATAGTGACCCCCAGGTATTTGACCCGGGGCGACCATTCGACGTCGGCTCCTTGTAGCTTCAGGGGTGGCGGGAGGGGCGCAGATCCAGTAACCAGCGCCTGCGTCTTACCCACGTTAACCGACAGCCGCCACTTCGACAGCCACTCGGGAAGCAAGTCGAGGGCGCGCTGCATCTTGACGGCCGCGTACTTTGCATTCAGCGAAGTTGTAATGTACGCGGCATCGTCAGCATACAGCGCGAGCGTCGAGTCTGTCGTGGTGGGGATGTCGTCGGTGTAACGCGAGTAGTACGCCGGCGATACGCAGCTGCCCTGCGGTACGCCGGCCAGCACCGGGCGGGCGCTAGATAGCGCCCCATCGACCACCACCCTAAATGTCCTGTTAGAGAGAAACGTAGAGACCACCTGTACAACGCGACGGGGCGCGTCGGACGTGGCCAGTTTGTATAATAGGCCCTCGTGCCATACGCGGTCGAAGGCCTTCTCCATGTCGAGGAATACTGCCACCGAGTATTCCTTCTTGTTAATTGCGGCTGCGAGGTGGTGCAGTACCCTCGACAGCTGGAGCGTCGTGCTATGTTCCGCCCGAAACCCAAACTGCTCCGGACGCGGCGCAATGTGGGGTTGGAGATGTCGCAGCAGGAGTGCTTCGAACACCTTGGAGACTGTCGGCAGCAGAGTGATCGGCCGATAGCTCTCCGGCTTCAGGATGTTCTTTCCCGCCTTGGGCAACATAATGACGCGCCCTTCCTTCCACGAAGCGGGAAAGGTCCCCGTGCGCAGTATCCCCGTGTACAGGCGCGCCAGGGCCGCAACCATACGGTGCGGCAGGTGGCGCAGCGCTGTGTTGGTGATACCGTCAGCACCGGGGGCCTTCCTAGGCTTCGTTCTTAGGATGGCGCGTCTGACTGTGCCAGGCGAGAAGAAGATTGGGTCCTCATCGGGAGCTATCGGCGTTGCGAAATAGTCCCCTAGGTGTTTCTCGACTGCTGCGACATGTTCGATGTCGTCAGACGGGTTGGGGCGGAACTGACGCTCCAGGTGCTCGGCGAAGACCTCCGCCCGGTCCTCCGCTACAAACTTGAGCGCCCCGTCGCTGTTGAGTAGAGGGCGCACCGGGGCTGGGGTATTCGTTAATTGGCGGCACAACTTATGAATCGACGGCCAACTGTCAGTAGTGGCGTCGATTCGCTCCTCCCAGCCCGCGGCGGTGTGCGCCTGTAGTTCGGCCTTCACCTTCTCCGCGAGACGGTTGAGCTGTGTCTTCATAGTTGGACATCTCAGCTGTTGCCACTGCTTGCGTAGGCGCCTCTTCGCGGCGATCATTGCAGTGATGCGGGCCGGCAGGGGCGGCAATAGCCCTCTCCCCTGCGGCTGCGTAGTGCGAGTCGCCGCTTCTAGGGCGCTTTGGATGCAAGCAGTGACGTCCTTCGCCGTCTGGTCTACGTCCGCGGAGGTGACGATAGGCCGAGTCGGCGCGGTGGTCTCTACTATCTCTCTAAAGGCGTCCCAATCCGTGGATCGACGTGGCGCTTGAGGCTTCAGTCGGGTCGGCATACCCGATAGGACGACGAGTACAGGTTGGTGGTCCGACTGTAACTCGTCGTCTATGACTTGTTGTGTGGTCTGGCAGTGTAGCCCTCGGTGGACTACGATATCCAGCACATCCGGCATGTACCGGGAGGCCTCGGGGTAGTGAGTGGGCGTCTCCGGGCCGGACACCGTGTAGCCGAAGGCTTCCGCATCCGCAAAGAGTCGTCTCCCCTCGGTATTCGTCAGGAACGAATTCCACGCTGGGTGTTTGCAATTAAAATCCCCGGCGAGGAGTGTGGTGTGTTGCGTCTTGTTTAACAAGGCCCGCAGCTCTGTCAGGTCCAGTTGGGCCGCGGGCGGCTTGTAGCACGCGTAAATGTTCAAGTCCTCGCCGGCTATGTGTAGCTGGACACCCAGCGCGTAAAATGAGCTGAGTGACGGCAAGGGGACTTCTTGATGGACGACCCTTCGCTTTACTAGTACCGCCAGACCACGGTATCTAATATGGAGAGCCGACCGTTCATCATTCCTGTAAACGAGATATCCCGGGAACCTAATCCTGTCCTCGGGTCCTAGGAGTGTCTCGCTTATTAGCGCCACGTCGATATCTTGTTCCCGAAGGAGATGGCGGAGGGGGGCGACCTTATCCCTAAGGCCGCGGGCGTTCCAGTGGATCACCCTTAACGACGTAGCCATGGTAAAGCGACAACAGTGTGGCCAGGCCGTCAAGGATGACCGTCTCGATGTCCTGGCCCTGCTTGATGGCCTTTATAAGGTCCATCAATAGTTGTATGGCACAGGCTGTAAATTGATCATCAACAGATGGTTCAGTGTTTCCCCGCGGCGCTATGCCGGCGCCAGCGGTAGTCCCTCCGCTAATCTTGGTAGCCTGTGCCCTCTCTGTAGCAGGGCCAGCCTTAGGGATTTCTTCTTCTTCCTTCGCCTGGGGGGGGGGGGGGGCTTCTTGCGCTTTCCCTTCCCCCCGCGTTTGGTCTTCCTCCGCCCTGAGGAGGCAGCTTGTCTATCCGTAGGCCCGTAGGCCCGTTGGCCGCCGCCATCAGCGTCGTGCCTTGGGCCTCTGTTTGCGTCTCACTTGGCCTTTCAGTGGCCATATGGGGCCGGCGTGTTTTGGCCGTGATGGCGGCGGTCCCCGCCCGCCTGTTGTGGATCTCCTGTTGGAAGACGGGGCACCTGATGTTGCACGCGGGGTGCGGGCCACCACAGTTAATGCATGTGGCCGGCTCCTCCCGCGGGCGTGGACAATCACGCGCCGCGTGCTCCCCTCCACATCGTACACAGGCGAGCGGCCGGTGGCACCGATGTGAACTGTGCCGGAAGCGTTGGCATCGGTGGCACTGAGCGGGCCCACGCTTTCCTCTCCAGGCCTCAATCTTGACACCACGCATGTACATGAACACGGTGGTGTCATAGATGGCCCGGACATCTGGAGTCTTCTTTAGGCCCGCGTGAAATACGCAGCCGGGTCGTCCCTGGGCGCCTTTTATATGGCGCACGTACTCCGGCTGGTATCCCAGCGTCCGGAGCTCCTCCTCGATCTCCTTGGGGTCCGTGTCTGCTGGCAGTCCCCGTATGGCGATCTTTAAATTTTTGTCCGCTGGCAGCGAGTACGCAAACCATGAGACACCGCTCTCTTTTTCCAGGCCGGTAAGGTACCTTTGGACCAGCCTGTACTCGTCTTCTGTGTCGGGGGTGAATCTCACCCCCGTCCCATAAGGGCGAGCATTTGGGGGCCGGCCCAATTTGGCGCTTATCGCCCGGAAATGAGCGGCCCAATTTGGTAGCTTCTCGACTACCAGCGGAGGGTAGCGTAGCTTTTTCTTAGGCTTTCCCTTCGCCGACGTCGCCGTCGGTGCGTCGCCAGGGGTTGGGGCAGCAGGGCGGGCATTTGAGCCCACATTGTGTGCAGAGGGGGGCAGGGTGGTACTTACCCCCGCAGTCGTCTGAGTTGGTGGCGGCGAGCGGCGCGCCGCGTCGGCAAAGGTAGGCGAGGCAGGCACCCCCCGACCCCGCGGCGCGCTTTCGCGCTGGGGCCGCGGTGAGTCGAGGCAGTGCCGCTTCGCTTCCTCAGCCAGGTCGCTGGGGTCTGGCTTCGAGCTGGAATTCGAAGTCGAACCCCAGCGACGGTGTCGGTGATGCCAGAAGCCTGGCGGCTGTTTCGGTTCCCGCGGTGGGCCGCTGTCCGGATCGCGGGGTCGTGTCCGGGGACACGTCATCGCGACCGGACGCGGCCGAGCCCACAGACGCTAGCGACATGCTCGACCCCATACGCGAGGAGCATGCCGATAGTACTGCGGGTGAGTCGTAGGCCGAGTTCCTGGGGGGTGCCGGTGATTGAGGCACCCTCGGTGTAGACGTTGTTGCCGGCCGAGAAAGTGAGCCGGTGTTGACTGGCCGCTCCCGCTCAGCCGCCACTGGGCCCGCCAGCAAGAGGCGGGGGCCGGGCTCGGCGGTGCGCGGAGCTGGCACAGCTTTTCTCGAAGGCGCGGGCGGCGACACGAACCGCGGCGGAGGTGCGGCGGTGCGGGCGGGGGGTGCGCGGGGGCGCGCGGATGGTGTGGGCATCGGTGCGCGGTCCGTATTTGCCTGCAGCGTGTCGGCACGCGCGGCGGGCGCAGCGGTGCGCACAGGGGCAGGCGGGGCAGGCGCGAGCGCGGGCGGCACAATTGACGCGCGCGCTGGCGGAGCGCGACCGGTGGAGCTTGCGGCAGACCCCGGGGCCTGGATGGGTACCGGGCGGAACGCAGCGGGGCGGACGGCTACCGCGTGCTGCCGGCTCGACGACGGTGCCGGCGCAACGCGCGCAGGCGCCAACGACGTCGGTGGGCCGGCCGTTACCGCGGCAGTCGCTCCTCCCCTCTTCTGGCGGGTATGTCTCCCCTCCTCTCCTCCTCTTCTGGGGGAAACAGTGGGTGCTGGCGTGGAATATGATGGTCCGGGCGGCGGCACACCGGACGCCGCGTCGCCGATATTGGGCAACGACGACGCCCGGTCTAGTGCCGGACGGTCCTCCGGCGACCCGGCATCGCGGCCCAGCGAGCCGCGCTTGCCGGGTTTCGGCATCGCCACGGGGCGTGGCCTCCGCGACCACTGGTGTAGGGACACCTGGCGGCACGGTGGGCTCCCCCTGTGTCCGCACAGGTACCTGGTAGAGCGCCTGTACGTACACAAGGAGAACTAACTTTTTTGCGGTCCGCGCGGATTAAAAAGATTAAAACTGTATGGGATGACCTCAGTGTAGCCACGAGCCAATCCTGTGTCCCAGCCTTACAATGGCCCGTCTTATATATAGCTCTCCCTATGTTCCGGGAGCGAGTGGACCAAGTCACACAACTTACATTTATTATTTCCAAGTGACTCTTACATGGTCCTGACAGCTTAAATCACACTTACTTTTATAAATTATGCTAATCCGGTTACAAATCACTAAATTAACTAATTCTAAACTCTAACTACAGTCTGTTGAAGACTTCGTAGCGAGGGCTCGTTTTTCGTAGTCCCGCCGCTACTTGTGCCCTAGTGCACAGATAGGGTCTTATCCTAAACTATCTTATCCTAATTCTCACTTCTTATATCTATGTGGAGGGTCAAAAGACACACAACACTGTCTCTCCACCTTGTATGCTTGGCGTTAATTATAGTCACAAACACACAACACTGTTTTCACACTTTGCACGCTCGGTGTTCGTTACAGTTATCTTATATTAACGTTGTTTGCTATGGCAGTTTGGTATTTACCTACCTACTTTACAATCTTGGGTAGGTAGATATTATGCATCCGCTTATGTAGTCAGGAAAAACACAAAATTTGTCGATTCGCGGGTTTTTTTTTTACTATAGTGCATTCCATATAAGCCAACATTTGAAAGTAAGTTATATATATATATGTAGATTATAATACTAATCTGATTCAATAGTCAGAAACCTTGTTGATCCCGGAACCGCGGGATTTTTTCGATACAAAAGTGCATTCCACATTCGCTAACATCTCAACTTTAGGTGAATATGCACCCGAATATCCGATCTCTAGTTATGAATGTCTGTTAGTGAATGAATGAAATATATTTTTTTATAAAATAGAAGATGTAGACCTACATCATGAAAAATGAATGCGTCTAGCTTATGTAATCAAGCTGAATTATTGTAGTTTATTTCTGAAAAAGTAAAAAATAATATGATAATAAAAACTGTAGGTATTCGGTTCAGAAAAACACGGTATAATATTAAAAAAACAAATTATGATCGAATAAATAGGAGCCTTTGGCACTAGATTTTTACAAATTTCTTGGCCTGTGTCGTGGAGTCCAATCTCTTCCGAAATAAGGCAAACATAAAAATAAAAAAATACAGTTTCCTGAGTAACTTTATTTTGTCAAAGTAGTAGTTAACAAACTACCAAAACAAACGTCCCAAAGTTAGTAGAACTTCTATTTGAGTGCAGCTAGAATGGGCAGATCTGTTACATCACCAGTTATTACTTAACGATACACCTGTGTGAGTTGCTCAAGTTTAATACACCAGAGTGCCTCCCGAATACCCTCCCGATACTGAGATGACCTGGGGGCCAAGCATCACCTCTTATAGCAGTATTATTTCAATATTACTTCAGCGTGAGAAAGAGATGGAGCTATAAGTCCTGTACAGCTCCATCACTTTCCCACTGTGAAGTAATATTATAATAATACTGCTATAAGAGGTGACGGATGGACCCCAGAGGTCTCATAGATACATTGAGTTGGAACTATTATTTACTTGTAATGTTATTTAGACCATACATGGACATTATGGACAAACTGTAATTATTTGGTACAGAGAAAACTCCGCGCCTACGCGGCCTTTAATTACACTCTAGGGGTAGGGCAGCCTCGCGCACGTATGGGAGTGACGCGAGGAGGTGAAACGCCGGGGCGTAACTCCGCTGCCGCGAGAAATCGCGGCACAGCGGACGGAGCTCCTGCGGGATCTCATGGCGACATGGAGAGTACGATTGTCGCAACCCAGTACTGGGCACGCCTCAATTGCGGCGATAAGCCCCTCTTTGAGGAGTGGCTAGAGAGGCGCCACGGCGTCCTCACCTTCTGCCTGACGCAGGTCCTCACCGGACACGGCAGCTTCTGGAGGTTCCTGTGTCGGATAAGGCGGGAGGAAACGCCCGGGTGTCACCACTGTGTGGATCGCCCGGAGGACATAGTGGAGCATACGGTGGAGGCCTGCCGCCTTGGGCAGATCACCGCCGTGTCTTCGTGGAGGCGATCGGTGGCCGAGATCTCTCGCGTCCGGCCCTGGTTCAGGCCATGGTACGGAGCGAGAGGGCATGGGCAGCCGTCATCTCCTTCTGCGAAGCAGTAATGCTCGCGAAAGAGGAGGCGGGACGGTTGAGGGAAAGGCAAATTTCGCGACCTCTCGCCCCTAGCCGCCGCAGGAGACGCCCTGGGCGTCGGGAATCCCGGGTGAATTTCCGGCCACCGTAGGCGCGGGCTTGCGGACGGTGAGCAATGGGTAGCTCACCGTCCGGTAAGGACCAGGCCCGGGTCGATGGCGCGTTGTGTTCCACGCGTGCCTCAAAGAGATGTCGTCAGCACAAATGTAGGCGTCCACTAGGGCCGATGACTGCCGGGGTCGCGGGAAGGTACTAATGGGTCACCGAGGCTCCCGCAACACAAGCAACGGAAGGAATACGGTTGGGTTTTAGTCAGTAAGAGTCTGACACACCCTCCCGCTCCGCCCAGAGCGGGAGAAGTTATTTGATGATTTCTCACCCAAAAAAAAAGGGGTAGGGCAGACAAGACTACGTGGAGTCGGTTTTGCAGCTATTATTTTCTGTTACAAACATATTAACTATTTTTCATAGTATGCCAAGTGAAATTGTACCGAATAATCGTCGCTTTAAATAAAAGTTATGCTAAATTAAATTATGCGGAATTTTAGCTTTGCCAAAGGTAATTAAGCCAAATAAAATTCTGCCATCTTAAAGGTATGCCATTGTAAATTCGGACATATAAACATTCGGCCAAACGATAATTATATTAAATAATTTTTATGCCTTAATAATATTCGTTCAAAGAAAATTATGCCAAGTGTGTTATGCCAAATAAATTTCGGAGCATCAAGATTCTGCCAGATAGAGGGAACCCGCAAATTTCGCAACCAAATTCCCAAGAAAAGTATTACATAAATATGACTCTTAAAAGTCACATTTATGTAATAAACAGTCAGAAAACTAAAGGAATATATTGAGCTGGTTGCCAAACTTCAGTTGTAAGAAATAATACCTACATAATATGCATAATTTTGACTTCTAAACTGCATTTTTATAATTTTTTTTAATTATTGTTTGAGACTGAATTATGGTATGAGTTATCTATCAATCGCAATGGGTTGAGTAATCAATCGTATTCTCTGATTGTGTTAAACGAAGCCACGACATAATTACTTAATCATTATTTTAGATTTTTTGCTCCAAAAACTAAACAATATACCCTAAAACCCATAAAATATTTTAAATTCGGTTAAAACGTTTTTACGTTCAACACCATAACAAGATAAACCTCTCACGGGCCCCAGGCGTTTTTTAACTTGTTACACAGAACTTCAATTTTGAACCGGCAAAGATCTTTTGTGCAAACTTTTATTCTAACGGTACCGTAAAACGACCGTCACTCTTAGTTTGTACTCTTCTTTCACTTCTATGAAGTTAAACCGATTGTTCTCATGTTGTAACAAAAGCTTTGTTAGATTTTTTTGTTAGAACCTTCATTGGGAAGGTTTATTTCCTTACATACAGGGTTCCTAAATCCAAAACAACTGAAATTCAACTTTATTTTATTGTACACATGGCTGAAACCTGAAAGCTTAATAAATTATTAATTTACTGGGGAGTTTGTTGCGCCACTTCTTCTTCCCAGCTAAAGCACTAGGAAGTGGTGAAGAGCAGGCGTTTTTGGGGGATTGTCTTATGTAATTTTGACGTTCGAAAAGTGCTGATTCTCAGCTTAGTTTGAATAAATAACTTTTGATTTGATTTGATTTAATAAAAATCATAAATTCATTAATTCACTGTCAGATATTTAAGATGTCAAACGAAAGAGAGTTGTGATAGTTACTGCCAAATCCCACTTGGCTCCAACTAAATTATAATTTGGCATAAACATTATGAACACAGTTATTTGCCAGCAGAAATGTTAATACCGTGTTATTTTTAGTTTCTTTGGTCCATGTTCAGCAATAAACTTAATTAGGTAATATTTATCATTCAATGCGTGGACATGACCACGACTTTGTAGGTTGTAGATTCAAACCCAACCAGGCACTTTGTGTAAATTATTTCATCACCACTGCTCTGAAGACGGTGAAGGAAAACATCGTGAGGAAACCGGCATGTCCTAGAACCAAAAAATTCGAAGACATGTGACATCTACCAACCCGCACTGGGCCCGCGTGGTGGATTACGGCCCACTCCCTCTCACAGAGAGGAGGCCTGTGTCCCAGAACTGGAAACATTATAGGCTGATTATGATTTACTGACAGACAACGTACCTACAGCCCAAACCATTAAAGGTGAGCACTAAGAAAGGATTTTCGTACCTTCATCACCTAAAGGGGTTAGATAGGGGCTAAAAATGTGTATAGAAGTTCACCATTTTTGACGATGGGAAATCCCATCGGGCGCACGATTTGTTATCCTAACTAATATTATAAATGCGAAAGTGAGTTTTTTTGTTTACGCTACAATGGCTGAATAGATTTCGATGAAATATGGCACTTGGGTTAGTAATACTTTTTATCTCGCCATTCACACGGGTTTGAGACTTATGTGCGTGAAACCGCGGGGCACAGCTAGTGTTACAATATTTTTCAGAAACTCGCCCACATAAAGCAAATAGATAATATTTTTCATACGGAAACGAAACTAATATTGCTCACGCCTGGCTTTAATACGTTAGCCCTAGTCGAAAGTTTGTAATGCCCGTTTTTACTAACACTAAGCGACACCTAAATATAATGCCTAAATATATTGCCATGTTCGATTTTCAACTCTCAGGACTAAGCCGAACGTTTAGAGTTAGTGTAGTCGGGCATAACTTTAACTTAAAAAACATGTACAAGTTACATAACATTGTAGAGGTCCACTAGGTGCACGGTTTCAATTGGTCATTTCCTATGGAGAAGAGCCGGCAAGAAACTCCACGGTTGCTCTTTTAAAAATAATTGGCTTTTACAATGTTTTCAAATATCAGTGTTAATAGGTATGGGAGGACAGTGTAGGCCTGTCAAGAAGTACCAGGTACTTAACAAATAATAAATGGTCTATAGATCTAGTCTATTAAGCCTACAACGTTTTGCGGAAAAGTCTGAAAGGGTTACCGAGGCCCCTGGCAACACAGGCAACGGAAGAAACTCGGGTCGGTTTTAGTCAGTAAGAGTCTGACACACCCTCCCGCTGCACCCAGAGCGAGAGAAGTTATTTAAAAATTTCGCACCCAAAAAAAAAACACATTACATCCCAAGATCCCATTGAAACTGCAATGAAGTACTCGCAAAACGGATACGTTGACCAACAACCATCAGAACGTTCCGATTCATTTTATTATTACACTATAAATACCAAATACCCTTCAATAGTAATGCTCGCCATCCCCACAATAGAAACATCGGGGGCACGATCGCCATAAAAGCAACAAGTAGCAACCAGCTTGCTTATCACACAACATATGATGTTATTAATATAAAAGTAGATGGTGCTACCCATTCTCATGGCTGACATCCCCTGAGGCCATAGGAGAATTGATTCGGAAAACTCTTTATTATACTAAAAGAAAACAATATGTATTAGATTGTTATTTACTCAGCCTATCATAGTTTCTGTTAGAAATAGAAAGCTCTTGAGAGAATGACTTACGTAATTACCACTGCCGAAAAAGACATAATATGTTGAGCTTGCTTACTCTACCACATTAGCGTCACTGTTTACAAAATTTAACAAACTTGACACTATAAATCTTAAAGAAAATGACAGTGATGCCCTTAAGGCGCTGACAAGACGCAAATGACCAAAATAGGCTTGTCTTAAGAAAATAAATTGCCAAATGTGTATAGTTTTGTGATGGCGGAAAAAATATATGTTAATTTTGAACATATTTCCCAGAACCTGGTTATTACCAAACGACGTTTTGAAAAAAATCTCGATACAAACTAACGTTAAACTATCCTCTTACCTTGAGTTGTATCTATAAATATCTGTATTAAATATCAATATATTTTACGTATTTAATTAATAACAAGAACGTCTTATGATAATGCAAAACTTGGTTGTTTTTTATTTTCGATTACTCAACTCAATTGTGAGTAAATAGATAATTGCTTCATATTTTGCAATTAATTAAAAGCGTTGTGTCATCGCGCTTCTCTTTCTTTTCTATGCAATCTGACAGTGACCGCGGTTTAGGAGTTGTCAGCGTCATAAATATTACAGCATTGCTCATTCAACAAATGTCCTAAACCAAAAAATCAATTACCAAATAACATGACTTGCAATCCAATCGTATGTAAAATAACAATGTTTATATTTAATTAAGGAGAGGCAGCATCTACGAACCCATGTTAACACTAACGAACCATTGTTGTGACGACAATAGGCGAAATGTATGAGGAAATGGAAACAGCCTGTATCCTTGTTACGGACATTTTGCACTACTTCAGATTGTTATATACAATTGAGTCTGAGCGACTGAATACGTTGTGATAATATTATTTTGGGAAGTTCGTTTCCTGCTCTTCAAGTGATGTTTGGGTGTATTTTGATGTAAGAGGGAAGGAGAATACTGGGTCTTGATGCGAAGTCTTGGTCCTGGGCTCAGCAAGATGTGAAATGTGTCATAACGGTATAGTATGTTCCAAAAGTATCTGTCATTGCTTTATTTTTCATTCTTTTTTTACATATTTTGGTATAGTAATTTT
The DNA here is from genome assembly GCA_905333075.3 of Atethmia centrago. Classification (NCBI taxonomy): domain Eukaryota; kingdom Metazoa; phylum Arthropoda; class Insecta; order Lepidoptera; family Noctuidae; genus Atethmia; species Atethmia centrago. The sequence continues at coordinate 10,302,599 of HG995377.1, read as the reverse complement.
ATTCTAGGTGCATCGTCTTCACATATAATTTTAAATGTACCTATACAAATTTTTATAAAACATTTAAAAGAGTAACGGTGGAGTTTCTTGCCCATTTTTCTCCATACGAAACTACCTTTTGGAAGGGGCATCTAGAATCAATTAAATTTTTTTTTTGTTAATTTTGACGTTTAAAAGTGCCTTTTATGTGCCTATTTGAAATAAATAATTTGACTTTGACTTTGAAAAGTGTAAGCAAACCCCGTTCATCCTAATTTTCTTACTTAATTACTCATCATTTCAGCCGAAAGACGTCCACTGCTGGACATAGGCCTCGGGACCAAGCACCGCCACTTCGACCGGTTCTGTGTTTCCCGCATCCAGCGGATTCCGGTTCGATCTACCTTATGGATCCTTCCAACGCTACGTCTTCCGTTACGCGGTCGCCACTCCAGAACCTTTCGGCTCTATCGGCCATCTGTTCTGCGAACAATTTGTCCTAATTTATTCAGTAAAGGGAATTAGTTACACATTCATCTGTATTTAGAAGTTTCAACTTCAAACCTTACCACTTTTTCCAACAATTATTGTTTGAATACATAATCAGCCTATAATGTTCCCACTGCTGGGACACAGGCCTCCTCTCTGTGAGAGGAAGTGGGCCGTAATCCACCACGCGGGCCCAGTGCGGGTTGGTAGATGTCACATGTCTTCGAATTTTTTTTTTGGTTCTAGGACATGCCTGATGCATGCATGCACATGCATGACATGCATGATTTCCTGGGGGAGCGCATTCCACAGAGAGATAGACTGAACGAAGAAGGAAGAGTGAATAAAGTCAGTGCGGTGAGTGGGACATTGGAGAAGACGATTGTGTGATGAACGTAGATTTTTACTATGGTTCGCGCAAATGTACTGAAAGTGGGGGGCGAGATAACTAGGAGAAGAGGGAGAGTCAAGAAATGAAAACAAGGTGGTCAGCGCCCTTTGCTCTCTGCGCTGGCGTATGGGCAACCACTTTAGATGCGATCGTTGCGCAGAGACATGATCATATTTACGCAGATTGAAAACGAATCGAATGCAGTTATTGAGAAGACGGTCTAGCTGTCGAGGAGGTCTGCATTCAGGTCATAGTAGCACACATCACCATAATCGATGATAGGGAAAATTAAGGACTGCACAAGCATTGTCTTGGTACTTGATGGTAATAAATTTTTCAGTCGATATAAAGCCCGCAGAGTTCCAATAACCTTCTGGCTCACCCTAGCGACTTGAGTACGCCAGTTCAGGGTACAGTCGATGTGCAAGCCTTGGTCTTTCACGTCAGTACTAAACGGAACAATCGTTCCATTAAAGAGAACAGGTGGCAAGGTTGAACCATCCACACTACCAATACTACGATGACTCCCAATGATGATCGCCTGACACTTATTAGGGTTTACTGCAACACCAAATCTATCAGACCAGGTTTTAATGGCTGTCAAGTCCCTATTTAACTTGTCGATAGTGTCAGGTATTTCATCAACCCTCCCTTGACAGTACAACTGCAAGTCATCTGCATACAGATGATACGAACACTGAAGCTCGGAAGTTATAAGATTGATAAAAATAGAAAACAGAAGAGGAGAAAGAATACCGCCTTGAGGAACGCCAGCTTCCAAATCACTCCAGCATGATGAAGTATCCCCAACATGAACGGACTGCTGTCGTTCCTGAAGATAAGAGGAGAACCATTCCAGCGCTTCGGAAGAGACCATAACATAGGAAAGAATAGCTAACAGGATGTCGTGACTAACGGTGTTGAAGGCATTCGAGAAATCAACCAACACAAGAGCAGTGACTTTGGTGACTTCCAGTCCTGCCCTTATATCGCCAGTCACTTTAAGGAGAGCGGAAACAGTGCTATGCCCAGGCCTGAACCCAGATTGAAGAGGACTAATCAGTGAATTACGATGGACAAAATCGGAGAATTGTTTGTGGACACAGGCCTCGAGCACTTTGGATAGGAAGGGAAGTATAGAAATTGGACGGAAGTCAGTAGGAAGAGAGGGATTAGATACCTTAGGTAGTGGACGAACATAGGCATTGCGCCACAGGGAAGGGAATACTTCGGTGTACAGGGAAAAATTAACAATGTGGGTAATCGCGGGTAAGAGATGATCCAGAATAGTTATGATCATACCACGGGTAATATTGTCACATCCCACCGCTTTCGATTTTATTGAGAGAATGATCTTTCTGATCTCTCCCTGTTCAACTGGAATGAAATTGAAAGGATTAATCCGAGGACGCGTTAGGCCAGATATAAAATATAGCGTTTGTTGCTTGGTTAGACGATCCATGGCAGACACAGTGGAGAAATGACGGTTTAGATCGTCTAAGTCAATTGAACTAGGAAGGTCTAAGTGTCGCAGTTTGCCGATACCTAGAGTTCCAAGAAATTTCCAAATATCGGCAGAAGAGGAAGAATTGATAGTGTCCAGAATATAAATGTAAATTTAGTGGAACATTGAGCTTGGAGCATTTTAATCAGATGTAGGTCCTACCCTACATCGACCTGTACCATCGACTAGTATCTAATAGTCGTATCGATATAAGACCAAAAGAAATACATCGTGCATAACTCAAGAATCGCAGAATTGCATTGCACAAATTCTTTCAAAAACGCTGACTGGCATTTACGATTCACAAAATACGAACGTTTCAAAGAGAATGTTACGTTGCTGAGCTATATTGAGCACGTTACACTAAATGTGCCCGCGGGCAATTTTTGGACAGACTGACGTGGTACCTACAAACTAAATCTAAAAGGACAAAATTCTTTTAGGTACTCGTCTGCTGCTAGCATGCCGTTTTCATTCTGAATACAAAAATAGTTTATGTTTGATCTTAGGGCGCACAACGAAGGGTTTCGTAGTTGGGATGAATTTTGATGAAAATCATGTTCTCCCATACATTCCAACTGCAAATTTAAGTTAGTACGCACAATATTAGGAGATTTACTAGTGATGAGTGAGGGACTCACTCATCACTAGTAAATCTCCTAATATACTAGTCTAGTATATATAGTCTAGTAACACTAGCCTAATACACTAGTCAAACAACATTCATAAACAACAACAAACATTCAAAGGGACCTTTGAATGTTTGAAGTACTCATGATCGCAAATTGAAAGAGTTACTCGAATTTCCTGATTGAAACACCTCACCACACCTCACACGTTCACGCGTCCACAAAAATTGACATTGACAATTTGAAATCGTGGCGAAGGGTGAGGCGAACGAGTTCGTGACTCGCGAGTACTCGTGAGTCGTCGTCGCGCCCGCCAGCCTCGCTCCCTCGTACGTTCTGCTGAATTTGGCTCGAGCTCACGAGTCGTGAGGTGAATACGCCGTTGAAGATTCCTCACCTCAAATGAGGGGTGCCTCGTGAGGAGCTCACGAGGTAAAGTGAGGTCCTCCCTTAAACTCAAATAAAATTGATGAGTTACGCATCACTAAGATTTACCATGTTATTTTAACATCATAGACTTCATATAAGTTTTTCTGTAATCTATAAGTATAGACTGCCTCATTGGTCTAGTGGTTGCAAGCGCTACTGCTGAGCATGAGGTCCTGGGTTCGATTCCCGGGTCGGACAAAGTGTTATTTCGGTATTTCTATTTGGATTATCTCAGTAGCAGCCCGGAGTATGGATGTGTGCTCGGTTGATGGCAATAGGCTCGTCCACTATTACATGGGACTTAAACATAACTGGTGAAATGTGTGTGTACTCCAGGTACACCTCTGCCCAACCCTTCGGGGAAACAAGGCGTGATCTTATGTTATGTTATGTACTTTATAACTATAGAACTATTAACTGCATTTTTTTTTTATTTAGACTCAGTACTTTCAGTGATGGTCAATTTTCATCTATTTTCATAAATAACTATTTATTTTAAAATTATAAAATAACATTCTTGGGACCCTCACAGTAAGCCCTTTCATTTAATATAATTATGTTATGTACAGTAGGTATGCAAAACGTTTTTTTTTTTATTATTTTTCTTATTTGTCTCCCAAAAGTGACCCAAGGACAATCTCCATATTAAAAAAAAAAACATTTATTTACGTTACACGTCCGTATTTGGGTCACAGAAATTCATACGTGTACCAAATTTCAACTTAATCGGTCCATTCGATTCGGAGCACATTGGCACAACATACACATACAGACAGACGGACAGACAGACAGCAGACACACGGTTGATCCTATAAGGGTTCCGTTTTTTCATTCGGACGTATGGAACCCTAAAAACTAAATATTTTTTCCATAAATCAATAGATTTACCTATCCTTCCTCCACCGTAATAATGCCAACATATTATCTATTTCCATCCCTTCAAGTATGTTTAAGTACCTACCACATTTCTCTGTGATACACCTTCAAGGATACTTGAAAGAAAAAAATACGTTAAAGAAGGAACACAAATACAAACAAGTACGAGTTAGACTCGCGCACGAAGGGTTCCGTACTATTATCTATAAAAATGAAAATAACATCATGTCTGTTGTATGGGAGCACCCTTAAATATTTATTTTATTCTGTTTTTACTATTTGTTGTTATAGCGGAAACAGAAATACATGATCTGTGAAAATTTCAACTATCTAACTATCACGGTTCATGAGATACAGCCTGGTGACAAACGGACAGACAGACAGACAGACGGACAGCGGAGTCTTAGTAATAGGGTCCCGTTTTATCCTTTGAGTACGGAACCCTAAAAAGAACAAGTTGGGGGAAAATATGCGTCACATCCACGCAAAACGGCCATCGCTCAGCATAATGCTGCGACCCTATGCGAGACAGAGCCCAGCGCTGGTTCTTGGCGCTGGGCTGGTGGTTTGGTAGTTGGTGGTACTTGAGATATTTACTATACAGCTCACTTTCAGTGGTTCAGACTACCCAACTATGTTGGGGTCGGCATCCAGTATATCCAGGTTGTAGCTGAATATGATTATTTTACATGGAGCGACTACCTATCTAACGTCCACAACTCAGTTACTGTGTAATACGATACCCCCCGTAATGACTACATACCTAGATAAAATATTTAAGGCTTTTGCAGACTATTGCGATATCGCGGGCGCGACCGGCAGCAATATGCCTGTCAAGTCCGCGATATCGCCCCAGTCTGCACGAGCCTTTACTCTACTAAGGTTGCCTATCCTAATCCTTATCCTAACTATAATATTATAAAAGCAAAAGTTAGTCTGATTGTTTGTTTGTTTGTTTGTTTGTTACGCTTTCACGCTAAAACGGCTGAACGTATTTGGATAAAATTTGGCACATGAGTAGACCGTGACCTGAGTTAGACCATAGGATACTTTTTATTCCGATATTCTCACGGGATCGAGGATGCGGGTGAAACCGCGGGGCGCAGCTAGTTCATGATAATTCAGGTCTGTCATCTGTATAATGATACCATATAGTAATGAAAGTTCATCCCTAGCTTGTCGGCGACAAATACTGCAGCTGCAAATTATAATGATTGATCGCTGCAGCAGAAATTCGGCGACCATCTGCGGTCAGCGAGAATTTATATGGAAAAATTGGATACCTCAATACGAATAGGTAAAACCTTTTATTATTACGATAATATTGATTGTATGTAGATACAGTAAGACGCTGACAACACCTAAACCGCGGTCACTGTCAGATTGCATAGAAAAGAAAGAGAAGCGCGATGACACAAAGCTTGTAATTTATTGCAAAATATGAAGCAATTATCTATTTACTCAAAACTGAGTTGAGTAATCGAAAATAAAAAACAACCAAGTTCTGCATTCAAATAAGACGTTCTTGTTATTAATTAAATACGTAATGTGTGTTGATATTTAATGCAGATTTTTTGGATGAGAACTCAAGGTAAGAGGTTAGATTAACGTTAGTTTGTATCGAGATTTTTTTTCGAAACGTGTTTTGGTAACAACCAAGTTCTGGAAAATGTTTTCAAAATTAACATATATTTTTTCCGCTACCACAAACTATACAGATTCGGCAATTTTTTTTTTCTTTAGAGAAGCCTATTTTGGTCAATTGGGTCTTGTCAGGGCCTTAATCCGCCACGTGGTAACCCGCAAAATTCAATTTTTTTTCAGTCTTTTGCAATTTGCAAAAAACTTAAGAAAATTCACCCTAACGCCCCTTTTTAAAACACTTAAAAAAGAACAAAGACCAAGGAAAACAAGATTTTTGTAACAAACAAACTTACTTTTGCATTTATAATATTAGTTAGGATACTAAGATAAGAATTAGGATTTACAACGACATAACGTATGTACATATTCTATTTACCTGTTAGCCTTTTTTTTTTGGGTAGGATATTATCAAATAACTTCTCCCACTCTTGGCGGAGCGGGAGGGTGTGTCAGACTCTTACTGACTAAAACCCACCCGTGTTCCTTCCGTTGCCTGTGTTGCCAGGGGCCTCGGATCCCTTTCGGACTTTCCCACGACCCCGGCAGGCATCGCCCTAGTGGACCTATACACTTGTGCTGACGAAATCTCTTTGAGGCGCGCGTGGAACACAACGCGCCGTCCACCCGGGCCTGGCCCTTATCTAAGCCGGAAATCTGACCTGTTAGCCCTGACACTTCACTTCACATCATAAAAGTACCTATCTACTATTTACAGCAGAGACATGTTTATTACCTAACTTAATCTTCCTCCCTCCTCCTTTCTAAATCTGTGAAAATCACTCAACCAGACTTGGTTTCCGTACGTCGTTTTCAGGTGCCCACTGAAAACCAGCGCTCTGCTGTAGGTCCCCATAGCACAGCATCATGCTGAGTGGAAGCCTACTTGTCACAATCATGGCGTAAGGCTGCCGAATCTATTTGTTCTGTGTTCATAAGCATAAATCTGTTTTGTTTTATTATTTATTTGAATTACCATAAAGGCATATGCACTTGTTTCTGTGACATTTAAATCTATTTTTCTTTTTAATAACATATGCAGTCCTACTTCTCATTGCTCCTTAGTGCATGGAACATAATGTTAGAATTACATTCGTCTCCAAAGAAAATCTCAGAGTTCCCGGGTTGCCTCAAAAGAGCTAGCATTTTCATACATCAATACGTTAAACTCCATGCAGTGTTTCTGTTTTAAATTGGTAAGTAAAGTATTTTCTTAGGAAAATTCTCTCTCTTATTATTAATTATTATTATTTATTTATCATAAACAAATTTTATAAAAATCTCTCTATCTCCTCTCTTTTTTAGTCTCTCTCTATCTTTTTTTTTTTTTTTTTGTATAACGTTGAGTGAAGTTTAAAAAGACATAAGACATATTTTCGATTTTTTTTTTCGTTTTTTCCATAACTGAGAAGGAAACAACGGAACCCTTAGTTAGAGGATCACTCGTGTGTCTGTCTGTCTGCCTGTCCGTCTGTCATAGCCGCTTTGCTTTGAATCTACTGAACTGATTAAATGGAAATTTGGTACACATATGAATTTGTGACCTAAACAGGACGTCTAACGTAAATAAATGAATTTCGAATATGATGTGTACAGAAGGGCTGATCAGAATCGTTGTATAGGAAGGCTTTTGGTAAATTTTGCGTATTTGGCGCTTCTTGTCTAGGTTTTCAAGACGATTTGTTTCAAAGCATTCAGTTGCTTTGTGGATTGAATTGCGCCACTTTTCAACACACACGTGCATGGCGCGTGTTCAACATAAAACGCTTTTTCAGACCCAATTCACGTAACCTTTGTTGTGAAGCAAGGCTAAGTTACATACCTATATAGATCTCCCACGTAGTCAAAAGCTATTCATAATTAAAGACCACACCGATAATTCGGTTTTTTTTTTAAATGTCCAAGACGCCTCACTATTTCCAGCCTACGAAATAAGTATCGCTCATTGATCAGTCAAAACCCATGATTTACGACAATTTTGAGCTCGAAGTTATAATCTATAAGCTTTTCATCTGTACGTGCCACTGGAAAATGAATTATACAGTAATTAATCAATTACTTTGAACGATCTATTACCAGTAAGCTTCAGTATAAATTAAGTGGATCCATTATCGAAGTGGATACGTGATACCCAATCACTTATCAATAGACCGTATAACCAATGTGTACGGAGCAATAAACCCGGGAAAAAGAAAAAAAAAGGTTGACTTTTATTGCCCTTCTCAGTGGGTATGCAAATAGGGAATGTAAAATATTAATGGGTAATTTATTTGTTCACAGAGAAGTTTGAATGGAAACCTCTGGCTTATTTAAATTGGAACAGAAAAAGTCATGAATATTATTGTTCAGAAAAATAAGAATATCGTACAAATTAATAGGTTATGGCTTCAGTAAAAACATCACAGGAAAGTTAAATAAAACACTACCCAACCCTTTTAATCATCTACAAACGATAAAAAAAGAGAATTAAAAAAGAACCGTAATAAAAATTTACTCTTGCGATTTCGGGCAAAGTTCATAATATCCATACAATTTCAACTACCTTGATTAGAAAGCTCGACCTAAATAAATGCAAATGCACCGATACTGTAGAATGGACGGCCGTCGTCATGGCAACATTGGCCCAAACATTCCGCATAACTGGGTCACTGGCCTGCACTGGGCAGATATTTGCAAAATTCTGCCCGCCTTGCCCCCACGACAAGACTCAACGTTGGCCAAGTCAGGCAAAGTGAAGCATTTAAGTGGGGTTATTATGTACGAAGCTTATGATAGCCGAGGAGTTTCGTGCTTACGGTCAGAGAAGGTAATTGTTGGCATTGCAATTTATGGTAAAGATATACCCTGTGCAGGTTGTGTTTTTGTTTAGGTATTTAATTCCAAAATTGTGATACCCAAATTTATAATAACAAAAACAAGCAAATCATTTGTTATCAACAGTATCCGCTTTTATAACAAGTTGCCAAAGTCGGTTACAGAACTTAGCGATGGAAAGCTCAAAACCCACTTCAAACGGGTCCTTATCAAAATCGCATATTATAAGATTAAAGACTAAGTTGAAGATAAAGAAATTTGGCAATAATTCCTTCTGCACATGTGGCTTCCCTGGTACCTCATAAACGGCATGACTATGTAAATGTCTATTAACTGCTCCCAAATTACGATGTTTACTTTCTTTTTTTTTATACATTGTTTTTGACATATTATTTTCATTATTTGACATTATACAATTTTGATATCAAACTATTTATTAGTGGCTTTTGTGGACAGGATACTAATTAGGACTGGTTCAGTTGTAATGGCAAACATGTATTTGGTTTAAATACGTTTTTATTATTTTATTAATATTTTACATAGATTATTTTATATTTTATGAATGTGAGAACGTTGTAGGCTTGATCGAACTAGATTTGTAGACCATTTATTTTTTGTTAAGTACTTCTTGCCAGGCCTACACTGTCCTCCCACACCTATTAACACTGTAATTTGAAAACAATGTAAAAGCCTATTATTTTTAAAAAGTAACCGAGGAGTTTCTTGCCGGCTCTTCTCCATATGAAACGACCAATTGGAACCGTGGACCTAGCTTCTGACGTTTCATAAGTGCCCATGTAGGTTTATGTGAAATAAAATATATTGATTTTGATTCACCATAATTCACAAGATGTTGTATTGACCAAGTAAAACAGAAAATACGGGGTCAATATACCAATAACAATTAAATCATCATCAGAAACGCCTAAAATAAACGAAATGAACAAAAAAAACAAAAAAAGCAATTCATCAAAACTTTCTCAATCAAATAAGTACTGAAATGTAAATCAAACGTTCCCGTAAAGCAATCCGTAACCTAGAACAAAATCACAATAAATTGGAAAACTAGAACAGAGAGTGAAATAATCCTGTAATATAAAATTCCTCTGTATAAATCGAGCGGTTACAAACAGAAGCGAAAGATTCGAGTGGCTTGGAGTCAATAACTAAGTCAACACTATACGAATAGTGCAAACAATATCGAGGACATCCAACAAACTGAGATGGAATATTTAAATTTGCTACGCGATTCTATACTTTCTACATACCTACTGAAATCGTTCTAGATTTTCAGGCCACTCACATAAATTTTGATGAGATATAATCAGTTTAGGGTGGGCGTTGGTTTTGTAAAAATGGATCCCAAATGGTTTTATTTATTTATTTAAACTGTCTACACACAAAAAAGGTACAAAGGCGGACATAATGAATATCATTGTATCGCTCTTGATGGCAGTGATTTAGTTCGGAATTGCATTTCCTCAAAGATACCTTCTTGACTTCCGTTTCTGAAATTTTTCGGTCATACTTTTAGTAATCCACGAGGAGTAGGTGGCTAAGTAATAACAGCCGCACAGGTCGATGCATCAGGTTAAGCTACACTTGCTGGGGTTAGTCGATTGAATGGGTACATAATCAGCCTATAATGTTCCCACTGCTGGGACACAGGCCTCCGCTCAGTGAGAGGGGGGAGTGGGCCGTAATCCACCACGCGGGCCAAAGCTAGTATATAAAGCTTGTATATAAAGTTGTATGCGCAATTTTAAGATATTTACCATGTTATTATCGAACGATTCCTGTAATATATTATAGCTATTTTTTTCAAAAATGTTGACTCAGTTGTTTCGGAGATAATGGTAAATTTTCATCTAATATCTTAAATAACTTTAAAAGAGTTGTTTTTACAATGATTAAAAACATAATTTTTAATTTTCTAATTTGCCCTACAAAAGGAGAGAGGGGTGAATATGTTCACCCCTCTCTACCACTCCCACCCCCATACTCCACCCTCATATTCAAAAATCATTTACGTTACATGTTTGGGTCACAGAAATTCATATGTGTACCAAATTGCAACTTAATCGGTCCAGTAGAATTGGAGCAAAATGTCTGTGACAGACGGACGGACAGACGGGCACACGAGTGATCCTATAAGGATTCCGTTTTTCATTCGGACGTCCGGAACCCTAAAAAATAAACTAGCACATTCCTGCCTTGCAAACTTTCCACTGAAAAAAATAGCTGGCGATAAAACCTCTATTCAAGAATGTCCAACATGAAAATGTGCGATGAAATGCATCAGCGTTCGATCGCTATCTAATTCCGAGGCCATACTAACGGGTCCCAATACTGTCAACAAAATCGAAACGTAATGGGTATAGACTTATTCTTTTGTAACCCATTTCGTACACGCAAAATCAATCGTGAATCCATCAGACCGCAAAATAGGCACAACCCTATCAAGAACTCTTTAACAATATTTGATAAATCTATCCATTAGGTACTGGATTCGGTCTGGCAGATGATTCAACAGTTTTAATACAATGTAGACTGTATTAATGGATTTGTGCTTGTAAATTCGACTGTGATGCGGAATAGGTATACCATTAGTAGTCCGTTAGTAAAATTGTTTGAGTTTTAGCCATCATTTTAAAAGTAAAGAAAGAAAGAAAAATATTTTATTTGGGACCTTTTTTACTTTTTGTATTTCTTGTGCGTAGAAATACAAAAAGTAAAAAAGGAGCATTTAATACTAACAAAATGTACATATAAAAATACAAAAAAACTATTTCATTACGAAAATAAAGGCTCCCGCAGACAGACGCGACGCGACAGCGCGATGCGACAGCGCGTCGCGACTCTAGTAAAACAATTTCCATGAAGTTTTCAGAAAACAACCACGAGAAAAAAATACTTGGGGGATTTCTTCTCACCGATGAACATTTAAGACTACTTAAACGTCCATCGGTGAGATGAACTCCCACACGACACTAGTCGTCGAACGGTTTTGGATGAAATTTAGCACACATGTAGTTTATAACCTGAGTTAACACAAAGAATACTTTTAATCCCGGTATTATGTTGCCATGGGATAATTTCCGAACTCAACGCGGGCGAAGCCGCGGGAAAATACTTATACATAAATAAAAACGTAAATTTAATTTTTTACTTTTACTAAGACCGCTGAGGAGTTCCCTCGTCTGGAACCAATCCTGGGTGCAGCAGCTAGGTCATGGTGGACTTTAGAACGGACCATGATAAATAAATGCGTATATTCAATTTCGTGTATGTACCGTTGATCATTGAGGAGTTCCTTCGACTGGAGCCAATACTGTTAGTAGAACCAGGGGTAAAACATCATAAAAATGTATTGTCTTAGAAACTGAACCAACATGTGAAATTTCAAGTCCGTGGGGTAAGAGAAAGTGGTTTTAATTGAGCATGGAAGATTTGACGCATACATTCTAACAAAGTACCTAACAAGTTAAATAAAACCTTGTAATAAAAACTCTTCGTAACACAGGTCAAAATCAATCGTCCTATAGCAATGTACCTTTGCCAGTCATTTGTATGATTTGATAAAGGCTATACAGCGGCTATACAGCGGCTATAAAGCGGCTAACAGGTGGCCATAATTACTGCGATCGTGGGTTGTCGTTCACAGTCGACGGACGATCCCCACCAACGCTTCGTGTTTGGACATCGTCCAGAATGCGACTAAAACGTTGTGCGAATATTAAAATGTTCCTTCCTATTTTTCATGGCTGATAGGATTTCTTTCAAAATGTTTGCAGAAAGGTTCAATTCCTGAATTGAATCTACTGAAAAGTCTACTTTGACTCAATTAAAAAGCAAATAGAATGCTTAAATAGTTCCACATGTAGGGATGCAGGGATTCAGGTTCTCTTATATTTCTTTATATTGATATTGTTATGTTTATTTTTTTACTATTCATAACTATAACGTGGTGACGTTTTGCCTTCACATCAAAACGGACTGAGCCTTGATCTAATGAAACTGTAGAATAATCTTTTGTTCAAACAGTGGTTGTGATATGTTTTGTTCATTAAACAAGACACATTCAAAAGATTTCCAAAGTAAACAACCTCAGAGTAAGCGCAAAACCGTACGTAATTGACGTAAAACGAATGCAAATGAAGTCGCGACAGCGGCTTTACGGCCAACACCAAAGTCTTAGGCTCATTTACACGAAGAGTTTTTCTAGCCTGACTCACCAAGCGAGAAAATGATTCGCAAGAGAGAAATGAAAAACAAAAACTCGTTAACGATTTTTTTAGTCTTACGATAACTTGAAAATCGATTTGTTGTTGACATGGGCGATTACGATGTATACTTACGAAAACTTGAAAATCGATTTGTTGTTGACACGAGCGATTCCGATGTATACCTACGAAAACTTGAAAATCGATTTGTTGTTGACACGGGCGATTCCGATCTATAATACTTACGAAAACTTGAAAATCGATTTGTTGTTGACACGGTGTATAAAAATGCGAGGCCATTCTTCGCCTTTTGAATATTCTAGTATCGGATGTTTATACGATGACTTATTAAGCTATCGCTTTTTTATTTTATAGGTGGGAAATTATCAAATAACTTCTCCCGCACTGGGCGGAGCGGGATGGTGTGTCAGACTCTTACTGACTAAAACCCACCCGTGCCAAGTCCAAAAGGGTTACCGAGGCCCCTGGCAAGAGGCAACGGAAGGACGTTGCCTATTGCCGGGGGCCTCGGTAACCCTTTTGGACTTTCTCGCGACCCCGGCATTAAGCTATCGCTTGATTTCTCGTCGTGCGTACTGTTTACACGAGTCAACTTTCTTTCAGTATTCACTTATTCGAGGCGAGAAATTCTCCTCATCTAAAAAAGCCGTCGCTGTTTATAGCGTGTAAATACAATTGCTTCTCAAATTCAGTTGAATAAAGTAAGCTTGAACATTTCACGGACGGGCGAATATTTTACCCGATAAACAACAGCTTAAATTGATGAATGGAAGCAATAAAATGGCCTCCGTCTTTCTTTCGACGGCCTTTTGTGGTTCGCAGGTGAGGAAAAATACTTTGAGCATAAAATTAAATTGAATTTTGTAAGGCGTTTAATTACATAATGAATATTTATCAGGATTCTGGGCGATATGGCTTGGAAAGGTCTTTTTATAGGTGTTTTCAAAAGTAATTATGTACCTATTATAACTTTCTACTGGTAAATGCCGCTTTCACAGTACAATCACTGTAACGAACGCCGAGCGTGCAAAGTGTGAAAACAGTGTTGTGTGTTTGTGACTATAATTAACGCCAAGCATACAAAGTGGAGAGACAGTGTTGTGTGTCTTTTGACCCTCCACATAGATATAAGAAGTGAAAATTAGGATAAGATAGTTTAGGATAAGATCCTATCTGTGCACTAGGGCACAAGTAGCGGCGGGACTACGTAAAACGCACCCTCGCTACGAAGTCTTCAAAAGACTATAGTTAGAATAAGTTAATTTAGTGATTTGTAACCGGAGTAGCATAATTTGTAAAAGTAAATGTGATTTAACCCGTCAGGACCATGTAAGAGTCACTTAGGAATAAATGTAAATTGTGTGACTCGGTCCGCTCGCTCCCAGAACATAGGGAGAACGGTATATAAAACGGGCCATTGTAAGGCTGGGACACAGTCGGTCTCCAGCTCCCGAACAATCAAGAACTCTGAAAATAAACAAGAAGAATTGGGAACAAGTTTTATTCATCACCCCCAAAAAAACATACAATCACAAAGGACAATATCTTGGGGTGCGTGCAGAAAACCTCCTCGTGTGCCTGATTGCTGCTGGTTCCCTGCGAATACGTTCGGGGGAAAAAGCAGTCGTCGGGCTGGTACACCCTGGCACGGCCAATAGTCTCTCCATGTTTAGGAGAGGGTAATGATTGTGTCGAATTTCTGCGTGGCGGGGAGCTTCATGCTCGATCCTCGGTCGTCCATTCCCCTCTCTGCTTACAGAGAGCAGGTCGAGTGGGCGAAGAGTGGCGGTGCTTGCACTCACCCTGCCAGCGAGCTAGTAGCGGGAGAAACGATTCTCCTGAAGGCAACCGTCAATATCGTAATCCGTAAAGAGATCACAGTCATGTTTTTTGACTTGGAACGGGACGAGGATCTTGGCTTGGTCGCCCGGATCGCGAAGATGATGACCTCTATAAAAAATCCTCTAATATCAGGTTTTGGTGCGCGGCGAGGATATGCATGGCTGAGGAGTAGTGTCATCTGCAACTTTTAGTTGCAGGTGGCGCATCAGTCGCGAGCGCACCCCCAGCCAGGGTATCAGTGGACCCCCTGGTTGAGTTACAAATGTACACTTGCCTAGGGACAAGGGGTGAACCTAGGTGTACTTTTTACATCCCCCACACTCGTGGTAACAAATATGGAAAAAAATCTGGACTAAATTCTAAAGGCCTCCGTCGGACGGTATGTTGGAGATGCGGGCGGGGGTCGCCCGCTTGACAGCCGCCATGTTTCGCCGAAAGGAGAATGAGAGGCTCAGACCTGGCTGGGCTCCGAAGAGGCGGCCCTCAGGTGGAGCTGCAAGGGGGGTAGCAGCATGGGCAGGGATGGCCCGTGCCTGCGGAAGACCGGGTTCTGACCCTGGTGCGGCAGGAGATGGCTTCTTTACGGAGACGTTTCTCTGCCCTAGAGGCCATCGTTCCCCATAATCACCCCTATTAGCAGCGAGCCAGCCGGCTTCAGGCCAGCGCAAGGCCCCGTCGTATTCTGCCAACACAGCTGCCACGGCCAAACCGGGCTCGTCAGGGCAGCCAAAAGGCGGGGCGAATGCGCGGGTTGCGAAGGCTCCAACCCCAGCGGCGAGGGCTTTGGCCCCGGCGGCGAGCACCCCAGCCCTGGCGGCGAGGAGACCGGCCCGCCCCCGCCTCCTAAATCTCTTTCGGCCGATGCCGAATGCGAAGTAGCCGGGGAGAAGAGGAAGGCGGCTAAGGCAAAGAGGGCGGCCAAAAGAAGGGAGAAGCGGCAGCGGCACAACGAGCGAACAGCCGCGGCTAGGCTCCGCGCCCCGAATTCCGCAGCTTTAGTGATCACACTACAGCCGGATGTGGAAAAGAAGGGCGTGTCCTATAAGACCGTTTTAGCGAAGTTGGGTGAGGTGGTGCGCTTCGAGGAGCTCGGCGCTGCCAATGGCCTAAAGATGAAGATAACGGCAACTGGGGCCCGAATGGTGCAAGTCCCCGGTGCGGCCAGCGGCCCGGCCGCTGATGCTCTGGGCGAAAGGCTTAGAGCATCCCTAAATGCGGACGAGGTCCGAGTGTCCAGGCCCACCAAGTGCACTAGCATGCGCATCATGGGCCAGGATGACTCCGTGGCGAAGGAACAGGTGGTCGCCGCAGTGATTAAGACTGAAGGGTGCTCTGCCGAGCAGGTGAGGGCAGGCACCATCCGTCCTGACTCCACGAGGCTGCAAACCGTTACGGTGAAATGCCGCGTGTCGGCGGCCAAAAAAATTTACCGGAGAGGGTCAAAGGTTATTGGTGGGCTGGGTGTCCGTGCAGGTCAAACTGTCTAGACCTCTGAGGTGCTTCGTGCCTGTGGAACTTAGTGGAGCATTTCCGAGGTTTGGCTCCAAACTGGAGCGGGCAGGGGCTGCCTTGAAGCGGCTCCTGCCCAATCTAGGGGGTCCAAACGCCTCCTGCCGGAGGCTTTACGCGGGGGTCCAGCCCTGGTTCAGGCCATGGTACGGAGCGAGAGGGCATGGGCAGCCGTTACCTCCTTCTGCGAAGCAGTAGTGCTCGCGAAGGAAGAGGCAGGACGGTTGAGGGAAAGGCAAATTTTGCGCCCTCTCGCCCCTAGATAGATAGATAGAATACTCTTTATTATGTACACCATAAAAATTACAGATACAAACGTTGAAATTTTACAAGGGGTGACACAATGGGCGGTCTTATCGCTAAAAGCGATCTTTTACAGACAACCTTTGGATGGATTAAAGGGGGAGGAGAGACAATACTGCAGGTAGTCAGTGGTGTACCAGTTACATATACAATAAATACATAAAGCATATACTATACATAACATATATCATACATACATACATACATACATATATATATATATATATATATGCCATAAACATGAAACAAAATCAAGAACTATATAACTATAAGTAATGATGATATTTAGGGAGAGAGAAAGTGTTTTCTAGCCGCCGTAGGAGACGCCGTGGGCGTCGGGAATCCCGGGCGGATTTCCGGCCACCGTAGGCGCGGGCTTGCGGACGGTGAGCAATGGTTAGCTCACCGTCCGGTAAGGACCAGGCCCGGGTCAACGGCGCGTTGTATTCCACGCGTGCCTCAAAGAGATGGCGTCAGCACAAGTGTAGGGGTCCACTAGGGCCGATGCCTGCCGGGGTTACGGGAAGGGGTTAAGGGTTACCGAGGCCCCTGGCAACACAGGCAACGGACGGAATACGGGTTGGATTTAGTCAGTAAGAGTCTGACACACCCTCCCGCTCCACCCAGAGCGGGAGAAGTTATTTGATGATAAAAAAAAACAGGTACAATATCTTAGGTTATCTGGTTCACTAAACATAACATTACATCACGCCTTGCACCACGCATTCCCGAAGGGCAGAGATGTACCTATAGTACACCCACATATCGTTATGTTTAAGTCCCATGTAACAGGGGGCGAGCCTATTGCCATCAACCGGGCACAAAGTCTAGACTCCGGTCTGGTACAAAGAATAGGAAAACCCAATAAGACTCTGCCCGACCAGGGAATAGAACCCAGGGCCTCATGCTCGGCAGTAGCGCTTGCGACCACTAGACCAACGAGGATGGCGTTATCTGGTTCCTAAGTTTAAAAACTGGCCAATTGCGTGTCGGACCACTCACCGTTCCGTAGTTGGGATAACTTGGGTTAAATTTATTCCAAAAACAAACTTAACATTGTAGTTGAAAAACATGTTCTCCCATACATCGATATAAGTCACGATCAATTTTTTCAACTGCAAATTTAAGTTGGTGGACTATTACTCGTTAACTTGTAAAGTCTACTTAGCTGTGATAGTTTTTACACATAACATTTTGTTTTAGCACTTTATCGGCGGAATTAATATGTATATCTATGCCAAATTACAGCTTTCTAGTACTAAGCGTCTCTGAGCCACAGCGGGGACAGACAGACAGACAGACAGATGGACATGGTGAAACTATAAGGGTTCCTTGTTTACTACGGAACCCTTAAAACCAATATTTCCTTATACTATAATAATATCTTAAGATTGTTTTAATGTCAGTATGTAAACTATCTCTGATAACAAAGAACTGCACCTTAAATGCTCGTACAGACTGGCGCGATATCGCAGTCACGACAGGCAGCGCGATACTTTCCATGAAGTTTTCATAGAATTTGTGCTACTAGTGTCGCATCGCGCTGTCGCGTCGCGCCTGTCTGCGGGGTCCTTAATTGTTTAACACATTTTCAATTAAAATCCGAGAGTTTTGAAGTATATTGCTAATCCATCGCTTCATAGGTTTGAAAAAATCATCTGCTCAGCAACGTTAATAACGCAATGGTCGTGGGTGAACTGTCAAAATGAAACCCACTGCGATCAATTGTCATTTTATGTGTGTTACACAATTACCGCCCTTGTTTTTAACTTGCTCTAATAAGAACGTTTATATCAAACAAAAGGTGCTATAAAATGCAAAAACCATAAAACAATAATAACAATTATTATACAGAAAACTTTTTTTTGTGAGGAGTATTTGTAATTAATGTAATTTGTAATTAATAAAAACCCATTACACACACTACCATGCGTTTAACAAACACACACATAGGACCAGTAGTATCAGGTAGTATCAGGACCGTGACTTGAAGACAGATAGATGACAGAAGTGACAGCTTGAGCATGGAATAAGTAAGTATTTTTTAATAGCATGGAATTAGTAAGTAGTTACTATACATATAGATTGTAAGTAGAGGGGTCGAATTTCGATCAGTGGGCGACCACTAGTTATTATTATTAAAAAGAAGAGTAACTGCCCTCAACGTGGAACACACATTCTAAGTAACAAAAGTAAGTAAGTAAAGGTAAGCACACAACCTTAACACAATATTCTCCTCGTTTGCTCACTTCAGTGGATCAAGTTCCCAACTTGACGCTTACTTGTATACATATTAATTTGCATAACGCCTCCTCGTCCGACTTCGGGCGCTGTTCCTCCGGAGTCCCAACTATTTAGTTGGCAACATATTTTGGTAAGTAAGTAGTAGTAGCATCTTGGAGGAATGTTGTGTTTGTTGTTTCAAAGATTCTTCAGTAAGTTTGGATACAGTTATCATAGTGTTGGCAAATATAAGAGAATGTTTTGTATTTTGGATTGAGCTGCATGATAACTGACAAATGCGTGCCCTGACTGGTCAGGTCCACTCAAATCTGTGTGGTTCTTTCCTCAAAATACCATTTCGGACACCAACCTACATGATCCTCAAATGATCTGACCAAGATTATGTCCGGATATACACATTGACATTGATGAATTTTATTTAGGCAATCACATGAATATTTAAGGCTCCTGCATACTCAGGCGATATCGCGGGCGCGACAGGCAGCAATATGCCTGTCGCGCTCGCGATATCGCCCCAGTCTGTAAGACCCTTAACTCGGTGAAGTGTGTATTATATTGTATTGTATTATATTGTATAGTGTGTATTATATTATTGTAATTATTGTAAATATGAAGCTTAAGTGGGTCATTGTTTAATTTTGTTTTATTCTCAGTTAGTTTTTAACATGGTGGCAGTTTGAGTTATTTTTGCGGCCTAGCAAATGTCCTTTCTTTGGTAGTGTTCGTTGAATCGTTGAGCTCTTAAGTTCTGAGTTGAGCTGCACAACTACTAACAAATGCGTACACTGACTGGATAGGTCCACTCAATCTGTGTGGTTCTTTCATCAAAAGACCATTTCAAACATCATTCTACATGGTCTTCACATGATCTGACCAAGGTTATATCTGGTCTTTAAAAGAGACTGTGACCTCTGAGTTTGTTTCGGCCTTTCTTTTCAGAGTAGTCAGATAGGAAACACCGACCTCATCCAGTTTTTAAAAATATGATTGACGTGTATAAGTGTTTGTACAAATCTAGGTACTTACAAAAGTTCAACTGAAAAAGGTACGGTCAGTGTTCTGCATTACCAGACCCCTCTTACAAAGAAGAAGAAGGGAAAAGGGGTTAGGTTATGCTGGTTTCTGACTGTACCTCTAAATGGATGTTGATCCATTTAGAAGTACAGGCAGAGACCAGCATAACCTAACCCCTTTTCCACAAATTTCGAAGACAATTTTGGGAGGTTCAAACAGATCTATTTGTCGTGTCGGGCACACCGGGCACAACCGACGCGACGCTGCAATATTGCAATAATTTGTGTTCCACGCCGGCAGGAAAACTATATGGGCATATTGTGTGTATAGTCTGTTCCAAAAGTATGTGATAAAAGTGTAAACAAACCCTGTTCAGGTTAAATTCTAACGCAATTACTCATTAAGGGACCTAAACGCAACTTTTATAAGTTTTATAATGCCTTAAAGTATATGATCCACTGCAGTAAACAAAATCAGAAAAATATAAGACATTTTTAAGGATATATGCTAGGTAGATAGTGTGTTGAAAATATAATATAACTAATTTGATACGATAGAAAAAAATCACGAAGATACTTCTAAAAATTTCTTTTAACGAATAAAAACCATACTAATATACATGCAATCATTCTGATTTTTTGTCAGATTATTCTACAAGCAACATATTAGCATAATAGTGTTCCTCCCAACCTCCCAAAATTGTCTTCGAAATTTGTGGAAAAGGGGTTAGGTTATGCTGGTCTCTGACTGTACCTCTAAATGGATGTTGATCCATTTAGAGGTACAGTCAGAGTCCATTTAGAGGTACAGTCAGAGACCAGCATAACCTAACCCCTTTTCCACAAATTTCGAAGACAATTTTGGGAGGTTTCTTCTAATAATAGTGTCCCAAATCGTGTGCATAGTGTAGTGTGGTTTAAAAAATGATACGCGCTGCATAAAAGGAATATATTTGCAAAATTAAAAAAGGCTACGACAATTACTTAAAATGCAAAAAAAAATATGTAGAATTAATCATTCTACAACGGGTACATACCTATTGACCTCCTATCCTTTAGATAGTTACCATCTAAAAGATTTTGCTGCAATCTGTGTTTTTAATTCATCGTTAGCAATTTCTTCTTCTTAGCTTTCAGTAGTCCCGAACAAATTGGTTAGGACAAACTAAGCTGCAGTGATTTGCTGACCAGGTAACAAGGAGCAAGAAGATAGATTAGGGGGCGTGATATTTGTCCGTACAAGAGTATTTAATAATTCTGTGTCCACGTCCTTTCCTTAGATAAACCTCTTCTTATTCCGAAGAACATAACTGAAGTTTCTTTCCAGCTCTTTTCCAAAGGAAACGACCAATTGGAACAGTACACCTAGCTGACGTCAGACATTTCATAAGTGCCCATGTAGGTTTATGTGAAATAAAATATTTTTATTTTAGGCAACCATCAACTAAATAAATCTGGATATTATTATATGTACTGTCTACGTAAGCACTGAATAATCGCTGCAAAAAACACTACAGCAACACCACATAACAATATGATAATTCTATGAAAACATCATCATCATCATTCTCAGCCAATGTCATATCACTATGCACATACATACATTGGTACATATTACGGTCTGTTCTAAAAGTAACTGATCAAAATATAAACAAATTGATCAGAAAACTGTACCTGTGCATGGCAGTTTGTAGTGCCACTTACAAATTCAGTACTTTGTTTTGATTATTTGAACACGTAAACCCGAAATTCTAATTTTAAATCATCATAAGATTAAAGTTTTAGACAATTAAAGTTAATTTTATAACCTGAATTTTCGTCATGATTTTTCAATTACAATTTAATAACGTTATTCAGAGCAGTGGTAGCCCAGTGGTATCGGCCGCGACTTACGAGTTGTAGGTCAAAGGTTCGAACCGATACAGATAGGCGCTTTACTTTGTGTAAATTATTTCATCACCACTGCTCTCAAAACGGTGAAGGAAAACATCGTGAGGAAACCGGCATATCCTAGAATCAAAAATTCGATGACATGTGACATCTACCAACCCGCATTGGGCCCGCGTGGTGGATTACGGCCCACTCCCTCTCACAGAGAGGATGCCTGTATAACGTTATTCAAATAAAAATTGTTGGAAAAAGTTATGAGATATAAAACCTTCTAAATACAGACGAATGTGTTACTAATTCCTTTAAGAGGCCGACAACACCTAAAGCGCTGTCACTGTCGGACTGCATAGAAAAGAAAGAGAAGCGCGATGACACAACGCTGGTAATTTATTGCAAAATATGAAGCTTTTATCGATTTACAAAAATGTTATAGTTTCTATAAAAAAAAATAAAACACTATTATGCTAATATATATAATTTGCATGTATATTAGTATGGTTTTTAATCGTTACAAGAATTTTTTAGAAGTATCTTCGTGATTTTTTTCTATCGTATCAAATTAGTTATATTATATTTTCAACAATATCTACCTAGCATATATCCTTAAAAATGTCTTATATTTTTCTGATTTTGTTTACTGCAGTGGATCATATACTTTAAGGCATTATAAAACTTATAAAAGTTGCGTTTAGGTCCCTTAATGAGTAATTGCGTTAGAAATTAACCTGAACAGGGTTTGTTTACACTTTTATCACATAGGTACTTTTGGAACAGACTATACACACAATATGCCCATATAGTTTTCCTGCCGGCGTGGAACACAAATTATTGCAATATTGCAGCGTCGCGTCGGTTGTGCCCGGTGTGCCCGACACGACAAATAGATCTGTTTGAACAGCCATCAAACAAATACTCGATGCTCAATTGTTTTCTATACTACCTTTATTTACAAAAATGGAATATAGTGGCAAAGGTGTGAAAGTGCCATTTGTTGGGAATTTGGGATATTGTAAACTAAGTGTGCCCAATTTATAGTGAACAAAAAGGGAATCATTTCTCGCTGCATGCTTTATAGTCATTTTAGTACAGTCCAGGAAAGTGATTGTTAAGCAAATTGACAGCCTACGTCAACCACAACCTCATGGAATGAGAGCTGTGATTTGAATAAACGGACAATTTAAGTGTTTAGTCAATTTGCTTAACAGTCAATTTCCCTGACTTTATAAATGATAAATGATTGTTATTTCTATAAGACGTAGACACAAGAAGATAATGACATAAGAAGTAACAATATATTAATACTTGTAATACCTAAGTTTTTTTTTAAAGATTTTTCAGAGCTCCGGTTCACAAAGATCAAGTGCGTAAATTGGTTTTATTGTTTTCCACATTAACGTGTTAACAACAGCAAGCTAAATAAGATTTGAGAAGCATTATTAAGTATAAATATTAAACTGTTTTTCCATACACAACAGTGGAATTTTAAATTCTTACCAAAAAATGACAAAGTATTATTCAGTTATAAGTTTATAACCTTACATAGCTGAATATTAGATATGTATATATACACAAATTCTTAACCTCGACACAAAATATCCTAAATTACTATTATGGCAGCTGGCAACCTGCCCATACAGAGAGGCCGTCGATATTAACTAAAATAGCTCAATACAAACAATTCATAAACATCTATCATTACATAAGATAGTTTGAAAACATGAAATTCAAATAAGTATTTATTGGTATATCAGCTAGGTGCAAGCCTATTTCTATTTTGGGCACGCCACGATTGCGGTGATAAGTCCCCTCTTTGAGGAGTGACTAGAGAGGCGCCACGGCGTCCTCACCTTCCGCCTGACGCAGGTCCTTACCGGACACGGCAGCTTCGGGAGGTTCCTGTGTCGGATAAGGCGTCATAGATTTAAGGGGACTACAGGCGGATGGTGAGCAATGGGTAGCTCACCGTCCGGTAAGGACCAGGTCCGGGTGGACGGCGCGTTGTATTCTACGCGCGCCTTAAAGAGATGTCGTTAGCACAAAGGTAGGGGTCCACTAGGACCGATGCCTGCCGGGGTCGCGGGAAGGTACTTATGGGTCACCGAGGCCACCGCAACACAGGCAACGGAAGGAATACGGGTGGGTTTTAGTCAGTAAGAGTCTGACACACCCTCACGCTCCGCCCAGAGCGGGAGAAGTTATTTGATGATTCCCATCCAAAAAAAAAAAGCCTATTTCTATTTAGGTATCAGGCATAACCTTACATAACGGGAAGCTACACGTTCGGCTGTTGGTGGAAACCAGCGCTGTGGCTCTGACTCGCATAGGGTTGCAGCATTATGCTGAGCGATGGCCGTTTTGCGTGGATGTGACGCACATTTTCCCCAACTTGTTCGTTTTTACCAGACTGCGCAACGCAAAGGAGGGTAATGTGGCTATACATGTAAGTTTGTTTGTTCCTTTGTGGCGCTCTAGAGACCAAACGCGTGGGTCGTTTTTGATGATTCTTACTTCAATTGATTTGTCTCAATCTTGTGAGTGTCACTAAAGACATGACAGTAATCAAAATACTAATTGTTACGTCATATAATTAACTTACCTTATTTACACCCAACTTTTTATTACTTATTTAATTGCACAAGTGACATTTGTAAAATTGACACACATAATTGTGAGCTTTTGTATTTAATATGGTTCAAGGACCTGAAATAAATGAATTTTATGTTATTTATTTATTTAAAATTCAATATGGCGACAACCAGACGCCATAATATATTGTGAAAAAGAATAACATGTAAGGCGACGAACTGTGTCAAGTGGGGTATCATTGAATAGGTATTTCAAAATCATCTTTAGGTCTCTCTAATAATTTTTCATTTTTAATGACCATTTAGGATCTATAACGGTTTAAAGTTGGTTAGCAACTATTCTTACTGTTTTCAAAACATATGGGTAATAAAGCTGTGATAAAGTTCTTATGATATATTCGTATAGGTCTTATTTATGTGAAAATAGTTATTAAAAAGTGTAAAATAAAAAGGTTATTTAAAAAATCAAAGAACTGATTGCGTAAAAAGTGAACTTTAAAAAAGATGGAAACAAGATAACCTATTTCAATATCTATATACACAATCTCATGCAGTCGGAGGCATCTTCTTAAATTTAACAATAACGATTGCATGATGATGTCCTCATCTTTATTAAAGTTCACTATTTACGCAGCTTTGATTTTTTAGGTTTCCGTAATAAACAAGGAACCCTTATAGTTTTACCATGTCCGTCTGTCTGTCTGTCTGTCCCCACTGTAGCTCAGAGACGCTTAGTACTAGAAAGTTGTAATTTGGCATAGGTATACATAACAATCACGCCGACAAAGTGCTAAAATAAAATCTTGAAACAAACATTTTTTGCACGTATTGTGGGGATGATATTTTTTTCTCGTCTACCCCATGGTGTGGGGTATCGTTGTATAGGCCGTTTAAAAATATTGCAGGTCTGTGAACACCACTTTTTGATTCAGGGTTCCACTTGCGTAATATTAAGCATTAAAGTACTAATTTTTGTTAGAGTCAAGTGGCCCCCCTCCTGCCAGCTAAATGGTTGTTTATGGAGATGTGAAAAAATTCATGGCAGTAGTACATATAATGAAATTAACAGGAAAACTATCACGGCTAAGTAGGCTTTACAAGTTAACGAGTTATAGTCGACCAACGTAAATTTTCTTGGAGAATTGACCGTGGCATATATCGGTGTATGGGAGAACAGGTTTTTCAACTACAATATTAAGTTTGTTTTTGAACCCTTCATTGTGCGTGGTCCGACGCGCACTTGGCCGGTTTTTTAATAACTTTATTTGGGTCATGTTTACCGCAAATAAACGTATTTTCTTTCTTCTTTCATAAACTCAGGCAAAACACAAATTGATTGAAAACCATTTTAACTCAGGATTTCACGCTCAGTAACTCCACATAATATATACATGTATATGTACTAATAATACCAGCCTATTATTATCCTAATGCAGGGCAAAGGCCTCTTCTGGTACAGAGAAGGCATTGATCACCACGCTTGCTCAAAACGGGTTGACGATTTCAGACTTACATTAACTATCAGTCCAGATTTTCTCATAAACGATGACTAAACATAGGCAAATACATACCCTAGTATGTACTGTACAGTCAACTGCACATCAATGGTAACCGTTCGACATTGGCAGCGCCGCCTGTATGTCGTAGCAGTAAAGCCACGGTGCCAGTTTCGTTCAAGAATCGTTCAAGAATCACAACACACAACAACTAATCACATGCTATAAAGCACGTTCAATTATTGCCATTCGATAATTGCATGCGACTTCTGTTTACACCCGTTTATTGCATGCAAGTTTTGCCTCGTCTAAACACAGAGTGGCACGTTCTTGTGCAATTAATTCAAGTATTTCCTGTATTATACAGGGTCGATTTTTAAGAAGGGGCAGTAAGGGTAGGTACCTTAATCGCTGTAGCTACAGGAAAATCAACCCTGTTTGCCAAATATTTCATTAAATTTTATTGAACTTTGAATTGAAATTCTTCTCAAGATTTTTTTAAACTTTTTTGTTCGCTCACGTTTGAATGATAAAAAATGTTCATGCCTGAATTGAATGCGACTTTATTGTATGTGCTGTTTACAGGATACCAGTTTTGCAACTCACTTGTCCGTATCGTGCAACAAGTTTACACATATAGCAGTTTTGAGCTGCAACACACTTGTCCGTATCGTGCAACAAGTTTACACATACTCGTATACCAGTTTTGAACTGCAGCTCACTTGTCCGTATCGTGCAACAAGTTCACACATATACCAGTTTTGAACTGCAACTCACTAGTCCGTATCGGGCAACAATTGACTGGCACCGTCTAGACGGTGCCAGTCAGTTGTTGCTTCAATTTTATTGTATGCTACAGGCAATAAACTTGCACCGTTTAAATGGGGCTTTAGGGCGGATTTCGTAGTGCAAGTGTTACCACTTATGCGGTTGACTGTAGGAACAATCGCGAACAATGACAGTCGTAAATTGTACTTATACAAGAAAAAATCATCATTTCCGACGCGAACATTTGGCAACTATGAATAAATAAACATGTCGGTCACCTAAACTTTAGCAATAAATCTAATTTAAACTAATTACCGAATCGATCAATTCAATAAATTACTTATGCCATCAATTTCGTTTTAATAAATTGCCTCTCGGATGCTAGGAAGTGATTATTGGGATTGCTTTTAGAGGTGCCAAATGCCTACATGTCTGGTATTGGATACTTTAGCTGTTTGGCAGACTGTCTACAGTGTCTACACGCGTTTGTTTTTTCACTTTCTATTCATGCCTCTTGAATTTTGTATTGATGTTTGGTTGGCATTCCTTTTTATTGGTAAATGGTAAAACAATCAACAAAAGGACATTTTACATAATGAAAAGAGCGTTCTGTCTGAGACATGGACACGATCAGCAAGGAATAGGACAACAAAAGGGTCGTGATTTTCAGTAAAGTTCATGCTTACATGATAAATTCCTAAGTTTGTAAATTATATCACTAAACAAAACACATTGTGTAAATCTTATAGATATCTAGGCTTTAAAACTTGAATATTAAACATTACTATTGTACAATGTACATAAATATTTAGGCTGGTTACCCAAAAATGATACTTATGTAGTTAAGAATATAATTGAAATTTAAATCTATTTTAGAACATAGAAACTCATGAGCGTTCCTATTTAATTAATTAATATTTTCCTCCATTCTTAAGGAGAATTTAATACGACATATTCATGAAGGTAATTGTATATATTCCTACATAAATATTTACTGATATCATATTAAATAAATGTTCATGCTTGTCAAATAAAGGAATACAAAATAACGATCTCATAATCTGGTGTAAAATGAAGTGTAAATCTATTTTTAGTATCATTCAAATGTAAAAGGAATCCAAAATAATAATTGATCCATTAGATAATTGTCAGACTTATGTACCTAACAATTTATACAAAGGTATCCTCAGAATACATACCTACAATCGTACTGATCTCATAAAAAAATCGTTTTCATTTTCATTTTTTGCCAAAAGGCAAGAAGTGAAAATGAAAACAATTTTTTTTTCAAAACGGTTTTTAGTGCACTTGAAGATATTTTCAACCTCTCTTGAGAATATGATTGACTAAGATACTATTCACGTAATAAAATACCTTCTTACCATAACTCTGGCAGCACACTCTGTATAACCTTGGTAAATATTATTTATTCTAAAAGGGCTAATAAACATTTTCCGAGCGTTGACAATAAATCACAGCCACCAATAAACTCTGCCATTTATTAGGACTAATTATAACATATCATAACATCACGCCTCTCATCCTAAAAGAGTTAGACAGAGGTGTATCTACAGTACACTCACTTTTCGCCAGTTATGTTTATGTCCCATGTAATAGGGGTGGGCCTATTGCCGTCAACCAGGCACAAATTCAGACTCCGGGCTCCTACTGAGAAATTGCTGATGGGGATAACACTGCCCGACCAGGGAATCGAACTCAGGACCTCACGCTCAGCAGTAGCGCTTGCGATCACTAGAGCGACGACGCAGACTGATTGTATTATAATAAAAATACAACACATTATTGAATGAATGCAAAAAGAAAATAACATACCAACAACCTCTTTTTTTTTTGGATGGGAAATCATCAAATAACTTCTCCCGCTTTGGGCGGAGCGGGAGGGTGTGTCAGACTCTTACTGACTAAAACCCACCCGTATTCCTTTCTGTTGCCTGTGTTGCCAGGGGCCTCGGTGACCCTTTAATACCTTCCCGCGACCCCGGCAGGCATTGGCCCCTACATTTGTGCTGACGACATCTCTTTGAGGTGCGCTTGGAATACAACTCGATAGATCTCTGCCGCCGATAGGCCCACGAGGACACGGCGGTGCTCTGCCCAAGCCGCACCCAACCTTTATGGGCGCTTTGTGTTAAAATAAAAAAATATGGTACAACCTACAGAATTACTTAGTATGAAATGAGCTACCAGCTAATTTATCTGGACGTGATGAAAATAATAATATATTATTGTTACGTAATAAGAAATCGTACTTAAGACGCTGACAACATCTAAACCGCGGTCACTGTCAGATTGCATAGAAAAGAAAGAGAAGCGCGATGATACAACGCTTGTAATTTATTGCAAAATATGAAGCATTTATCTATTTACTCAAAATTGAGTTGAGTTATTGAAAATAAAAAACAACCAAGTTCTGCATTCAAATAAGACGTTCTTGTTATTAATTAAATACGTAACGTATGTTGATATTTAATGCAAATATTTTGGATTAGAACTCAAGGTAAGAGGTTAGTTTAACGTTAGTTTGTATCGAGATATTTATTTCAAAACATGATTTGGTAACAACCAAGTTCTGGGAAGTAAATATGTTCAAATTTAACATATATTTTTTCCGCTACCACAAACGATACAGATTTGGCATTTTTTTTCAAAAGAGAAGCCTATTTTGGTCAATTTGGGTCTTGTCAGCACCTTAAATAGTATTGGAAACTCGGTACTTGAAATAGAAGACAATAGGTCAATCGAAGAATCCAATTCAGCTAGACATAGGGTAGTTACGTAAGTCTACTTAGTTCCAAAGTAACTGAAACGGAGTCTTAAACGAGTGTATGGTTTATAGTGATAAGTTTCAGTAGGCACTTTGTACAAACGTCATCAATTAATTTGTTATGTGCAAAATACATTTGCACACATCCGGAATCGTGCTCGCATTATTTGTGGTTCTGTAAAAAGTACATAAATATTAATATTTCAAGTAACCACTATAAATTCGTAATTGTAAATATCGATATTTGTGTCATCTGAATATTTATTGTCAATCATTATTAAATGTTTTATTACAAGTGAAAATAAAAAGTGTTATCTACAAGAGTTGCCCTAATAACTGTCCTGCAAACAGGCGCGACACGACAGCGTGTCGCGACACTAGTAGCACAATTTCTATGAAAACTTCATGGAAAGTGTCGCGCTGCCTGTCACGCCTGCGACATCGCGCCAGTATGCACGAGCCTTAATTCGAAGCTGCCCCACAGTAGATTCCGAGAAACTGCTGTATTGTGGTTTACAAACACCAATCTCCTAAGCACAAACATTGCGATCTAGAACAAGTATCTGTACGCTACGCAAATGTTTGTTCCTCGGAGTTTGATTCCAGTGAAGATACAAGAGACATTCAAAGTGTACGTTTAAAAAAAATCTACAGTCAATGACTCTCAACCTCTTAAATAAAAGCCTTACTTTGTAATTTACTTTTTACATTTTTTATGATTCATTTTTACACTTTTGTAATTTACTTTGTACTCTTTTCATAATTTACTTTTTACACTTATTAAAGATATCGTAATCATCAACAATAAGAAGATTACAGGTTTCTATTTAACCAGTCTTACGTCCGAAATCCTAACCAAACATAACCTTGTTCTTACAATGGACTATTTACTAGATCACCTGACCGAATCAACCATTACCACTCAACACATACAAATCTGAAGTCATCAGATCTAGTAGGAGGTAAGTACCAGCGATTATTGCCGACGAAATGATCCGTGGTCTCTCGGGTACGAAGATCATTAATAATAACACCCCTTCGCAAGATAAACACGCAGTCTGTCAAAGATATTTGTTACACTGTATTATTTGTTACTAGCTTTTGTCCGCGGATTTGCTTGCGTGGAGGTTGGAAATTATTCCGCTGAAACGTTGTACCGCAACGAGCACGCACTACAGAGTAAACGTACCGCAAAACTCATGCTGACTGGAAGCTCTACTTCTCCCAGTCGGCATGACTTTTTTCCGACATCTTCAACAACCATCGTCATATTTCAGCCAAGTTACACAAAACCTTAATTAATTATAAAGACAAACCTTTCTCATGAATCACTCCGTCCATTGGTGAAAACCATATGAAAATCGGTTCGGAAGTTTTTGAGTCTATCGCGTTCACACAGACAGATGCCACGGTTTTGTATTATAGTATTTATTAATAGCATACTAGATAGCGCGTACCGAGACTCCGAGAGCAATGGTGGCACAGCCGCGACTTACGAGTTGTAGGTCGTAGGTTCGAACCCGGACAGGCGCTTTACTTTGTGTAAATTATTTCATCACCACTGCTCTCAAAACGG
The DNA here is from genome assembly GCA_905333075.3 of Atethmia centrago. Classification (NCBI taxonomy): domain Eukaryota; kingdom Metazoa; phylum Arthropoda; class Insecta; order Lepidoptera; family Noctuidae; genus Atethmia; species Atethmia centrago. The sequence continues at coordinate 10,271,592 of HG995377.1, read as the reverse complement.
TGAAGGAAAACATCGTGAGGAAACCGGCATGTCCTAGAACCAAAAATTCGAAGACAGGTGACATCTACCGACCCGCACTGGGCCCGCGTGGTGGATTACGGCCCACTCCCTCTCACAGAGAGGAGGCCTGTGTCCCAGCAGTGGGAACATTATAGGCTGATTACGAAGATAGCGCGTACACTAGAAATAAAACATTTTCGTCTATCATAGATAGGACTTTATACCTATAAAATAGGGCCTTGCGTCAAAATAGGGTTTTCAGGACAATTTGACAATAAAACTGGTTTGTTGGGAGCATTTAAAGTTGGGATCATAGCACTAAAGTCAAATTATTAATTCACTGGAGTAATCTCACATGTGCTAGCTGACACTTTGTGTAATAAAATTGTCATATTTATTGTAAAGGTGATCGTTAAGTTTAATCGATTTGTAATTGTAAAATAAATGTGTAATAATAAATGTAAAAGTCTAGAACACAATAAATACAATAAATATCACCATTTTATTACACAAAGTGACAGCTAGCAAATGTCAGAATCCTCCAGTGAATTTTAGTGAACAGGTTGTTGGTGTACATTTAAAAAAAAAAAATAATAATAATAATTCGAATTTAGTCCTTTACATTACAAGTCTTTACATACCAAGTCCCCTCCGTGCCTCGGAAAGCACGTTAAGCCGTAGGTCCCGGCTGTCATTTGTAGATCTTTGACAGTCGTTACGGGTCGTCAGAAGCTCGAAAATCGTACCAAGGGGTATCGTGTTACCCAGTAACTGGGTTGTGGAGGTCAGATAGACAGTCGCTCCATGTAAAATACTGGTATTCAGCTGTATCCGGTAAGACTGGAAGCCAACCCCAACATGGTTGGGGAAAAGGCTAGGCAGATGATGAATTCGACTTTAGTCCATCTTAGTCTTGACTACACGTACTATTACCCCCTCCATGGTCTCGGCTACGTTCAAACTTACTATTTTATTAAGCGGTTTATGAGTATTGGCGTGTTTGGTACTTAGCTGCCATATTAGAAATTGATATTTTAAAGCTCGTTATACTACAAGTAGAATATAATATGTACTCATGCCGCGTTGACTAAATTTTTATCAAAGAACGCTTGTACAATGTAGATTTGAAAAAGCAGCTTTTGAAACTTTAAACACGGTCCTAGTCCTCTTTGATTGGATGCCGTCACCCAAGTGAAATTCAAAATCAAATTCAAATTCAAAAATCATTTAATTACCCATATTAGCAAATAAATGATTTTTGAATTTGAATTTGAAGTGCGCTTTGATCAGTTTTGCCACGATCAAAAAAACCGGACAAGTGCGAGTCAGACCCACACAACCACAAAGGGTTCCGTACAAATTTGTAGGTACATATTATAAATAGGTTCAGGAATCGTGTCCCGCAGTTTTTTCCGAGCTCTTCCCGAAATTCAGTTTCCAAATATATAATTACTTATATTATTATTATACTTACAGTTCATACCTAAATTAGTTAGGTAACCTAATCAAAGTTGTTTTTTACTTTATCAAATTTAATCCAGATTTGTAAGTGGTGACTCAAAAAAAGTATTGTACTTTAAATGAAGACTACATTTTTTATGATATAATTACAAATGTGTAATTTTCAGATTTTTCCCTGTACTTGTAGTATAAGACGATATTACTTGCCTTAGTTTCATAGTTCTAGGTCAACGGAAAGTAACCCTATAAATTTTGATTCTCTTGACCGTGTCGAAATATTCGTTCATAAACGGTCGTATATTTTTTTTTAGGTTAACTTAGAAGTTTGATTTTCACAGCTCAAAGGGACTTTAGATTTGAGTATATGGTTTTAATTTCAACTCGATACCTCCACGCGTTCCCGAGATAAAGGATCTTGACAGACAGACGGACAACAAAGTAATCCTATAAGGGTTCTGTTTTTCTTTTGAGGTACGGAACCCTAAAAACATCCAAGTAGTCGTGAAATCTACTTTGTCCAGGCGTGCCTACTTTGATTGTGTCAACGCGGCTTTAATACCATTGTTACTTTGAAGTTGTCGGGAAGTCGCGCCAGGAGGGCAACCATCATCTCTTATAGCAGTATTATTTCAATATTACTTCAGCATGAGAAACTTCTCTTTCTCATGCTGCTATAAGGCTAAAGCTACAAGGCCTGTATAGCTCTATCACTTTCCCACTGTCAAGTAATATTATAATAATACTGCTATAAGAGGTGATGGTTGGCCCCCATATTTCAATACACATGTACTTTTATCCATGTTCATTCCGATAAAATCACAGTAATTTAGGGTAACGCCCTTAATTACTGTCCCACATACTCAATATGATATTCTTTGCCAATTAACCAATAATTGCAGAATTGTGTCATCCAAATAAAATTTACTGCCATACTCCAGCAGCGATTACATTGCAATGAAAATACTCTTTTCAGCTTTATTAATATTATTTTGTGGCGTACTTAAATGGAATCTCATATCTTTATACACCTGCCCCATGACACCACCTGTGAAAACAAATAAAAAAGAGATAAATGGCTCTGCACTCGTATGATATTCACATGTTATGCTAATCTTACCTCGAGAGTCGAGGAAAATCGCTGATGTCGCCACATCGTTCAATTATATCGTCAAATACTTCCAAAACAATGTTATTGTGTGAAAATGATCGTCCCACACGAATTCGTCCAACAATTTTAATAGAAAAGTATCGCTGCTGGAGGTAAAAAAACGTCCCACCTATCCGAACGATGTTTGGAGGTCAGATATTTAAAACTCTGGAACGACATTTAAAAAATAAAGCTAGCACATTCAAGTATTCCAAAAATTCAAGTGTTGCGTCGCGCGTCGGTGCAATTCATTGTTCAATCAACCTTTTATGGTCTCATTGCACAAAGTCATTGTTATGCGAGTTACCTCAACAGTAATAACTATTACAAATTGTTACACGCAGGTGAATCTCTTTGAATGCAAAGAAACGTAACATGATGTTATATAAAGACCATCTGCGCTGGTATTAGTCACGAATGCATATGGTCGGCATGGTCGCGCCGGCTGGTCAAATGGGAAACTGTGTCAGTGCGAACATTTGTTACTTGCACTCGCGTCACAGATTACGTTGTCCGATACAAACAGCGCTCGTACTAGTAGGTTCAAGGGGAGCCAGCCAGATCGCCGTCTCGTTCGTTCACTATTTATAGTTCCTCGACTATTCAGATATTTGCGCTCAGTGCAGAAATGTCCGGAGTCGCGAACGACCAAAAACCCGCGCGGCCCTCCCAGAGAGCTTCCCGCAGGAAAAGCGCTCGGGAGAGGAAATTGCGCGCTTGCACCGGCCCGACACTCGACCCCAGTGAAAATCGATGCCGCGATTTATCTGCGACACGGACAAATTAAAACCATCGACGTCGAACTCATTAGACGGTGCAATTCCGCGCAATCGACACACACGCGAACTTATGCAATCGTTTTCAACATCAGTCGCCTGCTTACAGTGTGATGTTCAGTAATCAGTTTACAGTGTTTGAAAGTGACTGGTGTGTTGTGTCTTAGACATGTGAATATAGCCTCAACCATGCTACGTTATTTATTTCTGTTCGGAAAACAAAATTGACATTGGTGCTATTTTGAAGTGAATGTCGGATTGTTTTGGTTGGCAAGGCGCCAGAATGTATAAGAACAGCTGACTGTAAACAAACAACTTGCGTCTTGTGGACAATAGTTTGCATAACATTTTAAATATTTCCTGATTCCATGGATTATTTAAGTGAATAAATAAAATATGGCGGGAAAAGATGATTCCAGTGATAGTGACGGTCCTATAATAGACGATAACATTATTCGCATACAATTAAGAAAACCGAGTCAAAGGAAATGGGAATTGCGGACGCGAAATCTTTCCCATGGGATGAGATTTCCAACAGTACAGCTTTTTGATTGCGACGGAAATCTCCTCGTTGAGACAAATGATGAGAACGTATCTATTAAGAGCTCTGATTTTGATGACTCTTTACTAAAAACATCTCAATCACTAAGAGAGAAAGATTTTCGTCACATTATCGCTAGAAAACCAGTCAAAAAGCACAACACAATATCTGGAGACAAAATATACACTCGCGTTTATAGAACTCCTCTTGCTACTGACGAAAACGCAAAAAACATTAATGAACGCTATATTATACGAAACAGTCACAGTGTGTCAAACATTCCGAGTAAACTCACATTAAACAACTTTACTAATTTACGAACAAATAACCTCGCGACCAGCCCTTTTCACTCAGAAGGCCTGAGTGAAATAAGCAGTTACAAAAGTTCTGACAACGAAACTTGTAACGATATAAATCAAACGTCCAAAACAGATAAAGAAAGTCTCGAGAAACATTCTGTAAATTTAATTGATACTCCTAATAGTCCCTTTTCTTCCCTTTCTTCATTAAGTGAAATTGATCAGGTAATAGATGATGTTTCATCTAACAAAGAAAACGAACCTGATTTGACCCTTCATAAATCTCGTTCTTTCAATGACGCAACTTTGAGTGGTTTTAAAAAAGGATTCGAAAATGATAATCTGGCACGATCAAAATCTGGTATTTTATACAATCCCCCACACAATAAAATATTTTTCCTCAATACTTACTTAAAAAGCTTACGACCTCGAGTGAGCTCTAATCCGGATTGGTTTGCTCTACATGGATGCCGAACAATTGAATATGCCCCTAATACACGCGCAGCGGCTAAGCGACAGGAGTTTTCAAAAATCTGCTTTGAAAAGCCTCCTACATGCAAAATAGGAGATATGACGTCAGACAATGAGTTCATTAATATTGGAGCGGACGACGCTGTCCATTCTGAAATGAGGAAACGTTTGAAAATGTATAGACGTGGGATATCAGAGATCGCGCCTAAGCACAGGAACACGAGTGTATTTACGAAAACGAGAAGACATTCTGTGAGTGGCACGTTTCAAGTCGTTCATACTTCCTCTTCGGAGAGTTTGGATGAAGCTGACGTAGTACTCAACCGCTTGAAGAGGAGGATACTCAGGAATAAGTTGAGAGAGAAAAGACGGAGCCTCGGCGCGAAGTTTCAATTCAGTGAGTGCCTACTTTACTTTTAAGCTACTATTCTTTTTAAAGAAACACGAAGCTGCTTTACATAATGTTAAACCGTTAGAAATATGTAATTACACATGATTTATATTCACATTTGCGAGACAAAACATGCTGCACATTTGTTATCCGAGGTGCGGACACGACTTTTTATTACCGCCGCTGCTACGTGTACATTCCATCTTATCCAGAAAATAGATTTTCTTTCAGTTTTGAAAATATTCTGTTTATAAATCGGTGTAGCCTTATTTTAGATAACTTCAGTTTTTTATCACGTGGTTGATTTAAATTCAAAAAAGTTGATATTGATTAAGAAGAGATAGAAGATATTATGAAGAAGACATTTAGCGATACGGCCGCCCATTGTATATTTTGTAGTGTTTGATTTACTTTTGTTATGTATTTTTGTGGTGTACAATAAAGTAGGTACATATAAATAATTACATATTTTTTTGATCACGAATACGTGATATTATATAAGAATGTTTATTTTCTCTAAGAATGTGGTATTTTTTAGGGTTCCGTAGTAAATAAGGAACCCTTATAGTTTCGCCATGTCCGTCTGTCTGTATAGCTGTATGTCTATCCTCGCTGTAGCTCAGAGACACTTAGTACTAGAAATCTGTAATTTGGCATAGGTATACATATTAATCACGCGGGTAAAGTAGTAAAATATTTTTTTTTTTTGGGTACATCCCTTGCACGTAATGTAGTGATGGTATCGTCGGATAGGCCGTTCAAAAATATTGTGGGTCTGTGAACATCACTTTTCGATTCAAGGATCCGTTTGCGTAATATTAAGCATTAAATTGCAATTTTTGTTAGAGTCAAGTGTCGTCGTCCCCTGCCAGCTAAATGGTTGTTTATGGAGATGTGAAAAAAAACATGGCAGTAATACATGTAATGAAATTAAAAGGAAAACCATCACAGCTAACTGGGCTTTACAAGTTAACGAGTAATAATCCACCAACTAAATTTGAAATTGAAGAATTGACCGTGGCATTTATCGATGTATGGGAGAACATGTTTTTCAACTACAATGTTAGATTAGTTTTTGGGATAAATTCGTCCCAAGTAATCCCAACTACGGAACCCTTCATTGTGCGTGGTCCGACACGCACTTGGCCGGTTTTTTATTTTAACTACTTTCTCTCTCTAGTTCTGTATACAGCTTAATCCTCAATTTAGGCTCGATTTAAAAGCTGGTTAGCAAACATTTGATTAGCTCAGGATCTAAACTAATCCTAAGTAGTACTTACATTGAGATGTGAGTTTGTTTACGTCTTCATTAAACTATTATTAATACCAGCTACGCCCCGCGGTTTCACCCGCGTAAGTCTCGATCCTGTGAGAATATTGAGATAAAAAGTATCTTATGTCCTAATCCAGGTCATGGTCTGCCCATGTGCCAAATTTAATCCAAATCCGTTTAGCCGTTTTAGCGTGAAAGCATGACAAACAAACAAACACAAACAAATAAACGAAAGTGAGTTTGTTTGTTTATTTGTTTGTATATATATCACTAATTCGCGTCTGTGCCACAAATTGATAAAGTTCTAAACTAACAAACTCACTTACGTGATAAAAAAATTGCATTTTCTATAAAAACCACACATTCGCACATCTGACGGAAGATGCGTCGCGTATCGTCGGTCGCGAAAAGGCTCCTACATACTGGCGCGACTTGTCGCGCGACGCGACGCGACACATGGACACCGCGAGTAGCGCTACAAGCGGTGCCTTTGTGTCGCGACGCGTCGCGCGACAAATCGCGCCAGTATGTAGAAGCCTTTACGCCAGAAGGGACAATTACATAATAAATCATTCATTTTTACACACTCAACCGATGATGGGTTAGTGCGTCGAGCGCACTTACTGGAAGTCAACGAAGTTTCGCCCGACGCGACGCATCTTCCGTCAGAAGTGCGACCAACTTTAATCTAGAGAAATAAAATGTAAGTTAGCATCTTCAAACAAATATATTAAAGAGTTTCCGTCCCAATTTTATCAGATCATGAAAAATGGAACAAGGGCCCAACTTGGTTTTAAATGGGGGAACCGATTTTGAGAACCGTTCTTTGAAAGTGTATCCGAAGAGAGAATTGTTTTTAGTGTTATGTATAGTCGGTCTCAAAAAGATGTATACCACAATAATTCATTTGATTGTGTACAATTTCTGTTCCATAATACTGTATCAATGTGTAGCCAAAATTAAGTACCCAATATATATTTTTGAGGGTACCAAAATATAAAATATTGTCGGCTACATTTTGATCAACTAAAAATATACTTTTTGCGCGAGAGATACGGTCAAAGGGCAAAGTTATGTTAATGTTACATTACCTGTCATTTATTATCAATGATTTATTGCTCACTGTTGCTACAGCTTCGATTTACGACTTTACTCTGGTATAATAGCAGTTTTCTTTTGTTGAAATTCCTGGTTATCCGGAGGTTTGTGGTTCCATTCCACCTAGTAAACATTACATCTTATGTATTAACCAAAATGTGGGTTAGATGTGTATGAGATGGTGATGATATATGAGAGAAGACCAACATTTCAACAGCCCAGAAACACGATTTACAACTTTATTCAACACCTAATTAATAATAATTAAATGTTGAAAAAAGTTGTAGATCCTTGCATGGGTTTCTACTAGTGGGTGGGTAGTAGGTACTTTCAAAGTTAATCTCAGACACAGCTGACTAAAGGCTCCTAAAGACAGTCTCGACGCGACAATGCGACAATGCGTGATTCTGATAGAACAATTTCCCTGAAGTTTCCTTAGAAATTGTTCTACTAGAGTCGCATCGCGCTGAGGCGTCGTGCCTGTCTGCGGGATCCTTTACGGTGACGAAATGCCTTATTGGGTAAGGTAGGCCGCTTCGTCAATGAGACAATATTACTACAATACAAATTGATGGCAATTGATCGTTTCAGGGACCCCGTACCAGTAACGCGCAGCCTACTGTACCTACCCGTAAAGGGTCCCCGAAACGATTAATTGCAATTGATCAGCTGCCAACAATTTTTTTTGTAGTAATATTGTCAATCCCTTCAATTGCATTTGGTAGACGATCAATTACGCATCAATGTGTACCAATCACGTAAAAATTGACAATTGCAATTGATCGTTTTGGGGACCTTTAACTTAAATTACTTTGAGCAATCGTGGAGACCAATACTCGTTTCTGCCCTGAGAGAAAAGACCTTTGCCATTAACAATTCAACAATTAAGGCTCCTCTTAATTTATTAACACGTTCCCTTCGCTCTGTTACAAAATAATTTATTTTTGGGACAAAGTAAAGTCGAACTTTTCCACGCCAATCATATCGCGTTATGATTCGTAACCAGGTTCCTTTTCAAAATAATATAGCCAAAGCTCTGATTAAAAGCACTTTTAGAATAATAAATGGAGAACCAACTACGATTTTTAATTGTATAAGAACTGAGGAATGAATACCTACATATTTATACGTGAGGTAACCAATTTTGATCTTGTTCGGTCATTTACCAAACTATTTTATTAGAAAAACTAGCGACCAGCTAACTGTGTAACTCACTTTCAATCTTGTGAATTTTTCAAACCTATGAAGCAATAAGATTCGCGATATCCTTCAAAACTCTTGGAACAACCTATGAAGCGATAGATTAGCGATATCCTTCAAAACTTGTTAATTGATGAATTTAATTTTTTTTTTTTTATTTAAATAAATTTATTTCACAGTTTTCGCTATTGCACCTACCACTGTTTGTCTCTGCATCACCCTAAGGTTGACCGGTAGAAAATGCCTACGGCATTAAGTCCGCCTCTGTACATTAAATTTGTGTGCTTAAAGTATTAAATAAATAAATAAATAAATAAATAATTGGAACAATGTTGAATGAGTTTTGAAAGATATCGCCAATCTATTGCTTCATAGGTTCGAAAAATTCGTCGAAGTAGGAGAACTGTCAAAATGAAACCCATTGCGATCACTTGTCATTTTATGTGTGTTAGGTACGTAATTACCCCGCGGACCCTGCTTCGCACTGTTTTTGATGTCTTGATTTTATGTAGCTTTTATTAATTTATCATACCCAAAGTGGTCGATATCGAACCCCCTTTTTTTTAGGTGGCAAATTATCAAATAACTTCTCCCACTCTGGGCGGAGCGGCAGGGTGTGTTAGACTATTACTGACTAATAGAAACCAAAACCCACCCGTATTTCTTCCGTTGCCTGTGTTGCCAGGGGCCTCGGTAACCCTTTTGTACCTTCCCGCGACCCCGGCAGGGATATCGACCCCTTAGGGTCGAAATCGGTTTCTCGTCGACGAGGTCTAAAAGTCGACCCCTTTTTTTTTTTTTTTTGAGGGTGGGAAATCATCTAATAACTTCTCCCGCTCTGGGCGGAGCGGGAGGGTGTGTCAGACTCTTACTGACTAAAACCCACCCGTATTCCTTCCTGTTGCCTGTGTTGCGGGGGCCTCGGTGACCCATAAGTACCTTCCCGCGACCCCGGCAGGCATCGGCCCTAGTGGACCCCTACTGTATGTGCTGACGACATCTCTTTGAGGCGCGCGTGGAATACAACGCGCCGTCGACCCGGGCCTGGTCCTTACCGGACGGTGAGCTACCCATTGCTCACCGTCCGCAAGCCCGCGCCTACGGTGGCCGGAAATCCGCCCGGGATTCCCGACGCCCTGGGCGTCTCCTGCGGCGGCTAGGGGCGAGAGGGCGCGAAACTTGCCTTTCCCTCAACCGTCCCGCCTCCTCCTTCGCGAGCATTACTGCTTCTCAGAAGGAGGTGACGGCTGCCCATGCCCTCTCGCTCCGTACCATGGCCTGAACCAGGGCCGGACGCGAGAGGTCTCTGCCGCCGATCGCCTCCATGAGGACACGTCGGTGCTCTGCCCATGCCGGGCAGACCTCCACCGTATGTTCCACCGTGTCCTCCGGGCGATCCACACAGTGGTGACACCCGGACGTTTCCTCCCGCCTTATCCGACACAGGAACCTCCCGAAGCTGCCGTGTCCGGTGAGGACCTGCGTCAGGCGGAAGTTGAGGACGCTGTGGCGCCTCTCCAGCCACTCCTCAAAGAGGGGACTTATCGCCGCAATCGTGGCGTGCCCAGCACTGGGTTGCGACAACCGTACTTTCCATGACGCCATGAGATCCCGCCGGAGCTCCGTCCGCTGTGCCACGATTTCTCGCGGCAGCGGACTAACGCCCCGGCGTTTCGCCTCCTCGCGCCACTCCCATACGTGCGCGAGGACTTTTGCCTCCAGATCCCATGGCGGCAATCCGGCAAGGTGGCTCGCTGCCTCACAGGAGACCGTGCGGTATCCCCAGACCATCCGGATGGCCATGACCCTTTGGGCCGCGCTCAACCGGCGGGCTGGCCGCAGCGCCAGAGAGCGCGCCCATACAGGAGCCCCGTAGAGGGCCATGGAACGCACGACCCCCGCGTAGAGCCTTCGGCAGGAGGCGTTTGGACCCCCTAGATTGGGCAGGAGCCGCTTCAATGCAGCGCCCGCCCGCTCCAGTTTGGGAGCCAAACGTCGGAAATGCTCCACGAAGTTCCACCGGCTGTCGAGGACGAGTCCCAGGTACTTCATCGTCGACTCGACGCCGATAGAAACCCCTCCTACCGTTATTTGGGACCCCAACGGTGGCGCGTTCCGAGGACCATGAAAACACATGGCCTCGGACTTGTGCAGGGCCACCTCGAGTCCCAATTGCCGGATCCTTTCGACGATTGTCGCAACCCCGCGTGCCGCTAATTCGGCCGCCGCCTGGTGTGACCTCCCCTGCGCCAGGACCAACGTGTCGTCAGCGTAGCACACTACGCTGACGCCGCTAGGGAGGTCGGCGCGCAGGACCCAGTCGTATTCGATGTCCCACAGATGCGGCCCCAGGACCGATCCCTGTGGGACACCGCACGACATCTCCTGCCGGTTCCACACTCCCTGGTGACCAGGGTAGATGACGGCCCTGTCCGTCAAATAGGCCTCGACCACACGACAGAGGTAGGTCGGCATCCGGTGATACCGGAGTGCCTCCCTGATGCAACTCCAGGGTAGGGTATTGAAGGCATTGGCGATGTCTAGGGACACCGCCAAGACGACCCCGCCCTGGGCAACAGCATTCCCCGTCGTCAGGGCTTGCACACGCATGATGGCGTCCACCGTAGAGCGCCCTCTGCGGAAACCAAACTGGCTCTCCGCCAAATCCGGCCCCACCCGCACCAGCTGGCCGACGAGGCGGTCTGCAATGACTCTTTCAAAGAGCTTGCCCACCTCGTCGAGCAGCACGATGGGCCAATAAGCGGACGGAGAGTCCGCAGGGCGCCCTGCCTTCTTTATGAGGACCAGTCTTCCAACGAAGCGGGAACTGGCCCCTCTCCAAACATGCGCTTAGGAGCCCCCTAAGTCGAGGTCCGAGAGCCTCCAAGGCCAGGACCCAGGCCTTCCCAGGTAAGCCGTCGGGTCCTGGGGCGGTATTTTTGGCATTAAGCCCGCGTACCGCCGCTCTCATTTCTACCTCGGTCACCTCCGGAGCATCGTCGACGTCGTCGTCGTTGGCGGTGTGGTCCGCATCGGGCACCGCAGTAGGCGGAGCCATAGGCGGAGCCATAGGCGGGGAGGTGTGTTCCCCTCGGGAAGGGAACAGAGCGCTCACCACGTCCTCCACAAGCTGGGGCCGGAGACTCTGCGTCAGCGGGGGAGCCCATGGGCGGAGTTTATCCCGCACCACTTTGTACGGGCGTCCCCACGGGTCCCTGTCAAGAGTCCCCAGCGACTCCTCGCGGGCCAACCCCCTGGCCCGCAGGATCTCCGCTTGGAGGGCGGTCTTCGCCGCTCTGTACCCCTCGTACAGCTCCGCCTGAATGGCTTCCGTATCCGGAGGTTTGATACGGAGCCTGCGGTGCCTGGTGTACCGGCGTCGCGCAGCCACGCACGCAGTGCGCAGAGCCGTCAGCTCCTGCGACCACCAGTACACCTGGCGCGAAGCACGTCCAGGCTGGACCCGGGGCATTGCCACGTACCATATGTCGGACATGGCCTCCCGGAACCACTCCGCCTCGTCGTTGATGTCGGCAGACCTGTCCGGTGGTGACACCCAGGCCTGCACGATCGAGGCTTCCAGGAGGAGCTCCCGGTCCAGCTGCTTCAGCGCCCACCGCGGACCACTCGGGGCCCGTCGGACCGGCGCGTCCGAGGTCTGGGCGGAGACGTCGAACCGGATATACCGGTGATCGGAATAGGTCTCCACCCCCTCCATGACACGCCAGTCAACTACACGCGGTGACAGAGCGGGGCTGGCGAACGAGATGTCCACCACTGATTCACCCCGCATCCGCACACACGTGGGGACAGAACCCCGGTTTAGGACGACCAGGCCTGTCTCCAGAGCCCAGTCCTCCACCATCCTGCCCCGTGTGTCCGTTAACCGGGAACCCCAAGCCAAATTCTTGGCATTGAAGTCCCCGAGGACGAACACGGGGAGGGAACCAAACCCGACGACGACGTCTCTCAACTCCGCAAGGGAGTTGTGGAACTCGGCAAGAGTTCGGTTCGGAGAGAAGTAGACCCCTACCACGACAATCTCCCCGAACCGTGCTGCTACGCAGCCCCGTCCTCTCTTGACGGCCTCGAAGGACGGAGTACCGGCGGCGGCCGACGAAATTAGGGTCACTCAGAGCCGCTCAGGTCCTCCACCCAGTCATCCCTGGGCGGGACAAAGTACGGCTCAGCGACCACGGCGATGTTAATCGACCACTGCGCCATGCTCTGGAGCAACAGATCCTGAGCGGCGGCGCAGTGGTTGATGTTCGCCTGGAGGAGGCGTAATGGGGCCATTAATGGCACTCCATGTCAGCCCCCTCTTGGGCCTCCTTCCCAGCCCCCTGAGAGGGGCCTGCCGCAGCGGCCACGGTGGCGACAGCGACGACGGCGGTGTTGGAGGCGGCAGCGGCGGTGGCAGTGGTGGCGGCTGCGGCGGTGACGGCGGTGGCGGAGGGCTTGCCTCTGGCCCTGGCTTTGGTGGGTGGGGCGCAGGCTTTGCCCCCCATCCGGTGCTCGGCCGGCTTGCCAGCCGCCGCACATACGGCACAGTGCGGCGTGGCATTGCACGAGCCGGCCTTGTGCCCGGGCAGACCGCAGCGGTAGCAAAGACCGCTGCGGTCCACCTCGGAGGTGCAATTCGCTTGCACGTGGTTGCCCACCTGGCAGCGGAAGCACCTCAGAGGTCTGGGTTCCAGCAGTTTCACCTGCGCGGAAACCCAGGCCACCAATAGCCGTTGGCCCTCCCCGGCAATTTTTCTCGCCGCCGACACGGGGCAGCTCACCATAACGGTTTGCAGCCCCGTGGAGTCAGGACGGATGGTGCCTGCCTTCACCTGCTCGGCAGAGCACCCCCCGGTCCTAACCACCGCGGCTACCACCTTGTCCTCCGTCGCGGAGTTGTCCAGGCCCATGATGCGCATGCTGGCGCACATGGTGGGCCTGGACACTCGGACCTCATCCGCATTTAGTGACGCTCTAAGCCTTTCGGCCAGGGCGTCAGCGGCCGGGCCGCTAGCCGCACCGGGGACCTGCACCATTTGGGCTCCAGTCGCCGTAATTTTCATTTTAAGGCCCCCGGCAGTGCCGAGCTCCTCGAGGCGCACCACCTCATCCACCTTCTCAAGGACGGTCTTGTAGGACACGCCCTTCTTTTCCGCATCCGGTTGTAGTGTAATCACTACGGCTGCGGAATTCGGGGCGCGGAGCCTAGCCGCGGCGGTGCGCTTCTTGCGCCGCTGCCGCCTCTCTCTCTTTTTGGCCGCCCTTGCTGCCTTACTAGCCTTCTTCTTCTCCCCGGCCACTTGCCATTCGGCATCGGCCGGAAGAGATTTAGGAGGCGGTGGTGGCCGTCTCGCCGCCAGGACCGGAGCCCTCGCCTCCTGGGCTGGAGCTCTCGCCACTGGGGCTGGAGCTCCCGCCGCTGGGGCTGGAGCCTTCGCCACCTGCGCTTTCGCCGCGCCCTTGGTCTGTCCCGTCGACCCCGGTTTGGCCGTGGAACCTGCAGCGGCTGAATATGAGGCGGCCTTCGACCTGCCAGAGGCCGACTGGCTCGCCACTAACGGGGGGCGTAGGACGATGGCCTCCAGGGCGACTCCGCAAGGAAGCCATTTCCTGCCTCACCAGGGTTAGAACCCGGTCCTCCACAGGCACGGGCCGTCCCTGTTCCTGCTGCTGCCCCCCTTGTGGCTCCATTCGCGGGCCGGCTCCTCGGAGCCCAGCCAGGTCCGCTCGGAGCTTCTCGTTCTCCTTTCGGAGAAGCTCCATGGCGGCTGTCAGGCGGGCGACCTCCGCCCGCATTTCAGACATACCGTCCGAAGGAGGCCTGACGTGAAGGGCCTCCGCTGCCGCCACAATAGAGGCCGTGGCCGCGGCTATGGCCTGATCCTTAGAGGACCTAAGCCTCTTCACAGATACCGCCATGATCGCAGCGTTCACGACCTCCGCAAACCCGGCCGCACGCTCCGACCCGGAACCGCCAGCGGCTTCCGCCCCACCTCCAGAAGCCTCAGAGGGGGGCCCCTCCTTGGCGAGCCTCTTGGGTCGCCGGGCCAACTGGGCCGGTCCGGCCAGCCCGGCCGGGCTGGTCAGCTCGACCGGGCCAGCCCGGCCTGGCTTGCCCGCCTCCTTTGTGGGGGGCACTCTGTCCACCCCTCCACCACCTCGGGCTCTAGCCCGCCGGCTGGAGTGGATCTTCTTCCTCCGGCCGACTCCATCGTCGGAGGTAGACCCCGAGTTGGGCCGCTTGGAGGTCCGCCTGTACTCTCGGCTCCTCTCCAGCACCCCTTTTCGCTGCGAGCTCCCCGAGCTCTCTCCGCCTGATGCAGGGTCGGACTCCGACCCCGCATCGCTCTCCTCCCCTTGACGTCCAGTTGTTGGTTGTTTTTTAAAAGATTCCATTTTGTTCCCACGAGTGTGGGGGATTTAATCGGTCCACCTAGGTTCACCCCCTGTCCCTAGGTAAGTGTAAATTTATAACCCAACCAGAGGGTCCACTGGTACCCTGGCTGGGGGTGCGCTAACGACTGATGCGCCACCTACAACTGCGAAGTTGCAGATGACATTACTCCTCAGCCATTCATATCCTCGCCGCGCACCAAAACTTTATATTAGAGGAATTTTTATAGAGGTTATCTTCCTCGCGATCCGGGCGACTAAGCCAAGATCCTCGTCCCGTTCCAAGCCACAAAACATGACTGTGGTCTCTTTACGGATTACGATTTCGACGGTTGCAGGCAGAAGAATCATTCTCCCGCTGCTTGCTCGCTGGCAGGGTAAGTGCACAGCAAGCACCGCCACTCTTCGCCCACTCGACCTGCCCTCTGTAAGCAGAGAGGGGAGTGGACGACCGACGATCGAGCATGAAGCTCCCCGCCACGCAGAAATTCGCCACGGTCAATACCCTCTCCGAAACATGGAGAGACTATTGGCCGTACCCAGGATGCACCGGCCCGACGACTGCTCTTTCTCCCGAACGTATTCGCAGGGAACCAGCAGCAATCAAGCACACGAGGAGGTTTTTTGCACGCACCCCAAAAGTCGACCCCTATTAATTGAAACTCTCTTATTTGAAACTTTCAAGATACTGTCTGTATAAGTTGTGTTACGTGCACCAACTTGTTATAAGAATGACTAATATTTTAGTAGGAGTATCATTGTTGTACTTTTAAAAAACTCAACTGGTCGATATGTGTGCACAAGTTCGTACAAGATGAAAAAATTTGGCTATGGGGGTCTGACGTATAAGTTAATTTTGGAAAAGGGGTCTCTTGTTCAAAATAGTTTGGGAATTCCTGCTTTAAATGATAGTGAAATACGACTCAAAATCTATTGCGTAGTTTAAAAGAACACAGCAGTCATACAGAAAGGCGACTTTCGACTTTCAACTGACTTTTTCACCACGGAAAGTGACTTTAATTAATATTATGTACTAGCTTTGCCCGCGGCTTTGCGTGGAGGTCAGAAATTATCCCACGGAATCGTACAAACGTAAAGCACAAACCGGTAAAGGTCCCAGACAACAAGTTTTTTTTCCGAAATCTTCAACAATCATCGTCATCATTTCAGCCAGTTTACACAAAACCTAATGAACTATACACCTAAACCTCATGAATCACTCCGTCCATCTGTGAAAACCGTATGAAAATCTGTTCAGTAGTTTTTGAATTTATCGCATTCAGACAGACAGACGCGACGGGAGGACTTTGTTTTGTAAAACGAGTAATAATATGTAGTGATAGATAGATTCTGTAAGTAGCCATTCTTTATGGCCTCCCTTCTTAGTCATTTCCTATCTCCTTGAGCTCGTGGTTATCCTTCAGTGACTCTTTGGTTCTCCATCGTGGTCAGGCGGAAAAGTTTATCTTTAGCATTAGGCCATTAACGAGTTGTTTCAGTGCCAACAATCGACAGTGCCTACATAGTAGGTATAATGAAAACAACTGTTTCGTTTACAAACATCACAATTACGCTTAGGTGTTTACTAAGTAACTGTAATATGAGATTTTGTTATGAAGTGTAGCGCCTATATATTTTACGCTTAGGTTTGATCATTTTACGCGGAGTTCTTAACCAGTATACAGGTTTATTTTAAATTGGTAGTTAAACTCCGAATACGCGATGGGATTGGGTGGTAACCAAACATGATAAAACAAAAAAAAACAAAAAAAAATATTTTTTGTGGGGTCATCGACCGCGAGTTAAATGTCAATGACGACACTGATGGCTCTTAAGGGTTAGGTAATCGCCGTTGACCTTGGCCATATAAATGAGCGTCGCGCTCACGCCGCGCTGCCGCGGCCGTTAAGTTTCATAGGGAATATTTATTTTTAGTAACGAAAATATGAGTATATGAAAAAAAAACACTGATAAAATTACAAATAATAAAATAGTCTGGTCATACAAAAAATCATGAAAATATCTTATGTAAGTAGTTTGCAAGTAATATCGTTTTTATGCCAAAGCATAAAAACGAAGAATTCAGGAAGTAATTTCTACCCAAAGGTAGAAATTACTTCCTGAATTTATTTCATAAACTATTTTACTACAATAGGTAATTAAATATTCACATATATAGAATTTACGTGTACGCGTTCTAGTTTAACATATATTTTTTTCATAACTTACTGGCATTATATGAATGCGTACCTAATAACAGATTCAAAAGTCACTAAAATCATATAACTGCGCCTTAAACACGGTTTAGAATCGGTAGGTGAAATACGTCTTTAATTTTATTGATTAACACATTTTACAACTTGAATCTCTTTCCGAAGTGTCGATAAAAGACGGACATGAATTTATGAGAAGCAGCATACTGCTATCTCCAACATTTTCGGTCACTTACGACATTTGGCTATAAGGAGGTCCTTCATTACCATCACCACTATGCTAATTTACGTTGTCAGTTGATTTCCACAGCATTATGAAAAATTACATTTTAATCTCAGTAATTTGCTCGGTCATATTGTGCAGCTGTATTGTGCTGTATATGTTAATAATTAAAATCTTAATTACTGGCCAGTCTCGTTTCATCCTTTTGTGACTTAATGAACCGTCTTCTACATCATTAACCTCACTCAAAGTCAAAAGACACGACATATTCACACACATGTTCATAACACAACATGCGACAGCATGTTTCCGAATTTATTATTAAAAAAAAAAACTCTTTTTTTATAAGATTTGAAAATTATGTTTATTTGCCGGAAACTTTTGAATAAAGTACACACTGGCGCCATCTGTCTTAATCCGTGCACACCGTTATCAATACTCAACTGGAACAAGATTGGACGGTTTGAAGATAGAACGGTTTGATGCGCCATCTAACGGATATTTTATATTGCTCTTAGACAGCAAGCCTTGTAAAGTTTGAAGAGTTTGCTTAATTCCGACACTGAGAAAGTGGCAGCAGTAGCATTAAACGGGTTAAAAATATGATTGTTTGTTATTAGTCTGATATCTGTCTGTGATTCAACTTTTAAATTATAAACGGGTTGTTTGAGGCATTCATTTGTTCTATGTAAGTCGGTGTATTTGAATGTAAGGAACACTATTCATTTTCCATGCAACTGACGACAAAATGACGACAAATTTTTCATTACAAACTACATACTACATATTTAAGACAAAAATAAATATAGACGTCTTTTTATAGCATAATAAACAAATACATTGATAAATATAAGCTAGATCTGTATAATTTTAAGTATAGTGTACGTAGGTAGCTAGGTTTACCTTTTATTTACAAATGTTTTAGTGAGACAATAGCAATTATTTAATTAACAGTTATTGGAATTGCGGGTAAAATTCGAATAGAGAAAATTTGGTACCAGAACAGGCAACCCAAAAAAAATACAACAATGAAAGGGAAGAAAAACAGTCTCCCTTAACATTGATTTAGAGCATAAACGTTCTTTATTGGAAAAACAGTTTTTTGAGCTTGAAAAATCCAACCGCTACACGGACTTTTTCCTTCGAATTCCATAAATCTAAGTAATTGCTTCCTTTCTTCCTCTGCCCTGTCGCCGTAGAAGGCGAAAACCAACGAAATGACTTTCGCACGAAAACTCCGGAATGTTGGCACATAGCCAACACTTAGAGATGTCTGCATCTCCGAGCTTGTCTGCACTCCTTGATTTCTCACCAACAACTTGCAAATAACTTATACAAATCGGATTTCTATTGCGTTCAGCTTAATTAACTTTCGACTCCAATTTCGTGAATGTATTGAAACTGGTTATGATTAGTGCGTATACAGCATGATAAATTAACATCGAACAGTACATGTAACGGTAATAAAATACTGCAAAATACAAGCTTAATTACGCACGAGGTCAAGGCCGTTTGGTCTACGACTGTAAACTTTACGCCCAGTGCGCGAATCCGCAAGTCTTCTACACAAAAACTGGCATCGAGAAATCTTGGAGCCGTGCTAAGGGATTTAGTTGTCGACGTGGTTATTAGCGATAATTTTCTTATACAGTGTTTGTACAGCTTAAAAACAGAAACACATGATTCAGAACATGCGCATTGGCGGCGCCGCGAGTCAATATCCTCCCCCCCACCGCCGCGCCGCCATCGCGATCCTACCGCGGGGCCAGTGTGCGTGGGTGGATAACTCCTTATTATAATCTTTTGTGAATACACGTTTCTGTTGACAAGTTACTTTTATGGAAACATAGTAAAACTGGTGTAAGTATGCTGTTTTTCCTAATTCGTTGCGATTTTTTATAGAAATGGGCTATTTGTTTGATTTTATGATGTTCAGGAAGTGAATTGGGTATTGTTATTTGGCATTTTTTGTTTAGAACAGGCATTAAAATATACATAATCGCAAATTACGTAATAGTGCCTCCTTAAAAGTGCAGTGGAATTAGCGTTTTGTATGTAAATTGCCAATCAAATATGCATAGGCTCAAAAAAAATTGCATCAAAAGCGTCTTCACAATGCAAATCATCCTCCTCTTCATACAAGTTAGTTTAGTGTTTTTTTTTATTTATCCAGAAAAGCCTATCCGCAGGTTGTACCGCTTCACTTGGAGGCGGCTGTTAGTTGTGAGTTCGTCCGCTAGAGCGTCAGAGATGTGGGACCAGCTGGCTCACTGGCTGGCTCGACCGCTCGAGTTTGACAGTACCCCGCTCACGTCGACAGCGCCGGCCGGCGACCGGCGCGATCCGACCTCACGTGCAACAATACCATCATTCAGTTTTAACCTCCGCGACACATCCACAACAACTTGCGAAAGTTTTGACAGTGAATGAAAGACCTGTTAGTCCGTGTTTGGTTTTAATAAATAGTTAAATTCTGTCGTGTGAAAAGTAATAGTCGTATTGTGTGCATGAGAGAACCGTTCTGTGGTATTTTTGTTTCGTTTCAATTCGAGTTTTGGACCACTGTGCACAGGATCAGGCTGGCTTTTAACTAGTATTAAAGTAAGTAATATATACGTAATTCTACTCACACATAGTTTGTTATTTATATTTTGCAATTAGTTCCATACCCGCAATATTTTTGCTATTTTCAGTTCATTTCGTCTACGCAATGTAGAATGCTTTTCACCTTACTTTGTTGAAACACATTGTTCCTGACGGCTACATTTTATAGCCCAGACTTGTATAAATAGAACGTAATCGAGCTTGTAACTTGTACGGCTAAGCAACATTGTGGCTCCGTTTCAGAAGTATATTATACAGGTGGATTACTGTATTATTGTTACTTTATCCGGCTTTATTAATTTATTATTTATTTATATATACTTTATTGTACACCAGATTATACATTACAAAATAAATATATAATACACTACAAAATATACAATGGGCGGCCTTATCGCTTACTGCGATCTCATCCAGGCAACCAAGTAAGTTTAGAATACTGCATTTTTAGCTTTATGCATATTTTGTAGCTCTTGCCCTCATACCGGTACATTCAATCATTTAAGTACCGGCTCGACTTTAGATTTACGATAGCGCACGAGTTTAATCATCTTTTACTTTTTATATGTAGTTTGCATTGTCATCTACCGTTATAATTGTAAAACGTACCTACCTGTTATTTATTTTTTATGGCCACAATTTTGGAGTCAAAGGGGTTTATTTATAAACGGCGCTTAAAGTTAAGTAATGATTAGACTGTTTAACCATACATTTTTGATGTTTAAACATCTCTTAACTTTAAGAAACGTTTTTAAGTAAAGGGGGAAAATTCTAACGCTCCTAACTCCTGGCAGTTACTTACCTATAATTATTTGAGTTTAATCAAACAAATAAAATTAAAATCTCTCAACGTAAGAACATGGAAACAAACAAACAAAACAAATCTACATAAGCCCGGGTATCTATTACACCTCCTTAATATAAAATGCAAGTCCAAGTCCGAACTTCCATTACAAAAACGTTCTTACCATCTTAGGAGGTCAAAAGCGGGGGTCCCTTCGTGTCCCTTGACCTGCTAAATCCTCTTACACTTTCCGTTTACTATCCCATGTTCATTGGACCGTGATTCTTTGATCACAAAGGGACTTTAAAAACGACTCGCATTGAGTTAAATAAAAACATGGACATGGGAACGGCGGGCGGTATTAATAGAAAGGACCTTCCCGAAGGTCGCTTGACATCAATATTGTATATGAAAATGTCTACTGTTCTTGTTATGGTGCGTGGAAATGTTTAGCTAGCTTTTACCCGTGGCTTCGCACGCGTGGATTTCGGAAAATATCCCACGGGAACCTACTGTCGGGATTAAAACCTATGTGTTAATACAGATTATAAACTAACTGTGTGCCAAAATTCATCCAAATTCATTCAGCAGTTTTTGCGCCAATCCAGACAAACGCACGACAATTCTAAAAACTATATTTTCAGCATCAGACTCGTTCCCACACCTCGTAGCATTTTTTTTTTTTTTCAAAAATATTCAATGTGTAGTTTTGACTTTGGTACTATTTTATTATTTATTTAGGCATACGTATATTAAAGGCTTCGTTTATTTGTAAGAAGAATAAAATACAGTATAATTAAATGCTTTAGAAACGAGAAACTGCACGTTTATGTTCATAATCTAACCGAAACACGATAAGTTAAACGTTTTGCATGCGTTAAATCTCAAGGCTAATCAATTATTAATGGCACGGCATGCAAACCTACACTTGTGTAGGGGTCCACTAGGGCCGATGCCTGCGGGGTCGCGGGAAGGTACTAAAGGGTTACCGAGGCCCCTGGCAACACAGGCAACGGAAGGAATACGGGTGGGTTTTAGCCAGTAAGAGTCTGACACACCCTCCCGCTCCGACCAGAGCGGGAGAAGTAAGAGTATTTTTTTTTGTGTGGGAAGTCATCAAATAGATATATCCCACACACAAAAAAAAATGCATACCTACACTTACGAGTCAAATCCTAGCAAATTCTTCCTTTGAACTCCCGTCGGTTTCCCAGGAAAGCTGAGGAAGGAAACTAATTCAAAATCTGCGCCAAAAATAGCGGAATAAATAGTATTGTATGAGCTTTGCTCGGCAAATCCGTATCTTTATTAGGTAGGATTTTCCGTATTATCGCTGTTGTGGGGTTAACAGAAGTTGCAGTGTATACAGGTGTTAAAGTATCGCTTTTATTGCTGCTTTATGTGTGTTATTTTGTTACACCCGTGTTTGTGTAACTTTATTTGGTCTTGTATATGTTTCTGGAAGGCATTTGACCGACCTTTCACTGGGCGTCAGTTCATTCGAACTGTTTTTTAAAAATAATTTTAGTATTTTGTAAGACAGAATTAAAATAATATGTACATAAAAAAAACCTAATTAATTAATAAAATAACTCAACTAAAACTATACACAAACTAAATTAGGGCGTCGAAAGATTCATCCACATCGATATCGACTGGTAATGTACCCACGAGACTGGCAGCATTGCCACGTTGCAATGCAATGCTTAGCTTCTGACCAAGGTAAAAGCCAGCCCTTGGGTCACGGGAAGTATCGACCAGCCGTTTCGAGATTTCCTTAAAAAGCCATGAGCACTCAGACCCCACGGCCCAAGGGTTTCAACCCCAAACGGCTCGAAAATACAAGGTGTCGTTTTGCGTCCTCGTCAAATTAAGGAGGTAACTATGCTAATGATTCTCGACAAGAATCAATAATAAAATAAGTAGGTATATTTTTTTTTTCTAATTTTTGGAAATCGGCATGTGTGAGACACGCATTTTAAAACGCGGTTCGTGTAATTTCGCACTGTAACTACCCTTTTACACACACACTACCGCATACGTAACGGTGTGATTCTGTTCTGTGAAAGTGGTGTATTCTAAAATACTTTCAAACATAAGTAACTAAAAAAACAAGTATGTATTAGGTAATTATTGAGTGGGTATCGTAATTTTATTTGACTATGTATACTTTTATAGCAGCCTCCTGAAATTTGACGAGGATGCAAAACGACACCTTGTATAATAAAAAATTAAAAAAAAGTTATTTATCTAAACAAATTACATTCTTGTACTAGTTATATATCATTAGTTGACAGGTATTTTGAAAACATTTTGTAATTTGTGGGAGATCTGAAGTCTAAACTAAGCCTAAGCCTGTATTGTAGAACTCCAGGCCCCCATTATATCATGTGTGTGTGTGTGTGTGTGTGTGTGTGTGTGTGTGTGTGTGGGTGTGTGTGTGGGTGTGTGTGTGTGTCGACATTTATTGTACATTGTATACAATATTTCATAAATACATAATACAATTAGTTATATACATGTGCATAGAAAATTTAAAATAAATAGCAGCCATTTTAAGATTCAAAAATAAATATCCAAGCATAACTGCGTGCTCCCATAACGCTAAATTATAATTGTTATTTTAGAATTTCCGTCTGTCTATCTTCCGACTGATCGCTTGATGGCGATTTTAGGTCAAAATATCAACCACCAGGTTAAAAACCGGCCAAGTGCGTGTCGGACCACGCACAAAAACAAACTTAACAGTGTAGTTGAAAAACATGTTCTCCCATACATCGATTTACGACACGGTCTATTCTCCAACTGCAAATGTAATTTGGTCGACTATTATAATACATTAACTTGTACATCCTACTTAGCTGCGATAGTTTTCGTTTTAATTTCGTTATATATACTACTGCCATGAATTTTTTCACATATCTAAAAGCAACCATTTAGCTGGCAGGGGGCACTTTACTCTAACAAAGATTAGCTTAATATTACGCAAATGGATCCCTGAACGGCCTATCCAACAATACCCCACAACATGGGAAAGACGAGAAAAGAAAAACATCCCTACTTTACGTGTAGGGACCTCCTTTACACGTTAAGTAAAAAAAATACTATAAAAAAATGTTTTTTTTTAAGATATTATTTTACCACTTCGTCGGCGTAATTAATATGTATACCCATGCCAAATTACAGCTTTCTAGTACAAAAGAGTCTCTGAGCTAAGCCGGGGACAGACTGACGAAAATAGCAAAACTTTATGGGTTCCTTGTTGACTACGGAACCCTAAAAAGGTGGAAACAAGATGACCTATTTCTATATCTATATAAATAATCTCATGCAGTCGGAGGCAATAGGTTCTTATTGTAAGTACGTCAAAGTTTTTTACGAAGGACTTAAGACGCTGACAACAACTTAACCGCGGTCACTGTCAAATTGCATAGAAAAGAAAGAGAAGCGCGACGACAAAACGCTTGTAATTTATTGCAAAATATGAAGTAATTATCTATTTACTCAGAATTGAGTTGAGTAATCGAAAATAAAAAACAACCAAGTTCTGCATTACAATAAGACGTACTTGCTATTAATTAAATACGTAATGTATGTTGATATTTAATACAGATATTTTGGATTAGAACTCAAGGTAAGAGGTTAGTTTAACGTTAGTTTGTATCGAGATTTTTTTTCAAAACGTGTTTTCTTGACAACCAAGTTCTGGGAAATATGTTCAAAATTTACATATATTTTTTCCGCTACCACAAACTATACAGATTTGGCAATTTTCTTTCTTAAGAGAAGCCTATTTTGGTCAATTGGGTCTTGTCAGCGCCTTGACAAAAGACGTAGTTAATAGTCAAATAGATGGAGACCTTTCCTAGAACTCCTTAATTCATTAACGGTATTTATTTCTTAGAAGTAAGACTGTCAAGACACCGGCCCCCATTGTGAATTTATAGATGAATGCAAAACTTAGGTACTCCAACTTCGTTTGATATTCATTTCGCAATTACACTTTTGAATTTCTTGAACTAGTTACGTGCTGCTACTTAATTATGAGCTGATTGGTTTCTTTAATTATTAAAGCATCGTGATGTGAATGTCTCTGACATATCTCGAGACCCTGGGGTCCCGGATCTTTGGAAGGCGTACGAGGGGCAAAGCCAACTCGCAGAGGCCCGTTAGACGTTTTTAATCAAATGAGGCACCAACCGACGACTATCCCTGTTCGCCTATGCAAGTGCACCCAAGGACAACCCCCGGTTGGTGTAAGACTATTGCAGGATATAGAAACAAAGATATTGGGCTATGGGTTTGGGTGGCTAAAGTGAACTGGTTATCTAAGACTTATGGCCCCAGCCTGGTCAATGTTTTATTAAATACATGGAAAAAATGACAGGGGGTGACTTGCACATTCAATAATGGGCCCCTCAGAAACTGTCGCTAGCACTTAGTGTCGTAGCAAAGGCCAGTAAAGGCAAGAATGAGGTAGGAGCTCTGTTCCTCGTCCGCGTTCACTCCAGCCAGCCAATAAAGGCAAGTCAGAGATGAGGAACTTCTCCAGGGAGATAGGGTCCGTGTTGTTGCTACTGCCCAATAGCTCGCCACACGCTGCCCTACGGGTTTATGTATCTCTCTTGGTCTGGCTTTTTTTTTTTTGGGTGGGAAATTATCAAATAACTTCTCCCACTCTGGGCGGAGCGGGAGGGTGTGTCAGACTCTTACTGACTAAAACCCATCCGTGTCCCTTCCGTAGCCTGTGTTGCCAGGAGTCTCGGTAACCCTTTTGTACCTTCCCGCTACCCTGGCGGATTCTTACCCTAGACGTTCCGGTAAAGTAAATTCTACCGACATCTAGAGTTCGGAGCGCGCAAGCCCCACCACGATTTTTTATTATTAGTGGGTACTTCAATCAGTCTTTATCAAATTATTTTTCCTAACCTTTTTACTTCTCTATTTAGTCTAAAGGATGCAACACAGAATTTATCTCTAATGGACAGACATTTGTTTTGCAATTATTCAAAGCAGTAACCGTCAGCTGTGACGAATACTTTTTGATGCTCGACGTCGACATTATTCTAACTACAGAATAAATATTCAGTTTGGTTGTTATTATGTAGATGGGACTTTAGAGGAGCAGCAAAATGGGTAACAGATAGAGAGAATATTCTTGCTTGCGAGTTCTCTATAGTTGCTGTCGAAATTATATAAATGAAAGAGCGTTATATAGTAAAAAAGTATCTTCATCAGCATTCTTTGTAAGGTGTACCGTGTTCATCCAAAAAAGTTCTTCAAACACCGAATACAACACATGGCATTTCCAAGAAACCATACTGTGAGAACCCTCGCAACAAAAAAGATGAATAAGCTTTACAGAGTACAGGAAACTTATACTGAAGTCTAACAACCACTCTTCTATTACCGGCGCCGGCGCCGAGACGTCGTAAGCCGCTTAACTGCACCGACGACAAAACAACTCCACAGTCACTTAATATAATACGAAAATTTCAAAGTCTCTCGTTGAAACTTCTAGAAAAATATCCAATAAAGACCTTAGCGAGTCCAATAAACAGATACCGAGTCACTCCTGCAGAAGCCACTTTCGAACAATGTGCATAAATTTAGGCACTTAAAACTTATGCGGCCCACAACTACTAACTTCGTGAAGAATACACATACATAAAGCTTTTAAAGTTTTAACCATGCGATCTTCGCTAGCGACTTTGCTGAACTACAAACTGTAAAAGACGACACGACACGCTGTTTTACAGAGGCCAGGTTTCAAAACCTTGAATTGAACGTGAGAAGCTACTTGAAACAGCACGTGTCGGGAATCACAGCTATTGGAATTCCGATGTTCCCTAGTGTTGCATTTTCAATGGATAAGCTCGGGCTACTGTTCGGAACGTTATCGAGGCTTACTTTGAAGATATTGGTTGCTGTCTTAAGTTGATTTTGATAATACACATAGTCTTTTTAAGGGTTCTCATGATGATTACACCAACTACATAGTTTCTTTAAATTGTTGCGATCTTGAAAACGTTAATCTATGTGCCTGAACGTCTCATGGTATAGACAATACTGAAACATGATTCCTGTATTCATCATTTGAGACGTGGCAATGTCCAATAGATTCATCAATTATTTACCGAATGTTTGGCAAGATCCACCTTTCGGCTGTCATAAGGTGAATGCGCAGTTGTAGCCGGCGAAAAAAAAAATTCGTTCGTTTTTTACTATTTCCAGGTCAGTGTCAGGTTGTATCTTGACCAAAATATGATTCGCAACTATAACAGATTTGTATTTACAGAATTATAATCATTAGAGTCATTAATACGAGTACATATCTCTGGGTTAGATTTGTTTCAGTGAATGAATTTTTCATGAAATCATGATATTCATGATTCTAATGATTGCAATGGATAAGTTTTGAATTACTTGCATATTCCCTATACCTATGCAAGTCATTCAAATTTATCCATTATTTAAATATACATTGTGTAGGAGTCAAAAAATGTAAGAAAATTTGAATTTCGCGGGCTACAGCTGCGGATCTACCTTAACATCTTGTTTTATGAAAAGCCCAGTAAGCTCTGAAAACAAACACGGTAGCTCCGAAATCCCAAACCATATTGACAGTATTTATTATCTAAATGCTCTTTTCAAATCCTACCATATTTCTGCTGCTGACATATTCCTCTTGCTACTACTTTTCAAGACTACGACTACGGTCATAAATACTCAATTTGCAAACATCAAACTTATAATGTATGCGAGCGTAGGGACCTGACCGTCTTCCATAATCTACCCCTAAGTTAGTAGAATTATGAAAAAACCTCTCAAGGTACTATTATCCTTTTAGCTTTTCTCTAGAGTATGGAAAAGTAATACGCGTTTTTTCATATTTCTTAACGTTGTTTTTTGATTCGTTGGCTTGTCCGATGGTGGTTTTAAGCGTTGCAGTATTATTTCAATATTACTTCAGCGTGAGAAAGAGATGGAGCTACGAGTCCTGTACATCTCCATCACTTTCCCACTGTGAAGTAATATTATAATAATATGCTAAATGCTATATGAGGTGATGGTTGGCCCCCCTGGTTCAAACCCTCACTTATTTACTTCATTAATGTTGCATTATGAAGACGGTTCCAGTTATCGGTTAATGAAAACGGTTCCAGCTATTGCTGAATGATTGGGTTTCAGCAGAAACATATCATATTGGTATTTCGTTGGAAAATCAACAATACTTGTAAAAAAATTTAATAACCGACAAGGGCACCCAAAAATAAATTCAATAACCTCCTTTTTTTTGGAGTCGGTAAATGCCAACAGTTTTCGGAGTAACATATGTCATAGATTTAAAAAATAATCGTGCTCGTGCAGACTGGGGCGATATCGCGGGCGCGACAGGTATATTGCTGTGCACGCGACATCGCGCTAGTCTGTACGAACCTTGAGTAGGTATCTACACCCAAAACGAAATGAAATAACCTCCTTTCTTTAAGTCGGTAAAAAGACAACAGTTTTCTGAGTTACATGTTTCATAGATTTAAGGGGACTACAGGACCTAAACGTAAGTTTTATAATGCCTTAAAGTATATGATCCACTGCAGTAAACAAAATCAGAATAGATAATATTTGATATTCTTAAAGATATGTGCTAGGTAGATAGTGTGATGAAAATTTAATATAACTAATTTGATATGATAGAAAAAAATCACGAAGATACCTCTAAAAATGTCTTTTAACGATTAAAAACCATACTTACGAGTATATACATGCAATCATTCTGATTTTTTGTCAGATTATTCTACAAGCAACATATTAGCATAATAGTGTTTTATATTTTTTATACAATCTATAGCTTTTTTGTAAATCAATAATTGCTTCATATTTTGCAATAAATTACAAGCGTTGTGTCATCGCGCTTCTCTTTCTTTTCTATGCAGTCCGACAGTGACCGCGCTTTAGGTGTTGTCGGCCTCTTAAAAATAATCATAATAATATAGAGAGGGTATCTACAGTGTCAGGATTTTCTTTATTAGAAAAGAAAATCCTGTTAGAACATTTACTATATTTCAAGACCTATTAAAAGGCTCATCAATGGTTGCTTCGTTAAGGAAAATCGAGAGTCATGCTTTCCTTGCACCTCGCAATATTGTTTAATTACTTTTTGATTACCGCTAATTAGCGGTATACTTTTACTGCAAGTAATAAATATTTGTACTAAAAATTGTATAGCAAATCTTAGTAGAAAATTCACGACTGCATGTATTTTACTTGCGATTATAATCATAATATTATCCATAACTACATCTATAATAAAAACTAGTTTATAATTGATTTAAATTACATAATTAATAGGTATGATAATAATCTGATAATATCTATGTTTATGTCTTGTGCATTACTGTTTTTTTCTATAAAGGCTCGTGCAGACTAGCGCGACAGGCACCAATATGCCTGTCGCGCCCGCGATATCGCCCCAGTCTGCACCAGCCTTAATAAAATCTACCAAAGAGTTAATACTTAGTAATCATATTGAAATATTGTTCAGTTTCAAAATAAAGTCAGAATTTGTCAAACAGAAAGACATACGGAAAGGAAACAAACAACTCTAACGAAATGTAGGCGTCCTCGTGGAGGCGAATGGCGGTGGAGATCTCTCGCGTCCGGCCCTGGTTCAGGCCATGGTACAGAGCGAGAGGGCATGGGCAGCCGTCACCTCCTTCTGCGAAACAGTAATGCTCGAGAAGGAGGAGGCAGGATGGTTGACGGAAAGGCAAATTTCGCGCCCTCTCGCCCCTAGCCGCCGCAGGAGACGCCCTGGGCGTTAGGAATCCCGGGCGGATTTCCGGCCACCGTAGCCGTGGGCTTGCGGACGGTGAGCAATGGGTAGCTCGCCGTCCGATAAAGACCAGGCCCGGGTCGACGGCGCGTTGTTTTCCACGCACGCCTCAAAGAGATGTCAGCACAAGTGTAGGGGTCCACTAGGGCCAATGCCTGCCAGAGTTGCGGGAAAGTCCAAAAGGGTTACCGAGGCCCCTGGTAACAACGCAACGGAAGGAATACGTGTGGGTTTTAGTCAGTAAGAGTCTGACACAAATTCCACAATTTCCCACCAAAAAAAAAGGCGTTATCATCAGTTATCAATAGCTTTCCCCGTCATAATATCTCGGGAATAAAAAATATAATGCATTCGTTTATGGTGAAACTCAATAAATCTCTGATAAATATACAAAAGCAAACGACAAAAGATGTCGGGCTGACTGGCGGGCCTGTCAGACACACTGCGGCCGAAGCAATGCTTTACGACAAAACAAAACTTCAAGCTTCGAAAATGGAAAGAAAGAATTGAATTTCAAAATAAACAAATGACTTTTTCATTTCCTTTTTCTTTTTTTTTACTTGGAAAGTACGCTTGAAGTTACCTCAGAGGCATGAAATGGCTTCGCAGTACTTTTAGTCCCTGGGAAACGATTTTCACTGCTGTCAAAAAAAAATAAAAACTATGCAAGCTCTGTCCCAACTTTTCATACAGCCACTCTGTTAAATCGGGGCGTAAAATTGTAATAAAAAAATATTATCAACAATTTTGTAACGTGAATACTTCTAATTTACTTTCACTAAATTAGTATTATTTTTTTATTTATTAAACACAAATTTGAGCTGAATATTTACCATCATCAATGATAAAAACTACTGGCTGGTAGAATGCCACAGAAAAAGAAACAAAAAAGGCGGGAAAGCGGCAATTCGATCTTTAGTTATTTTGTCGAGTGCTAATTATTTACGTATTCAGATTTTTATAGAAAATGAGTTCATCCGATTCAGATGCGGATTGAACGCCTAATTTCGTTAGAGAAGAGGCTAAAACAGTCGTGGAAATCCTTTTACCGCCAAAGTCAAAAGAAAGATGGCTGAAAAAATAATCAAGTCTTTTTCAGAAAACGTGTTACTAACATATTTCAATGAATTATCTAAGGATCATAAATCAGGTTTTTATTAACACAATCAGCCTATAATGTTCCCATTGCTGGGACACAAACCTCCTCTCTGTTATAGGGAGTGGGCCGTTATCCACCACGCAGGCCCAGTACGGGTTGGTAGATGTCACATGTCATAGAATTGTTTGGTTCTAGGACATGCCGGTTTCCTCACGATGTTTTACTTCACCGTTTTGATAGCAATGGTGTTGAATAATTTACACAAAGTAAAGCGCCTGCCTGGGTTCGAACCTACGACCTAAAACTCTTAAGCCGTGGCCGTTACCTCTGGGCCACCACTGCTCGCTGCGGCTTTTATTTATTTTCCTCATATTCGAAGTGAAAAGCAGAGTGTTTCCTTCGAGTGAAAGATCTATGTAGGCCTTGTATAACAATCTACTATTTTTAAATAATAAGGTAATAATATAAAAAAAAACTATTTAAAAAACAAAAAACCCGACTGCAAAAACACATAACTGAAAAGAGAAAAACAAGCATTATAATCTATAGAATTTTGGTATCGTAGGCGGGACAAACAAAAGTTACACCATATTTCAGGTTATTGGTTTCTCCCCGCCTGCGATACCAAAATTCTATACACATTCACACGAACATACACACTGACACGAACATACATACTCTCGAAAAACCTTACCCTCCTTCTGGGGCAATCGGGTAAAAACAATGCATCAGGCAGTCGAGACTAATGTCAGATAAAATAAGAAGATTAAAGGTTTGACA